>JAAXNY010000011.1:1200000-2400000 GCA_013420905.1 Collybia mongolica
GGAGCGCGAGATGGGAAGGATAAACCGAAGATCTTAGAGAAGGATGAAGAAGAAGAGGACGAAGAGGATAAGGGTGCAGTCTCTAAGAAATCAGCCAAAGGGTGTGTTTACATCCGGATTAAGGATGTACAAATGATCTTATCATATTCCGTGGTGAAGCAAGAAAGGCATGTCCGTCGATGATATACTTAGTGGTGGGTTTATGCATGAGACGGACGATGACGATGGTGGTGATGGCGATGATGAGGTCAGTCAATCACAGTATATGAATGGACATCGCTTTATACGTTGTGAATTTTCTAGGATATGGACGAGGATGAGTCCGACGGTGAAGAGGAGGATGACTTCGAAGACGATGCATCTTTCGCGTCTGTGGACGACTTAGAGGGTAGTTCTATTTTACACTTTTAGATTGGGATAACCTGAACGATTTCTTCCCCATGTAGAGGAAGGCGAAGCCCATCTTATGGAACTGTCTAAACTTGCTGAGAAGGACCCCGAATTCTACAAATACCTACAAGAGAATGACCAAGAACTCTTAAACTTCAACGCAGAAACGGCTCTTGATACGGATTCTGAGGATGACATGGCAGAAGATGCTGAGGATGTTGAAATGGAAGACGAGAAAATGCCGATTCTCACAAAAAAACACCTGCAGGGCTGGCAAAAAGCTCTACTGGAGGTAAGTATATGGATTCTCGCATCAACAAAACTCGTTGACCCCATAGAGCAGCAACGGTCTCTTAGAGCGCTCCGCAAACTCTTAATTGCCTTCCGGTCCGCTGCACACATGAACGAGGACGGCCAAGTACTTGCATGGAGTATAGATAGCTCCTCAGGTAAGTAGCACTCTATTACCACCATTCTCATACTCACCCAGTCTCAGTTTATAATAAGCTTGTCGTTACCGCCCTCAGATATACCCCAGTCGTTCTTGAGCACCATGTTCCTTATAAAACACTTGCGAATGGGAAATTGTTCGTTAATTCTCTTGTTCGAAAAGGTGAAAACTAATAATCCGCAAAGCAAAGCTCCCACTCAAACCCAAAAGCTCAAGACGCTGCAAAAGCTCATTTTGTCACACTTTCACAACATCCTTCATATACTTTCGCAGCTCACTGACAAAGATATGCTTCAACTGGCTGTGACAGAAAGCGCCAAACTCATCCCGTATATCGTTAGTAGTCGGAAAGCCGTCAAGCTTTATCTCAAGGTACGTGTTTGTGCTAGGCTCTCAGCATCTTCTCCATTAATACCACTCTTTAGAAATGTTTAGAGCTGTGGTCGAGTGCCCAGGACAGCATCCGAATTACTGCCTTTCTCGCGATCAGGAAACTTGCTTCGGCAACTGACGAATCGATCCTGGATAACGTGCTCAAGGTACGTTTTTCTTGAAACGTGACACTAAACACCTCAACCATTCTCAACGGGCCTTGTGACAGGGTACCTACTTGACGTTGATCCGTTCATCCAAGTCCACGAGCGTACATACACTGCCGTCTATCAATTTAATGAAAAACTCCGCATCGGAGGTTTTCTGTATCGACCATGCCGCGGCATACCAACACGCTTTTGGTTATATTCGACAGTTAGCAATTCATCTGAGAAATAGTATGAAAGTCAAGACCAAGGTTCGCACTTTCATTTAGCCCTTTTATGCTGAATTCATTGGATCATTAGGAAGCATACAAGCAAGTCTACAATTGGCAGTACGTCCATTGCATAGATTTCTGGGCTATCGTACTTGCACGTGCTTGCGATTCCCAGACCCAAGCGGATAACAGTGGCAAGGAGAGTGATCTGAAACCTCTGATATACCCGCTCGTCCAGGTCTGTCTGGGGGCAATAAAGTCAGCATTAAAGTATCTGCTATCGATGAATGTTTATCATCTGACAGCCTGCCACTAGACTCATTCCCAACAGCCGGTCGTACCCATTCCATCTGCACGTCATTCGCTCGCTTCTTCATCTTGCCAAACATAGTGAAACATATATTCCCATCTCGCCGTACCTCGTACCGATTATTGCCTCGACTCTCTCGCCCTCTTCGCGCCCCAAATCATCGACTCTGCGGCCCCTGGACTTCGAGGTCCAGATTCGTGCCCCACAGCAGTACATGAAAACCCGGGTCTATAATGAAGGTATCCTAGAGGAGGGAACATACCTTCTGGCGGAGTGGCTCTCTAGTCCCGCTGTCCAGGGTAGCATTGCTTTCCCTGAGATCATTGTCCCGATAGTTGTTTTGTTGCGCAAAAGCTTAAAGGGCGCCAGATCTGGCACCGGCAACAGTTCCGGTAAGGATCAGGGACTTGTCAAGGTATTGTTGGAACGGATCGAAGAGAGTGCTCGATGGGTCGAGCAACGAAGGAAGAATGTGTCATTTGCTCCCGGTAAGCTAGGGGCCGTGGAAGAGTGGGAGAGAGAGCTCAGGTCTAAAATGGACGACTCGCCACTGGGTAAGTATGTCAAGGTGCAGAAAAAGAGCAGGGAGAAGCGTCGGAAACTTGTTGAAAAGGCAAGTGCCCGTGACATTATTCCTTGTGTCTCGCCGAATGGGGATTTTCTCATACGATCTCCATAGGCCCGAGAAGGCGAGGACGAGATCTTGGAGGACTAAATGATTATCTCGAATGGGAGAGCATATATGACTGAGGGCTTGGCCTTTTCACGTCGTTCGCTGCCCCATTGCTGATGGTTTTATTTCCGGTGTATTGCGCTTCACTAAAAGCTACCCTGTACACGTTGTGCAATTTCTGTAGTTGGCTCAGCCACATCATCACTATCTATGGCGGTGTTTGGCGGCCAAAAACCTCACTTGTCTTGTTGATAGTTCTATAATTATCGACGAGTCGCGCCAATCGGAAGAACATGTTTACGGCTGATCATCGTGACCAAACGTTTTTGCGTCCAGTGCACGGCATCACGCGTACCTCTCACGAACGACAGTTGATGAGCTCTTGCAGTTCCATCCTGACTTGCGGCTGCGGGATTTTGCGACAAGGGCGTAAGATTTCTAGGTTTCCTATGAGATCTTTCGATTTAAGCAACGCTAAGGGAGACGGATATCAGCGATATGTTTCGGATAAAGTGCCCAGAGCGCCACATTCGTAATTGGCTACATATTGGGTCTTCCGGATATTCGAGCCGTAATCTCAGCGTCCAAATCACACAAGTCGCACCTCAAGTCAGTAACTACCATATCCCAAAGAAGACTTTCCACCATGGTCTGCCGATTCCCTGAGCACTCTTTTCATAGCCTTCCACAAGCCGATCGTAATGAAGGGGCGCCGAAGCGGGTTGTAATGTTTTTTTAGACAGGGGATACTGAAAGTAAAAGGCATCCATGTTACCGGGACACTCGAAAGGTTCGCGGGAGAAGCATACCTGCTTATAGACATCGTTATCCCTCAGCGCACGTGCAGCCTGAACGGCCTGGGGTGTAAGCCTCGGATGCGTGGCAAGGGAATGTAGCAAGGTTGGCAGCTGAATGTTCGGCCGGAATGGGTCTTTGACCCATGTAGCAGCAATCGTGCTGAGCTTCTGAGCAATTTTTGTGGGTGCCTTGACGGTAGCCATGTTGCGCACCCTCGAAGTTGGATTTTGTACGGTGATAGCTCCAAGTAGAGAGGACTTATGCGTGATATGGAAAGTTTTGAAAGATGAAGGTATGTTGAAAAGGAACTAGGGTCGACCCTGCTCGGAGCCAAATCACATTCGAACTCCGCTTATATTTTGAGGTGGTAGTAACAGGATTACTCTCAGTTTGTCACCTACCCAAAGCTTGAGTTATACTTCATAGAAGAGCAGTGATTCAAAGTGCTCTGAAATATTTCATGCTTCTCTAGCATGCTAACTTCCTCCATTTCTGCCGGATTTGACATGCGCTCGGATCACCATCATCCCTTTCATTTTCCGAAGCTTTTCGTGAACATCTGCGAGACGTCGACACAATACACGACGACCCGTGGAAAATCACTTCTACTATGTAATTACTGCATAGGGGAGTCAGTCGCTTATTCTTTGTTACTTTTTTTCCTAATAGGATTTTTAGACCGCGCAGGTCGCGGTACTTTTCCTTCAATGTCTGGGGACTTTCCAGCTTTCTTGGCCACATTGGAAATACCGAAAATTCTGCTTGGGTTAACCGGCCTTCGATGTCCATAGAATCACGACTTGCCCCATAGGCTTTATCATTTATGCTCATCCATCGCACGGCTCTTTGGGAGCTAATATATCACCTCGCGTTACTCGCGGCGGACAAAGGGTTGACTCCGCCCACTCTGATCATAAAGCGACATCATGTCTCGTTGCTCACGGATATGCGCTTGGGTGTATATTCCTGGGCGTCCTGGATCGCCAACCAATCCGTGTCCCGGACCGCTACCGAGTTTTCCACACAGATGTGCTTAGGTATCAAGCGATTTACCCGCTCTATAATTTCAACAGATGGTAAATAATCTCGGACGATTCGGACACATCCGCGGATTTCAATCAAGGTTGTCTTATCTGCTATGCTTTGCCGGATTCCAATCTTGGGTCAGCTGTTGCGAGGAAGTTCCATGGACTGACGACGCGCCGTGAGACGGGACGAAGCATACCCTCTATCTATATGATCATCATCTCGCCGGGCATGGTTATGTTGGTTGTACCACGGCACAAGCCGATACGCGAAGACTTCTGGAGGCATTCCAGACCGTGGTTCATACTTTCCTGGAGAACCCACAATGGCTTCCCGAAGGTAAATTAGCCCCACCCCCGCGGCTTGTCTGATCATGGGAGACGTATGTAATGACCCCGGCATTATCTTTTCCTCATGGACTCTTCCCAGCGCTTCGAAATCTTCGTTACGAATACTGGACCTCCTTCCGCTGAACCCCTCTCAAGTTGCAACCCGAGGTATCACAACTCTCGGCCCCAATATGCTAAGTGCTCTTAGTCCTGGAATACTATTTAGACCTGCTCCTAACTCCCTTCTGACGACTTCAATGAGGTCGTTTGAACAGGGAAGACATCATTTCATGATTTCCAATCACACGCCAGCGTGGTCTCCAAATTAAAATAACTTAAGCCGATCCCATTGCTTGAGTTTTCTAATTAATTTTTGATTTTTAAACAAAATCATTCCACATGTATATAATTTTTTCCTGCGTTCGATAACAATCACGAACGGCGCCAAAAATCTCATAGCACATTACCATCCCCAACGATATTTTATGTCCGAGATGCAGCGGTTCTCACTCACGGTGCATATATATTCACTTGACACGATGGTGACATTGTTTTACGCAAGGCTGCGTGTTGGCCGCTGTCCAACGTGGTGCCCCATGTCGCGTCAACCTGATACCCTCCGTATCAGACCTTTTGGGGCTGGCTGTCATTCACAGAATACACAGCCACTCAGGTACACACGCTAAAATGAGCGCCCTTCACTGCCTCCTTGCAAATTCAACTTTGAGCTCCAAATAGCGCTTATTCTCGACTTCTATTATCGCGATGAGTTGTTGCGGTGACCCCAAAGATGGAGCGGAGAACAAGCAGCCTCAGAATGCATATACTCCGAATACGATCACCAATCAACAACCCGGTCCGCATATGATGCTTGAGAGGCCGTTGTTCCAACAACCGACAATTTCATCTCCACCGCTAGCACATGGAACACTTCAGCCTGTCTGGGGTCAACCGACGTTTTTGCCACCAAACGTGAACGGTTTTGGTGGTTACGACCCAGATTCATCTCCCCCTGCTTTGACCAATACCTATAGTGGCTCAACGTATAATGGGTCCAGTGGATTTGCCTCCATACACGAGCCGTTAATGCGGCCAGGTTCTGCACATCAACCGATGTATGGGACAGGATCAATGGGCGACCAGCACCGCATGTCTCCACCCCCGAAGCCTACGTCGCCGCCTCCTGACGAGGGAAAAATGTCCATATCAATTGATTTCGGTGCGTCAACTTTTTCTATCGCCATTTATATTACATTTACATTGAAAGTTCTCTCAGGAACAACCTTCTCCGGCGTTGTGAGTTTTTTTTCATAAACAATTCTCGATGTCTTTCTAAGAATCATCAAGGCATATGGCTCCTCCCGAATAGCAGGCGGTCAAGTCCAACAAATTCTCAACTGGCCGGGATCTTTTGAGACGTTCAGGAAGGTTGTTGTTCTTTGATTTATCGTGTTCGTACGGTACTGAAAGGTGTACAGATTCCCACATGTCTTCTGTATGACGAGCATGGGAGAATCCTGGCATGGGGATTGGAAGCTAAATACACCCAACCAATGCAGGGAACAACACGTTGCGAGTGGTTCAAATTGTTCTTGGAGCCTCGTGTCCTTCGGGATGAATCTGCTGTTGACCCTCGCCTTCCTCAGTTACCGGTTTGTGTTGCAAACCTTTGGATCTGAATCCTCAAATGACGTTAGCATCGGGGATAGATTGGAAAGCGGGCTATCGATCTTATCATCGATTTCCTGAGCTGTTTATGGGAATATGCAAAGGAGCGAATCACCCAAGAAATTGGTGCAGTCGCAGACCTGAGTATGCCTTGTGTCCGTCGAAAATGGCCTTGCCCTGACGCGATCTTGTAGATTCGGCGGATGTCTGGTTGACAGTTCCTGCAGCATGGGATGCAAAGGGGTGTGATATCATGCGTGAAGCAGCCATCGCTGCCGGGCTTGTCCAGAGCTACCGTGCAGACGATGTAAATTGGCGAGACCGCCTTAGGATCATCACGGAACCGGAAGCTGCAGCTGTCCACTGCGCACACTTGACGGATGTTCACCATCTGAAGCCGTCGCAGAATTTCATAGTTGTTGATGCAGGAGGTGGGACTGTGGACTTGGTTCGTCACTTGCCGTGTCTTTGATGAAATCTCCTGGTTGATCGGTCCCTGCAGGCAGTTTACAAGGTTGGTGGCGTCTCCGAATCGTTCCCTTTCTGTTAGGTCTTCGGACTCATTGCAACAAATTTCTTTCACCCTCGCATTCCGCGGAATAGATTATTGGCCAAATGGCAAACCTCGAGATCGCTGAGATGTGCGCCAGGTCGGGTGCTAATTGTGGAAGTTTATTCCTCGACCTTCGTTTCCGACAGCTCGTAAAGGTAGACTACTGGTGTGCTGTAGCCATGATGTTTTAGCTTAAGTGCTTCCCCAATAGTCGCTCTTGGCCGACCACCCTGCGCACCTTGATCCTGCGTCACTTGCCGCTTTTAGTGCGTAATTTTTAACGCGGTATTCTGCGATTTTCAAAGCATCTTTTCAGTGCATGCCTTCAGTGAAACCGACAAGTTGAATTATGTCGGTTTAAGCGATGACGGTTAGTGACGATACGGCCCTTCATTATCAGTCCATCTCTGACGTTTATCGAAGATAACATGTTCCATTTCACGTGCTTTAACGTTGAGGATCCCCACGATCCCTCAGTCGGACTCATAGATGGGCAGTTATCCATTCCTGGCAACTTGCTACGTAAAGAGGTTTTTGATCCCGTTGTGGCTGAGGTTGGTGATATCCCCAAGCGACTGGGTAAATTTCCAAGCGTGATGGTTGCAATTATAGGTACTTCAGCTTATTGAAGATCAAACGCGTAAGCTGGATCAAAGGATTCATGCTCTTTTGCTCGTGGGAGGTTTTGCTGGGAGCGAGTATCTGAAACAACGTGTCGAGGCAAGCCATAGACTTCTCTCTCGAGGAAAACCATCTGACTTGGGATCAGGAACAATTTTCGTCGCGAATCAGAGTCATCGCGAGGCCAGCCGATGCTGATACGGCAACCCTTCGAGGTGCTGCACAATATGGTTTAGCACGGCGGCCTCTGGTCTCCAGTGTGATCGCACCTCGATCGTACATTATGAAGGTTAATAGCGAAGTACCCACACCACCCTTCAGGACTCATCCTTTCATTCTTTATCGGAACTAGGTCAAACTACCGGCGGACCAAGAGGATTGGATGAAGCGGCCTGCATATATTAAACAAAATGACGCGGGGGTCGCGATCTGCGAAAACAGGTACACCATAATACTTCCTGCTTCTCGCCGATCTAAATTGCCGGCGGTTCGGGTCCTCATAGATTGCAGTACCTTGTATCGAAGGGAGCTATCCTTCGGAAGGGGTATGTCCTGTTTGATGCGCTACTTCTTTCCCATATGGTTTTACTGATCTCGACTGCCAGGCAACGACTGACTACGAAATTTTGGTATGTTTAGTGGGAAATTTGCCCTTGAACCAAGGAATCTGATGGATATTTGCAGTAAATTTTCTCAGTCAACACAGGGTATAGCTACTTCCTTCCGTATCGCTCTTAAATGTTGAGCTCGCATCCTAGACTCGGCATTCGTCGCCGTTCTTTACACTAGCGACACGGATAAGATCATGCGGTATACTGATGAAGGCGAGACTTCCGAGCTCTGCAAATGGACTGTCGATCTGTCATCACTACCCACGTTCCAGCAGAACGCCGAGATGCCCCAACCCGGCGGGTTCTATACAGGTGGGAGTCCTGGGATGTGTCATTGGGCCTGAACTAACCTCCTGTTAGAATTCGAGCTGGGTTTGGAGTTGGACAGCGCCGAAGTACGGGGTATTCTCTTGTACCATAATCAAGAATGGGGAAGGTTCGCTGATTTCCGTTATGAATGTAATCTTTTTTGACATTTGTATGTTAGGGTGACCTTTGAATTTCTGAGTTAGGGGCGCGGTTTCGATCTGTCAGACTTATACCTCAGTTTTAGTTACACGGAGTATTTTCCCCTGGTTAATGCATTGCTTCGCATGTCGGCGGTCGCCGATACAGCATGTGATCCTCTTCGCCATTCCGTCACCATCGCATCGAGTCGTCAGTCTCACACAATTGTCGGAGTCTCATCTCAACCACCATCGAGGTCATCGGTTGTCAAATTCATCGCGACAACCAAGCGTTGATTCTGGCCTTCACGGCTTTAAAGCCTGTAATACCCAATCTTCATACTTGGTATGCCCTCTCTTCATCGTATCCAAGGGTAGTGAAAATTTACACTTAAGAACGGCTTCCAAGCCGACGTAAAATTTGCTTCCAGGAATTGACTTTCTTGTCGATAGTTGATTTCGATTTCCCTTGGCCTGGCGTGGCCCTCGGTACCTGCTTTTTTTTTCGGCGTCCAGTATGGGCAACGTCGAGATCGTTGAGCCGCCCATAGACGCAAGCATGGATATCCGGCGAAAGCCGAGATTCAGCAACTCCGGCTTACTCCGTTGTTGACCCCGCCGCAAATGCAGCGATCGATCGGGAGCGTCACGGTCCCATCTAATCACACCCAGCAAACTTATAAAGCGCAAAAAAAAAGTTTGGTCATTTCCTATCGTTGTCCGCCATGTCCACCCAGCTCACCGCGCGTCCCAGCGAAATTCCTCTACAGAACCTTTATAAACTTCTCCAACCGATTACTGTTCCCTCTTCATCCCCACGAGCCAGCTTTTCCAACTGGGGGCAAACTTTTCATTGCACTCCTCTAGCAATTTTCGAGCCGGAGAATGAATACCAATGCGAACTCATTGTGGAACTTGCTCGTCGCGAAGGCAAAGTCCTGAGAGCTGTCGGCGTTGGCCACAGTCCAAGCGATCTGGCCTGTACCAATGATTTCATGTTGCGCACGGTGAAAATGAATCGCGTTGTCGAGGTAAGAATTAACCTTTCCTATTTGCTCCTGTTTAATCCCCCCGACATGGTTCTCTTCTCTGTTATCTTGCGAAGCTAATCTTACCTGCTTGACACACAGGTGAATGCCGAAAAGAGGTACATTGTAGCCCAAGCCGGAATTACTCTTCATGACCTGCATGCTGAACTTGGCAAGCATAACCTTGCGATGCTCAATGTCGGTTCCATATCAGACCAAACACTCGCTGGGATCGTCACGACCGCCACACACGGCTCGGGTATCGGATTCGGCGTCATGTCAACACATGTGATGGCGTTAACATTGCTTTTGGCTGACGGCTCTCGTGTAACCTGTTCTCGAAGTGAACAGCCGGATTTGTTTAGCGCTTCCTTATGTGGGCTCGGATCTACGGGTCTCATTCTACATATCTATCTCGAAGTCGAACCTGCTTACCGGCTCAAGGAGCTTCAAGAGACCTTGCCGTTTGCAGAGGTGGTGGACAACCTTGATAAACTCGTTTATTCAGCGGAGCATGTGCGGTTTTGGTGGTTCCCGACCACGGATACGGTGCGCTGTAGTTATTCGGACAGGACACAGGAGGTCGTTTTTGTTCGCGATTGTATTGTCGTTGGCGCTGATCGTACCTATCTCAACAGCCCAAAAATCCTGCCGGTAGTTGGTGGTGGCACACCTTCCTGGGGTACCATGTCACACAACTGCTCTTATTCATATCGCGTTACCTCCTGTTCCTCAACACATGGGTCGGGAAATACAATTGCTGGCTAATCAGTTCTCGGACCGTCGGCGTTGATGACAGTCATCTAATCTTCAACGTAGATTGCCGGGTAAGCGTCCAGCTTACCTCATCCTCACTCAACAGCTCAAACACATCACTATAGTATCCCCAACATACTACAGAATGGGCGGTACCTTATCAGAACGTTCAAACCTGCTTGCGTGAAATCAGGACGTGGTTGCAGCAAGAGAATTTGAATCCTGATGGAATCAGGCCACACGTCCCTGTAGAAATCCGGTTTTCTGCGCCTGATGATATCTGGTTGAGCCCGAGTTACGGTCAGCGGACATGCTGGATCGGCATCGTCTCTTATAAGTGAGTCTCTCAGAGGTGCTTTACATCCTTATTGACAGCCCGATGCTCTTTTAGGCCTTATGGGTTCAATGTGCCTTATCGAAAGTATTTTGGGGGTTATGAAACGATAGTCTCTCGACACCAAGGCCGACCCCATTGGGCAAAAGCTCATCGCCTCCAGCCCGAGATCCTTCGGACACTATATCCTCGATTTGACGATTTCGTCCGGGTCATAGAAGATGTTGATCCGCGTGGTATGTTCCGGAATGAGTATGTTCAGCGACACGTAATGGGACGACCAATCAGTGGCCGACTTTTCAAGACGCGCCCTGTATAAACCTACTTCTATTCTTATCTATACCCAGCTATAGTCATACATTACCTTCCAACCACTGCCTGTGTAATCCTATGTAGTCGACCTACAAAGACCTATAGCCCGAGCTGTTCCTTGATTGATTCCCGTACTATCCTCTCATATTCTTCTCGATTGTCTCGGTACAATTTGCAACAATCTATGTTGGCACCACTTTCAAGATTCGGTTCTTAGGTGAAAGCGGTATGATCGGTAATTGCATCGTCACATGTGTAGACATACATATTTAGCTCACCTGCCAACATTGATATCACACTGAGAATGACCTTCTCCACACTTTGCACGGGACTCCAGCGCTCTGATGCCTGTTCATACATGGTTGGGTCGTCCCCAGGCGTGTGTAGTATCGAGATACAAACGTTCCCATCGGTGTATACTAAAATAAATTATCGGATCGTGCGGTCATGACGTGCAGGATGGATGTATCTCTCACTATTCGGATGGAACAGAGGGGGGTCAAATTTCATCTTGAACGGGGATAGCGGATAGTCGGTTGGCTGGAGCAATCTCATTTGAAATACATGTCAAGGACGCAATGATCACCTACAAATGTCAGCTTCGCTGCGAAAACGCCACCCTCCTGAAAAGCAAAATGTTCAAGCACGACATTGCGGCGACCGAGTGGATTGATATGCAGCTTACAAAGGGCGTATCCTTGGGGCCACATATAAGCGCTTCCCAAGTAAAGAAGTCAGATTCGGAGATTGGACCTTTGCGAAATGAAATTATTAAGGGTACGAAGAGAGCGTAAGATGCGGGAGCTTACCGGCAGTGAACATGCCATCCGGCGAACCTGCCATGGAGATGATCAATACTTCAAAGCTTTGTTTGAGTGGGGATTCATACCCCCCGAGGTCAGTTGCTTGTACTCTGTCATCAACCTTCGCAGGGCCGTGGAACTATTGGAGCCTCTTGCAGCCATAGCGAAAGATACGAAAGGGTTACAGGAAGAGATCTGTTTACAACAATTGTTATGATCACTTGTCCCATATAATTAATTTATGTCACATGACCTTCCATGCACAACTCCGCGAGCACTAGTCACAATGGTGGAAGTAAATGCTCTGACTGGCGTAAAAAGGCTCAGCACATTCCACAGATCGCCCCCCTGAGCGGCTAGAAACTGAGTAACCGTGTAGCATCACACAAGACTACCAGAGAATTTGTATAATGTCAAGTTTATAAGAAATAAGATCTAGTTCAAAAAAGTCATTGCCAAGCTTCAAAGCGCGATAACAACAGGTTCAAGGTACGGTAAAACATCAAGCGTCATCTAGGACAAGTCGTGGGACAACATTCATCGCCATCAACTATGGAGTGGACTTGAGCGGGGAACCAAGATAACGGAAGTTGAGATCTCACCTCTTGAAACAAGAGCTTCGCTGCGTATGGTATGGTCAATTGCGCCATCTTCTTGGAGCTCTTGCAGTACGTGCACCAGCCATTGTATCCCATCAGACCACACTCCTCGCAAGCGTTTACCTCAAATTTATCGGAGGATATCATTAGGCGTTCAAGTAGAAGCTGAGTTGCACCGTATCCAATCAAGCAGTCACGCTCCATCTCGCCAAGACGAAGCCCCCCTTCTCGAGACCTACCTTCCGTAGGTTGACGTGTTAGAGTAGCACGAGGTCCTCTGTGGATGGACCACAGTCAGTCATGAGAAACCCCCAAAACTCCAATCGGAGAATTTGAGAGTTAACCCACCTTGCTCGAGCGTGCATTTTGTCCATCACCATATGCTCTAAACATCAGTCATGGTTTGCACTGGGGACATGAAAGGGATCTTGTCTTGAGCTTACTCAGTTTCTACGACTGCTGCATCAATAGTTGAATACTTCGGTGGGAACGAGCGCACTTACTTGGTAATATATAGGACCGAAGTATACATAGGCTTCCAAAGGCTCACCCGTGATTCCGCTGGTCAGCATGTCTTTACCAGCATAACTGAACCCATTTTCAATCAATATGCGGCTCATATCCTCAACCTTACATTCCATGTTAATCATTATCAGCCATGAAACAAAGAAACTCCAAGACAACCTTTGAGCCGCCAAAAGCCGTACCATACTGGAGTTTGCCACTCAGGACCCCAGCCTAAAGTTCCAAGATAATTGAAGGTCAGGCTTTACAGTTATTCGAAAGGCGTACTTTGCCAGCTAAAGTTTCGATCATCTTCCCCACGGTCATTCGTGAAGGAAACCCATGGGGATTCATGATGGTGTCTGATGCTTAGCTTGGGATTATCTATATAAGATTAGATTCTAGGTCACACACCAGGATTTATGCCTTGATCATTGAATGGCATATCTTCTTGATTAACGATTAATCCGCAAACACCCTTCTGCCCATGTCTCGAGGAGAACTTGTCACCGAGCTCTGGCCTCCGTGTTTGGCGGATCAGCACTTTGATGAGTGTCTGGTCGTTTTCTGTGTCGCTTATCATGACCTTGTCTATATTCCCGGCTACGGGCGACTTATAGGTCATGGGTGTGTTTTTGTATGGGACTGAAGCGGCTTGGCCAGTGAACGTGTTATCCGTAGCATTGGTGGGAGCCTGCTTGTTGATATAAATGTCACCTGGATCGACACGTTCACCAACGCCCGCAAGGCCATCCATTTGGATTATGTCATATTTCTTTGCGACTTGTCCATTTTCGTCAAGTGGTGCATCAGCTAGGCGATCAAAGCTACAAAAACATAATTCAACCAATGAGGAACAATTAAATAGAGATCTCGTTAACGCACGTGCCATTTGGATATTTGCGGATGAGGGTTGCATTCTTGCGTAGGACTTGACATCTGCCGTAACCACGGTCGAGGCTGGCCTAAATTGGAGTTAGCTTTGTCCCCGGAGGCAATGCAAGCGCTCGACCTTGTTTAGGATAAGGGCATCCTCAATGTCGTACCCGGAAAAACTCATGACTGCGACTGTCGCATTTTGGCCGGCCGGGAGACGATCGTATCCGACAAGTTCGATGGTCTTGGTTTTCACCATAGGTTGTTGTGGATATACCAGCAAGTACAACAGGGTGTCAATCCTGTTCAGCTGGTTGTAAGCAATGGCACCTATGGCCTGCTTTCCCATGGCACATTGATAGGTATTTCGGGGAGATTGATTATGATGGGGATAAGGGATGAGACCAGCGACGGCTCCGAGCAATGTGAAAGGCTCGATTTCCAGATGTGTAGTGGTGGGAACAATATCTGATTCGTATAAGGCGATGTAGGTGTCATTTTCCTCGTTTACATCGAGATACTCGACAAGGCCTTTTCGTAGAAAGTCATCAAACGTAACGGTGCCTTTTTTTAGGAGCTGTTTTAGGAAGTAAGATCAGGAATCTGGGTTATTCCGGGAAGGATTCCTACCGAGATATGTTCCGATGAAACCTTTGGGTGTCCGCTTTCCACAATGATCGTGGGGCGACAAATTCGGCCACCGTCGCTCGCAATGTGAACAGCATGGTGGTGATTATTGATGTAAATACTCACGAACTCGCTGATACGTCGAGCCCGCCGTAGCCTTCGGAATTGGTTCACGAAGCGAGACGGATACCGGGTAAGGCCAATAATAGTACCGTTCACGTTGACAACGAAAGTGTGGGGGCCGTATATCTCCGTACCAGTAGCGAGACTGATGTCTGGGGAAAAGACAGGAGAGAAGTGTGTTAAGTACCTTGGATCAGTCGCCAATTTTCGAGGACCCGGTTTACGTACCTTCGACGCCTAACATGAACGCTAGGCGAATGATTGGCTCTTCATCTACATCAGTAGTGATGTGGGTCATCAAGGCCAGATTTTTGACCAATCCGCAGGCTTCTCCTTCCGGGGTATCGCTGGGACAGAGTACACCCCACTGACTGGGCTGTAACGCACGTGGCCCGCTCACTTTCCTGGTTTTTTCGAATTGGGAAGATATCCGGGTCATCATACCCAGTGCGGAGATGAAACTGAGGCGACTTAGGACATGTGTGACCCCAGCACGTTCCATTTTAAATCGCTTTAAAGACCAATTCCCGGTAGAAATGGCGCGCACAAAACCAGAAGTCAAGTGGTCTCCTTGAAACTGCATCGTGTTAAAAGCGTCAAACTCGCTTGTTCGGGAGGGTTTCTTGAGGACTTTGTCAATCGCCGATTTCAAATTAGTATTATATGTCTTGAAAAGGTCTTCAAATAGCAATGCAAGGAGTTGCCCTGCGCTAAGAGATCGTTAGCCGAAGGTTGTTTGGGGGAAATCCGGACAACTGTACAGTTCGAGCCGTTTGTTCCCAACGTAATCTCGATCGTCAACCATCTTTTCATCATCCATCGCCATAAGTACTCGACGAGTCATCGTCGCAACAAATATGGCTTTGGAGCGAAAGTCAAGTCCATTGACAGGGACGTGAGCTAGAATGATAGTTGCAAGGGCCTCCAATGCCTCCTCCCATGCTGGTCTTCGTGGACCCATGACGCGTCGGTTGATCTTCACCCTACTGCCGATATATTCCAGAGCTTGGTGCCGCGTGAAAACGCCAAGCTTAGCTGCTTCTTCGAGGCTCGCCGAGAAAGCGCCCTTGTACGCCTCAGTATTTCCAGCAGTTAGGAGTAGAATTTCTTTGTCGGATTGAATGCCGAGAGCCTTTAAGGCGATTGCTATCGGCACATCTTCATGAACGCAGTTGTGCCGTAAATATATCTTCCCTTTCTTCGTAGCGACATACGTTTTAGATTTTAACCCTCCGTGTGTCGACCTGGAGCATGGTAGCATATTCATAAGGACTCTAGGCAGATGCGGCCCAGACGACGCACGATGTACAAGAGGCTTGGACGATACCCTTCACATTATCTGTCTCAACAATGATACGATTCTTGCTCAATTGCTCCTGGACCAAGATAACCTTCTCTGTCCCTTTCACAACGAAGTAACCTCCTGGATCAAGAGGACACTCGATCATCCGCGCTAACTGAGCATCAGTTCGGCCTGTTAGCACACACTTGCTACTTCTCAGCATAATTGGAATGCGTCCGATGTTGACATTCCGTTGCACAATACTTTTCCCCCGAGTGTATTGTATAGTAACCATTATGGGTGCACCATAAGTAATGTCGCGTAGCCGGCATTCGTTCGGGGTGACTCTCTTGTCAATGGCTTCCATCTCGTTTCGATCAGGAAAGCCCACATTGATATCAGTGTATTTGAGCCAGAAGCGGGGATCGACGTCGGAAGTGACTTTATTGTTTGCTTTGACAATGTTCTTTATGTCCATGTCGACGAAGTAGTTAAATGAATCGATGTGTTGCTTTACAAGACCCTTCACCTTCAGGAAAGCAGGTAAAAGAAGCCATTTGTCCTATATAACTCGATCAGAATGAGCTTTGGAGAGTGTCAATAGTCATGTACCTCGACATTCTTTATTGGATCTGTGAGACCAAGGCCACGCCAGTTAGTCCGATTCAGTTGATCCCATTCACTCTCTTCCTCCTCCATTGCCTTTGTTACGAAAGCTTGGCGTGTACAGACCCAAGGCAGTTAGAGATTCGGTTGGACCAGTTCCTTGGTAACTATTCGCTCAATTAACGACGTTTGACTTTGAAGCTGGCCAGATATACGTTCATGAGCGGCGAACTTGAATATGAGCGATTTCGAATAGTTTCGGGCTCGGCGTCGAAAAAGTTTGGGCACGTGCTACTTGATGACAGTCACGTGACACTCGCGTTGTTGCATGCATCCTTGAAACTCACTGGACACAGGCCAGAAGTCTTTATGTGCAGCTCATCGAAGAAGATGTCAGGTGCGTAACAAAAAGACCGGTTTGCTTTTGCAGCGTGCCTCACTGGACCCTGAGTAACTGAGGGTGTACACAACATGTAACCTATTAGAGGTGCATCGAACTTGAATATATGGTGTGAATGCCCGTAACATGTTAAAGGCGGGCAACTTACAACGTACCGCCTTGGTATTTCCCAGGATAGTCAGGGGTATTGTAGATCAATCATCCGTGTTCTTTGACTCCATTGAATGTACAAGGGCGGATCCTAGTTGATCCTCAATGGGTGATAACACTGCCGCCGTACCAAAGCCTAGTAAGCTGGAGCCATCATGCCGCCTGAAACCCTTTTCGTGTCTCAAGTGATTCCGCGTATCCTAAAAAGCAATAAAAAATCGATTCCAATCCAACGAGTTAAAAAGAGAGCTGGTCATCGGTCCTGTCAAGATGCACATATACTTTTATCAATTCTCCCTGAAATAGCACCGCTCTTTCAGACGGAAGGGCTCGAAACTTAAGGATTTGTTCCGAGATGTCACGTGGTGCTGCCTATATAAGATGTCGACAACCCGTGCACACGCCGCCTCGACACCCAAGGCCATCCTTAGCCACCGACAACGCCATCGCGAATAATCGGGATCGATAATGTCGAAACCGTCAGGAGCAAGCGCCTCTAACACATTACTTCTTCGCCGACAGTTGACGGAACTGACCAAACGCCCGGTTGAGGGGTTTTCAGCAGGTAGGACCTTGGTCATGCTTCATCTCCCGCTCGATCCTAACGAAGTGAAAGGTCTTGTTGATGATGACAACTTGTACGAATGGGAGATCCTAGTAATCGGGTATGTGGTCAACACTGCGATTCGATCTGCCTACACTCACTACCACTCGCAGTCCTCCAGACACATTATAGTAAGTTTTGGTACCCCACTGCCCCTCGCCACACTGACACACTGTTGTACAGTGAAGGCGGGTTCTTCAAAGCCCGACTAACTTTTCCTCCCGAATTTCCTCTCCTACCACCAAAAATGCGCTTCGTAACACCGATGTGGCACCCAAATAGTGAGTACCCGTCTTCGACTCAGTGAACTTTCGCGACAACATCTTCTAGTTTACCCCGACGGTGTTGTCTGTGTTTCGATCCTTGTGAGTTGACATTTAGCCCCCGTGCATGTTTGATTTATATCTGCTCTCATAGCATGCTCCTGGAGATGATCAGTACGGCTACGAGGATGCAGGGGAGAGGTGGATGCCAGTGCACACAGTGGAATCTATTGTAAGGATGACTTGATCCCGTACCACTCAGCTCACTAACATGACTTGGATCACAGCTCATCAGCGTCATCTCCTTGCTGTCATCTGACACGCCAAATCTTGACAGCCCAGCGAACGTTGATGCAGCCAAGGAAGTTAGAACTGATATTGACGGTCAGTATTTTCGGCTCTCTGACCCTGATAACTTACTTAGACCTGAATTTTAGGTTACCGGAAGAAAGTGCGACGACTGGTTCGCAGGAGTGCTGAGGAGGCGTTCGACTGACCCTGCTAACGGCCTCCCCACGTATCTAAACGCCCTTCGACACTCGGTGGAGATCCTCACATCATGCATTGTTTCTTATTTTTCTACGCATCTTCTGTCATTCCTATTTCTATTCCTGTTAATGTCACACTCTTCCTCTGGAAGTAATGTCCTCCTATTCCACTAATCTTTGAGTGGGCCGGCCCGGTGGACACGCCCTCCTCAAATAGGCCAAGATATCACGTGATGGACGCGAAGTCATATGTCGGCTAAACAGACGTGTTTGTCTTGAATCATACCTAACCTGACTCGGCGGTCCCTCGCTCATACTCACACTCGTTTCTAACTGTATAATCTGTTCAAGTACAATGTCGGAAACAGTTAAGGTTTCTGTGTATACACAACGTAAGCAGAACTCACATATACCGGACACTGAATGCTAACATAATCTCGGACCAGGGAACTCCACCTCAATCCCGGCCCCCCTGGGTTGGTCGAATACGATGATTTAGAACATAATCTGACCACACATTACTTAGAGGTTGACTCTGACTCTGACTTTGCTCCTGGGATTTTTGTTCCTGAGCCAAAAGCAAAACGCAAACGCGGTGCTGCTTCAAAATCGTCTGGTACTAAGAAGCAAGGGAAAAGGAGAAGCGAAGTCCCCGGGACTTCTACCAACGCTTCACCACAGTCCAAAATAAGAAGTGAGGTTCCCAAATAATTCTGACCATCATAAGTTCAGCCAACCGCATCCAGGACCGCGTTCCGTGGGTGCTCATGGACCAAACCCACTGCTTGAATACTTTGGTACGACCTCTTAATCTGAACATTTCTCTCCATTCCGATCTCAAAATGCCGATAGCCCAAGACTTAGACCTTCATTCCGAATCCGAAGAGGATGAAGGTCTGGAGTCCACCAAAGGTAACGGGCCGGAGGACCAAGAGGAAGACGAAGATAGAGAAGAACCAGATGAGCCTATTGTTCTGAAGACATGGGTTGGATTCATCCGTAATAGCTCAAACAAGAATTCTCCATCGCCGACTCCCCAAAATAACAACAAAGCCGACGACTCTGCCACAGGTACTTATACTTGGCATGACCCAATCGACACCTTATAATCTAATGCGATTTCAGAAGAGGATTCTCAACCAGAAGAGGATTTCTTCAAAGTGCCTCACCACGCCGCAAATCAACATTATCCGAAGAAGAGACCAAGGTTTGAAGACCGTGAGGCCCTGTATATTTTCTATCTTTGTATTTCTTGTTAACCATGCTACTCAGCTGAAGATGAATCTGTTACCGAATCTGAGTCCGAAGGGGATATTTGGGTTCCCAACCCAGGTTCTCGTACAATTTCCTCGTTCTAGCATATCGCTGATGCGGATTTCCTTAGCAATGACACTCGCAAAAAAGATACAATACCCAGCGACCGACTCCGAAACAGAATCCGAGTCTGAATCTGAATTGACAGCTGATCCTGTAACGGCCTTACCTTTGAATTCTACGTTCCATGTACTCATTATTCTGACAAGCTCTTAAAACCTCGCCCTGGGTTTCCCCTCGCTCCTGGTCAAACGCATCTGGGTCCCTTAGTTCTTGACAGGGACAAGAAAATCATGGTCCCAGCAGCCCTTAATACGTATCTTCGTGATTATCAACGCGACGGAGTAAGATTCTTTTGGCAGCAGTATCAAGAAGGGCGCGGAGGTCTCCTCGGGGATGATATGGGTCTTGTACGTGACATTCGTATAGCTCATAGGATGTCTCTGATGATTTGTGATATTGGTATCACGACTTACGTTAGGGTATGGGATTTTATGTTTTTACGCCCATATCGTTCTGAATGTATATCAGGTAAAACGATCCAAGTCATTTCTTTTCTGTCTGCCATCATGCGCAAAGACGGGGTAGTCACCGACAAGCACCGGCGCCAAGATTATGTTTCTCGTCTTCAAGACCGCAGGGCGTGGAAGTCGAGAAGAGAGCTACCTCCCGCCGACGCGAAGTGGCCAACATGTCTTATTATCGCTCCCAGCACGGTCGTTCACAATTGGCAGCGCGAATTCGAAACAGTGCGTACTGCTTGCGGATTGGGCTGGCTATTGACCGAATACCTCCAGTGGGGTTACTTCGAAGTCGGCATGTACAATGGAAGTCTAAAAGAGCGCGCACCTGTCCTCCGCGATTTTAAAATGGGGCGGCTGGACGTTGGTATGTACAAGTCTCACAAACTTCTCTTTTGAAAGTTTATCACAAATACCTCAGTTCTTACTACCTTTGACCTCGCAAGGCGTGACATTGACATTCTGGACACACTCCCTTGGACATGTGTTTTTGTCGACGAAGTCCATCGCGTCAAGAACTATTCTGCCAAAATAACGATGGCATATCATCGATTCGAATGCAATCGCCGGTTTGGTCTTACTGGAACCACTATCCAAAACTCTTATAAGGAAATGTGGACTATTTTGGATTGGACCAATCCTGGGCGTTTGGGGACGTCGCGTCAGTGGCAAGGTTTTGTTGTTAAGCCTCTGACAACCGGCCAGTCGGCAGGGGCGACGGAGGAAGAGTGTGCAAAGGCTCTGGTATTCACACCAAATCAGATTATGTTTAACGTTGGCTCTAACATGGATTATAGGTTGTTGCTCGTATCCTTAAAGACAAATTATTGCCACAATTTTTCTTGAGAAGGTGAACGTGTTATATCTCATATAAGCCCTTATCTAACGAGACTTCTCCAGGACAAAGGATATCATTAAAGATCAGGTTCGCCCATAGCCCACCCTCTAGGGGATATTTCTGTTGATTGATCGCTCGCTAGCTTCCGGAGAAAGCTGATCAAGTCGTTTTCTGCCCTCTTACATCAAAGCAAATAGCGGCTTATAAGCACCTCCTCGATATGGCGCCTGTGCAGAATCTGATTCACAAGGATCGCCCCTGTCCCTGTGGCTCCGGAAAATCGTGAGTTTGCAGTCTTATGGCTGTCGCTGAAAATTTTATCACGCCTCACCTTATAGCCGCAAAGGATGCTGTCACCCTTTCGTTCCTGGGGACGTCTTTCGGTATATGTCAATCCTGATCAAGCTATCCAACCATCTTGGCCTGATTCTACCAAGTCAGTCGGGCTTTACAGATTCACTATGTCGATACTAATTCTGCAAAACCAGCCCCTACAGACACCCCAGAACAGGTAACCCCAACACATCGTAAGTACAGCGGGGAACAAAGGCTTATGCAAGGTTTTAGATGCGACGGAATCGCGCACTCGCCGAAGTTGCCTTTCCGGACGGGGACATTCCAAAGTACGGAACAGCTATGATGCAGCCGCAGTTTTGCGGCAAGTGGGCGGTAGGCTTTTGTGCCGATGGCTGGAAGAAACACATAACTGACATCACCCAGGTTTTGGAAATTCTGCTGAAGGAGTGGCGGAAAGATATAACTAACAAAGTACTCGTCTTCACTAAATCAGTCAAGCTCCTGGAAATGCTGGAATTTCACTTGAATACCCGAGGTGAAAGCTGTCCCCGACATATAATCACATTTACTAAAAATCATTGCAGGTTATGGTTTCCTCAAATTGGACGGCAACACCAAGCAGATTGATCGTAAGCATAAACTTCAACGGAAATGTATGCCTTGTGTGCATTTTGATCTTTCTACAGGTATGCCAATGATCGATAGATTTCATTCCGATCCGGAAGTATTTATCTTCCTGATCTCAACGCTCGCGGGAGGTACAGGCCTGAATCTCACAGGTGATTTATGACTTCATTACTCTGAAGAGTCAGCGATATATGTAACACAACACTACTTTAGGCGCAAACAAAGTTGTTATTTTTGGTAAGTTTCATGTTCTTTCGATGTATAGGTTAGCTTACATGTTTCTTCAGATCCCAATTGGAGTGAGTATCGTCACTAGCGTTAAGGAGCGGCGTTGATGTTGCCTCTCGCAGACCCCGCACATGATTTGCAGGCCATGGATAGGTAAGTAAAATATGCTCAATACTTCAGACACTCATCGACCCTCCTTCAGGGCCTTTCGATTTGGTCAGACGCGTGATGTTGCTGTTTATCGGCTTCTTGGCGCTGGCTCAGTGGAAGAGCTTATCTATGCGCGTCAGATATATAAGCAGCAGCAGATGGCCATTGGCTATGACGCGAGCGTCCAGACAAGGTATGAGAATAGCCATCAAATTACATTTATGAAGAGTTTAAGGATGCCCATACTATTCATGAAGATATTTTGAAGGCATACAAGGTGACACAGCCAAAAAGGGTGAACTCTTCGGTATCGAGAATATTTTTAAACTGCATGAAGACAAGCTTGCAACAAAGATGGCGGTATGGATATCTAGATCTATTTTTGATCTATCTTTTCACTATTCTGTCGACCCTCCCCCGGTAGATTGAGAAGGCAAACTTGGCGGAACTGGACTGGGCCCTTGCGAATATGGGCGGCTCGAGGTCAAGGAAGCAGGTAAAAAATACAGGGGAGGACTGGGTCGTTGAGGCGGAAGCTAAAGGCCCTAAGGATAAAGATGATGTGCGTTTCGGCCAAGTATTGTCTGCGCGCACTGTTTGTTGAACGGTCATTCCCAGGGAAATTTACGGGGACTTGGGGCGTTGTTGTTCAACGATGGTAAGCGAGCCCATAATTCTGGGAGATGGGAAAAATCCTAAATTTGGTTCCAGATCCACCGCCTGCCGAATCTCGAGAGCAAGACGCAATACAAAGGACTCTCAATGCCATTGGTATTAAATACACCCACCAGAACGACGAGTTACTGGTTCCCAGCAGGATCGAAGAAGAACGAACGAAAAAATCTCTTCTTGTTGGTATTGATCTTAAGAAACGCAATGTGTTGATCAACTTGGCAACCTTTTTAGAAAACACGACGTCGAAAATCAAAGGCATCTCCAGTCAAGGGCTCCCCTCAACCTCAGTGGCCACCGAAGAGAAAACACCATAAGCCGTTACCCACACCCGAGGAGCAGTAAGTGGATACATGTTTTTGAATGCTGAGCTCGCAGTTAACCGGATGGCGGCTATTAGATTGGCCTCAAGGCATCAGGCTCTCATTGAACTTGGAATGATCAATCGACCAAGTGATGTCCCAAACTTTGCTCGTGACTTGTGGGTCTTTTGTCTCTTTTTATTTTATTTTCAACCATGAGTAACCGGCTTTGGAATGTCGTATATTCAGCGCACGCCAGACTCCAGAGATGCAGAGAGAGATTTTGGCAGAATTGGACAATTGGAAGAAGATGCAGGAGACAGACGATGACACAGACTGAATAGTGATGTTTGACTTATGGGACCGGGCCCGGCTTGACATCAAGATCGACACATATATATGATCTGCCTGATAATTGGTTGGATTGAAGTTTAATTTTTTGTCATGTTACAATGTTCGTTCATCAGGCGTCAGTTACGATAACTTTTGTACTTGAATCTTTTCACTTGGCTGTTCTTCAGGCTTTCGTGTTGTCCACGATATGCTTAAATTGATGTGTGGCACAGTAACCATCGTAATAAAGGCGCCCAGCTCGACTAATAAGGACCTCCATCCACGTTCCGTCTAGATTTATAGTACTCTCTGTCATTATCGCCACTTGACTATTCGATCTGAAACTCAACCCCATGGCGCCTCCTCCCGAGCCACCGAGTCCTCGTTCGTCTCTAATCTTGTCCTTTCCTATTATGTCCTAATCTTTACACAACGTCAACTGCGTATATAAATAGCGAGGCTCAAGCCTGCAAGTCTTCCTGATCTTGAGGACGACACATCAGAACCTCGAGTCGGTAGGACGGGGCCGACTGGTCTTTATTGCTGGGAACGAAGCTGAGAACGCGTCCATCGTTTAGATCCCATTTCAATGCAGCAGGACCAGGATACAGCTACGATCGAGCAAGTACGTTACCAAATGCTATTTGGGACCTCGACTGAATCCATTATAGTTCCTACAGGATGCTGAAGGGCCTTATCGCCCGCTGATCGATGAGATTATTCCTATTTCGGAGCTGCGTGCTGAATACGTGGATGGATCCCCAATGTTTACTAAACAGATTGATTGGTTGGAGGCTCACGGATATCAGAAGTTGCGGAGAGCGAAAGGTGTGTTCCTATGTGTCTTGTCCATTAACCAGAGACTGATTTCGATACGAAGGCGATGGCGATTGTTTTTACAGATGTGAGTGATAAGCTTATCCATCTATATTTTTTACCTGATGTATTCTTATTGTGTAGCCTTGGCTTTTGCATATGTTGAACGTGTAATGCAAGACCCTCAGCCAGAAATAGCTGTCGGTATAGCCCTTTCAACATTGGACGCGACATTACCGATGTTGGCAGGGGTCGGGTTCGATGCTGTTGTCTATGAAGATGTTTACGATACCTTTGTTGAACTCCTTCGGTATATTATTCCTGATAACAAAGGCGACAAACTCACGCCCGACCGCCTTTTGGAAAAGTTTCAAGATCCAATAGGTATTTCTTTTATTCATGACACCTTGTGGGACCCTCATGTTGTTCATTGCAGTATCTAATTCCATTGTTTCTTATCTGAGGCTGGTCACTGTGAGTCCTCACTTGATTCGAAAGCTTCTAGACCTTATACAGAGCACGAAAAGTCTGCCCAATTACGCCTCACGAAAGAGGACATAGAAGGTTTTCTTTTCCATCCAGAAACAGGGATACCGATGGATGTAG
Source organism: Collybia mongolica (assembly GCA_013420905.1). NCBI lineage: Eukaryota > Fungi > Basidiomycota > Agaricomycetes > Agaricales > Clitocybaceae > Collybia > Collybia mongolica. The sequence continues at coordinate 1,225,087 of JAAXNY010000011.1, forward strand.
CGGGGTTTTGCCAGCAAAACGTTGAACCATGCGGAAAGGATGCTGGCAGGCAACTTTTTCGTGTAGTCCACGCTGAGACTGATTATTACCGTATTCAGATCATGTCCAGGTTGAAGCCATCTGTAAAACTCTCCAACTTAACGTCGACGTAGCGTACCTAGATGGTCGAGGAAACGATGATGCGGTTAGTTTTGTACATCTTCGAAATGCCTTGGATGAAAAGGCTGAACCTCTAAAACTTCTGTACCGGTGAGTCCTTCGTCCACATCCCGATGCCCCTCTGGCTGATGAATTATTGCCATAAGACCGGGTCATTTTGATATCTTGATCCAGTCCAACTCTGTGTGAGAGCACGACGCTTCTGGATCAAAGTCAGCTTGACCGCTTTAGATTCCCCCGTCTTGATATATATGAGAATGTACAATGTATTGTCTTGAACAGTGACTGCTTTTTCTTTGGGAATTCGTGAGTGATACTGCAGCGAGGCCAAAGTCACCGACAGCGATGGGATTCTCAACGGAAAGTCATATACGTTATACTTATAGTCCCAGCTGTGAGATGGTCACGGCGGCGACGTCGCGTGCTTCTCTCAAAGGGGATGCGAACGTCAATGCAAAAAAGGGAAATGTGATAAATTGTAGAGGATGGAATGAAAATGTACTCACCGAACAAGCTGTCACATGTCGTAGCTTGGGGTCGCGCGTTGGAGAACTGAACGTTGACTCGGAACCTTCGAATCGACTTCTCGTTTGCTTGTCGTTCGTGCACTCGGGGTTGTTGGACCCGAAAATTACTCATAGCTATAGCAAGAATGGCAATCCCAGATACTAGGGGAATTCAAAGTTGGAGCAACGACCGTTGCAAAACGGTCGATTCTGATTAATTTCTAAAATCTCAAAACGAATCAGCTTTGATCGATTTGAAGTCCCCCGATTAATTTTTCCGCTTCAAAACCACAGTAACCATGGCGGAGTCTGAACTCGTTGGGCTGTGTGATCAAGAGATAAGGATAGGGTTTGGCGCTTTCCTCGTCCTTCAGGCTTCATCAACATGCCGCGCTTCACAGAACGACAACAGCAAACGACTGCACTCCTTGATGCTTACATCGTTAATCTCTTTGCCCAAATGGAGGCAGATCTGTGGAAGGCCATCAACGACTCGGACAGTGACTCGGAGGATTCCGAACCGCCATCTCCTACCTCTGCGACTGGATTCGCGGCGATGGAGGATACATCAAGCTCTGAATCGGAGGACGACATGGTGGCAGATGCCATTGTTGAGGTCCTTCAGCTTATTCACAGCGACAGATGCATTAACGAGCGCCGGGATATTCCAAAGACTGCAGAAAACCTCCGTTTACTCCTTGACGTCTACCGCCACGAGTATCCTGATATCTTTCGACGCGCGTTCACGGCGAAGTCCGTGAACTTTCAGACTCCACTTCACGGAACAACGGCAGAACCGCAACAGCTTCGTTTTTGAAACGACCGTTGCAGATTTTTTGAATCGTGTGAACTACTTGAGCTTTTGCAACGGTCGTTGCTCCAACTTTGAATTCCCCTACTGTAGATCAAGTTTCTCAGGACCGAGAAAGGAAATTAAAGTTAATTCTTATTATAATTAGACGAGTTTTATTAGATAATAATAGTGGTGTCGTGATCTGTGCTAGAGATTTGCGCGAATGATGTGACTGTGACGACTGATTTGCTGCAAACCGTGGACATCCAAAGGTTCTATTCTTCCGCCCTCAAACACTTCCAATCCATCAACAAACCGACGCCACTGCTCCCAAAAAATTATTGGCGCCATAACATACTCATCGACATTTGCTGCTTCTAACCACATATCCAACAGCGGCAGCGCCGCATGGAACGCCGTCCTCCGCATTACAGACTGTCGCTCCTTCGTCAGGCCTAGGTGCTCACTGTACCATGCAGGGTCACGTTCAATAGCGGTGGCAAGGTAGACATCGGTGATCCGTGCATCAAGTCCAGCGTCCAACGCTGCATCATACGCCATGCGCAAGCCAATGGCCTCGACGACCGGTTGGCAGTGAGGAAGGATTTGATCGTTGAAATCGGATGCACGGTGATGTGCCATAGAGAAGATAATGGCGCGGTTAGACGTCAAGAGGGAGGCCTCATGTTGCGCCAGGGGGCCAGAGGGGTGTGTAGATGCAGGTAGCTCATAACGTCCCAGAAGAAGCTCCGAACAGAGACCTGGTGACATGCAGAATAATTAAGAAGATTTTTGCCAACAAGTTGCAACTTACGAATTGAAAGCCCAAGAAGGTCACCCTCTGCAATCGCTATTCCCCGTTGCTCTGCCTAACAGTGCAGGCAAGTCAGCGCTGATCCCACTTTGATCCCAATTTCACCTTACATGAAGAGTAGACATTTGATTATGTCCAAAGAGTCCTTGATTACCGCAGCGCTCCGACAGCTCGAGGTTTCCTTCCTGCGCATGTTGAACCGCAACCACTTTCATTGCTGTCGCGACACCATGTCGGACGCGAGAGTCGATATCCTTGTCACAAAAGAGACGTGTCGCAGACTTGAAAAACGCATTGAGGACGAAGGACCGACCGAGCGCTGTGAGTATAGGATCATGCGATGTGGTGAATGTGATGAGGGGGACACGTCCTCCTGGGATGGCGACGGTCCGCCGCTGACTGTAACGTGCAGCGATGAACGCAGACACTTGTAGGTTGGGAATCGCGAGTGCCGCAAGTGAGAGGGACCCCACGGCCACGCGCCAGATGGACGCTAGGAAGTCTAGCCGGCGAATGGTGCTAGACTCGACATCCGTACTCCCGCCTACAGGCCGGAGGAGGGCACCTGGAGGAAGGTAGACGTTTGTGAACGAAGTCAGGGCGTGATTGACGGGATTCGAACCACCACGGTAAGGGAGTAGCCTGTGGAGGGAGGATTGGAATATTGTTCACAGAATGAACATGAGTGCTTACCGGGCGGTGACTCCAGGACACATTTTCGCTCCGTCATTCAGGTGAACGATGAATGGGAATACGCCTTTGCTATGGCCACCAGCTATCAGTCTTGCGAACACGACGCCGATGGTTGATGGACCACAAGGGATTGTGGGGGGCATGCACCTATCGCAAGGACGATTAGAGTGGGGTAATCGAAGCTTATGAGAAAATACAAACTTTGCGGCTCCGGGGTGTGGCGTGCAAAGGGAAAACCCACCGTCTGGCAGAAGAGTCGCGGTCGTCTCGAGGTTGATGGCATCGAGTCCATGATCGACTTCGGTGAGCAAAAACTGACCGCTGCATTGACTCGCTTGAATTTCAAGCTAGGGTGATTGAGGAGAGTCATACTGACCTAAGTTCAAAACGAATAAGCTTTTCCAGGAGGGACGACAAATCTGGCCTGTCGCGCGCATAGGTTGCGATAGTGCCCGCGACGAGGTTGAGCTGGATCGTCAAAAGTGTGGTGGCAGCACCGTCGGACGTGAGTAAAGGATCGATGTGCATCTGCCAATATCTAGGCGTGAGCTCCTCGATGTCTGAACGGGTTAAAGCTGAATGAAACAAATTAGTTATAGCGACGCCCTAACAGACAGAGGATGAGACACCGAATGCATGAGCCATGCATTTAGCCCTTTCATAGGACAACGCTGCTTGCTCTTGGGGAGGTAGGTCGTGCCTAATAGTGAACAGCTCGGTGCGAAGGAGACTGCGAGTATCATGTGAAGAAGAACGGCGGTCCATTGGAGTGGAACAACTGTAGTGAGGTGTTCGTGCAAGGCAGGGATTAGTAGGATCTTGGTGGTCGCCAAGGCCAGTTGTGTGATGCTGAAAAAAAAAAAAGTCAAACTAGACCTTCTCTGGAGGACTTCACAATGTTCACATCTTCACATTGCCATGCTGGCCAAGGTACCCGTGATGTTCTCGACGTAATATCATACTTATCTGTTACATATAATCAGGATTAGCGTTTCTCCGCAATTCGATTGCTATCTTGGTGGGTTGCAGAGCTATGCCCCTGGGATATGAGTTAACTTGTGTATGTCAATTCTAAATATAACTGTTAGTCGGCTGGTGACGGAAGGTTGTGGATGGGAATATAATACAAGTATGAGTTATGAATGCATGCTTCCTAGAGGTGACCGTGACTATCGATAAAGTTATCATACAGTTATGCAGCACACTCGAGCGCAGAATATATCTACAATTTATAGATTACTTCGAGGGGACATGTCCGTAGCAATGGAGTGGTAGCTCCTCTCTGACCTGTCCCCCACAAACACCTTCAATTCATTAGCGGGTTGATTTCACTTTATGGCTGGAAAAATCGGTGCTTTAACTTAGCTTTAACGTCTCATCAACATCCGCTGCTTTCAACCACTCATCCAACAATGGAGGTGCCGCGTGGAATGTCATTCCCCACACCTCAAACTGTCGTGCCTAGGTACTCGCTGTATCATACAAAGTCACGCCCAATAGTGGTGGCGGGGTAGACCTCTGCAGTGTGATTTGTACATCAAGCCCAGTGTCGAGCTCTGCATCATATGACATGTGCAGGCTAATGGCCTCAGTGACTGGTAGTATGGAATGATTTGATCCTTTGGAGTCAGATGCAGGGTGATGCTACACAAAGAAGATATTGGCGCGTCTGGACGCAAAAAGGGAGGCTTCGCGTTGCGTGATGGGACCAGAGGGTGTGTAGATGGGGGCAACTCATAGATACTCATAGGTTGGGAGTCGCAAGTACTGCGCAAAAGGTATCCTACGGTGACGCGCTAGATGGACGCTAGGAAATCCAGCCGGCAAGTGACACTAGACAAGTTATTTATGAATAAGGGTTTAACCCTGCGTCCAGACTCCTCCCTTACTGCGGAGATTCGAAACTCGTCAATCATTCCCTAACCTCATTCACTAAGGTCTATCTCTCTCTCGACCCCTTCCTCTGGCCCCTAGGTGGGAGTACGGATGCCGACGGCTTTTATCACACAGTGATCCCAGGACACATTTTTGTTCCGTCCTTGAGGCGAACGATGAATGAGGTACGCCTTTGTGATGGACCATTAGTCATCAGTTTTGCGAAGATGACGCGACGGTTGGTAGATTTTAACAGAGTGTGAAGAGCATGCACCTGCCGCGAGAACAATCAAGGTGGGATCATCAAAAATTATAAAGAGGTGCGAAAATTTGTGACTCAATACCTTGATGATAACCTCAGTCCCAAGGCCTTGGCCTCAAAAATGTTATTAGTAAATATCCGGGTCTGGTGCGAGAGCACTACGCCACTTCGCTCTTGTTGAAGCCACCGTTCTCTGTTCTTTCCTGTTCCATACAATCTCCGATGACGAGCAGCCCCTAGCCCAGAATTGGTCTCCTATAGCAAAAGTCCGCCACCTAGAAGGATGTCCGCTTCGAACTACTTCTACTTTTCTGCTGCTGTTTCGATCCATCACTTGATCAGCTTTGTGCTGTTCTTCTGGGGGCCTTGGTAGCCCGTAAATTTGAGAATCTCCCGCTCCGAGTTTGCATTTGCGCTCATGCTGCCCGAGTCTTGTCGCGAGGCTCAAGGCGCTTGCTACCCCCAGTGGTGAAACGAAACGAAAGTCTTGAAAATTTGGACACAAATAACGTTGTTTGGACGAGATTGGGAAACTTGTGAAAGTTTAGATAATTCTCTATTATGTCTGATCCACATGACCGTGTTTAATGGAACGCGACCTATGGGGTCGTAATATGTACGACACGTTACCTCTACCCTCCTGCTACCTCGTTTGTCTATACTGTAGTAGATTTCTTTTCATACCCAGCGGATGATCCTTCGCTACTCCGTGCTGGCGAATCATCCGAACTTGACGCTCCAGGTTCGATATTTGAAATGGGACCCTTGAACCAGTGCACCCCGCCATATTTCGGGAAGAAGTACCACATAAGGGACAGGATCATTACCCCTCCAAGAACGACCACAGTATAGTTCATGTCCTGAACCGTAGTCGTTGGTGTATTAGGGAAAAGAAAGACTGTCCCCAGAAACAACATGAATAGTACTGAAATGAGGGCGATGGGGAAGCTCTATCAGTACATGTGATAATTTAGTGTCTGTCCAAAATAGTTCTAAAGAGCAACGTACGAATACCCCAAGGTTGAACGGGCCGGGCTTGAAATTATTGGTCCCCAGATACCGTGCTGAGATGGGAATGGCATAGGCGATATAGAGCCCAGTAATGGATATGGTAAAAACAGCGTTAATCGCCTGGTCCCCAGCAAAGACCAGCAGTCCAAGTGCCAGTGCTAATATGGCGTCAAACCACACAGTATTCACAGGTGTTTTGGTGTAGCCATTCATACGATATAACCACGTCGAGAATGGCAATGCTGGTGATGTTCATTAATCCTCTGTGATAGCCAAAGGGTGCGCTGAGCTCACCAGAATCTCGGCTAAACGCGAAAGTTTGACGACTTGCGGCAAGTAGCTACACCATGGCCGAAATTCCTTCATTACCTTACCTCCAAGAAAAATTACGAGTGACTCACCATGCTAGAGCCCATCATATACCTGAGCATATGTGTGAGAAAGGTATGTGGCAGAAGACATGCATGAACACTCACTGTACAAGCACGACAAAAGCCCATAAAGCGAGAGTTCCTTTTCTACCAAAGCTATTCGCAAATATGAGAGCCATGGGTTGTGGGCTATCATACAGCGCCTGCATGTCAGATCCCATGCAGAAGGCAAGGGACATGTTGATCGCTGTACAACACGATGAACATAAATAAAATACATAGCCTGGCAAGTCCCCCACGCACCCACACCAAGAACACCAGCGATGAATATGGCAAGGACAATCGCCCAAGGTACAGCGGTAGCTGCATTGGACGCTTCCTCGCTGATATGAACACTGGAATCGAAGGAACCTGGGGAAGTCGTTAGCAATGTGTCTTGGTCATATCTCCAAGTAACTCAACAGATAGTCCATAGTGGTGCAAGGAAACTCAAAATGAACGCATAACCGTCAGGCCACCCATTAACTAAAGATATAATCAGGGCATGAACTTGGATACAATATGCAGTATTTCACAAACAATTAGTGAAGTCCCACAGAGCAAACTTTGCCGTATTTCTAAATTCGGCTGGAGTTGCGGCAGGCAGAGCAATAATAACTGCAAGACAGAGCCTAGGAGACATAGTCATGAGTGGGACAATAAGGACGAAACATTTTCAGACGTACAAGACATTTAATATAACGTAAACGGTTTGGAGTCGGGCGAGAACAACTGTTCCCAGGCAGCATAGAACAGCATGTGATAATATAATGGCAGCATAAACACCACTACAACACAATTGATATCAGTGCATTTGCAAAGTCAAGAGGAGGTAACATACAAAGTTTGGGCAGCCGTTGCCTCAAACACTCCGCCAGATCCAATATTGGCCGCAGCCATAACTTGAATAGCGCATCCCCAATCTATAGAAGCGACAGCAGATATGGATCCTATGGTGTTGGCATCTAAACGTGACTTGTCAGGTCACAGTGATTTTAGTAGCAGGGGATAACATACATCCTACGAGCCAACAGAGAAGATTACGCCATCGGGGCGATGATAGAGAGTATGTCCAAAAATAGAGCTGCGGAGTATATTTAAAATTTTCGTCAGAGTAGAAAGACACAAGGACATACCCCCCCAGATGTGGGCGCTGCTGAAGCTAGTTCCGCCATCGACATCCCTACAAAAAGAATAAATATGCTCGCCACAGCCCACTAGGATAGTCATTTGTGGTTAATAAACCATTGCATTGGGTAAATGTCGCACGTACTCCCCACACCATAGCGGGTCCGCCTCCGTTGGGTATTGCATAAAACAACACAGATGCAATGGACGGCAAGAGACCAATGATGGAGAATGCAATGCCGAAAACCTATGAAACAAGTGAAGCCCTGTCAAGTACAACCAGCCCAGCCCCCATTCAATAACGACATACCTCTAAAGGCGAAAAAGCTCTTTTGAACTCTTGTTTATAACCCAACGCCGCAAGCAATTCTTCATCAGCCTGCTGGACCAAATCCCTTGTATCAGCGCCCGTGGGTACGGCACTAGAATCTTTGGTCATTCTTCGCAAGTTGATGTTTTTTGAATCAGCCTGCAAGTCGAATGAACACGAACAGTCGACGATGATGAATTTAACAGGAGATGGTCAGAGCCTGGGGTCGGGTGGAGCTTTTCAAGCTCTGTGCGGCAATCAGAGGAGCTGCTCGTTTTTTTACATCTCGTGTCCTACTGAGTGCCATGAATAGCATGTCAATCAGGAATGATAACGTGAAGTGGGGTTGAAGTTGCTTCTGCCATGGACCTCGGAAAGCTTTATCATGGTCGGGGATTAACCAGACCGAGTGTTGACGAAGGTGGTGGGTCACATGACCATCCTTGACGACCGTGGGTATGTGACGCATACCTAATAGTCCTTCTCCCCACCCACATGGAACATTGCTGAACAAGTGACCCATAACGAGATACTTCCACTTCTAATGAATGAATGTCGACGCGAAGACAATATTGCATAAACGCAAACTACACAATCATCTGATCAAAAAGTCGACCGACGATTGTAATACAATACTTATCCCAACACGGATACTTTTTCAAATGTCAAGTATTGTATTTCCTCATGATGACATTTCGGACAGCCCAGTGAGTCCCTTCCTTTATCAGGAAGTAATGACAGTCCCAGAGGTTGCTCAGTCGGGCATTAACCTATTTTAAAAGGGGACTTCCCCACGAAGGTCTCAACGTGGTACCCTTCACAACTCATTCATTGAAAATACGTACAGCTACCACGCGGTGTCTCGAGAGATATACACCTGTTTTAGATGTGATTATGGTAGCGTTCTAAGGAGTAAAAAACTACATACTAGACTTTAGCCTTTCTGACTCTAAGGACATGTCGGGGGTTGTTCGGTATTTGACACTCACCAGTAAAATTGATTAGAGATCCCTCATCCGATGGGAAAGCTGTTACTCCAGCGGATCATCAGCAGTTGCTTCTGGGCAACGCAAGCCATATCTTAATTCGAAGCTAGACTGGGACACGCGACGACTGATAACGACGGTCGAGACGCGTCGCGTCTGCTGTGGGCTTAAAGTAGGTGTGACAGAATCACGTGACTCTGTCACATTCATAATGGCTTTCTCTGTGGTCACGGTATCCTGACTTCAAACCACTACCATCTTCATGTCTGAAATCGTATACCGTCAATACCTGGGTGAATCTGATCTTTCCCGTATCATGGAGCTTGTGCAGAACGAGCTCAGTGAGCCATACGTCATCTACACCTTCAGATACTTTCTGCATCAATGGTGAGTGCAACTCGTCACACGACCATTGGAGGATCATCGATACTAAGCAGATCTTAATGTGCAGGCCGCATCTTTCCTATCTTGTGAGTTTTATTCGCTGTAAGGACCGTCTAATGCCTTGACATCATTGGATTTCGACCCGTGCCACCGATCAGGCATACCCAAGCGACCCTCACAATTCCCAACCGATAGGCGTCATCGTATGCAAGCAGAGTCTCCACAAGAACCAAGCAAACAGGGGGTACATAGCTATGCTGAGTGTTAGCAAGGAATGGCGCAAACGTGGAATTGGTTCGTCACCCCTCCCGCTCTCCTTCGTACCCTCACGCCATGTCTTAGATTATGGGTATTACACTCTTTTTCTCCCTCTTTTATATAGCTAGTGCACTTGTACGAAACTCGATCGAAGCCATGAAAGAAGACGGTGTCGAGGAGGTGCGTACCCGAAATATTTACATGATATATGTGTTGACATCGCCCATCATACTTGACAGATCGTTCTCGAGACGGAATTCGACAATCACGCCGCCCTATCGCTATATGAATCACTAGGTTTCATTCGCGAAAAGCGACTGCACCGGTTTTATCTGAATGGGAAAGACGCGTTTCGACTTGTCCTTGCGTTGCCCCCGTCGTACTCTGATGATAGCTCTGACACTAGTGGATCGTCGTCCTTACGCTCTTTCCGCGGCCCTTCGAGGCATCGGAGTTTATACCGCACTATACGTGTCCAAGGATACTCTGACGACGAGTCTGACTATGAATCGTCACGCTGATCTGATGGTTCGTATTTTGGACTGTATTTACATGATCCCACGCGTTTTCTTGTGCTATATTGCTTTGCCGGCTGTATAAATTCCCGTCTACCATATTGTACTTCTATAATTATTGTCACTGTAGTCTTGTAGCTGCCGACCCCCACTCCATTCATGGGAACGAAATACATAAATCCCCACTTGTTTTTCTGCCGTTTCCACAAAATCTATAATAATAGAAAAGGCTTTAGATAAGAATAAAACCTGTCGACAGCGGTCCGATATCTGCGACGCCAGACGCGCGTCGGCATGTATTCGAGTGCGCTCCACCACAAATAAATTTGCAGGTTGCGTCTTCATTGGGGTAACAGAAGTATTCGGGCAATTACCGATGCACTCCCCGACCCCACAGTCCTTAAGTCAACTATTGCTTATCTACGGCTAACTAGTCGATAACCAATTAATATTGCATTAACCAGGGCACGTATCAATACATACGATTCTCACCAGCAGTCGAACGACAACCATCATGTCGCATCGATATGATATGATGTTCAATGGTATCCTCTGCTGATGTCAAACCCCAAACCCGTGAAATGGCAACCTTCGCCGCCCGCACAGATTATTTGTGATGCGATGTTAGCAGATAGATACGTATTCAGACTAATCTAGATGCGCGCAGCTTCGAGTGCAACAGTACCCAGAACCTGAAATTTTCATGCATGTAGCCGGAGAACGACATTTCGGCCGGGGAAGGACATTGCTCCTTGGGCATATGTCGTGGGACTGAGAAACCATTATCATGGGTCAAATCTGGACCGACAGCGTCCTTGTTAGTCTCCCGGAGGCAGACCAGACAAAGGAAGATGGTCGTTCCTTCATATATGCATCCTTGTAGTCCTCACAATAGTTTTGATTAGTGGAAAGCCTAAATTATGTATTTGTGAATGATATTCATTGACATATCATTAAATAAGCAATTCCTTTCTGGAATATTAATTCCCACTATCCGTCCACATCCCCAAAATTCCACTAATGTGCAAGAGTGAAAGTATGTTTCGTCTACTTAAGTTACTGGGATACAATAATGACCGTGACTATCGACGGTCGTGCTTTTTTCATACGGCAGGCTCGTCTCTGTGTCCTGTGCTATCTGTATGTGGCAGTACCTCCACTTAGTGCGTCCATCCCTTAAATAACATGAAACCCCCCCTCCCTTAGAGTTCTCAGAGCTCGTCGTGATCACGGGTAGATTCGTCGTCGTCCGCATCACCGCCTGGTGCGCCGCTATCTGCGTACAGTTTGCTGGTGATGGGGTTAACGACACCTTGTACCTCTATATAACAGAACAAAAGTCAGCAATGGTCAAAAGTAACACCGAAAGACGGGAACGCACCAGCCAACTTTTCTTCGAGGTCCTCAACACTGGCGGTGGAACCGTTCTCGTCGATCCAGTCAGTAGTCTCCTTAACGGCAGCGAGGATAGTCTTCTTGTCGTCGTCGCTAACCTTGCCGCCGAGACCCTCCTGGTCACCGAGCTGGGTCTTCAAGCCGTAGACGAAAGAAGATAGGGAGTTGAGGGCTTCAATACGTTTACGTTGGGCCTCGTCTTCTTCGGCGAATTTCTCAGCCTCAGCAACCATACGGTCGATCTCCTCCTGGCTGAGACGTCCCTTCTCGTTGGTGATGGTAATGCTCTCAGATTTGCCACTATCGCAGAATGAGAATGTGATAGCCGAAAGAAGAAAGAGGGCACTCACGTTCCCTTATCAGCCGCGGCAACCTTCATGATACCGTTGGCATCAATCTCAAAGGTAACCTCGATTTGAGGAACACCACGGGGTGCGGGTGGAATACTGGAGAGCTCAAACTTGCCCAGAAGGTTGTTGTCCTTGGTTAGAGAACGTTCACCCTCGAAGACCTGAATCAAAACAGTGGGTTGGTTATCGGCAGCTGTGGAGAAGCTAAGCAAGGCGATTGGTTAATTCGTCTACCTGTCTCTGATTACCATTATGTACTTACATCTGGCTCTTCCTTGTAGGGATAACGGTGTTACGAGGGATGAGCTTGGTGAATACACCACCGGTTGTTTCGATACCGAGAGTAAGGGGGCAGACATCAACGAGGACGACATCAGCGGTTCCCTCAGCTCCAGAGAGGATACCACCTTGGACAGCTGCACCGTAAGCAACAGCTTCATCGGGGTTGATACCCTTAGAAGGCTCCTTGCCACCAAAGTACTCCTTGAGGAGCTGTTGGACCTTGGGGATACGAGTAGATCCCCCAACGAGGACGACCTAAGGAAATCATCAATTAGTTCAAGACTGCCATGCTAATTACACAACATACTTCATCAATGTCCTCCTTCTTGACGTTGGCGTCCTTCAACACCTGTTCAACAGGCTTCATAGTCTTCCTGAAGAGGTCCATGTTAAGTTCTTCGAACTTGGCGCGGGTAAGGGTCTCAGAGAAATCATTGCCGTCCTCGAAGCTCTCAATCTCCAGCCTAGTGCTCTGTTGACTGGAAAGGGTACGTTTGGCCTTCTCAACCTCTCGCTTGAGCTTGCCAAGAGCCCTCAGGTTCTTGCTGACGTCAGTACCGTTCTTTTTCTTGTACGCCTTGGCCATGTAGTCGATGACACGGTTATCGAAATCTTCACCTCCAAGGTGAGTGTCTCCAGCGGTGGCCAAAACTTCGAAGACGCCGTCGTCAATGGACAGGAGAGACACATCGAAGGTACCTCCCCCAAGATCATAGACGATGATCTGGGATTCACCACCCTTCTTGTTCAATCCATAAGCGATAGCAGCAGCAGTAGGTTCGTTGATTATTCGGAGGACCTGAAGGCCAGCAATTGTGCCGGCATCTTTGGTAGCCTGACGCTGGGCATCGTTGAAGTCTTCAAATTTAACAGATAAGCACACATTACACCCCCAGATAACCTATACCTACAGGCCGGGACGGTGACGACAGCGTGAGTGACCTTTTCACCAAGGTAAGCCTCAGCAGTCTCCTTCATCTTTCCAAGAACCATGGCGCTGATCTCCTCTGCAGACTGCATACAAAATTTGATCAGACCAGAAAAGCATATAATGAATTCCATACTCACAAAGTCACGGTTCTCACCCTTGTGTTTGACAGTGATTGCGGGCTTTCCATTCTTCTCAGAAACCTTGAAGGGCCAATGTTTCATGTCACGCTTGACATCCTGGTCATCAACCTTACGACCGATAAGTCGCTTGGCGTCGAAGACGGTATTCTCAGGGTTAGAGTGGTACGCATTCTTGGCGCTGTCACCGACACTGAATGGTCCGTGTAAGTACGGACCAGGTGGACTGGAGAGCTTGACACGTACAGTCGTTCGTCATCTGTAAAACTGACCCATGAAGGTGTTATCCGATGACCCTGGTCGTTGGCGATAATTTCCACACGTCCACCCCGTTGAACACTATAGCAGAGTATTAGGCGGGTCGCTGCAGGGGGTAGGTGTGGAAGGACTTACCCTACACATGAGTAACTAATTGCGACCAACGATGCTCAGTCTGCAAGTCCGACCTCAATAGAAGAATGGTACTTACGTTGTTCCCAGATCTATGCTGCTAGTTAACTATATTGTAAGGCTGGCAAGGTGGTTGTGACTTACCAATACCAATAACTGTTCCATATTCTGCATGAGCCTCCTCGGCTTTGACGGCGGGTGCAGTGAAACAGACGACGGCAACGAGGGCGAAGAGAGCGAGTGAAAGACTGGATAGAAGACGCCGCGATTGGGTGCGCGTCGGGAGACGAGCCATAGTGAGTGAGTGGGGACAAGTGGTTTTGTGGAAAAGCTTGCTTTCAGGCGTTGCACTATTTATTCAATGCACAAATCTTGCAACCGTGACGTGTCAGTAGACGTGGCTCGTCACGTGGGAAATTCTCACGGTTTTCATACAAAACCTTTCTCCGAAAACTCATCCGCGAAGCCATCAGCCGACGCGTTAATTCTTCTTAGCGCGTCAAACAAGACGTGGCATTTCACACCCTTTTGTCAGCTTGCGTCACCCGAAGTGAAATCACTCAATCGCGCCTTCCTAGTGTGTTCATGCACTATCTACTTATCCTATATATACATCCTACTAATTCTTCATACTTTGGAGAACTCTTTGCGGCCACCTGAACCTATAAAAATACTCATTTTTGATATGGCTCAAGCTTTAAGTTATAAATTGTGTTCGCGTTGTGGAAGAGGGCGTTTTCTACAATGTGCGCGGCTTGTATCTCAGTTAGCTCCCGCGACCGCACGATGTCACTCAGAACCTGGGAAAACATTGCTTTGAGACAAGAGCTCGTCGCGCGCACCGGAATACATCCTCACCTGGTACAATGCGTGTCGCGCCTGGATCGTCCCTAAATAATAGGACTCTGGCCACCAGTGCCCATCCGCTGCATGGCAACAGATGAATGCATCAACAGGTGAGTAGGGACCCTCTGACTCACTTGACCACAGTATCTTGTTTGTAGGGGATAGTTCAAGGACTTGCCTGATTATTGACCGCTGACCCTCGCCTGATACAAATGGGAACACCTGGCTAACTTTAGCGCACCGGTGACTAACAAGGACGATCATTTACCTCGCCGAAGTCTAGATACACGTTGTGATACACTGAGGTGAGATACCCAGCCTCACGGGTGTATGGGTACGATGAGTGGAGAAGGATAAAAACTGATTTAGGGTATGCCTTGATCAAAGGTTGTAGATGAGATGGAGAAGAAGTTCGGAGGGTTATATCGTCGTCCCCAAGGCCAGTATGAAATTGAACTGCATCTGACGGTTAAATCCAGAGCAAATATGGCGAGTTTGAAACAAGCACCTGGCTTATTGTGCATTCCGGCGATCGTAAGTGCCGTCCGAACGACGAAGTCATTAAAGAATTTGTTGTTCAGTCGGATGCGTCCCTTGTTTTCGTTGTATGAATTCACCAAGGCAATGACGGGTCTGAGAATATCACCGTCAAGGTCTGAGTGTGGGTAAACGTCCAGGCCGGAGCGGTAGCAGACTATCGATTTGAAACCAACCACATGGCTGTCCGTCGCGCTGCGAGTTAGGACTTCGGTCAGTTGCCGCGAGAAAGTATCGAAGAGCTCTTGGATAGCCATGTCTTCTTTTTCTACGTATTCTTTTATTATTGGAGTTAAGATCCCCTAGAGCCAACCAAAATAAGCCTACAAAGGTCCCCATAACTTGGCGAAGATACTTGCCTCGGCAACAACCTCAATCCTGACGATGCGTCGAGTGGGGCTGTGAGTAAACTGATCATGCCAAGTATAGTCTGCCGCGAGTTCCGGGATACCCAGACCATCGTCAAGCAGAATGCATTGTATCCCAGTAGGTTCCATACTCTGCTTGCAAAGGTCAGTATAGTCGACTCCCGACCGGTGAATTTTAACATCGTTCCATGAAGCGTCTTTCAGCTTGTAGAGGTCAGAAAGCTGGGAAGCTGCACGATGGCAGGCCAACGTATGAACGGAATCCTGCAAGGCAGTACCTCCTGCCTCGCAGATCACACCGTCGAACGGAATGTCTTTGTGATCGCGGTGCTCTGGGCGAAGGAGGGGGTGTGCATGGTTATCGATGGCAGGATGAGTGAATGCTGCTGTATATAATTGAGGGAACTCAGGCTGGGCGACCTCTGTTTCCATCTCTTCAAGTAGAAGGAATGGTTTGTACGGTGGGCTCAAGTCCGGTTATTCTCGGCTATTTGATTGGCATGGCCGGCAATTACCAATGCTACATGTATATCTTATCAGATCACAAACAGTCGTCTCAGCCTCAGCGTCCCTCGTCTCAACGGCCATGCCAATCAATACAGCTGAACTCGAAACCGCAATCCGGAAGGTCCTGGAAATATCCCACTTGGAGATTGTCGACCAGTCGAGCGGGTGCGGGGACAATTATGCTGTCCTCCTCGTCAGTGATGTACGTGCTCGAACACAACGTATCCTTTACGCAAGTTGCCTTATCTCGTGCATTTATAGCAATTTGAGGGTAAGACTACCCTTGCAAGGCATCGCATGGGTAAGTACCCTAGCTCATCTTTGTAGGCAACATTTAACGCTTGCTCCACAGTCAACGAGCTGTTGAAAGACGAAATTTCACAAATGCATGCCTTCTCACAGGTTAATTCAATTCACCGCGTCCACGTCCATGGTTAACCTTAATGTGGCATGAGCAGAAAACGTATACCATAAAGCAATGGGAGGCGCTTGCGGCCAAAAATGGTTAGATGTTTGGATCGAATGTTTAGATATTATTACATTTACACATGTTTTTACTATCTTGTATACTGCAGGAGAGATCCCTTTTCGGAAACAAAACCGTAAGGACGATTCCTGCGCAATAACGGTTATAGATGGTCACTTAAATCATACTTCATCATATGCCAGCGAATCCACCTCTACCTTGACTGTGTTCTCCTTGCCATGGGATTTGAGATTCATCTGAGAAGCCCCATTCTTGGACCTTCGTACTCGTTTTGGCCTTGGGCCATCGACCTCCCAATATATTGATTCTGTGGTAAAGGGCTTGATAGTAGTAATAACTTCTCGGGGCATCCGTGCCTTGGTTTTTCTTGCCTTGTGGAATACGGCTATTTTGACATCATTACCTCCCACAACACCCAACGGCTTCGGTGGAGGCGGGGGGGATGCCGCCGGCAAAGGCCAGAGATCAAGTGAAGTAGCTCTTGCTTGGGCCCTTGTACGACGAGATCTAGTTCTCGCTATTGGTAGTGTGTTTGAAATGCTTCGGGGTCGGCGCGGTCGACGAATGATGCTCTGTTTTTCTATGACCAGTGCAGCCATTTCGGGATCGACAGCGTTGATTGGAGTATCATCCGGAACGTACTTTAGCCGAGTTTCAGTGACAATATGATGCATAGAAGCTGCAAACGGCCAATTTGACCCCAATGGTGTAGAAGAATAAGACCCAACTCGACCTCGCTCGTGCTGAGCGTCGTGATTACTTTGATTGTTGTTGGAGAGGTCAGCCAAAACATTGCAGGGTGGTGACAAGAGGGGACTTGACTGAATTGGGAGTACCTCTCGCTGAAGTTCACATTGCGGATAAAAGACAAAATTTTCGGTGAAAGGGGCCACATATACTGGGGATGTTTCGTTAAAATGGGAAACTAATGGTGATGCTATGGGTAGGCTTTGGGGATCGGAAAGTGGCGAGCAGGTCGCAAATGTTTCAGTTTGGTTTATTTCTGCTGGTTCCCTTTCAGAGGCTGAGTCCAAATCGGCCAATGTTTGTATTGAAATACTCGCACTATCCGGAGTCAAAATATCTTCTAGGTAAAATTTTGGAGTGAAGACGCTTGAAACGAAATATTGAGAATCCGTTGTGGTTGCCTGATGTATCGGCGGGCCCGGGGAATGGAGGATGGAGGAAGGTGGAGAGAGGTGGGTATTATTGAGAGGCGTGTTGGGCGTTGACAAGATGAGATCAAAAGAGAGAGACGGAACTTCCCATAAATTTTGAGGATGAACATTGAAATGTGCGATAGAAGAGAGGTCGTATGTGTCAAAAGACGTAGACTGATAGATTCCCTCGGGGAGGGATGTGTGCGTGAAAAGGAGCGAAGAAGACCAAAACAACAAACGGGAAATTTCGGTATGATCGAGTAGAAGACGGCGGTTCGCTTCCATTCGCACTGCAAATCTGTAAGAAGTGAGTGAGGGGCAGAGTTTTGGCACCCACGTTGAAAAGTGAAGTCTCCGTCTTCGTCAAGGTGAGCATCAACGAGATCGAGGAGAGACATGATTGTAATAAGGCCAGAAGTAAGCATAGAAGGCACTAGACCGATCTCCTTCGGAGCAAAGGGAAATACCCGGACGATGAACGCAATTACAGCGTGCTGTGAGATTACAAAGTCAGAACTATTAAACTATAAGACACCATAAAAACCTTATGAGCAACATACTTCTACGAGGTCTACGAGCTGCATGCCAGCTCTGTATTGTCAGTCATTTGCAGTGGCAAGTGAGATCATACCGTGGGGCGGTCTAAATATTTTGGTTCAGAGAGCTGCAACAAGGCGATGACCTTTTTGCAAGAAAGTATGAATTCCGCTTCGGTAATGATGTCGAGACTCTGGAAAAAAGCGGACATGCGTTGGAAGACAAGCGTGCCGGCTATAGGTGAAGCCTCTTCCACAGTAGTAGCATTGAGAATCGAGGAAGTATTCAAGTCTGCCTCCAGGAGTTCCAGAGAAGGCGCCAGGAGCGAGTTTTGAGCAGCCAAAGGAGAGTTCAGAGACATTGAGTCTTGAATAGGGGGTTCCACAGGCCCGCCTTGTATCGTAAACTTCGTAGTTGATCGTTTGTTCAGCGCGAGAAAGGAAAAGGCGCGTCGGATGAGGTACATAAAGTGGCAGAAACGATTCAAGGAGAATCAACACTGTTTACGTTGTGACCCCCATGTGACTATTCGATTATATTTGATCGGCCGGATGTCAGCCCCAATTTCAAAACAAAGAACCTGGTGAGCGACTTGAACGACTGTCGATATATCTTCCAATGTTATTCGAATCCACATATCCGCCTTACGACCCAACAGATAAATCTGGGTTAGCCTTGAGACTCATGATATAAACAGAAAGACTAACTACATCTCTTCAGTTTTTCGTATGTTCAACAGCATTTGCCGATATCCCTTTTTTGTGACTTGATTCTTAGATACGAAACAGTACTGAAGCGCTGGCCAGTTATAATTACCGGTGTGATAGATCAGCTTTACCAAGAATGCCATGCCCTCTCTTTGGCCTCTCAAAAACCAGATGCGGAAAAACAAGTTTACGATGCAAAGATCACCGAGGGTAGAGGCATTATCGAATGCATCAGCAAGCTCAAGTATGGCATGGCCCGGGACCATCCTCTAGAGTAAGTTTCCATAACAGTCGTACCCGGCGATCTACTATTATGCGCCCTTCATAGGCCTATTCCTGACGATGGGGAGCCACATGTCGACACGTACAACAAAGAGCTCATCCGTTTGGCTGAGAATTCAAGAAATACTTGGTACACTGCGCCGTGGCTCTATGCAGAGTGTGTTCCTCTTGGTCACCTTTCTCACAGCCACTAAGTGTCCTTTGATGTTTGATGTTCAATAGATGTTATCTGTAGGATTGCGACCATTACCAAATGGACGTTATATTGATCAAGAGTCAGGTATCGCTTCTTACGATCACTTTTCGTACGGACGAACAATTGGCGCGACTACGACCCTTTTTTAGCCCAAAAAGTCAAAACCTTTAAGCAATCGGGAGCATCAATCTCTCGTAAGCTAACCGACTTAGCACCTCCAATTCCCACATCTCACGATCCCTTTTAAGAAATCGCAACAACCATGCACGAATTGGAGAACGAGAAGAGTGCCCTAGATACTACCAAGATTGCTGTGTTATTCAAGGAGATGATCCAGATGTGTTTATGGTGATTGTGCCGTCTTCTATATAGTATAGTCGAGTTCGTTTACCCAATCGACCTTAGGGGTAATGCCACTGTGAGTAATTATTGTTAATGAAATCTGATCTCGCTTCTAAACTCGTTCCCGGAAGGATTTGTCGTTACTCACGCATTTATCGCAAGCGGATATGGAACATCTACAGTCTGTGGGCAAAGATGCCCAACGAGCCAGGCAACAGTTTATTTTGAGGGATGATCAGGATGAGCTCTGGGCGCATATCAAGGCCTTAAAAGGTGGTCGGGTAGATTTCGTTCTCGATAACTGTAAGTCTGGATAAAATGTGGATTGACCGGTTCGGCCGCTCACATAAACGTGAATGCTTGAACAGCCGGGTTCGAGGTGCGTTTCTCCGACGATGATATGTAAAGATATCAGCCAAAGATTCCAGCTATTTACAGATTTAGTATTTGCGGATTTCCTTGTCACATACACGCCACACGTTTCTACGGTTCATTTCCAGTAAGGACGTATGTTGCAGTCCATCAATATCCCGTCCATCCTTACCTTCCTCTTTAGTCCAAAGGTTATCCCGTGGTTCGTGTCCGACGTAACGCCAGCTGACTTCAAAGGGACCTTCGAGTCCCTTTTGGATCCTTCCTTCTTCGCTGCATCCGCAGATGCTACTCACGCTCCGATGATTGGACACTTGAAACACATGGTCTCGAGGTGGAGCAGCTATGTAGATCGGGGTGTTTTCAAGCTTTCAGTTCCTGCCGAAACACCCCTTGGAGGTGGAGGCACTGAAAGTACTGGAAAGGCTGATTTCTGGTCCACGCCTTGGCCATACTGGAATATGGAATCCCTCGCGCCTGATATCTTCCAGACTTTGAAGCTGAGCAACCTCGTCATCTTCAAGGTAAGCGCACATTAGCCTCTTATCTTGAAATTCAAATTCACTAGTGACCGTTTCTTCCAAACCAGGGAGATCTAAAGTGAGTCGTGAACAGTGTTTATCGCATTCTGGTTGTTTAAATGCTTTGATCGAAGTTATCGCAAGTTAGTCAGATCTGTCAACAGCGTAACTTTACGTATATAATCCGCTATGATCAGGCTCACTGGTGATGTTCGTTGGCCCGCGTGGACGCCGTTTGCAGAGGCGATCGGTGAGGCCTTATGATATTAGCCCTGATATTATACCATACTCATCTAATCAACCCAAGGGCCTCTCGCGGGCTCCTTCCCGCTGCTTAGCCTAAGGACGAACAAAGCGGATGTTGTCACAGGAATTGAAAGGGAAACGGCTGAACATCTTGATGCCAGCGGCGAGAAATGGAGAGTTGACGGACGGTGAGTCTAGTGACTTCATTTTGTATGTGGTATGGCTGACCTACTTGTGCAAAGGTACGCTCTTATCTCGTTTCTCAACTCTGAAAAGTTCTAGGTCTTCGCCCGTAAGCTCACAAGTTAGGTAGTGGTGCTGCGGCCCCTGATGTAGGTTGAAATACAGAGTACTGTATCGACTTTTCCGAATTACGAGTAGAGATGCATCGAATCATAAAAGTTACCACTACATCACTCATTGGCATGTCCACTTTACCGTTGTGAGCGGTGTCGGATTGAATGGCGTCATACTCCTAGCGTTTGGCGTGGGAATATGGGAATAGTATCCTACCAGGAATGCAATTCGTACATACTTCCCCTTCGCAGAGTTTATCTGCCTAGGAGAGCCTGATTGCCCCTCTAACCTCAACATTCTGACCTTGTTTTGGTCTGATGCCTATTTTCGATAAGAAGGTTCAACAACGCGCACCTCACATTGGCTCTACCAGTAGGTTTGGGGACCACCTGACACGTTTCGCTAGAGTCTAACCCGACCTAAAAGGCCATTTGGAATACTTGTTCTGAACTCCCAAGCCCCTTTACTACTCAACTGACGTAAAATAAGTCTGGGCGTGCTCTACTCAAATTTCCTCGAAATTTCATGGACTTTTACTTGCCATTCTGCTCGTCAGTTATGAAGGCCAAGGGACAACCGTGGTAGAATATAATACTCTATATATCTAATTATGGCGGTTTCTTGGATGCTCCTGTGGCCTCGAAATGGCACTCTCTGCATCTTTCGCTCTCTATGTTCTTGCGGCTGTAGCTTGCGTTCAGAGTCTTACAATTCCACAGACTGACCACCAACAGTGAGGTATAACAGACAAAGTTCTCACCTTGGGGGAAAGGGTCGCTGGTATTATCGCAGCTTGGACTTTGCACCAGCAAGGGATCAAGGACTTCATTATTATCGAAGCCCGGGATGAACTCGGAGGTCGACTGCGCAACACGCCTTTCGGTGGAAATTTTGTTGAGGTCGGGGCCAACTGGGTGCAGGGTAGACAGGCGATGGTCCTGAGAACCCAATTCTAATGCTTATGAAAAAACATTGAGCGAAGACACAGTATAACGATGCCTTTGGAAGCTTAGGTGAGTGTACTCTGAGTTCATTTGTTGTTCATAAGAGTAATTTGTATTCTATGTCTAGCGACCTGTGATGAAACTGGTCCAGTCAACTTTCTCGACGTATTCAATCCCCCAATCAATGCTTACGCTGAGCTTGCTGCTGCTGCCGGTATATATTGCTTCAAAGAAAACTATATTACGAATTTCGACCCGCGTATGTGTTTTATTGTAGGTTCACGCGTTTCAAGAAGGCTAGTTGGTGCGATGTCTCGAACGGACCATACACTTACCGGTGCTAACCCCCGAGATCCACATACCAAGGCGGCGGAATATTTCAATGTTTGTTACGAGCTAAGCTCTGAGCCTCCTGGGTCTTATTATCTCCATAGTTTGACTGGGAGTATGTCTAAAAATCAGATCAAATTTCTTGGATTGTGTTATCCTGGGTAAGTCCATGTATTCTTTTCATCACACTAGTGTAATGACCAATTTTAAACAACGTAAGGCCAACAATTATACGTTTGACGCTGAGATCGGTGGATTTTCTCAAGAAAATCTTGTAATCGACCCCAGAGGTTTCAAGACTTTTATTCAAGAAGAGGTGAGGGAGTTCCTCGCAGTGTTGGCTGAAGGGGTGAAGGCCTTCAGATCGGTTGCCCTTCAGAAGGGCTTAAGCGAACCCTTCAAATGGTAGGAATTTTGTGAAGGGCTTCGTGAAGGGCTTCACATACCATGTGACTTTTAAATACCCGTGATGTTCGGTAGAGCTGTAAATGGAAAAAAATTCCCAACAACGCGTACCCTGGTCCTGTAGATGGCACCTCAACGACAGCCCCTTTGGGATCACTTCCATCGCGGTGAGAAGCAAAACGGAACACATTTTCATACATACTGTAAAGGCTGTGTAATTCATTATCAGCTCCTGCAAGACAATTCCAATGAAGAACTTGATGCGGCATCCCAATTCAAGGCAAACCAAAAGAAGTTCCAGGAAGGTAAGTAACCAGCTTGTGAGAACAAAATACAGGCATGACTGATCCTGGAATGAGGCCTGTACAGCTGCTGGAAGTATACGAGGTGAGAAAACAGCGTTTATCACTCACATTCTGGGGAGCCATGGTATTGAGTCATGTGCCCATGCTTCGGATGCAGCAAAGGCGGAAGCAGCAAGACAAAGATCAGGAATAGCCAACACAACTACAGAAGCTGGCCCTTCAACTCAGAAATGGCCCCAGTCAGACTCAGTACCACATCCAACACAGAAGAAATTGAAGCAGGCACCATTAAAGACTTTCCATGGTGTCGATATGCCTTTCAGCAAAGAAGAGACAGGTGCAGTCCAAGCACAGGTTCTTCAAGCTGTTGTCTTGGCTAATCTGTCTTTCAGGGCAATGGAGAACCCTGAGATGCTCAAGCTCTTCAGCATGCTTCGAACTGCTGCTCCTGAAATAATACCATTGAGAAAGGTGATTGGTGGTCAGTTACTCGATGAAGCTGCTTCTGTTGTTAATGCTGGCATGCATAAGACCCTTCATGGAAGGGAGGTTGGAGTTGTGTATGTTTCTGCTGCATTTTGAGATAGCTTGATCACTAAACATGTTCTGTAGAGCTGATGGATGGAGATCATTGATGAAAGATGCAGTTGACAGTGTTTGTGTCAATGTCGATTTCACAGTGAGTACTTCCGAAAAGTGTGGAAAGTACCCATTGAGCCACTCACCTTTTATTTTAGTCACACACACTTGAACTAATACTTTCAACTGCGAAAGATAAAACCGGCCCTGGACAATGTCTACAATTCGAAGACATCATTGATTGTATTGAGAAGAAGTATGGATGTACTGTCATCTACCTCTCAACTGATGCGGATGGAGGCAGTAACAAGGGTTGCAAGCTGCTTGGGAAGAAATGGCCATATCTAATTGTTCCATCATGTTGGGCTCACCAGGTACTGCACCTTCTCTCTCGTACATCTTTTGTAGGTGTCCTGAACTCTGAAATTAGTTCCAGTTACTTCTGGGTGATTATTTCGTTGTTTTGCCCTATGCTGTTGAGGTTGTGGCATCTGCAACAGTATTGATTGGGTGGATCAACAACCATGGAAAGGTTCGTATGATTTTTGACGAAGCACAGCACCAAATCAGCAAGGACAGAAATGGGGGGCATGTTCAAGTTCTGTCCTATCTTGTGGCAAACATGACTCGATGGACAACACACTTTATTGCCTTTGCTCACCTCAGCTTGCTTAAAGGACCATTACAGCTTGCGGTGATTATGCATCATGAAGCTATTATTGCAGCACAAGTTGGAGCTGTGAAGTACACAGAGAAGGCTCAGCTAATGGAACAAGCAGTTAAATGCTGTGATTTAATTGGAAGCCATGAGTTCTGGGTAGGTTTGGAGACTGTCATTGGGGATATTGAGCCAATCTGTTATGGGACAAACATCAACCAAAGTGATTCCACACGAGCCGACCAGGTTTTACTCACATTAGCAGGGATGTTTCTACATTTCAATGACCACCCCAAGCCTGAAATTGCAACTGGTATGGTTGAACAGCTTGAGAAACAATGGAAGGCCTGCAATCAGCCTTTATTTATATTGGCGCTGATTCTGAACCCATACGAGGGGCTGTCACACTTTGGGTCTCATGCAAACCTCAATTATTTCAAATGTAACAATCTCCTCCTTTCAGTATGTTCTCTTTTGCCTGGCTTCCAGCAGTTAATAAAATTTAACTAGCTGTACCGGCGTATGAAAGCCCGTCCTTCAAATGGTGACACAGCTGAGATGAAAGGTGCAAAAGAACAAATGGTTTCCAAGGCATTCATGCAATACCTTTCTGGAGCAGGGCCATTTGCTGATTGGGAAGCTGAACGTGAAGTCTTCGCAGGATTTATGGTATGTATCTCTATGCAAACGTAATAGCACCAGTATTTTAATCATGTTGTTTACCAGGGAAAAGATCCCATAGCCATTTGGAAGGCTTTTGAGGGATCAGCTGATGTGCAGGAGCTGGCATCGTTTGCAATCACACTCCTTACAATTGTAGTGAACCAAGCAGGCTGTGAACAGCTGTTCTCAGACTTAAAGATCAAGCAGACCCAGTGGCGAAATCATCTAGGATTGAAGAAACTCGAGAAGATGACCATGGTATTGTCATTTCTACTGAACATGTGTAATATATACTTACAATTTTGACTCAGGTTGGTGCTAATATTGCTGCAGAACATAAAAAACTCGGTCTCCTCAAAAAGCGTGGCAAGCAAAAGAACCATTGTTCGGTTGCAGCTCTCTTGGATGTCCCACGGTATAGTGATCTCCTAGAAGACCTTAATGATGAGGATGATACTGAAAGGGGTCAAGGGTTGGTTACAACTGAGGCGGGATGGAGGACTGAGATGGCAAAATGGGTTGGTGGTCAACGAGATACTGATAATGTGTCTGATGCAGGTTCTGAACCTGATGATGATCTCCCTGTTGCGCCAACCCCTCATATCCCAGCTCCGCATGGTACAAAATGGGCCCCCTGCACCCTTCGGACACTGTTTGAAGGCAAGGTCATTGCACCAAGGTTGAAGGAAGTACTGGATACAGAATTTATGATCGAGGCAGCATATATGGAGGCTCTTGCAGACCAGGAAGAGGATGAATATCCTGATGATGGTGCACTAGAAACGACGCTTCTTGATCTTTTATCACCACCATCCGACCGTGGGAATTCGTCCCTCCTGCACTAGGTCGTCCCTAAACTACCTAACACCTCATCCCTAATCGACATCGCCTTTCATCAGACCACTCTTTCGGCCTGGGCCACCATCCTTTTATACCATATCCAAATTTTTAACATATCAGAGCTGATCCTGACTATCTGCAGGGTCATCTCATCTTGCCTGTACTGGGGGCTTCACTAATCCGTTCACATCCACCTCATCAACTACCAGGCCACATGAGGACACCACAACTCTAGTACTCTGCTTCGCGCAGATCCTTAGGGAGCGTCACCGCCAACATTCTCGATGATTTATTCGTACTCGCTTAACCACTACACCCAAAATACAAAAGGAGGAAGGGGTCTGGCCCCCAATCAGCTACTGTCCCTGCACAGAGCACACCTCTTGGGGAGAATGCCAGTTTATCAACCAATGGTGGGATTTGGCGGCCTCATTTTGAGGGGAGTCATCGCTTTGGGAGAGCAGTGTGGAACAGGGGGGAAAGTAATAGGGGGGATTCAGGAGAGGGGGAGCAGGTTTGAGGTATGGGTCGTTCATTTAGTTTGGACATTTATCTTCGACACTGGGGGGGAGTAATGGGTTTCCATGGCGCCCTGAAAATACCAGGGGGGGAGTGGAACGGGGTACCAATGTGAAGGGAGGGGACCATGCCCCGACAAGCGAAGGCAAACCTTGAAGGCGTTGGGTGGTTCAGACATGGTACAGTACAATACCGTTGGACTGCAGGTATCCTCAGTCTAGACCAGTAATATGACCTGGAGAGCAACTTAGTGTACAGCTCCACCCTGATGGCTCATTACAGATTACTTAGTGGTAATAGGTGTCTATGCCCGCATGTAGCTGGGTCAAACCCACATGTGCTTAATATTATTTGACCAAAAAAAAAAAAAAAAAAGATGGTGCACTAGAAGGTTCAGGTGATGACTATGAGTAAAATATTATATAAATCTTGTTGTATCTCATCCAAATTATGTTCAATAATGTTGAAACTTAGACAGTTGAGATCAGAAAGGAAAAATGGAGGTTTTTCGATATTAAGGCCTTCAATGTGAAGGGCAACCAGGGCTTCAACCTTCATGAAACCTTCAGACCACTTGAGATCGATGTGAAGGCCTTCAGGGCCAACACTGGTTCCTCGCTCCAGATCAAATTTTTCTAAGTGCAGTTGTGAAGACTATCTCATGGTCTAGGAGTGGTGTCACAGTAGTCCTTGAGGATGGCCACTCCATTTCTGGAGACTACGCCCTTTGCCCCTTCAGCTTAGGTGTTCTTCAGAACGACGACGTTATATTCAAACCACCTCTTCCTGGTATTACTCTTTGGCCTTGCGCTTTCACTAACCACCCTAAGTATTTCAGACTGGAAACAAGAAGCGATAACCTCCATGGCCATGGCTACATATACGAAGATATTTTTGCAATTTTTCGAGAAATTTTGGTTTAATACTGAGGTGGGACGAGTTTATATCGTGTGGTCATATGAATTCAGTGTTTGTGTATGCTTTCCAGTTCGCTCTCTGCGCTGACCCAGAACGCGGTCGCTATCCTGTAGAGTTTGGACCACGACAATTTTTTACCTGGGTCAGGCATCATATTTGCTACGGTTACGGTTTGTGTCCTGGAATCTGGTTTTATTTTATTATTTACGCATGTGTTAGGGCGACTATTCAGAGAGAATTGAAGCCTTGCCTGATGCACAAGTGAAAGTGGAGGTGTTGGATGTCCTTCATAACATGTTTCCAAATGCTACCATCCCGGAGCCCTTGGATTTCAAGTTCCAGCGGTGGTATTCGGACCCACTGTACCGGATCGTTGTTAAATTGGCCTCCCTCATTTTTCAGTGAACACCATGATAATCTGAGATCTAATGTGGATTGATTGTTCTTCGCCGGTGAAGCAGCCAGCCGAAGACATTTGGTTTGATTATTCCCATTCACGAAGGACTTGCTCTGAAACTAACATTGTACAGTATAGGCTACTTGCATGGTGCATATTTTGAAGGGCTTAGTGTTTGTCACGAGATAGCCAATTGTATCAAGGACAGAGGCTGCGTTGATTGGGAGCACCACAGGGAAGTGAGGAATGCGTCATCCTGGAAAGATAACAGAATGAGTCACCAAAAAGTTCGTTCCGCAATGCCATACATAGTAATATGGTTCGTACAACCTCTATATCATTGATACCAGTGCCCTTCTTACATTTCAAACATTAGGTACGCAATGCGCATATTCTGTCAATACTCAGAGCACCAGTGAGAAACTGACACATGCACCCGCCTGCATGCCAATTCTCGTAGGTATACAAGAATCTCATGATTATTGCAGCTGCGGCCCCATTCATGGGAAAGCTAACCGAGATTCGCCAAATATGTTTGGGATTTTTGGGTGGCTGCGAAACGACTCTATGATGCGCTTATCTTCTTCCAGAGATGAATTTAAACGTTGCCGGCGATTCGATGTTCGGGCTGCATTGGGCGGCTATTCGGCCTTCCGGAGGTATGTATCTCCGACTCTTGTCTGGCGAGTCGCAGGCCACTTTCGTGTCTTGCCATCATCACAGGGTACTAACTAACATCCGTCATTCTTCTAATAGGATAAAAACGTATTTTCCTTAGCCGGCTAGAATCATCTCACGTCAACTTCCTAAAGACCCGGGCATGAGAAGTGATGTCGGTGGAGCCTAGTGTGTTATATAGTCGAGCATGGGGTTTTCATGCAACCTCTTTCGGCTCTTGCGATGGTGGTAACTCGTTCCCTTGTCTTTCTCGTGGTTGCTACGTTCGTCCATGGGTTCTCTATCCCACAGGTCGACTATCAACGCCGAGATACTGCTGACAAGACGGTCCTTATCTTGGGGGGTGGCGTGGCTGGAGTGATTGCTGCCCGGACGTTGCACGAACGTGGAATCAATGACTTTATTATCATCGAGGGACGCGACGAACTCGGAGGTCGGCTCCGTAGTACTTCTTTTGGTGGCAGGACCGTTGAACTTGGTGCCAACTGGGTCCAGGGTACACAGACTGATGACGGACCTGCAAATCCAATCCTGACGCTCGTAGAGAAACACAAGGTGGAGACCCAATTTAACGATTATTTTGGGAGCCTCAGTGCGTGTGTAGCATTTTCTTCAACTGACCTATAAATATAACTTTTCTCTCCACATAGCCACTTACGATGAAACAGGCCCCGTTGACTTTCTGGGTGTTTTTAATGCCTCTGTAGATGCTTATGTTGAACTCACCGTCGCTGCAGGTCTTTCAGTTCATTATGATCTCCCGTGATATAGCTAACCATCATATTACACGACCCATAGGTGCTCGTGTACCAAATAAACTTGTGGATCTAACGTCTCGAGCAGGTTATACGCTCACGGGCGCTAGGCCCCGTGACGCACATACGAAAGCTGCAGAATATTTTAATGTTCGTTAACCATCACCTCCCCGTTCATACATATTTAAATGTCTCTAGTTTGATTGGGAATACGCGCAAAAACCAGACCAAACGTCATGGGTCGCATCGTCTTGGGCAAGTTCCCTCATTTAGTTCGCCACCCTCCGTTGTTAACCTCTGTTTAATCAGAATAACAACTTTACATATGATGTTGATCACGGCGGGTTTTCTGAAGACAACCTTCTTGCAATTGACCAGCGAGGTTTCAAGGCCATTATACAGGAAGAGGCGAAAGAGTTCCTCGACTCAAGTCAAATAATGCTCAACTCAATAGTCAAAACGGTCTCGTGGTCTGAAACTGGCGTCACCGTTGTCCTTGGAGGATGGGCGCTCAATCTCGGGAGATTATGCCCTTTGCACTTTTAGCTTGGGAGTCCTCCAAAATGACGATGTGATATTCAAACCAAGCCTTCCTGGTATGTTCTTTCTTTCTTGAATAGTTTCTGGTTCACTCTGGGCAGACTGGAAGCAAGAGGCAATTGCGAGTATGACGATGGGGACGTACACCAAAATCTTTCTGCAATTTTCCGAGAAGTTCTGGTTTGACACTGAGGTAGGAGCCAATATGTAAAACGTTGTTTTTTTAGCCTGAACCTGTCTATTCAGATGGGTCTCTATGCTGATCCAGAACGTGGTCGGTACCCAGTGTGGCAAAGTCTAGATCATGAAAACTTTTTACCTGGGTCTGGCATCATTTTTGCAACAGTCACTGTAGGCACTCCCACATTTGTTTGTTTCTTAGCGCCTGACATGCCTGTTAGGGTGATCAATCGGAGAGAATAGAAGCATTGCCCGACGCACAGGTGAAAGTGGAGGTATTGGATGTGCTCCACTCTATGTTTCCCAACATCACTGTTCCAGATCCTCTGGACTTCAAGTTCCAGCGGTGGTATTCGGACCCCCTGTACCGTGGCTCGTATTCGAACTGGCCTCCTTCGTTCTTCAGAGAGCACCATGACAATTTGAGAGCTAATATTGGCAGGCTGTTCTTTGCCGGTGAGGCGACCAGCCAAAAATACTTTGGTCCGTTTGTTTCCACGATCTGTGATCTGGTTGACATTGAAAGTTGTAGGGTTTTTGCATGGAGCATACTTTGAAGGACTCAGCGTAGGACAAGAGCTAGTCAAATGCATCAAGGGCAAGGGGTGTGTCGGATTGAAGCATTTCGAGGAGGTGAAGAATACATCCCCTTACGGAATATAGGGTTGTAACATAACATCAATGGGACTTGTGTAAAAGATAGTCGTGACCGATGGTAAGGCGACAGATGGAGTACTTAGTTGGATGAATGCTATATTTATCAGATCACATGGTTCCATAATGAATGGCATAAAACGTCTGCATGAAGAATATGTTCGCAACATGCTTATAATGTCACATGATGCAATATACCCTATAGATCTCCTCTTTCTCTATCAACTTTAGCTTACTTACGCATGCAATCTGATTCAACACTCGTCGACATCCATGATATCTGTCAAGTACTTAGGTTACGGGGTCAACTTCGCTAGGGTAATTGTCTTGGCGAGCCCCTAGGCCTGTCCTTGGTAAATAGATGGAGTTTGTATCTCACTTTGTCATGGTAACCTCGCACATTGCATCCTCAAAATAATTCTTGACCTTTAGCACAGCGACGGCCTTGTTGTTCTTTTCTTGCATTACATTTCCTGGCCGGTCCACGCCCAGCTTACTTCTCAAGTCTTGGGTCTCCTTCTTTAGATTTCTTCCCCTGGGTACACTCTTTTTTTCTTTTTTGCACTCTTTTCCTGCGGCTGGATCGCTCGATTGTCTGGCCAAATCTCGAACCGTCCCAGGGTCAACATGCTGCACCAATCCGTGCGACAGCTATGGAAGCAGGCCCTTTGGATGACGAAAATCAAGCTTGTGGTGAGTGTCTCCCCCGGAAAGTTGGTTCTGTACTAATTACGCTCCAAGTATACGAGAATCACCCTAAATCGATTCACGACACTGTACTTTTTCCTGGCAATGCTGAACTGTATTGTCCTTGTTGTCTTACAAGGCGTCACCTACGGAGACAATGCCACAGCAGTCAATGCAATTCAAGGTCTACTCGCCAGCAGTCCAGTTAACAAAACACTCCCCGTTTATCTGGATGGTATTTTGATGATGTGTGAGGATATTCCACACTCAGCTTGTGTCATAGTGGCAACAGCCAAGCCAGATGACTCTGTCGTCACTCGTGAAATAAATGCGGTACTTCCTGCAAATCTTCTCGCTAATTTTTGTACTGCCTTATTAAAGATTGCCACATAGGTCGGACGCAAGGTCGATGTTCAAGCAAGGCAAACACTTCATCTTCCTGTTCCAAAAGGCGAGGACGAGGAGAGTGACGAAGAAAGTGGCGAAGAGAGTGATGATAAGAGTGATGACGAGAATGAGGAGAGCGACGATGAAGAAGAGGACGAGGACGAGGACGAGGACGAGCATGAGCGCTTGTCCCCCGGGCCCCATGTCAATGGAACAACCCATAACAGCGATGATGCAGGTCCCAGCACAGCCAGCAAGATTGGGCGTCCGCTCGATAGTGATCCCAGCAACAATGGAGCCAAATCCCAAGGAAAAGCATCGAACAACAGTACAGTGGATTTAAAGTGTACCTATGTCTTGCGTTGGCTCGATGATATGTGAGTTACCCCATTTTATGCAAAAACTCCATTCAAATTACGATCAGATTCGACGATGCCAAACGCGAAGACCTGGTGATTTTGGTATTTCAGTTGTGGTCATTTTCGCTTGCTTTCGCGACGGTAAAACACCTTCCTTATGATACATTTGCATGTGATCAGATTCAATATAGGTTTTGAACGAATCACTTCCTCACCTCGGAGCTTCGTTGGCTAGCCATATTTTAGGGACAGCTTGGGCGGCCTACCGCGTTTCGTCCACAGAGAAGCTCAGGAAAGAATACATGAGTCTAATCTCCGCTGGGGCTTGCAGCGGTAATGATTTGCTTGGAGATTGGTGGGAAATTAGGAAACTCCATGCGGTAAGCGAGGTTCATCATGCTGCCTTACCTTGGTATTCCTCATCGTGTTTATTGCTAGATCCCTGTTGTCGTCATTAGTGCTTTAACTCTATTCGCAACTGGAATGCTCTCTGTAAACCTTTATAAGGTAGGTTAGATTGAATACCAGCCATCCGTCCAACATCTCACAATTTAAACAGGTGTACACATCACAATCCTTCAGCCGTGTCGGCACTTCTCCTCAGATTCACAGGATCTACAAAGTAAATGAATCTTCGTTCGTGTGATACAGCCGTCCTTGACACAATGCATAGCTTGTCCTCTTCCTCTCAGTCAGTTTACACCTTGCAGGATTCTTCTCTGTTGCATCGACTGCAATATGGATTGATAAGATCACCCATGGTGTTATACGTTCCATGGCAGAACATCTCAGGTTTTACCTTGCCGCATTTGCCATCATTCTTGTGGTACGCAGATGGCCACGATCCTGTAGTTTGTTAAACTCTAAACACCTACCTTTAGATTGCGTTTCCCTGGCTATATCTGGTGAGTCTCCCATGCGTTGATATACTAAATCTTAGAAGCTGGACGCTAAGTATGCATTCATCGCAGGGTTGGGTGTGTGTTAGGCGTGAATGCCGAAGACGGTTCTGGATTTTTGTGGCACTATCGGCAATTCTCTTGATCATTCTTACTTTGATGTTTGTAAGTCCATGTGAGTACCATCGTGTTTGCTCGTAAAAATGGGGTCCATTATCTAATCGCCAATGGCGATTGCAGTGTACCGATTCATCTTTACGACCTGGCCGTTTTTCGCCACCATGACTGTCACTTCGTATATTCTCATGGTAGCCACCATTCTCCTCGCTATATGGTGCAGACTCAACTTTGGGAAAGGTTTGGCACATTTCCGTAAGCGGTCATTGTAACCCTGTCAATATCTTAGGTCGCTGATATTTTCGCAGTTCAAGTGACAGACGCTTTAGAGGGCGCCGACTTCACTCCTGTTTACTTTACCAAGGATGAGAAGTCTGATGTTGAGTTTGCCGTTCAATTTGATGGAGGATACCAACCGCCCAATACTTACCCAGACAAGCCCGAGGCGTCCCACCGCTCCCCAAAGGGGGTTCGTGGCCAGTCGGTATACTCCGAGGCCAACGGTGTCCCAGTCATGCTATCTTCGACCCCTTCTCTTTTCCAAGAGACCTCTCTAGGAAAATATGACCGTTCGGGTCACCTCAGCATGGTCTCTGGGACAGGATCTGAAAATGTTGGCTGCACGAACCTGCAGATACCCTCGCAGTCTGCAACTAACTCAGCTCGTTCGAGGATCCGGGAGAATTCGCGGAGATTAAGCTCTGGTTCAGGGTCAAACCAATCCTCTACTGGTTCTGCGCGCCAGGGTTTACCGAGCAATACTAATATGCCCACTTTGAACAAGATCTGAAACAGATGTTAGGGCTGCGCCCTTCCTTGGCTCTTGCCTCGTTTCACTTTCATTGGGTCTTTCCATATTTTAAATTTGCTGTCTTGATATTTGGACTTGTGCCTAGATTAATCTTGCAGTGCTATGTGTATCAGTTGTAGGACCCCCATGTAGTTTACCGCGCAATTCTTCTTCTGTATCAATGTCCATAAATACAATATATTTACAATTGCAGTAATAGCATCCAGTGAGATGAACATTTGGGTTGGTGCATTGTAGGCATGATCATGAGTACAATGAGTACAATCTATGTATGAGATACTCGAAATGCCATAACGCGTTCAGGAAGATCACAATCGGAGTGATTCATGGTAAGCAAGGTTAAAGAAGGTCATCTAGAATGAAGTACTCGCTGATAGTCTGTACTACGGGGCGGTTGGAAAAGGGGCGGGCACATGATGAAATGTCGGTAGGTGTTGATCAAACCCCAATGGATCCTTGATATCAATGTCCATAGGCCCTTTTTCTTCGTCGTGTGTGAATATCTCCCCAGTGAAATTGGAGGATGCAAGCGCCTTTTCCGCATGAACTGAATGGAGTCAGTCTCACTGGTGTAGATAATAATAGACACATGTAATTCTCACGGTATTGGGCCAGGCCTTTACCAAAATTAAGGCGACAGATGATCCCGAGCACGATAGTCGCAACAATCAGTATGAGTGAACTAATTGTGTAGCAGGCAAGAAGGGGCCACTGCATAAAAGTCCTAGCAAAGATATGTCATAGTTTCTGAGTAAGCTTATGTGGTCTAGAACTCACCACCGGTAAACGATCGAGTAGAACATAATGGTCCAAATACCAACGAGACAGAATGCAAGGCCCAAGAAGACTATCATGAGGCGTTTCATTTCATATCGAATTGCGTACCACCCCTAAGGAAGCCTCAGCATGGTCGGGCGTCGTAGATGAAGCTTATAATAAGAAATCACCATGGCAATCCAAGGAAGCAATGCCTGCCGGCAGGCTCACGTTAGAATTTGTGGAAAACGCTCTGTGACACGGCACTCACCAGTGTTGTAAAGATAAAAGCGGCTTTGTATATACCGGTATGGTCTGACACTATTGAGATGGCGGTATTGAAGAGAACGTCGACCCAGAGACCCATCGCAACTGGTAGAGAAAACGCCCCAAGCTGCAGGCAAGCAAGGACAGCCATGAAAAACTACAGGGGTGCGATCAGGAATACTGTCATTGACATGAGAGAGCTATCACCTTATTAATGCGATTGATATGCTCGGGAGCCCCTACGCATTTGAAAGACTGTGCTGTGTACACCTATATGGAAGTAGAAATGAAAAGGTGAGTAGGCAGCCCGGCGTGTAATACTGTAACTAACCTGCAAGAGCGTCCAAGACAGGTAACATGCAATGAGTAGTGCGGTGCAATTCAAAATAAGATCAGGGATCTGAACCTCTGTATTAGTACGAGTAAAATTGACTAGAGCGAAGACTTGCTTCGTAGTGCACCCGCGTAGAAAAATATTCTGGAAAGAGATTTATGGAACACGGTGTACCAGAATTGTAAATCATCTCTTCGAAGATCCCCTCGTTGTACTTCATCCGCCAGATGGCGTACATAGCCCACCCTGTAACTAGAGAACGAGCTGCGAGGACGGTAATACTGACCATATGTGTGGATTATTATATAGTTTTTCCCGACACTCATGGAAGCTCACGTGTGCGGAACAGAATCGTACAAGATAGCCATGGTGGAGATGGCAAGCAGCCAGAACTGAAGTAGGACCCAAGTTGCGTCTTCCCGCATAGAATTTCGCATTCTGTGTTGGAGGGTTGGCGGATAATTGTACTAGAAAAATATTTGAACGCCTACATCTGTCGAGGGTGGACGAGTGTCTGGATACACTGTAGAGTGAGCGGCACATTGAGTGTTCCCAATGTAATGTTGACTCCAGCTATTATGTCCTCTTTACGATCAACGGCGATGATCAACCCATCTTCAGACCTACCCAAGGCCTGTGGACATCAGCGCAAGGGAGATGAAAAGAAACCTATTCTCTCACTAGCTTACTACGATTGATAGCGTTCTGTGTTCCGAGGTGTGAGGAACTCATCAGTAAAATTGGCCACAAGCCACCCACCAGATGGACTTCGTCGACGGCGGGGTTTTTTATGTCAACCGTTGACTGGAATACATCAATGCATGGGTTAAACCCCTTGATCGGAATGTCCCGACACATCTCCAGATGTAGGTGCCCTCGTGAGCCCTCCAGGTAGGTTAAGTTGCGTGGTGGGATTGCAGCTGCTGCAGTTACACCCCTAAGTAGCTCATAATATTCTGAGTCGACGGAGAAGAGGAACGACTGGATCACGCCCTGGGCAAAGCAATGGACGAAGCTGAAGATAAAAAACGCGGTCGTGAGTCGGTCGTGCGTGATCCGGCGGTACTTTGGTGATACATCCATCGTTAGCTTCGAAAAAGGTTTGCAAAGCAGGACTTCGTACCACATGCTTGACCTTGGATTTGAAAGACTTGACAAGGCTGGAGGGCATTGCGAATATTGGAAAGGGGCGTCGAAGAGTTCAACAGATAGGGGGGGATTTGGAAAAGAGAAATAGCAACGGTTCAACCAATATAAAAGAATGACGAAAGGCTTGAAAACTGAGCGCTGAACACCAATGTCACCCGGGACAACAGTGAGCGTGTTGGGGGCCTGCCTTTGAGCGCGCGAAGAAACGGATTAAGGAACAAAGATAGTCCTTCGCTTTATCGTTCGTCGTTCATGGATTTATTGAACATCTGCCACCAATCATGGCTGTCAAAATCAAAGATCTCCCCAGGGTCATATCGGAATATTCCATCGAACGGAGAGCTGCAAAGAACCTGCATTTGTAGGCTGTACGTGTTGATGTGGGCCAAACGCGGTCTGACAACGAGATCAGAATTCTAGGGAAACAAAAAATATAGATACACTTCTCACCTCATTCGCGGGTAAGCCGGACTTGATGGAATTTGAATAAATTGGCGACACTATCATGAATTGGCAGACATACTTAGGAGCTTTACATTTCATTAAAGGTTGAGGAATTCAAATTTACAGTGTCTGAATCACTCGTCCAAGATTTGGGCAACGAGATTTGACACAAAGCAACACAGCCACAACTTGAAGGGGATATCCACCTTTTCACTCTTTTCTTCATCCATTTTGGTTTCAATGTTGCGTTTAACCTATTCTCACCAAAATTTCAGATGGTGGACGAGATGTCGTCCTCTTCAGACTTCGGCAAATTTACCGGATCTGACTCGGACTCGCTCAGTTGTTGAAGAAAACCAGGATGTCTCATCCATGGACCTCCTTCTCAGGGCGGTTAGTGAGTTCTTTTCTCCATACATTGTTCACCAATACCAATGCCTTGTTCTTAGAGGAAAGGGCTAATCCAGCCTACCACTCCGTTATGCCGATGAGAACCCCGATATCCTGGTCGGAAGCCCTTCTTAATGCCGCACCCAAACCCGTAGGAGAAGCCAATGTGCAGGCGATACCACATGCACCCCTCACTTCCCGGAACATGCATGATTCATATTCAGAGCTCATACTTCCGTTTGGGTCATCTTCTCAGCTTATGGAGGAATACATTAACGCCTCTGGCGGTATTCGTCATGGAAAGTTAGTGGAAGATGGATACCAGTCGTTGGATCTCAATTCACGTTAACTCATTCTAGGTTGATGGAACATTTAGATTCCTTGGCGGGATCGATATCATACAAGCACATGCTGGGTCCCGGGGTAGAAACCCTTGGTCGGATACAAGAACGCGGGTTCTATATTGTTACTGCATCCGTAGACAGGTCACCCAATATTGCCTCCTGTAAAGCGGGGTCCACAGCGCTTACGCACCGTATCATAATAGACTCGACATGTTAGCGCCCTTGGACCCAGCGCGCAACCTACGGTTGAGTGGACAGGTGATATACACCGGCCGTAGTTCTATGGAGGTCGCGGTAAAAATGGAAACAGTTGGGATGGACCTCCCAGATCAGACAGTGCTTCTTGGTACGAACCTTACATTTGTGACCTTCCCATAGTGGCTGATATTTGTAATTATATTTAGGCCGCTTTTCGATGGTTTGCAGAGATGCGAACACACACCGTGCACGACAGGTAAACCCACTTATAATATCTACCCCACAAGAACAAGCACTGCACCGTATAGGGGAGGGTGAGTGTATAGCAATTGATTCCATCCGATTACTGATTGCTTCGTTTAGTTATGAAACAACGGCGCCAATCATCTGCCCTTCGTTCTCTGTCACTCGTTCCCCCTAGCTCATCAGAGGCGGAGGCTCTGCACTCATATTACCTCCAGTATGGCCAAGGTAACAAAAATGGGGGGAATGGGTTTCCAGCCCGTGGCGAAGAAGTATGGATGGGGGACACAAAGCTAGAAAAATGCATGCAGATGTTCCCGCAAGAACGAAAGTGGGTGCTGACGGCTAGTTGAACAGCATGTCATTCATGTGTGTTTCCCAGCGTTCATCAAAAGGTGTTTGGAGGATACCTCATGAGACTTGCACATGAGGTAAACGCATCATTTTTCGGTTGTGATACAGTCTAATTGATATCTCCTCAGCTGGGTTTCGCGAATGCAAGTATGTTCACTCGAAGTCGCGTGCGGTTCCTATCTCTCGATGGTATCTCCTTCGCTAGGCCTGTCCCAATAGGTTCCATCCTACGTCTTACATCACAAATCCTCCATACCAGTACCTCAGATGTGGAATATCCATCCCTTGTGGTAAGCCCCCCACCTCATCATGCAAGACAGACTGTTCAACTTGTGAATAGCATGTTGGGGTGAAGGCTAATGTAGTCGATGTAAACACCGGGTCCGAGCAGACAACAAATGATTTTAGGTTTACTTGGTATAGAGAAATGGCAGATGTTACGCAGCGGAGGGTTGTGCCCAAGACATATCAAGGTTGGTCTCGTCTCCTTGAGGCGGAAAACATCTCCTGAGGTGTTTATCTAGAAGCAATGCTTTGGCTGGAGGGGAAAAGGGCGTTGGAATTAGGAGCTGAGATTCGCGGACTGAGGAGAAAGTAGAAACAAATGGTTGAATAAAATATGTACAAGATCCTGTGCCTAGAGCAAGGAAAGGCCATAAGGTAGAAATCTGCCATAATATTCATCAAGTCAACGAATTCGTTGAACATGAAACGTTGACTATTATTTCCCACACAAAAGACACGTGTCACGAATTCATAGCATGACGACGGGAGACTAAAGGAAGATCATCTCTCTTCTTGATCTCTTACCACCACCTGGTAGGAGGTTAGACACGTAGTAAAGTTGCAAATTGCCGTTACTCCCTGGTTGAGCCCACCCGCTCCCACCCTTTCTTGCGCTGTATGCCTGCCTCTCGCTCTAAAGATAAACCCCTTAACCCTCCCGACCCCCCCGGGGGCTCAGGGACGGTTGACCCTGCCACCGTCTTCCGACCTCCTCCGTCGAAATCTCCATCCCCCGCTATTAGCTTCTCTAGACAATCTCTGGAGCGGGCTCTACGCATTCAGAGGACGAAGCCCAGTAGGGCTAACTTCTCATCTGTCCACCCCTCTCCCGCCGGGAGCGACGAGGAGGGGGACCCTGAACTCGAGGCTGCCGATAACGCAGACTCTACTGTTAAGCGGACCGCCAAGGGCAAAGGCCGCGCTGCCGCACCCACGGACGATGCCGAGATGATTGATGTCTCAGGCATCCCCACGGATGCATTTGCTGAAGGGGATGATGCTAACTTGCAATACTCCTTCCAATTCCGTCGCGACCCAAAGACTTGGACCTCTGACACCGAATCCGCTGCTTCCTCAGCGCGCGCGATCGCCTCCTTCCTTGAATTTGGTGCGCAAAATGGAAAGATGTGGAACACATCAGAATCTGACGGTCTCGTTGAGGCCTCTGGTCATCTGATCCGTAGCCTGGTCAAACATGGGTTTGTCAGGAACTCTCTCCGTGGCTTGGACCCCCAGTCCTCGACATGGACGTTCATGGAAAGTGTCGCGACCTCCATTCGCACTGCCCTTGCGGAGGAACGCCAGGCCCACCACGCCAAGTTCCCTCCTCCTAAAGTCCCTCCCGGCCAGCTGCCTAACCCATCAAGGCACCAGTCTTTCGCTCATCGCGGCTCGGACCCTGCCAGCGCTCGACGCCCCGGCACGTTCCAGCAAACCAAACGACGTAACCCCGACAATAATCCTTTCAGGAATGGGATGTACGCGCCGCCGGCCCCGCTATATTCGCAAGTAGCAGGTGCCCCTCCGCTGGCCCCCGGCCCTTCCAACCAAAAGAAAGCCAGGACTACTCAGCATGAGGAGAGTTTAGTCAGGTTGGCCCAGGCCTTCCCGTACTCAAACCCGAATCAGGTCATGGGTGCAAGCGAGCTGCTCGCACCAAAAACAGCCGGTCCTAGCGCTCCTAACAAGCGCAAGTCCACCACCCACGGCCTGTCACGCAAAGCGATGACAGTGTTCGCTTCTCCTGCAGTCCCATGGGATCTCAAACCATGCTGCACTCCCCTGACTGATGCCCTCACAAAGGCACAGTCCAAACTCTGGATCCTGCACGAGGAGCGGTCACTTGGTAGTATTACTATCACAGCTGACAACATCCCGTCCGAGGCCGACATCAAGGTCATCCACTGCTGGTTCCAGTGGAACGCGGGACAGACCGAAGTCAAGGATGCCACGATCTACGTGGAGGCTGGCTCGTCCAGATCCTCTATGATGGTCGCTGACTTCCCCTTTTACGGCCTCGAACCCAAGCTGGGGGAGAATGGCAAACCAATCCCTATCTCTGGGCAAGACGCACTCAACGTCCTGCTTCAACGGTGTAATGCCGAACAGAGAAAGGCTCTCCGATTCTACCACTCTGTCCCGCCCAGAGTAGTGAAAGCTTCCGGTCACGCGTCTAACACATACCTCTTCTTTGAGATATACGACTCGCGGGGCGGGTTGAATCTTAAAGCGCTCAAGGGAACCTCATTCCAGTGGGGGACCCATAGGCTCCGCTTCGCAGAGGCGACCCCCAGAGTTGGGGCGCCCCTGTGCAACCGCTGTTGGAGATACGGGCACCGCTCTACGGCGGCGGCTTGTCCTTCCAAAAGCATCCACTGTCAGAAGTGTGGTGGCAACCACGCCAAGAACTTCCATCGCGTACTGGCCACGTGCTGCAAAGCACAGCCGAACGCGAAACCACCTATCGCGGCTACACCAGGTAACGAGCCGTGCCCCAACCCAGACAGGTGCATCAACTGTCGAACTGCCGGTCACCCGTCGGATTCGAGGGACTGCCCCTTCTGGAAGAAGAGATACAACGCCGGGTGGATCCTGGCTAAGTATAAATCTGTCAAAGTAGGTGACGCCATCATCGTCCCCCTTAGTAAGCTCACTGGCGCTTCCCCACCTCTAGGACCCCGTCCCCGAGCTGGAGAGCGTCATCTCCACGCTCAGCAAACTAGTCATTAATGAATAAGTTGTTTAGAGCGTGCATATACTGTCAGAATGTAGCAAAGAATACACTTTGGCTTGAATCGCTCCTTGAGTCCAAAAAACTTAAGTGGGACATTCTATTAATCCAGGAACCCCCCTGGAAAGTCATTAGACACACTGCGTCGCTCACGGCGAAGGAAGGCGCCCCGGTAATCGGGGGGCCGACCCACCCGGAGTGGACGTGCTTCTCCCCCCCGGGCATTGATGTAAATGCCCAACCGCGTGTCCTCACGTACGTGCATAACAGGCTCCGGCCCGCTAAGCCTGCGTTGAGACCAGACATTGTCTCTCATAGAGAC
Organism: Collybia mongolica; assembly: GCA_013420905.1. Classification (NCBI taxonomy): domain Eukaryota; kingdom Fungi; phylum Basidiomycota; class Agaricomycetes; order Agaricales; family Clitocybaceae; genus Collybia; species Collybia mongolica. Next base: position 1,266,523 of record JAAXNY010000011.1, read on the forward strand.
ATCATTGCAATTTCGCTAAAGGGCCCTGGTGGCCCGAAAACGATAGTCAACGTACAGTGGCTCAAAAAACTGCCCCAATGTTTGTACATTTTTGAAAGATCAATATGGTATGAAGTGCTGACATAAGCAGGGGACCTGGGGTAATTATGTAAGATACTATGACATCGTGGCTTTCCAATGGACCCTGGATCATGTGATTTGGATCAAAACCCATTAAGCTATAGGCCAAACAAAATGATTACTCATTGGGGCAGTTTTTTGACCCTCTATTAATTTTCTATCTAATACTTTGTATGACCACCTTTTGCCTTTATAACTGCTTGTATCCGCCTGGGCATACTTTCTATCAGGTTTTGGCATACCTCTGGTGGAATTTCACCCCACTCTTCAGCCAATCTATCCCACAACTCATGTACTCCTTTGGGTGGTGTCGGATATTCTTTAAGACGGCGCTTGAGATGTTCCCAAAGGTGTTCTATTGGATTCATGTCAGGGGATTGGGCAGGCCAGCCAAGGACTTGAATGTTGTTGTCTTCAAACCACTGTGTGGCCAGTCCAGATGTGTGTTTGGGGTCGTTATCTTGCTGAAAGTAGCGCTCGCCATCCACCATTTCCAACTTCTCAAAACTTTCCTGAACTCCACTCTCCAAAATTTCACAGTATTGAACCTTGTCCATGTTCCCCTGCACCTCTATGAGCTTTCCCACTCCATTCCACCCCATACAACCCCATACCATGAGGTTTCCTCCTCCTCCATGTTTGACAGTAGGTGATGTTGTTCTATCAGATGGTGGTTCTCCCCTTTGTTTCCAGACATAAACCTTTCCATCTGACCCAATCCTATTGATTTTGGTCTCATCTGTCCATAGAACCCTTTTCCAGTCCTCCACAGTCCAGCTTTCATGATATTTTGCAAACTGGAGATGCCGGATGCGATGGGCTCGTTTGAGAAGAGGAGCTTTCCTCTTTGTAGCAGCATAAAATTGATTTTCCTTGAGTGCATTTCTGACTGTCTGGGGTGTGACAGGATTGGGGATGATGCCATTGATGAATTGGGTAGCCTGAACTGCATTATCAAGCTTCCCTGACTTGATTTGACGAATAATTGACTGTTTGTCACGAACAGACAGCTTGGAGGGGCGGCCACCAAGGTTGTTTTCTTTGTTTCCATCCACATCTTTGCTGATCCTACTGATGGTACCCTTCCCTAGACCAGTTTTCTCCTTGATTTGACACTGAGAATAGCCCTCATTGAGGAGAGAAACAACAGTATTGTGCTGAGCAGTAGAAATGGCTTTCATGATGGTGGTAAGAGGTCAAGAAGATGATTGAACCAATTCCAACATGTCAAATTGATACAAATAAAGTCACATGACATTGTTTATTCTTCCCACAGTCCATAATGTTCTTGCATTGGATCATAAATGCCAGAATAATGGAAAATAAGATAAGGGTCAAAAAACTGCCCCAATAAGTAACCATTTTGTTTGGCTTATAGCTTAATGGATATTGATCCAAATCACATGATCCAGGGTCCATTGGAAAGCCACGATGTCATAGTATCTTACATAATTACCCCAGGTCCCCTGCTTATGTCAGCACTTCATACCATATTGATCTTTCAAAAATGTACAAACATTGGGGCAGTTTTTTGAGCCACTGTATACTCTGATGCCGAGGGAACCGCCATCAGACACATATCCGATCACTGGGACAGATTCCGTGACGTGGGTTATATGGGTGGTGATTTTAACTGCCCGTCCCCGTTATGGGACCCCGAAGTGATCGACAACAACCCGAAGGCCACCTCCTTACTGGAGGTGACACAAGACATCGGTCTCGAGAGAGTTGGGCCGCCCGCCAGGGTGACTACACATATCCCACGTAACAACGAACTCAGAGAATCAATCTTAGACCTTGTGTTTCTTGAAGACACAAGGACGTATCAAGCAGAAGTCCGTGTAGGGGAGGCGGGAGCCTCGGACCACAGGCCGCTTACCACAGTCCTCCCCATTAGACACAAAGTCATGGAGGGGAAGAAACACATTAAGCCCAAATCAGAAGAGGAAAGTGATTTTCTCGAGATGATTGGGTTTAACCTAGACTCCATTGAGCTGCCGGAGGAACCGTCAGCTGAGGGAATAGACCATGTTACTGAACGAATAGCCACCATCTTCAAGACCGCGTGGGACAAGTTCGCCGAGGCTGGGCGTGTAAGCGCCCGATCGAAGCCTTGGTGGAATGCGACCTGCACGGAGGCGAAGGAGATGGCCATGTTCACTAATGAGCGTGATGACTGGAGGACCCTAAAGAGGGTCACCAGACAAGCCAAGAGGGTCTTCTTTGATGAGCGCATTGAGGAAGTGTCTCACACCACTAAGAGGCCATGGGACCTCATGAACTGGGTAGGGCCTCGCAAGACACCCGCTGCTGTTACGATCAACCATAACGGCAACCCTTGCAACACGAACGAGGAACTGTGGGATGCCATCCACAGTACGTTCAACTCCGCACACGACAGACCAACCAACATGGCTGAAATGGGCGACCAATGGAAGGCCCCCAAAACCAGGGGCTGGACTAAATTTAGCCTCAAGGAGATGAGGGATGCCCTTCAGGGCACCTCGAACAGTTCAGCCCCTGGGCCGGACAACATCACCTGGAGGCATTTGAAGCGGCTCCTTGTAGGACCCGAAGCCCAGGCTATCATAGTCTGGCTGGCAAACGCATGCCTGTCATGCGGACACTGGCCGGAACATTTCAAAGCCTCCCGCACTGTCATCATCCCAAAGCCAGGGAAAGCGACGTACGACACTCCTAAGTCTTACAGACCCATCGTGCTCCTAAACACGTTGGGCAAGCTTATTGAGAAAATGCTATCCACCCGCTTGCAGTTTGAGGCTCAAGCGGCGGGAGTCCTGCACCCGAATCAATTCGGTGGTGTCCGCCAAAACTCCACCGAAGATGCCGGAGTACTTCTTACCCACATTGTCCGCGAAGGATGGACAAGGGGGGTTAAGACAAGCGTGGTTGCATTTGACCTTGCCCAATACTTCCCCTCGATCAACCACGAGGTGATGATCAACATCTTAGAAGGCCAGGGGTTCGCGCCCGAAATAGTCGCGTTCTTCCGGTCGTACCTGGTGGGTCGCAAGACCAGATATGTTTGGGGGGACGATGAATCCCCCCCATTCGATTCGAGCGTAGGACTGGGACAGGGCTCCGCCCTATCCCCAATCCTGTCAGCCCTCGTACTAGCCATTCTCATGAAAGAGTTCTATAGACGGAACGAGAATGAATCGGACCTCATCTCCTACGTCGATGACGGGACCATCATATCCCAATCGAAGACGTGGGAAAGCAACAATGCTATGCTCAAGAGAGCGTACAACATCATCTTCCTCATGATGAGAGCCATGGGCCTGATCCTAGAACATGCGAAGTCCGAGGGCTTCCATTTCAGCCTTCTGAAGTTGGATGACAATCCGACCATAGATCTCGGCCACGCCCCCTATACAGGGGCCACCCCTCTGAAACCGGGCATCCTTTGGAGATACCTAGGCTTCTACTTTGACCGCGCGCTCTCGTTCAAGAAGCACGTGGAGATGTACGCGAACAAGGCCCTGACCTCAAGCAGGGCCCTGTTAGCGCTTGGAAACTCGGCATGGGGCTTAAGACCCGTGCACAAAAGAACTCTGTATCGGGCTTGTGTACTTCCAATTGCGACGTACGGATGCCGGCTATGGAACGTTGATGGGGCCCGCATCAAGGGGCACCTCGAAGCACTCCGCAAGATGCAACGAAAGGCTGCACTTTGGATCACAGGCAACTTCAGGACCACCCCGAAAGGGGCCCCGGAGACCCTCGCAGGCCTCCCGCCCATCCACTTGCATATCCGTAAGTTGGTGGAGAGGAGCCACTACCGTGTCCGGACCTTGGCCAAGAGCCACGCAGTCAGGAATTTAATTGACGGACAGGCACACTTGTCAGTCAGTCGCATGTCCGACGCCAAAAGGCGCAGGATCAAATCCGGGATAATGGATTCATTTGCCCGATTAAAGGAATGCAGCGATGATGCGTCCCCAGTGTTCCCCCTCGCGCAACCGGGCAGTCGATTACTTGACTGGGCGGCCGAGAGGGTGGAGATCAGACCCTCCCCTCCACCCGAAGAAGAGAAGGAGAAGAGGAAGACGGCTTTTGCTGATTTCGGAAAAGTTCTCACCCACCGAATCAACGAAGCTAAACTCGACCCAAAGCGAGTCGCGATCATATGCGACGGGTCCGTCCCGCGGTCCGAGGACCTCCAAGCTACCTCAGCCTGGAGAGTCTGGTCGGATGGCACACTGTATAGCGGCCTTGCCCCCTGTGGGAATGTCACTTCGGACGATGTTGAGGCCTGCGCCATCTCGAAAGGGGTGGACGAGGCCTTCGGCATCCCTAACTTAGACATCTGGAAAATTGATGTCTTCTCGGACTCCGTGAATGCAATCAATCTGGTCATTGACCCGACGCATCACACGGCACACAAATGGGCCGCCAACGTGTCGGCCAAACTCGCTTACTGGCTAACGGTGAAACTGGATGCCAGTATTACTCTGCACCACACGCCAAAGGCGTGCGGGGTGCGCGAACATATACTTGCCCATGAAGCGGCCTCCAATGCAGAGGTCCCACACGGAGAAGTAAAACACACATCCCTCGCTAAGGCGAGGGCGGACGCGGTCCTACGTATGACGGACGCTTGGAGCGAATTGGCCAAGCAGAAGTCTTACATTGGGGCCCACTTCCTGCCGCTCCACGAAGGGAGTAAGCAACTATTGCCAAGCCACCTGAAAGGGGGGACTTGGATCGGAAAGGTGTCCACCAGCACCAGTGATACTGTCAGGCTGGCGCGGGCCCTAACGGGCCATGCACCGATTGGCGCGTACAGACAGAGGTTCCTTAAGGAGAAGGAGACCTATGACTGCGACTGCGGCCTCGGAAAGGAGACCGTAGAACATGTATTCCGGTACTGTCCGCTTTACCAGCGGAAAACCCGGCCCGGGAGAGAGCTGACTCTTGTATGGGTCAGCAATTTCCTCCACGACAACCCGGCGGCCTTTGGGGTTTTCCGGGAACCCCGTTTAGAGTAGGGTGGGTGTACCGGGAGGTAAGTAGGTACTTGCTGAGGGGTAGCTGTGACACCGAGGCATCAGTCTCGGGCTTCGGCCCGGGATGAGTGGTCATGCATGGCCTCGGCCTCTCCGGACTAAGTCGATCTCCTCTTGAGGAGGTCTCCAGGGGATGAGCCCCCCCGGGGAACCTGTCGGCAGGGGTGGCCGCACTTAAGCTTATTTACCAAGCGGATTGAGAGGCGCGGGGGGCGTGCCCCCCTGCTACGACGCCTGCTCTCGTTTCCCGAAAGGGACTATTTTATGGCCCCTCACAAGGGGGCTCACTCAGGGAGCGCTTCCAACCGGGAACGGGCGGGGCAATCCAGACCTGCCTCATATGACGGCCTATAATGGACATATCTCGACTCGGCTTGATACGATTAGTGATGTGCAGGGCCCGGCTCAAAGCCCGAAAGCCCAGGTAGCCGGGCCGTTAAAGCCCGAGCCCAGCCGAGCCGGGATGAAGGGCTTGGTGGGCTCAAGGGCTCGGCTTGGGGTGTCAAAAGCCCGAGCCGAGCCCTCGAGCCCGGGCTTGATGCGTTGGCGTTGACGCGTCTCAGTAGCATGTGTCACACATTTTTTTTGCAACCAATTCCATGAGGACCACCTGTACAGTTCTTCAGCCACCATCAATATCAACCAGAAAAAGAAAGTGTTACCCAACGACAAGTCTTACCTGCCGATTATTTGTTTTCGATGTCAACAAAGTCTGGAGCCTCGTCGGTTCGCCCAAAACGGCTGATAACCGCTTCAGGAAAGGTGCTCCACTCATCACATTCTGAACAACCGGCGCTACCATCGCACAAGCGGGCTATTCAAGCTCGACGGGCTGAAGACTCAGAGGCCGCCAAGGACTGCCAGTGCGAGAGATGAAGACCATCCCCACCTGTAATAACTGATCGAGCCTCTACTCCACCTCCTTCTAGTACCTCGGCTTCACTTGAGGGCTTCGAGGATGATGAGGAAGGGGGTGTATTTGTTCAAAGTATTTCGTAACTACTTGTTCTACATATTTGACAACTTTTGCCCTATCAAGCCCAGGCTTAAGCCCAAGCCGAGCCCGAGCCGAGCCCGAGCCCTCTACAAGGGCCCGGCTCGTGTCGTCAACAAGCCTGAGCCCCCCTAAGCCGAGCCCAAGCCCGGGCTTTTGAGCCGAGCCGGGCCCTGCACATCACTAGATACGATTACGGTTACACGTGACCGCTTCTGTACTTTTGTATTGCGGTATATAAAAACGTTGAAGGAAAAAAAAAAAAAAAAAGACTAAAGGAAGATTAAATATATCGGTTCCCACCGACGGCATGGTAATATACAGTTTATCGTGGTGCGTTGGTAAAGAGACTAGGGTTTCTTATGTGACTCCCAAAGTCTGGCTCGGAGGGCCGAGGCTAGCTAGTACGATGAGGAAACTTGTAATTACTTGATGTACGTTATTTAAATAACGTCAGGACTCAACCAAAGCAAAATGACAGATCTGTCACTCATTCATTGAACATTTATCTTCTTTTGGGGCAATGAGCCTACCTATTTATGTTGAGCCCTCTCGTTACCTGATGATCAGATCCACATCATCCCACATAGGACTACCAATAATTTCATCGAGGCTTCAATCTCTTTTACTCGCTGTCACCATCGTGTTCAGCCTTGTCAGACCTGCATTTTCATGACTATAGAACTATGCCTCTAAGATTCATTAGGATACCGCGTGTCAACACTCAAGATGTTTTACATCTTGCAACTTCAGTAACAGCGCTGACAAGGGAGTTGTCGAGCATATCGTGTTTTCCGCCCGCAGTTGCGGCGGTTTCAATAGTACTACTCATCTTTGAGACTATCCAGGTGAATGCACATTCGGACCTTCATGGCAGATGTCTGGTAACTGACGAATACCAAGGGCGTACAGGTTCGTGAGGGTGTGTTTGTGGTGTGGATTTACGGAAATAACATAGCCCTGTCCAGAACAACAAGGAGGGTTGTTTCCGGTGAGTCATTCACAAGCCACCTTCGATGCTGGTGGATGCTATATGGACAATCCGGGATCATGTAGTTTAGCTAGGCGGTGTGCTCGTATACTGCTCGACATGAATTCACAAATGGAAGGAAGATGGGATTCGGCTCCCCACAACTTGCTAAAGAATTTGGAGAGATTCCAGTTGTATGTCTTTCTGATTCGAGTGATCATTGGCCACGATAACGTTGTATGTTAGGACGTTGATCTCGGTCCATGAGTTTATGAAGATCCAATGTGACGCAAAATGGTCGCGTCGGTTCATGCAGAAGGCCTCAATCGAAAACGCTTTAATGGACTTTACAGCCCAGATCAATGACTCGGCCCAGTCGTTTCAGGTAAGCCGACAGCTTGTGGCCACAAGTGACCGTATTCGGACACTCAGATGTGTTGTACCAGATTGCGGCTCTAATCGACATCCACTATGCTGTATCCAACCTATCAAGTGGGTGGCACAAGAGTGCAAGCGAGGGTGACGCCCCCACTAACACACCTCTCTCAAATTCAACGCTCATGAGCCCACCGCCTCCATATATAGTAACTACGGAGGCAGCCCAAGTTTCAAGTGATTTCTCTTTGTATACTATAGCATCACCTTCAGAAATGGATCACAGTAACAAATGGAGGACAGGTCGTTCGGGATTAACAGAGGTTACGGAAAGAGACATTGATGAAGAATTATTTTCGGAATCGACCCTAGAATTGGGACACCATGGGGTTGGTCAATCACAACTACGTTCAGGGAGAAATTGGGGATCTTGGTTGATTTTATTTTATTCAGTTCAGGCAATACCACCAGTCCGAAGTACGCTTGAAAGGCAAGTCGCGCCTTCGGGGTGGCTGGTGGGAGGGCGCTAGTGCGGCAGAAGTCAACGGCCAATCATCCCTTATCAAGCGTTACGAAGGTCCCCGCGCGGAGGCTACGAAGGTGCGGCTATCAGGTCCCCCTTCGATATTGGTTTTTATATATCTCCATAGAACTGGTTGAATGATGTGAGACTATTGCAAAATATGCAGTGAGCGCGTCCTCTAGCCAACCGGCCATCTGACTTATCTCCCGGTGCCAGTCACTCCAACCTCCCCCAAATGGTAGGATTTTCTGCAGAAGGAGCTCCTACTCCATTTATTTTACTTTCTAATGGTGAATTTTTCCTCGTAGTTGAATCTTGATTAATTTGTACACTAAAGTGATGCGAACGGTTTACATACAGTTCAGATTCGGACCCCTCAAGCATTCCTCCTGGATACGGTTGTCAACTATGGCCTGGCTGCAAGTATTACGCTTCTTCTGCGTTTCGTAAGTTGGTTTATTTGATAAAGACGTTGTTTATAACATGCAACGAAAGTACCAGGATGTCATGGCAGGAACACTCCTTTTTGCTTATCGAGAGTTCATACTGACTTTGAGGCTAGCATGCAATATTTTATGTACAAAGGCAACTGGGCCTCGAGGACCACAAAGCCCAGGACTTTATAGATGTACGTGCATCCTGACATACTCCATGGCATGTGGAATGGATGAAAATGTACAGGAAGCATCTTACCGTATTGACGCGTCCGGCTCCATCGTCATGGGCTTACCACATCGCCGAGGTCACTGGATTACAGTCCGAAATTATAATCTGGCTGAAAGCCTGACGAGCACAGTAATGGGTGTAAGGTGGTCCTCCCTCCTTCCAGTTGTTCAACTAGACAGTATATTGTAGATGCTACCTAGGGGAAATCTAATCGAGTATAAGCGTATCGATATGCTAGGTGAGTAACCACGATTACCTTTTTAATAATCATCAATCGTGAATGTAGAGCAGACGAGGACGAGACTAGGCGGAAAATAACCCATCTGGTGGCGCTTGTGAGAGGACTTCTACCAACAGAGAACGATCCACCGGAACTGTCGATGCGAGCGAAAGCACTGTTGTCGGGCGACGACGAGGTGGACGTGCCGGGTAGTTATTCGAAGCTCACCCTCCGGCAGGTGCGACATTCTAATATTGAGGCGAAGACGCACGATCATGCATGGAACGAGAATGCTTGTGTCCAGGCCTATAAGTTTTCCGTTGGAGACTTTGGATACATTCCGAAAGGGAGAAATTTTGATGAATTTATTGTCCTTGGGAACATTTTCAAGGATGAACTAGCATCCTTTCCGACGGAATGTCGCGCGTCTGGCTCTCAATGGTGTTGGAAAGATATACCAATCAGACGCGCAGAGATCGCCCCGCACTCGCTACGGGGGGACGTTAACTGGTGGGTTTCCAAGGAATTTCCTTTCTTTCCATCCCATTTCACTGAAATCAACCTCTCGCACAGTTGGGCCATAGCTGTTCCGCACGGTGCCCAGATGGACTGTCAGATTATACAATACAATGCCGTAGTGAACATCTCTGATGCGTGGCAGTTTTCCTTGAACAATTGCCAATTTCTGGCAGACGAGTTTAATGTCAAACCAGAAGACCTCATGTTCAGTGGGTTGCATTTCCCTCATAATGACTATCTCGATCACATTTACATTTGTGACCCAGTAACTCGCGCTGGGACTGAACAACACAATTACATACGCGACTTCAGATCTGGGCTTCAACACTCAGGCTTTCAGCATCCCATTCACAAACCTTTTGTTCATAACGGGCAGAGTTTCGGTCATAACCAGAATGTGAATCTTCACCACCACTTTCCTGGGCGCTTTGAGCAGCAGAACTCTATCCCAACAGTCATGTATCTGATGACCTCTATGGATCCAGAGTGTGACACATACTGGACGCACGACCCCGTTGCGGTGCCCAAGGGTGTCATTCTTCCGTCGCTTAAGTGTGGTTGGACGTACCAGACCGGATGGTGTGTAGATTCACGAGTTGCTTTCAGGGATTTCACTGATATGTTCGTACTGTAGGTGCACTGGATTTGTTAGTTGGATCCAGTTACACAAAGAGGATTTTTTAGATTAAACACTGATACAAAATAGATCGACTTTCATCTTTTCATTGGATCAGCTTTGGGAGACTGGATTAAACATGTCAGAGATACTTATGTTATTTCCAAAGTTCGTCATCGGACATTCCGCATATTTCCTTACATAAAGAGTTGGGATTTGATCGAATAACACTTTGTTAGAAGTTTGATCTCCCCTTATCACGATGCAAGTTGTATGGAATTGGGACTATTACAATAATTATGTTCCACAAACCATTGCGTTGCTGAGGTACGATACAAAAACGAGGAACGATTGTCCGTGCATGAGGGAACGATAATTACGGGCTTCAATGATGAAATGATGACAAGCGTGAATAGTAAGAGATTTGGGAACTAAAAAAGCTGTTATCAAGGGGTATGTGTGTTGATCCAGACGGGTCATGAAGGTCGTCATATAACAAGATCCGAATTCATAGTTGTCAAAATCATCTAGCAGGGCTCGAATTTTTCGACTTGGCAACCATGCTTGCGTTGGATGCGCTCTGCTTTACCTTGGAAAGCGGTGAGACGGCGTGGAGATCAGGGCGTGCTGGGCGGATACCACAGTTGCGAGGTGCAACTTCACCACATTTGACATGGGACCTAGTGTAGGGTTGAGCAAGGGCAAGGGAAATAAAAAGAGGGCCTAACCTTAATCCGCAATCGTCACATTCAAGAACTGGTTTCCAGCCGAGGCGCTTGTAGCAGACATCGCATTTGGAGCCGAGTAGGCCACTGGAGAAGAATATGTCAAGGGGATTCCAGCCATCGCCGGAACTCCCACTTGGGGAGACACTTCCACTTCCGCTGCCGCTCGTGCGCTTCGGCTTTGCGCCAGGCTTTAAGAGTGTAAAGCGATGTATAAGCGATACTGCATAGTTTCCGTTGAGGGAGCGAACTGTCGATGCGCCACCAGCTGTGGCATGGGCACTCGAAATAAGAGAAGAAGATGGTGCAGTGTGGTAAGAGTCAAGAGAGGCAATGGAGAAGATGGAGGAAGTGCCGAGCGGGTCGAGGGGTTGTTCAGGTGTGTTGGGGAGGGGCCGTGTGGGGACTGGAGAAGTATGTGGCGAGGGGGAGGGCGATGGGGAGAGGGGCGTCGCAGGTAGAATGAGATCTGGAGTGCTGTTTGGGTCAGGAGACGGTTTAATGGTGAGGATGGAGGAGAGAGACGGTGGTTGAGTGGCTGTGGTGTGAGTGAGGTGGGCCCGGATAACAGTGGTGCTGTATTCCGACAAGGTGGATTTAGTATCCAACAGCGGTTGGTGACCTGTAATTTTGTTAAGCGATAGTCGATGAGAGTGGCGGAATTAAATACACACCTGATGATGTCTCGTTGCTGTATTGACTACTCACGCCAATGCTAGAGAGACCCATAACAGCCTCCATAAGCTCATCATCACTCTCATCTGAGGTCGCCCCGTTCGTACGTATGTCTTTGCCAACACCCATACCGAAGCTGGGAATACGTGGGCCGGCGGCAGGCCGCTTGCCGCCAGTAAGAAACTTGATACTACCAACGTGAAGGTCGTCGTCTTGCAGTCCAGCTTCGATTAAACGTAAACGTTGTAGGATATCGCGGGTTGTAGGGCGGTCCGATGGGTTGTGGGCAAGGCAGTCTATGCAAAGGGAGAAGAATTCTGGAGGGCAATCGGGGCTAGCGAGTTTGTGAAGTTCCTCCGGGTCGATACCAAATAAGGGTGGACTGCGTTTGAAATGGTTGTCGTCGGCGAGTTTACGAGCTGCAATCTCACAGAAGATGATGCCGAGAGAAAATATGTCGGTGGGGAGATCGAACTCCTCACCCAAAAGGATCTCTGGGGACATGTAGGAATCCGTGCCGCAAAAGGTCAGGCGCTTGGATTCTTCCTCATTCCGCGCAGCAATGCGGGCGAATCCGAAGTCTGTGATCTTGAGACGACCGTTTGCGGTGACAAGGAGATTCTCGCCTTTCAGGTCGCGGTGGATGCATTTGCGAGCATGGAGGTAGGCAAGGGCGCGCGCGACGTCTGTGGCGAACGAAATGCGCAGCCTCCATGGAAATAATTGAGACTTATCGTGGATGTACATACGGACGTTCCCATTTTCAATGAATTCTGAAACGATGAAGATCCGGTTATCGGGGGCTGGTGCCCGGCTTAAACCAAGGAAAAGGCAGATGTTTGGGTGGCGGCATTCTTTCATGAGGCGCCATTCGCGCTCAAAATACTTGGCGACGTCGTATTCATTGGAGGGCAGAACTTCCTTGATAGCGACGTCAATTCCCAGATATACGCCTCTGTAAACGTTCCCAAACGATCCCGAGCCTAGTTTCTTCCAATCGCCTTGGATATCCTGCAGACCTTCAGGGATTGTGGTCAACAGCTTGTATATTCAACTGACCTCGTAAGGTATCACATCGAACGCATCTGAATGCATTGTGGTGAGGGTAGATGAGAGCACTGCAGCGCCGTAATTCAGCCTGAGCTTGAGCGCCCCGGTCACGCACACGTTACACTGTCACGCCCCGACCAACGTCTCTTTGAAGAATATAAATCTGTCTTAATAGCCTTTATTGACTCTTGGGCTGTATACTTACTAGTATCATCAAGTCCTGGCCGGGTCTTGGGTGGACTGATCAAGTGGTCACTAAATCTGATAGTCTGGCCATGTGGCATGTCATTCAAGTTTGGTGCATGCTCTATTCGGAACAGGAATAACATCTTCAGCGACACGAGTCACTCAGTATGCAGCCTAACGATTTCTTCAAGCTCTCTGCATGGTCGCTTGAACCCGATATTGCAACATTTGGGCCATCAACGGCCTGGAGCAATAAGGATATGGATCCCGTGCCGCCCCATCTCCGAACCTGGTCCACATGGAATTACATTGCGTACTGGGTGTCCGACGCTACCAACGTCGCGATGTGGCAGCTGGCGAGCTCAATGTTGGCAATCGGGCTATCATGGTATGTTAGGACTGTTAATATATGGGAATTCGCCCTAATGTTGATTGTAGGAGGCAGGCCTTGACTGCGATAGCGGTTGGGCATGTTATTATAGCGGTGCGCATCCAAAAAACTGCATATTTGTTACATGGTTGACATTTCACATGGCTCCAAGGTTGTCATGGTACTCAATGGGACCATCGGTGCAAGGCTACATGTATCGTTTTCTGTTCTCAATCGATCATCGTTTGGCTTTTGGTTCAGCTATTTCAGTGTTGTCAGCAGAGCCGTCCTGGCCATGTTTTGGTTTGGTATCCAGGTATCATTACCTCTCAATTGGTTTAGCGCAAAGCTCAACCTCTCGCGAAAGACTTACACAGGCTCAGAATGCATCTACCAGATGCTAAAGGCTATCTGGCCCTCCGTTGTTCATGTCAGGAACAGTTTGCCTGAGACTTCACATATTAGCAGCGTCGGTTTGTCAATAGTCTGTATTCGATTTGGATTTGGATTGACTAGACCTAGGCATGATGTGCTATTTCTTGTACTGGTTTCTTCAATTTCCATTGATGTTTGTATCTCCACAAAAGATCCGACATCTCTTCACAGCCAAGTCTATCATTGTGCCATTCGCATGGCTTGCCATCGTGATTTGGGCAATGACGAAAGCTCCACCGCGGGTCAGTCTTGCACCAAAGCACACGTCACTTTCCGGAAGCGCTCTGAGTTGGGCGTGGTTGAGCGCACTAAATAGCTCTCTGGGGTTCTATGCCACAGTCGCAGTGAATATACCAGATTTTACGGTAAGCAGAATTTCTGTTTCTTGGATCACGGTTCGTCCAACATAGTCGCAGCGATATGCGAAGAATGAAAGGGCGTGCGTGCATTTCTTCGAAGGACATCAAGATGAACTGAAGGATTTCTAGGCAATATATACAGCTATTGGTCATCCCAGTGGCATTCACGTTGGTCGGCTTCGCCGGTAAAGGACCCGTTCTCATACTTATAGTAAGATTCTTTACTATTACACCCACAGGAATCGCCGTCACCTCTGCTGGCGAAATTCTCTACGACGATATACTCTGGGACCCCCTCCGCCTTATCGACCGCTGGGATAATAGAGCCGCAGCGTTTTTTGCATCATCTAGTTTCCTCTTATCGATTATAGGAGCAAATATTTCAGCTAATAGCCTCAGCGCGGCAAATGATCTAATGGTCCTACTTCCCAAGTACATCAATATTCGCCGTGGCCAAGTGATTTGTGCTATCTTTGGCGGGTGGGCGATGTGTCCCTGGGAAATATTGGCACACGCACCTGGATTTTTGGCATTTATGGCAGGGTATACAGTTGTCCTCGGTCCATTTGCAGGAATGTGAGTTGGCGATTTTTCTGTTTTCAATATTGTATTATTTACGTTTCTCTCCAGCATGATTGTCGACGTGTGTTCTTTCCCTTTTCCGTCTGTGATCCAAACGGTAATCCAGTACCCGCAGTATTGGCTCGTTCATCGATGCAGCGTCGATGTCCCTGCTATGTATGATCCCCGAGGCCGATATAGATATCGGAACGGAATTGTATGTATTGGTGTCCCTAACATCATCTCCTGTTGACAAACTATCGCGGTAATAGAATTGGAGGGCAGTTATCACTTTGCTGTGTTCAGTAACTCCAAGTCTGCCCGGCCTGGTTGGGAACATCAATCCCAACATCAAGGTTGGTGGATTAACAAACCTGTTTGCGTTTTCGTGGTTGTTTGGAGTACGTTATGGTTGGCTCAGGATCCCTCTCCTTGTACTTATAGTAGGGCTAGTTCTTTACAGCGGCGAGTATATACTGGGTGCTTTCAATATTGTTCCCGGCTCAGGAGACGTATATGGATAACGTGGTGCTTGCCTACGATAACCATGACATCGTAGATAGCGAGAAGAGAGGGGTAGAGACCAAGTCTAGAAATTGAGATAGCAAAAGAAAAAGAGAAAGAAGATATAACATGAGTTATGGGTCCATGAAGAGATGACTTTTCATTCCCTCATCAAGATTATTTTGTTGTGGTGGAGATCAGTTCATCCATAGCCCACATAATTTACCAACCTGTGGCTCACACCACGTGTCTATGTATGTAGTGTTACCACAGGGTGCCGCCTTTCGCACCAATACCAAATCCTGCTCTAGAGGAAAAAACAATCTCTCGACGACGGAGACGTTTCATGAAACCAGTTATTTAGTTATCATTGTTTCCACCGAAACGCGTTGCATCTCGTGCTGTGACTGACAGAAATTTGAACAAGCAGAGCTACCAAAAGGACGTCCAGGCAAAAATTGTGCTGCCTCCCGCCCGCAAGCGGTTGAAATCCATAGTAGTTGAGCTGCGAAATTCGCAGCTCGCAGCTGCAGCTGTGAAGTGACATTAGTCATCATCACACATTTGCCTTGTCTGTCACGTTCCACTGGGCCCATACCCCATATATCCACAAGTGTCTTTACATATACATAGCCATAGTTCAACTCTCATAGTTCTTTAGTTTGACCTAGGCAATCAATGTTTTATTCTTACTCCCTTGACATGCAGCTCAATCCTATCTGCCTTGCAAAGGTGGTAGTGCATCTTTTGAACTTGGGACATCAGAACAGAGTCTTGCCTTGAAGAAGGGGCTCTCACATTGTAGTTATTAAACCAATGTTCAACTTAGTGTTGACAAGAAGGAATAAGGCTTTGCCATAACAAAAGGTCAAACTGAAGATACTGCCAGCCTGTTTAGGTTAAGGTGCACCACACCATGGCATGCCTACAGTATGGAAACCCAAAGAAGATTGTTGACAGTAGCAGTGACAAATACAACAGTGCAGAATCTGAACCAACAATACCTACAGTATCCAAACTAGCACCCATACAGACTCCTGTTGGATCTGCAGCACCTCCACCAGCACTGTCTCTAACAAAACCCACCCAGATAGCCATGAATACCCAGAAAACCCACTAAAATGAAGGTTCACATCCCTGCTGAATTTAATGGAGATTGTACTAAGACCAAGGAGTTCATCCTTGATTCAATTGCAACAAGCTGGTTCTAGGAGTATGAAGAAAAGTTAATCAAAAAAAAACTTAAGGAATTGTATCTGCCAGTAATGGCCCTTTACCTCAAGTAGATGATCCAGCAGTGATTCAGGTTTTCAATTGAACTTTGATTCAGTCACAATTCATGCAGTTAGATTGATAGTGAATTGTTCTCAGCTTTGACTGCCATGATTTGGAGGCAATTAATATGGATGATTTAGATGTACTCTTCAATGATGCCTTTGTAGCTGAGGCCTCTTTCTTCCCAGTGGGTTTTTGGGTTGCTGCAGCATTTTTCACAGGAGTCTTTTTTACTGCAGCCTTCTTCATTGGGATCATTTTGTTTTGCTTTAGTTGAAAGAGAGGTAATGTGCATGCTTTTACATGGGGAGGCCATGCTGGTTGTTGAGAGGATCAAAAAACATCAGACTATTTAACAGCGACGCTTCTTGATCTTTTACCACTGCCATCCAACCATGGGAATTCGTCCCTCCTGCACTAGGTTGTCCCTAAACTACCTAACACCTCATCCCTAATCGACATTGCCTTTCATCAGACCACTCTTTTGGCCTGGGCCACTATCCTTTTACACCATATCCAAATTTCTAACTTATCAGAGCTGATCCTGACTATCTGCAGGGTCATCTCATCTTGCCTGTACTGGGGGCTTCACTAATCCGTTCACATCCACCTCATCAACTACCAGGCCACATGAGGACACCACAACTCTTGTACTCTGCTTTGCACAGATCCTTAGGGAGCGTCACTGCCAACATTTTTGATGAATTTTTTCATACTCACTTAACCACTACACCCAAATACAAAAGGAGGAAGGGGTCTGGCCCCTGATCAGCTACTGTCTCTGTATAGAGCACACCTCTTGGGGAGAATGCCGGGTTATTGTCCAATGGTGGGATTTGGCGGCCTCATTTTGGAGGGGAGTCATTGCTTTGGGAGAGCAGTGTGGAACAGGGGGGAAAGTAATAGGGGGGATTCAGGAGAGGGGGAGCAGGTTTGAGGTATGGGTTTCCAGGGTGACCTGAAAATACCAGGAGGGGAGTGGAACGGGGTACCAACGTGAAGGGAGGGGACCATGCCCCAACAAGCAAAGGCAAACCTTTAAGGCATTGGGAGGTTCAGACATGGTACAGTACAATACCGTTGGACTGCAGGTATCCTCAGTCTAGACCCGTAATATGACCTGGAGAGCAACTTAGTGTACAGCTCCACCCTGATGGCCCATTACAGATTACTTAGTGGTAATAGGTATTTATGCCCACATGTAGCTGGGTCAAACCCACATGCACTTAATATGTATTATTATATGACCAAAAAAAAAAAGACTATTTAACAGATATTATTTGAATTAAGTTGTTATTTATGCTTTTTTTTTTTTTTTTTTTTTTGGTCATATAATAATACATATTAAGTGCATGTGGGTTTGACCCAGCTACATGTGGGCATAAATACCTATTACCACTAAGTAATCTGTAATGGGCCATCAGGGTGGAGCTGTACACTAAGTTGCTCTCCAGGTCATATTACGGGTCTAGACTGAGGATACCTGCAGTCCAACGGTATTGTACTGTACCATGTCTGAACCTCCCAATGCCTTAAAGGTTTGCCTTTGCTTGTTGGGGCATGGTCCCCTCCCTTCACGTTGGTACCCCGTTCCACTCCCCTCCTGGTATTTTCAGGTCACCCTGGAAACCCATACCTCAAACCTGCTCCCCCTCTCCTGAATCCCCCCTATTACTTTCCCCCCTGTTCCACACTGCTCTCCCAAAGCAATGACTCCCCTCCAAAATGAGGCCGCCAAATCCCACCATTGGACAATAACCCGGCATTCTCCCCAAGAGGTGTGCTCTATACAGAGACAGTAGCTGATCAGGGGCCAGACCCCTTCCTCCTTTTGTATTTGGGTGTAGTGGTTAAGTGAGTATGAAAAAATTCATCAAAAATGTTGGCAGTGACGCTCCCTAAGGATCTGTGCAAAGCAGAGTACAAGAGTTGTGGTGTCCTCATGTGGCCTGGTAGTTGATGAGGTGGATGTGAACGGATTAGTGAAGCCCCCAGTACAGGCAAGATGAGATGACCCTGCAGATAGTCAGGATCAGCTCTGATAAGTTAGAAATTTGGATATGGTGTAAAAGGATAGTGGCCCAGGCCAAAAGAGTGGTCTGATGAAAGGCAATGTCGATTAGGGATGAGGTGTTAGGTAGTTTAGGGACAACCTAGTGCAGGAGGGATGAATTCCCACAGTTGGATGGCAGTGGTAAAAGATCAAGAAGTGTTGGTTGTTATTTATGCCATATCACATTAAGGCCTTGGGTACATAGGTAAAGTGTACAAGATGGCAATTCAGAAAAGTGATTCAGCATTGAAGTGCCTCTGGAGGCACTTTGATGATCCAGGCAATTCATGAGATTCCCATGATTTGAATGACAATTCAAGACACAACAATTCATCATTGAATCACAACTTAAATCATCATTAGATTGCCTACTCTGACCATTACTATTATCATCAAATAATTAATTTGAAAATAGTCCAATTAAAACTAAGATAAAGGATTCATTTCACCAGTAACAAAGCCCTTATATTTTTTGTTGCTTTTCCTACCATTCCACTTACATATTTCTCTTGCTTGTTTACAGCTGTGTCTCCTATGTATGGCAGAGTTCCAAATTAGATCACATGTGCCTGCACTTGTAGTGAAGGACCATCCCAAGATGCATTACTAAAGTAGTGGGAATACTCAGCATGTTTGCACATCCAGATTCCATACCACATGGCCAGGCATGAATGCCAGTTGACCACCTGCCAACCACTCTAAGCCTTTGCCTGCAATGATATAAGCCTCTACCACATTCCTTTCTCCTGAAATCTTTTGACATAAATGAAAGTGTCACAAGTTTGTGTCAGTGATGCAACAATAACAGTCACTGCAGGATATCAGAGAATAGAAGAGGAGAGAGAGCACATGAGATAGAGAGTCAAGAAGACCTGTCTGTATTGCAGAGAATAGACAAGATCAAGACTACAGAACAAGTAGCTAGAGGTGCAGTATATATACAACTACCTAAGGGGGACCAGAGTAGAATAAATATGGAGAGAGGTAAATCAAACATAACCAGGGTAGTGTACAGCATCAATCAAATGATGAAATAGAATGATAGGAATGATGGGAGAATTGTAACTACTGGGGATAGATGAATTAACAGCTGATCCCACTAGATAAAAGATAAGATAAGATCAAGAAGACGGAGATAAGATGGGAATATAATTTTCATGACAGTTTGTCATGAGTACTTGTACAGTGCATCCAGACTCCTACCCAGCTGCATGGCACAGTTTACACAAATTATAATCCCACCACTTTTTTTCTGACCTTTATCCAAAACTTTTCAAACTATTACTGTGCCCCAGCAACTGGCACCACTTATAAAGTTGGTTTTGTTTGGGCTGCTCAGCAACCATACACATCTTGTAAAACACCCTTCTGACATTATCAGTCAGGCTTAAAGTATTCTATTCCCTTGTTATCACAACTGTGCTCTGAGGTCAAGAGGACATTTGGTATTTGCCCATGTACTTTCCAAGCCATGTCAGCATTAGCTCACACAGCACAAAACCAAAAATATTGCAACATGTGAAACTTCAGAGAAGCTCAAATATTGTCCCAAATACTCTAATGTTTCACTGGAAATATCTTGAGGAGGATATTTCCAGGTTATTACTCATAACATGATCATTTTTCTAACATTTTGCAACACAATTTTCCAGCATTTTGCCATGCATTTCTTGTTGCTTGCCACACTTGAGGCTTTATTTCCTTTACCACCAGCAGTTTGTAAATTCAAAAAGGAAATATTTTTGAGTAGTGAGTTACAGAGGAGTCTCATATATGTATACTGGCTAATGCAACAGTGTGTGTCTCCCCTCCAATGTGTATGTGCATGCACTCACCTGCTCTTATGTCCCTTCTTTAAACCTGGTTGTTAGAATCATATCACATGTGCAAAAACTGTTTTGTCCATACTTTGTGATGTGAAAGGTGATAACTTAGAGCTTCTGAATTAGTTTAATAAAATCAAACAAAGTAAGTATATGTGCAGTGATAGTGAATAAATAGAACTAACACATTGAAATTTGGGGCAGTGATTGTGATCATGAACAGCATGCCATATTAACACCTACAACTCATCATTAGCTAGAAAAAATAGCTTGTAAATCAGCTGTTTGTGGAACTGAAATAAGCCATTGCTTACAGAGGCTAACCCACTGTGCTCAATTCAAGGGTGCTAGTGCCCATTTAAGGCATATGAGGGCTGGAAGCTCTAATAATCAGGGTTCCAGATGCTTCAATTTAGATAGATCTGATGAGGTAATGATCTTGTCACACATCATGGAAGTCAATGATGAACACTTACAGCATTAATGTTATCAGGAATGCACCTGGGGGTGGGGGCAGGGCCAGGATGGCATGGGATGTTGTTGTTAAGCAAGAGCTCAAGGCAATGGTGGTGGTTGGAGGAAGAGTCATGAATGAAAACAGGAGCTTTCTCCAGAGAACAAAGCTGCTCAAATTCCCTAAGTTTGATGTGCTGTCCTTAGCCATGGGCTTTGGGGAATTTTGCTTTGTGTAAGATGCTGGAAGATTCAAAAATTTCCAGAGTTGTCCTTGTGGTGAAATATATACAATGAGAAATGAGAGAGATGTGGGAATATCTAAATAACTTCAAAATTATCCTCAACAGGTTAGTTTCGGTTTTGTGCTGTGTCAACTTTTAACAAAAAAGATTGCATTACCATTCTGACTTTGGCAAAATTGCCAAGCAGTCCAAACAAGACCAATTTTACAAGTGGTGCCAGTTGCTGGGGCACAGTAATAGTTTGAAAGGTTTCGGATAAAGGTTGGAAAAATTAATGTGGGAATTTATTTTGTGTAAATAAACTGCGCCCTATGGCTGGGTAGGAGTCCTGCACAATGACTTGCAATGGCCAATTGAAAGGCTTGGAATGTTGAGTCAGCTCACCTTCCTTTTTTGGTGTCATAGTGGGGGTGAGGCAAGGGTGGTTGTTATGCTATCTCCCTTACATTGTATGTACCCCAAAAATTCAAATGACCAGCTTGTCACAAACATGGCCAGTGGTATACCTCTCAATACCTCAATACCATGTTTCACCATGTCGGTCGGACCTTCTCACGTACTACAACCCAATACTCAGTCGGAGACTCCCTGCTAATGTAAGTAGTGATGACACGAAAAACGGTTTCATCAGGAAATTTTCAAGTAAATCAAAATCCTACTGGGTTTCAAGAATGTGTTATGTAGGCAACCCTTTCATCATCGAGAATACGGGTGGAAATTATGTTGACCACGCGAGGTTAAACGTGCTGGACCAGGACCCGCGTTCATAGCCATTCTGCCAAGATTTGGATTCAATCCACCACCCATCCCGCTCATCCCCGATCTCATTCCCATTCCTAATGGATTCATGCCCATCATAGCAGCATTGGCTTGCCCCATCCCGTTGACTCCCATCGGACCCATCCCTAATCGCAGCGCACCCATGTTGCCCATGCCATTCATGGCACCCATTGGATTCATACCGTTCATCATACTCATTGCATTGATGCTGCTCATTGGATTGAAGCCATTCATGCTCATGCCCATCGCCATCGCCATGGGGTTCATGCCCATCATCTGCATGTTTCCTGCCATCATTGGAACTTGTCCCATGGGACGTTGATACATCATGGACATCGGGTTTGTCTGCTGGACGGAAAAGGTCATGTTTGGTGACACTGTCGTTGACCCTCGGTCGTTGTAAGTGGTGTCTCTACTGTTAACTGGTGAAGCAGCCGTCCGCGCCTGGTCACGTTGACTCCGAGGCTGAGCCATTTTCACTTCAATCTAATATCAAAATATTGAAGTTAAGAGTCCGAATTACTTAAGAGAAGAGCTCACTTGTTTGTCGTCCAGAATCAATCCATTCTTCCCCACAAGCTCATCGGCGTTACTTGCATCTTCGAAAGTCACGAATCCAAATCCCTTGGATCGACCAGACTCCCTGTCCACCATCACCGTAGCGTCAACGACCTTACCATACGCAGCGAAGAATTCACGCATTGAGTCAGACGTTGAGGTTGCAGCAAGTCCGCCCACAAAATAGCGTGTGTTTCGCAAGTGTTCTTCACGAGGAATGGCTCGCTTGGGATCAATCTAAGAAGTGGATTATTATCTATCTTTGTGCTTGAGAAAGCGCAATTGTACGCACCGCCTTGCCGTCCAGAAAATGTTCACGGACAACAACAGCGTTGACGGCGTCCGCGTCTTCAAAAGTCAGGAATGCGAAGCCTCGTGAAGTACCAGATGGATCTCGCATGATCGTGCATGCATCAACCTTTGCTGAAGGGTGAGGGGTTATCTATAGGGCGAGAATGCTGCTGTACCTTGCCAAACTGAGAAAAGTAATTTCTCAAACCTTCTACTCGAGACAAGGCAAATAGGTGGACAGCAGGTAACCATTAGTACTACGTAGCAGGATGCGTGTAAGGACGATATACCATCTGTTGTGTCCCAATTGAGACCGCCGATGAATAGTTTGCTACCAAACCGGTCCATAGGTGAAGGTGCATTGAAGTAAGGGGTACGTAGGCAGATGAGTAGTATGGCGGGAGGTTGGAATTTGCCAAGGATTAACAAAGATATTAGTATCCTGAGTAAATGCAATGCAAGCCGGGAGAAAGCAGTATGCTCAGAGCAAGATAACAAAGTATCGTAGCTGGTATCTGCGCATACGGAACGGACGACGGGGGTAGAAAGGAACGTAAGAGAAGTCCACAAGAGACCAAACTCGACCATAGCGTACGGATGTAAAGCGTGACAGTGATGTATGATAGTCATTGGAAAAAAGCACTCACCCTGAATCGTGCATCTCTGAAGGCTTTTTTCCAAATACGCTATCAGATATTCCAGTGTTAGGAGTCGAAGTCTCGTGCGTAGCAATGGCTGAAGTCCCCGCGGCCTGCCGAGGGTTAGGAGGCAGAGGTATTTCGGCGCGCTGCTGACGTTCTTGGCTGGGGGTTTGTTGATATGCAGAGAATTGTTGGGCGATCTGGGCCGAATATGACAGTGAAGCGGAATCCAATGGTTGAGGTTTGGCAGGGAGCGAATGAAGGGCATCTTGAGGTACCGACGTTGTTGAGTTGTGAGAGCTGGATGTACTGACAGGTAGACTGTTCGTGGGCTGCTTTTCTCTCTCAGTCTGGGATTCATCCCAATCTTCTGTATCATTCAAAGGCACCGCGAACTCGTTGTCATCATCGCCATATATATCTAGAAAAGAGAGGTTGAAACGAACGAAAAATTTAAAATAAATGGAACGAGCTTACCACCATAGAGATCAGAATCAAGGGCCGGCTTGGACATGGTTGAAGAGATGACGATTAGCAGGCCCCTGCCAGAACTCGAAATGTTCGTCCGGGTTCAAAAACAGGAGTAAATCAAGTTCATGTAAACGTGACCAAATTCAAACACCCAGTAAAGCCAAGGCACTTATCAAATTCTTATTATACACAGCATCCTCATCAAAACATACTAATGTACGCCATTAACAACTAAGGCATGTCCCTCTCGGATTCTCTGCTGCGTTCTCTCCGCTGCTGCATCATACACATATTCGACAGGTTGATACCGCCAGTCGCCCACCTCATTGCCAGGCTCCGACCCCGGTCGCTCATCCAGTGGGAAAGTATCCTTATCCGAGTCGAAAAAAAGGTCATCAGGATCAAAGGGTTCTGGAATAGCGGCGGAGATATTAACCCATCCACGAATAGACCATTCCAAATAAATGACGAACCTTCTAGTGGCTCCTCATCTACGACCCTCCGTTTCCCAAGCGCTTTAGCACTAGGTCCCACGTATGATTGACCGTTGTCCTCGTAGGCCACAGAAGAACTCCACAACGTGTCATCATGAAGGTGCATAGAACTCATTCCATTCTGAAAATCAAATCCACCGGCCCCGGACAACTCCATACCATGAGAATCGAGGCTGGGGGTAGTAGGAGATGGTGATCTAGAATGATTGGAAGCTTGTGCAGGAGAGCGTGGGCCGTGGGGTGCAGCAGGAGGCGGTGCCAAGGAGCCAACATCAAGCCCAGAATGTAAGTTTGGGACATGTGGGTATGGATGGACAATGGCAGAAAGTACTGGTGAATGATTCGGGGAAGGACTTGACGATGAGCCACCACTTCCCATAAAAGGCTCTGATAGCAGGCCGGAATCTTGATCGAGGTGTTGTATTTGCTACAAACCCAAATTATCACAAACTGAACTCAGCAATAAATAGGTACTGTACGGCTCACCCTTCGATCCATTCTTGTCTCTTTTCTACTTCTATCTTCAGCCTTGCGTTCCATCGCTACTCTCTCCAGGTCGTTATATTGTTTGATGGCCTCAACGAGATATTCGTTGGCCACCAGAAGGTCGGCCAATAGCTGTTCTTCTGTTGTGAGCTCAATGGGCGAGTCGTCCCCACGCTCTGTTTCAAGGCCCTCCTGGTCTTTGAGCATTCTGGATCGTTCCGCCCCTGCAGTAGCCCAGGGTATTTGGAGGAATATAAGTTCTTGCGAGGCGAGGGACTTCGTGTAAAATTCCTAGGAACACAATGTTCAGTATTGGTTTTGCAACACAAGTCTCCAACATAGCCCACCTTGATGATGTGCTGCTTTTTGAGATCCTCAGGTTTCGATAAAATAAGAGCTTGAGAAAGGAGAGCCGCATTTCCTTGACCGATCTTACATTCCTGGAATAGTCGGCGGATATCTTCTTCTGGGGGTATAATGCGATTTCTCGTTGGAGACTTGCGTTTACGATGAGGATTCTAAGCACAATAAACAAGTAAGAACCGATCAAGGAAATGACCTGGTACCTGCACTAACGTTAGATGGATTTGGTGGAATATGGTCTATGGGTAAAAACGACGGTTCTTGATAGGACACTAACGGGACCTCATAGTGTGACAGTCGGCTAGGTGCTGGTGGGTTGAACATCGCATCATCGTTATCAAATGGCATACCCTTTAGTATGATCAACTCAAGTGCAAAAGAGTCAGTAAATGAGCTGCCAAACCTCGTCTGGTTTGTCCACAGGCTTAACCCTCCGCCAAAGTCCCCTAAATCCACTGTCTTTTTCTATCAGGCAAACCCAAGTCAATATGGCTACAAACGAATATTATTTAAACGTGACTTACTACTCCCACTCGCGTAAGCTGCCGCAGCGATCACGTCCAAAACCCGCTCACGCACGACAGGTGATGTTCTAGAGGAATTTAGCAGGTCTTCAAGGATATCAAGAAATTTTCGGGATGTGGACTGTGAGATAAAGGTATCCGATGAATTTCGCAGCATAATTGCCCAAAGCTTCAGACGCAGTTAGCAACACTGTACATTAGCCAAAGCAGGGGGATAAGACTTACTCTCGCGGCAGATAGTTGTGCCGGTGGTTCACCATATCTAAGAGCAAACATGAGGGCCTGTAAGGACGAAGTGGACTTTAAATATACTTGAACTCGCGTCTAAGAGCACGAACAGCCTCTTTGGCGTTGCTTTCATTTGCAGACGCCCTGTCACAAACCTCTAGTACAACAGCCCAGTCCTCTGCAGCAGTCGCGGTCAAGTAGCCTATAAATTTGGAAAAATTCCCCTGTCAGTGATCTTTCATCACTGACGTGGCATCGCATCGTACCAATCATCCTTGTAAGCTCTGCCGGGTTTTCGTCATGTCTACCCCTGTCCCGTTCGCGTTCAAAGTAACGTTCTTTCTCTCTCTCCTTCTCCTTGTCTCTATCCTTTTCCTTCTCTTTGTCTCTATTCCAGAAGCCTTTCTTTTCCTTCTTCTCTACTGGATCCCTCTCACGATCTCGTTCACGGCCCTGGTGACCACTTTCTGGATGAGCAAGGAAACGCTCTTCTGAGTTAGCCTTGGTCGCAACTCCAGATATAGGAGGATCTAAAGCCCTCAAAATCCCCAGGGCAGCAGGCGCGTTTGGTGGCGGTTTCTTGCGTATGGTTTGCTGCAGGTAATTATCTCGATCCCGCGGGTGGGTCATTTTGGTCGTCGGGATAGAGGCATTGGTTGATGTACTGAATGGCGACGGAGACCGAGGTGTATTTGGGCTGGGAATCGGGGGGGATGCCCCAGGAGGCAGAGATGTAAACGAGGAAGTGCGAGACGGGGACGATACGGACGGATACTGGCTCCTCATCTGAGCTTCATCATACACCGAAACTACCTCCCATCTTTCCTCTTCACTAGAGGTTCTCCGAAGGGGTTGAGCCTGGCTATGGACAGGTGGCGGGCGTTCCTGCAGATGACTATAAACAGAATGTAGCTGATGTATCGGGGTGGGTATATCGTGGCCCTAGTATAATCGCTGTCAGTCGTCATCTTCAATAGGCCATTTTGACAATTGGCAAAGACTGTATAACACGCGATGAGTACTGACCTCTTGTACAACAGGCTCTCTTGATGGGGTGGCAGTTCCTTTAGCGGCTTTGGGTTTGCTGTGGCCGCCAAAGAGCTTCTTCATTATGAACAGGAATCTATAAGTCTATAGAGCTCGTCTTCGGACCTCTGGTAGCGATGCCAGAGTAGAAGAATGATGATGAGCAACGGCGATGCCAGCCAACACCAACCAGTGCTCTCAACAAATGGGCAAGGCTGTGCCCTCGCTGCGATACACGTGGGACAAATCTGATTAGATCAAAACGAAAATATTCAACGTTCAACGTTCAAACTAGTATCCAACGCCGACGACTGGAATCTTGCCCCACTCGCTACGTTTCTCGTCAAAAATACCATCCACGACCGCCTCGAATGCACTTCGGGTGAATTCGAAACTCGCGATATATGCCGTTCCTGCACGCACCCCTTCCTCACCCACCAGATCATATGGCCCGCAACTCGCCAGTAAAACAACTGGGATAAATGCACATCCCACAAGAAGTTTCTTCAGGTATTCCCTTTGCCACATGCTCCGGTCTGCATTCCGCAGAACGAAAATTACCGCCCCCACATCGTCCAGGATTGGCTCCATTAAGGTGTCATCACCCGATGCATACACAACATGTTTGGACTGCGTTTTCTCTTGGATGAGCTCTGCTAACGCGAGGTATGAAGCGCCGGCTGTGTTCCTCAAGCGTCCTGCACGGTCCCTCATAACTCCATCTGCATCGTCTACTGCTCGGTTCAATGACTCCATCTCTGGCGTGAACAGTAGTAACCGTTTCCCGTGACCCATCTTGAGCGGCAAGATACCTGAGTCCCAGACAAGAGCACAACTCCTGTGGTATGCCTTTGTACTCAAAGCCAGATTTTTGCTCTTCATGTCCTTCCACTTCTCGTCAAACACTTCGTCTGTCTCACCGATCAAAACAGTCTCCCATCCACCGACAAATATGTCTTTCATTTGATCCACTCTCCTTCCCCCTTCTTGCAATTTCTCTAGATCCAACTTGCCCGTCTGCAACGCTTCATAAACCTTCCTCACTGCACCCACTTGCTTCTCAAATGTATGGCAGGCCATTACGATATCAACGCCGGACAAAAGTGCCCTGACCGCCCCTTCTTCCACACCACACCCTCCTTGGGCGGGATCTGCAATGGCATCCATCTCCAAACAATCCGTCACAACCACTCCCTCATACCCCATCTCCTTTCTCAGAAGCTTATGTGTCACCTTATCAGACAGGGACGCTGGCGAGTCGTTCCCAGTCAAAAGTGGTAGCGCCATATGGCCAACCATGACACTGGCAATGGCGTTGGGCTCGACAAGTGCCTTGAATGGCACAAGCTCGTTTTTTTCCAGTTCCTGCTTCGATTTTGAGATTCGGGGAAGTGCAAGGTGAGAATCAACATGAGTGTCTCCATGGCCAGGGAAATGTTTGGCAGAAGGCGCAACTCCTCCGGCGGTAAGTCCACGCGAGACTGCCGATGCATAAAGCGCGACTTCTCGAGGATCTTAATAGAAACTCAAAATTCAGTACCTGAACGGGGTAAAATCGCTTACCATCCCCAAACGACCTGACGCCTATCGTGATGCACAAATCGGTCAAAAGAACGTAAATTAGATATATCACTATTTACCAATTACGGGATTCCTTGGATCGGAGTTAACGTCTGCGACAGGGCTATATGCCCAGTTGATTCCCACTATCTTGAGCTCTTTAGCACAGGCCTCTGAGACCTCTTCTGCGAGTTCTGGCGAGCCTGTCGCTGCCAGTGCCATGGCACCGGGGCTGAGTCGCATGCAACCTAGATCAGCATTTTAATGAGCTATTAAATCTTGATTGATGACTTGCAATTGTGTTCCAGCAGTTGGCGAACTAAAGGCGGATACAAGGCCTGAATCACATTCTCAAGTTTAATCATGGCGAGATAACGAGATATGCCAATGGACTCACCGTTCTCTTGGTCGATACCGATAAGCAGCGGCTTTTGATGACCGCACTCTTTCGCAAACGTTTGCAGCTCCCTCAAAATCCTGCGCACTTGCTTTTCATCTATCACAGTTATTTAGCCAACGACTGAGTGGGATGGCGGGATGGCAGTGAATTTCACGGACCTTGAACGTTTCGTTTCATTAGGATAATGCTTCCAAGGTAGTATTCTTTGATTAGCGTTTTAATATCATCGCTCAATTCATGTCCGTGAAAACCAAAGACGAAATGCTGCGAAGGATTGAACGCGAGGATGTCTAGAAAGAGGATAGGTACATACCTTTCCTATTTCGCGCTTGGTCGTCTCTGTAATGGTTAGAGTCATGACACAAGTAGTATAGCGTTCGGAGGGGAGATGGACGGTGCCAGTGAGAGTCGACGGGATTAAGAAACGTAGATCTGGAATTCGGGCCGCATGGGCACGCGATGGAGGATTTGGAGCATATGCACATCAAACCCCCACGTCTCGGCAAAGTTATTGGGCGGTCATGTGAGTATCTCTGCACGCGTTTTTTTTCCACGTGACGAGTTGAATTTCTTGTCGCGATTACTTACTAGGACATGTCTTCAATTCCAAAACTCACTTCTTATCCTTTACATTAACGCTCCAGGAGACATCAAATGGGTGTTGCAGGTTTATGGAATGTTCGTAAAAGCCTCTTAACAGCCTGAGACATCTGAAAGTTATCTGCCCCTAGCTTCTCCGGCCTGCTGGTAAGACGCGTTCTTTGACAGAGCTTTCCGTGACGGAGGGCTTTGAGGCGAATCCTGCAAATCTTCGCGGATACAGGATTGGAATCGATGCCAGCATCTGGTTTTTTCATGCCGAGTACGGACGGGAAGGCGAGAATCCAGTCCTACGGACCCTATTCTTCCGTTGTGCGACATTAATGCATTCACCTTTCCTCCCCCTTTTCGTATTTGATGGACCTCTAAGGCCCGATTATAAGAGAGGAAAGAAAATTAACAAGACAAGTAGCAAGCTTGTTCCTGGAATGAAGGCAATCGTAGAGGCGTTTGGCTTTGAATGGAGGACGGTGCGTTTCCTAAAAATTATTACCTGTTCCTACCGCTTCATAAGTATATTCGTCGCAAGGCTCCAGGTGAAGCTGAAGCAGAACTTGCCTATCTGAACCACATTGGTGTGATTGATGGGATTCTTTCAGACGATGTCGACAATTTTTTGTTTGGGGCGACCACCGTCATTCGAAAGTTCGTAAGGGGCCCTCTCTCCTAGACATCTATTCAACGTGATCTTCCGTTTCTGACAGCCCAAGCAATAACTTGTCCGGGAACAAGACCAACCCAGTACTTAATGCTGCGGGAAAGGACGACAAAAACCACACGAGGGTATATCGTTTAGCTGATATCACGGCGCACCCCCAAGTCCGCTTGACTCGGGGGGGCATGATTCTTATTGGGTTGATGAAAGGGGGCGACTATCATCCAGGGGGGCTAGTACGGTGTGGACCAGTAATCGCACATGGCCTTGCACAATGTGGCCTTGGAGATACTCTCTTCGAGGCTGCTAAGAACCTCAGCCATGACGAGCTAGTTGTATTTCTCGTTCACTGGCGACATGAATTACGACAGGAACTTTTGACGAACTCGCGGGGGTACATCGGGAAAAAACAGCCAGCCCTTGCCAAAACGATACCTGATTCTTTCCCTGATATCGACGTCTTATTATCATATGTCAAACCCATCACATCGGACACTATGGGAAAAGGGAGTTATTACGACTCACTCACTTGGGGAAAGGAGCCTGATCTCTCAAAGCTCGCTGCCAATTGTGAATTAAGTTTCGAATGGGGGTACAAAGAAGCTATTATCAAACGCTTCAGAACCATCATCTGGCACTCTGCTATCTTGCGTATCCTCCGTCGCGCGGTCCTCGACATGGATGCCAAAGCTGGGCACCTACAGACCCTATCAATGACGCCACGGAAGGGAACGGTAGAGTTGGAGCCAGCAGGAACCCCATCAAAAATGATAGCAAAACACTTTTCTTCACTTACTTTGGGGACGCTTCGTGGGTGGCCATCGGACTGCGAAGATGACGAAGATGAGCGCCTTATCATCAAAATTCATTCCTCTCGTAACCATGTATCCACTGATGGGATCCTCGAATATCGCTTAGAAATTGCCCCAGCCCAGCTCGTGCGCATTGCTGAATCCGGTATCAAGGGTCTTCGTGTCCCAGAGGGGCCGGACGAATGGGTCGACGACCTTGATGAGGACGACGAGGGAGGG
The DNA here is from genome assembly GCA_013420905.1 of Collybia mongolica. Classification (NCBI taxonomy): domain Eukaryota; kingdom Fungi; phylum Basidiomycota; class Agaricomycetes; order Agaricales; family Clitocybaceae; genus Collybia; species Collybia mongolica. The sequence goes on from JAAXNY010000011.1 coordinate 1,297,378, forward strand.
AAAAAAGGAGCGAAGAAGGCCCCCCCGAATCCAGAAAGCCATATGAGGGTATGGATGCCTGCTTGTATGGTACGTCTTGTTGAACCAGGTTTAGTGGCTGAGTACGAGGCCATTCAAGCAAAGAAGCTTGAAAAAAACGCCGCTAAACGGCGTCCCAAAGCTGGTAGTAAGGCCAAAGCCACCATCACTCCAGAACTCAACACCGAGGACTCGACCTCAGAGGACGATCTACCGGTCATCAAACCTAGGCCGGAGCGTAACACAGCTCCTAGGGCTAAGGCAATAACAGAACCAAGGGCAGCTGTCTTATCTCAAGTGGTCTTATCTGAACCTACTTCTGTCCAAGAATCGAAGTCAGAACGGATCATCCGAGATTTGACTAAAAAGAAGAACGCTAAACCCAAGAACATCCCAAGTGCTCACACCGACCTCAAGTCATATTTTGCAACTACAAAATCATCGAGAACCGCCGTTGGCAATGTTATCAATGATGCTCCTATGAAATCCCTCTTGTCCTTAACAGACAAAACTTCATTACCGAAGGTCTTGCGGGATGTGTCTTCAGCTAAGAGCGCATCGCGAACGAATAACGAACGTACGCAAGTCAGCCTCCACAATATTGCCGACAAACGAGACTCCAATGCACATCCCGTCAACAGTTCGCTGGCCACAACGTCAGCATCAGCGTTATTGTCATATGTGCCTTTCGGTGGTGATGACGATCTTTTTCTGTCTGATGATCCATTTGGCGATGCTACGTCCCTCCCTAGGATTACTCGATCCATCAAACATTGTCGCAAGCAATCTCTACCATCTTCTGATTCAGACAATTCTATATCTCCGCGGACAAAATCACCTCGTAAAACCTCACATCACACATCTCCTCGTTCACAACGAAAGCCATCAGATCCAGAAGATTCAAATGAAAATGGACAACCCCTCGTTCGCCCTTGCTCACCTTCACCTCTCCGTCCATTGATTCGTCCGAAAGTTGCAACAACCCCGTTGCGCGCGCCGATGCACCCCTTGAGGGTGATCGAAATATCCAGTGACTCCGAGGACGAAGTTCCACCGACACAGACTATTTTCCCTTTGGCTGCCGCTAGAGCACGAGCCAGTGCTAAAGCTGAATCTGAACCTATGAGATACAGGTCAGTGGGTCAGAGAAAGGCCCCGCCGGGGATTGTCAAGGCCAATGTGTTAGAAGATATAATTGATCTAACTTGACAATCTGGAGTGAATGTAACCGGAAAGGGTCATACATGCACTATATGTATGTTAAACGATAACAGATAGCCTTGTAAATGATCCAAGAGAGGACGTGTCAACACTAGAATATATTGTGACCGTGTAAGAATATAGATGACAATGTTTGTTTAATACAATGCAGAATTAGTTGAAGTTCCGAAGTAATAATGAAGGTCTAAGTACTACAAACTGACTACACTGTTCCTTGTTAGAACATCGTTGTGAAATCCCTGAAAGCTTCCTGCCCCATTATACCGTCAACCGACTCTGGAATAGATGCAGCTGGCAATTGATTTTTGAAGCGCCGGATGGCCTCTAGCCGGGTTCGCCAATTGGTCTTCATTTCCACCCGCTCTGTATCGCGTTTTGTGTGTGAGAAAACCGAAGCAAACCAGTCCGCCAACAAGCTCAATTGTCGGACGAGTAATGGTAAATTTTCGGCAGATATGAGCTTAAAGTGACCTATAGGAGCAAACTCCGTCATTCCTGGCGCGCGCTGTACAGTGACTTTGAAGTACTCGTTCTCGTGGATATTGTTTGAGAATGCGGCGATGGCCCCCAGGGAGTGTGGTTCTATAACAATGTTCACAAACTGGAACTGGGTGGCCAAGGTGTCGAATCGATAGGGTTTTCCTGAATCGTTCCAAATAATCCGAACATAATCGTTGCCGATATGACGCTTTTTGTTATTACATTGTGGATCATTGGGGCTCGATGGCATCATGGTTGCTGTATGATACAGAACCTGACCGATGTCGTCCCACCAGGCGTATGCGTATTCACCATCTTCATCGGGATCGAGACCACCTGCATAGACATCAACCTGACCTCGCAAGTTAATTAACCTTCCAATGCCTTCGAGAAAGCGAGTATAAGCAGGAGAGCCATAGGTATTGCGAAGAATATCGCCTTCTTCACTTTGACCAGGTGCCACATACATAATGCCGACCTTGTGGGTATCGATTACAGGGATCCTGTCCAAACCTGTGACGAACTTCGTGATGACAGCCGAGTCGACGATGGTTTGAACGCTTGACTGGTTCGCCCTTTCAGGGTATGCCGAAAGCTGTAGCGAGAAATACGAGGGATCAACGGCGACGTCTTTCCGGCGCTGGGAAGGAGCCGTCCCACTCCACACATATCCGGTGATAGGATCCGGATGGGGAGTGTCTAAGTCTCTGTCATCATCAGCTTTGAAGATTTCGCGAACTCTCTCCTGCTCGGAAAGAAAGTCAATATCTGCAATGAGAAGAAAGGCCGTAACAAACATTCTCCTGCATTGATTCGGTGGGTTTTGAAGCGTTATCCATAGCTTGTGGGATAGGTGAGTCACGTTCCATCATTAAGGTCGCCGGAACTGAAAAGAGATCGGGGTTAACATCCCCCGAGCCAACCATTGGAGCGTTTTCCGCTCGACAGAGAAATTTGGAGTAACCGGATGGTCGACGGCAGAGAACTTCAATCCAACCCCTCCGCACGAGAGTACGGATGGTTATAACAGAATGACCCAGAATCCACGATTTTTCTTTCAAGGCTGTCTGTGACTGGCGGGAGAGCGGCGGGTTCATGATAATATTGTTAAAGACCGACGGGGCAGGGCGTGGATCTGCGCTTGCATATGTGTAACGGGCAAGCCAATCGAAGCAGACTTCGGTGGGGTCGTCCACTGTATCATTCCCCTCATTTGCTAATAAAAGTTGGCGCGTAATGTAGGAAATATGGCGAGGCCTGTCCCGGAGCTTGACTGCCAAGAACCAAACATAAACAACACTGTATGACAGGATACGGACATGTTGAGACAGGGCCCATGATGTGGTTGGCGAGGCATCAAGGCGATTATAGTGTTGGAGGAATTGTAGGGCTACACCAAAGACCATCTTAAAATCGCCTTCCGTGAAGTTGGCATACATCGGAGGGAGGGATCCAATGATTGAGAGAAAGCCTAGAATGTGGACAGCCATGTTGGGATTTGACATAATCTGGGATAACATCGTCAATATTCTTGGAAGGCATTTCGTCATTGATGGCTGTAATTCAAATGCTGAGAGGGAAAGAGCGTGCAGGCAGCACTTGATCGTGGATAGTTGTCCATTCAGGCCGGTTTGGAACACTTCCACAAGTAGATGGCGTTGTTTCAAGTCGAAGCAGCGCCGATAGCTCACCAACACAGACAACGTATGATACACAAGCCCTTGAGCGTCACGGGCCTTGAGCCCTGTTGGCCAGTTGTCAATGCTGGCTGCGAAATCGCGAGTTACCACGATGGCTGAACAAATGATATTCAGCATTCTTGAAACAGCCTCTCTCGCCTTAGGCCCACAAAACACATGCTTGTTCACCATTTGAACAGGAAGGTGACATAAGATATAGGAAAGTATTTCCCAATTCTTCTCCTTCTCCAAAATGTTGATGATGGTGTTAAGGTACAGCGAGATTGGAAGAACTAGACTTCCTGGTCCTTCCGGGTTATATGATACAAGGCCCTCGCTCGGGCCAAGGTGTTGAGTAGAGAAAGGGAACGTTTCGGGAACATTCCAAAGAGGTGCATAGCGCTTGGATATAGCGAAGACTTGCGGCTGCATGTTTGTTGCCCTTGACCGGCTTCTACTTGCTGTAGAACTAGAAGGCCCTCCTGCACCCCGTCCCCTCGAGAGCTGGCGTCCGTCCCTCTCTTGAGGAAATCGAGGCCGAGTTTTTCGAATTTCAGGGGTGGCTTCGATTGGTGATTGCTCTTCGGCTACTCGCTCTGGCCCTGGTACGGTGGTGATGGTAGCACTCAAAACGCGGTTGATCAACGTGGAAAGCATCGTTACATGACTTGATGTTTCATAGGTTAGATAAAGTCTATGATCGCGGTCTGCCCGAATATGCATCATGAATTCCAGAGCAGCAAGCCTTGCACGAGCAGATCGTCCCTCGGTGATAATATTAAGTAGAATCTCGTAAACGCGGATTGCAAGTGCGAGGCTCCTGGAATCGAGGGCGAAAGGTGTAAATGATAGCTGGCTGAATATTGATACTAGGGCCGACACCGCAGCAACAACACGGGGCTGCGAAAAGACCTCTTGAGGAGGTGATGGCGGTACTGCGGAATCGTCCTGGGCCTCATCCAAAATCTGTGGTTGGAGGGAGTGTGACCGTGATGAATGTCCCGTGGTCAAGGACGACAAGATAGACATGACCGAGGGTAATCCAGAGCCCCCTCCGCCCTCACCCGTCTGGCCACGATGCTCGCTTTGCGTCCTCGAGAGAATTGGAGAGACTACTGTTGTGGAAGATCCGCTCAAGGCAGATGGAGATGGAGAGTGCGTGTCGACCGTGGCTATAGATCCTGTGTCACCATTATCATCCTCCTCTTCTGTATCGCCTTCTAGTGCAGCCACGACGAGCAGATCGACGTAACTATCAATCGTATCCTGGTTTCCTTCATCTTCCTCATCATCATGTTCCACCGTTCTCAGGACCACCTCGTCACCCAGGATTTTCCACATAGCCTCTCCATCATCAGAATCTATATCTGCTTCACCGATTGACTGCCCACAGAACTGCCAAACCATGTCCGCCAGTGGTCGGCGATATCCCTTCATGTCCCTCACACCATCATACGCAGTTTCCAGTACTTCCATAATGGCAGTTCTGGTGAGTGGTCGGTACACACTAAGGAGGGTCCGGTTGCCTAACAAGCTATGCCAATTGACTAACCAATCGGGGGACGTAGGTGAAAGATCGTGTTGCTCAGCCATGACACGTGGGAGGGTCGCGGTGTCAGCGTCTGTCAAGTTGTCAGCGATATCAATGAGTATAGTTGACAAGAGAGGGCTAGTGGGGGTTGTATGATCTCGGCCGAGAAGTGAGCCCAAGCTACGCAGAAAAACTGACGGAGCCGTCGACGACTTGGTTATGGGCAGCACGAAGGCAGACCCGTCGGGATTCCTAGAAATGTTGGTGTCAAATGTATTGGTTAGAGACAATGAACGTAAACTTACCTGAGAGGGTGAACATAAGATACAAGCTTTTGAAGTGTTTCTCCAATCACACACGCTTCCTCCTCGTCCAAACTACCTACTTCCTCTTCCCCTCTAGAGTCAAGTTCTTGCCATATGTCCTTGAGTACCCCAGCAGCCTCTTCCAAAATGGCCTCTTTTCCGTCTCGTTCCTTATCCCAGTCCCGTTCTGCCCCAATAACCCATTGCCACCCAATCCACGCCTCGACGCTCCTAGTCAATACTTTCCCCAATCTCCCAGCATCCCACCCATTCCCACCAGACCCCATGTAATCTTCCTTCGGCCAAGCCCTCTCCATTAGATCTCGCTCCATGTCCATGTGCCCGGGCGCCCCCGAAGGCGAGTAACCAATTGAACTTTCTCGAGAGATATATGCCCGAGCTAATCGGGCGGCTAGAGCACGCCTGACGTAGTTCCTGAACGTCCGATGTGCACCAACCGACGTTTTGATCGCAAGCGAAATCGAGTCAAACATCTGAATGTCGGTTTCTGCAGGCGGAGAGCTCTGTGAAGCATTGTCATTAGTATCACTTGTATTGTGGGGGTAAAGATGTGTTTTTAATATGAGCATGCAAGTAGTGGAGTAAGGGCCGGAAAATAACGCATTTAGCGTCTCAGTGATCCGATCTTCAGATGAAAGCTTCTTGTGTGGATGTGGCAAGACTGTGAGTCGAGGGAGTGGCGAAGCGCAAAACGCAAGGGCACGAAAGAGTAATGGCAAGATGACTGAAAGGTAGACGGGTGAAAGAGTTTTGAGTTGAGATGAGAGATGATCGAGATAAAGCGTAATGGCTATGTCTGCAGGGTCTTTCGATGAGGTTTTAGATAATACCGGAGGTATTTGCGACGTCGGGGAGGGCAATGAACCCACGGAGATGGACGAGTGGTTCCTTCGGTGACTTAGGGAAGGTTTTGAAGGTGTACTAGTTGTTGAGGCTGAATCGCTGGACGAAGCAGCGATCCTCTCCGCTGTGCTGCTTCCAAGGAGAATTGACTTATCCACAAGCCCAGCATAAAACTCCAAAACCTGGGACAAAACATCCTCTGGGATCCTCGCAACGATCTCAGTCTTATCCAGCACACTCGCAATGAATTTTGCCACTACGTCAATGCTGCGTTCCCTTTCAGCCTTCTCAGTCCGATCCAAACTCCCATCGTTCTTTAACAGGCCGTTAAATGCGCCAAGGATCCAAGACTTGAGTACGCTGAGGAATGGAAGCTCAATCCCAACGATGTCGGCACCATACCTCGTGAGGGCCCTCAATGCCTTGAACCGCGGCTCCCAAAGATCCATACCCCAACAAGTGTTGGAATCAAGAAAAAAAGAGAAGTACGAAAGTCGATCAGCAGTGGTAAGCTCTGCAGCTTCGTTGTTCTCCCAGTATGCCGATAAGATATCATATCCCGCCGCCTTAACTGCTACAGGGGAATCAACGTTGCAAAGGGACGCCAAAACCGGGTTAAGCATGTCTCGGCGAGGCAATGGCGAGTGAGAAGCCAGAACGTTGGCCAATGAGCGAGCGTGTGTCAAGCTGGGGACGGCTGGAGGAGTCAAGGCGTCGATCAGAGCCTGGAGTGAAAGTGGCTGATGTGTTGAGGGCATAGGGTGAACGGTGAGGGCTGAGGTCGTTTCTGTGCGGGGCCTGCGCCATCCAAACGAGGGAAAGGACGCGGTATTGGCCCTGGGGCGGGACCTACTTTGTGTGTCTGCATCTTGTTGCTGACGGGACATTCGCAGATACAAGACTCTGCATATATTTGGGCTTCCACAATATGCTTTGGTCGTAACGTTCTGCACGCACCTTGCAGACTGTGTAGCACAAAAGGAGGATCTTATCTAACGTTGGAGCCTCGCGAAATGTCGAAACAAGGCCGTGAAGCCCAATACGTAGCGATTTAGTGGTTTATACAATAAGATGGCTTGACGGGTGGAGGTTAACGTTAAATGTTAAAAGCTTAACAATTTAATGTTCATGCAACTCAGACATCTTTTATAACAATTATTTAATTCGCATCTTCAAATAGTACCCTCTCGCGCCAACTCTCGGAACCGCTTGATAGTATGTTCAACGCCACCACCGATAACTCTATTCAACGTCTGGACATCGGCCAAAGGCTTCTCAGGGGTGAATCCTGGAATCCCATTTGCAAATGAGAAGGTCAGGACCAAATCTCCGTCAATATTGTAGGATACGACATTCGTAATGCGTATTTCGGCGGACGGCATCTCGAAATAAGCCTACAAGGAAGGAATCTATCCGTAAATGTATGTATCAGCGCCAGCAAGCTCACGATCGTGCTCTCATGAAGCTCAATTTCCTCAATGACTGGATCTGCACCACCAAAGCTTACCGATCTCACGATCTATCACCTAAGTCAGACGGTTCTTGTATTCCTCAGAGGTGAGATGTCAAACCTTATGTCCGTCATCGCTAACCACTTCACACGAGGTGATAGCAGGGACGAAAGACTGAGGGTTTCGTGCTTTGATACCCAAACCGGCCCAGACCTGGGCCTCGGTTAGGACAGGAGAAGCGCCTGAAGGGTTGATGAGTCTGCTTGTTGCGAAACTTCTGTTGGTCATTGCTAGGTGGTTGATTTAAAAAGAGTTTTTCATTTCTACAGTCCGTTATTCCTGAGACGGGGACCTTTGTTTGTTTCAGAAGCCTGCGCTCAATTCCGGCTCCATGTCAGAGTCAAGGAGAGTTTCAAACAGCCCGGGTGTACATGTTCGCTGCAATTTGGTAGATATCACACGCTGAAGAATCATCGCAGAACGCTGTTGGACTGTCATAACAGACCTTGAGCTCAAAATGCTGTCCCACGGGAAAACGTGAATAGCTGATACAGATGGTATATCCTCAACCCAAGACCCAACTAACAAGAAATGGCCACATGCCCCATGTATACAAAACCACAAGGAATAACAGTTTGGACTAATATAATCCTAGCGAGCTCAAGTTATTTCTAGCACGCTTCAGTCCTTACACCATCCATTACTCTCAGTGATGTAATCTATACTCCCGTCAGGCTGGGTCTGTCCTCCCTTGTTGTCAGCATCGGATTCGGTATGGCAGCTAGTGAATAAAGAGCAAGTAAGCTGGGTGCTTCCGCCCTGTGAGAAGAACAGTCAGGCGACAAGACAGTAAACATCTGGATATTATGATGGCTAACCTTGCCGTTGACATCGTGGTAGCCTGTCGAGGTACAATCAGCTGAGGTTGGAATTGACACATCCTGAATAACGTACTATTGGCGAAGTTGCAGCCCGAAACGGAGTCGCACATAGCCTTGCACTCTATTTCTAGATCAGTCAGTGGCCACAGACTGTGAAGTTTGGTCATACGAGCAACGGTGTCAACGAGTCCATAGGTCATGTAATCGCCGGCTTGGGTAGCACCTGTGAGATTGGAGAAAGTTTGGTGATACCCGTCGGAAGGGGGTGGGTTGTCAGGGGGGGTTTGTGGGGGCTTGTAAGGGCAATGAAGGAACTCGGGGAATAGCTCAAGGATAGCGCAGATGATCTGGAGAAGTGTTATCAATGCTAAAATCAACAGGGCACCATATTGACGAAACAACTCACCCCTTCCAGGCAGGTAAGCTCAGGATACAAGTAACCATGGTCGCCGAAATACCACCCAGGATGTGCACCTGGGGTCCAGGGCGGGTACGGTGCCCCAAAAAAGTTGGCGAGACTGAGATCAATACCGAGCAAACTTTTGGCCTCAACGTCAAGAGACACGACCTCAGGGGGTGAGGACGCGCCGTCGATGGGTGGGGGCGCATCGTCGGCTGGCATAGGAGACGCCGTGACCGCGATGGCTGCAACAGCCATGGTGAAGAGACCGATGAAGCGCATTTTGAATAAGGAGCGGCAAGTGTTGAGATACACAAGTGAAGGCTCAAGCAGGGCTAAAAGCTAACGGTGAAGATGCCCAGTTGCAGCCTTTATAGAGTTCGCCGTAGGGAAAATGGCATTTATTTCCTCCCAATTAGAGAGATTCTCTTTGCCGGCCGAGGCATAATGACTCCGCTATTCTGTTTTGTTCCTGTAGTGTACGTGACGGATTTGTTCCTGAAAGAACTGCAAATTTTTTTTGCACGCGGTCGAATAAAGGCTTGACAGAGAGGAAAGACATAAATGTGATCCAGGAGGCACAACCCCGTGGCTAGCCATCCCGTACGATATCTATCCTGTCTTCAACAGTGATAATATAGACTGTCAAGACAGGGGGAGGACTCGGTTCAGGGAAACGCACCAACCTATCTGAGAAAAAGAAGGAGGATATCTCGCTAGTTGACGGGCAGGATTTTCTTGGGGTGTGATGTTGAGAACACTGTTCTGACACCTCTCAAACACAGGCACCTAATTTCGTTCCCTCAATTAATCATTTGTTTGTTCTGAAGGCACCCTTCGGACCTGTTCGTATGGCACAAGTCAAAATTAGAGGTTCGTGGCACCCAACTCGGGCTTCATCAACAATACTTCTCCGAAGGAAGTTCACAAAGAAGATAAGGGGGCATTGACCTTAGGGGCGGACGCGATCGTAGGTTTTGAGTGAGTTAACGGAGCTTGGATGGCGTAAGGAGAGTGACAGATGAGACAGTTGACGTGCATTTACACAAATAAGCCATTGCCGGGGGCGGTGCCGGGTTAAGAAGAACACACACCCCAGGAAGTACAAGTTCTCAGATGGGCCGAAAACGTTGAAAAAATCCTGAAATTCGGTCGGGTTTCAGTTGGACAGAAATCAAAATCTAAACTTGCATATTTGGTAGAACAGAAATGGTTCCGGATAAATTGAGATTAATTATTGTTATCAAACTGACTGAAAACGACGCTTCTTGATCTTTTACCACCACCATCCGACCGTGGGAATTCGTCCCTCCTGCACTAGGTCATCCCTAAACTACCTAACACCTCATCCCCAGTGAAAACCGGCACCGAGCCGAACTGAGTTTATCTGACAAAATCTGGGATGGCCGGAGTGCGCCGCCCACCTCAGCCTTTGTCGGAAAATTGCCGTTTTTCAGATGAGATCTGTGTTCCTCCATGTTAAATCTGAGCGAATATTTGTTGCTGTCGGCGTTCCACTGCGTTCTGCAGCGCTCTTCTGAGGTGTTCAAAATCTCCTATTTTTGGTACAGACGCATACAGACGCATTATTGTACAGACTACTTCCGAGTTTAACTGAATTCCAAACTTTCTCTGCTCTCCTGCTCCCTGACTCTAAGTCGATATTGTGAAGGCCTAGAGGAAATAAATATCATTATGATTATTTATCGAGACGAGGTGCCGACCCACATACCAGTCAATCGGCCGCATTGGAATGTGTTGTGGTGGCAGCAAGACGAGAAGCCACTTTCCATTCCTTACTCAACGCTTCGTATCTCTGGTAGGAAAAATGAGTGCGTAAATTTTGTGTGATAGTGCCGACACGTACCTTTTTGGTTTCAGAAGGGGTCTTGTCCCATATCATTTTGAATTTGGAAATTGTCGGAGTGTGTTCCTTGAGGTATTTGACTGCGAATAGGTTACTAGTGCCAGGTGTGTCAGTAAGAAACTCAAGTGATTAAATTAGATCTCACTGTGCTGATAATACCGTTGACGATGCAACCATCAACTTTTCGGCTTTCGCTTTGCTAGGAGGCACTACGCTTGCCTCGATTGGAGCTTGAATTGGAGGTTTTGGTATCGAAAGGCCAGCTCTGTCGTTTGGCGTTAGACCCATTGACTACGATCATAACTTGTACTCACAATGGGTTTATCTATATATCAGACACATCATTGATCAGTAAGGGATCGGTGAGCGATTTGGGACAAATCGTTTACCCGGCGTGGTTGGACTTGTTGTCCCTGCTCACTGGGCACTGTATCTGCAGCAGGGGGGCTAGAGATCACCAAAATTGCAATGGTGGAGCTCTTGCCAGCCATGGATTGACTGGGCCATGTCTCGCCACTTGGCGTGGGTGGAGACAGCGAGGATGATGGATTTGAGATGTTTGATGACGGGGTAGGGGCATTGGACTCGACGGGGATGTGAACAGAAGTAGAAAAAGCTTCGGATTGATGGCTAGGAGGAGGAGGAGAAAACTGAGCAGTGGGTACAGGAATGATGGCTGGAGCCAAGAGCACTTGCTGGTCAAGACACGAAGATGGTGATGCAATTGATACGGATAGGGGATTCTGAGGAATAGAAGCAGGAGGGAGGGCTGAGCTGGTTGCGCTACGTGAGGTGGTAGATCCAGCCGGAACGTCGTCAACCAAGTCTATGACCTGTGCGCCAGACGGCACGGTAGACTTGGCCTTCACTTTCTTCCGCCTCCGATTGTCGTTGGAGTTGTCATCATTGCCAATCCTGCGCTTTGAAGGTCTCGCACCTAGAATGGCCAAAAAAGCAGGAGAAAAAAAAGTGAAAAACACGTCACATGTGAGAGTGTTACAACATACGTGTAAGATGTCCGGAATCCCTTCCATCATGACACCAGTCAGGGTACTTGACGACGGCAAAATGTTCAACTTTCCAGTCTCCGTCGCAGTAGCAAAATTCGGCAAAGTTGGTCTTCAGGACATATGCGAGGTAGGAAGCGGCTTTCGGCGTCTTCTTGGTCCAAGAACTGGGGTCAAGTCAGTGACGATAGAGCTTGTTCCAGGCTTGTTTCGCAGTTGATGTGAAGACCTTGATCTGTGACTCTGTCACTACATTGCCATCCCCGTTGGTGAGGAAAGCCAGTCTCGGAACGGCTTCCCCGCGATCCTTTTGTCGTTCAGTGTACTTGATCCAGTTCTCATTGCGCCAATACCGCACATCGGGATAATCGTCCTCATCTAGTGACTCTGGTGCATCAGGTACAACAAGACCCTCAGGCTTTCCTTTGGTGGTAACAGGAATCGACGTTGGTGGCATTTGAAGGTGTTGAGATGATGCGAGCTTGTTGATTACATCCTGGAGCTGCGTAACAAGATTCCTGTATGAGAAAAAGATAAATATATGTGCATATATACTGATAGTAATACCACGCACCTCTGTGCCTGCAACTCGCACTTCGCTTGTAGATGGAGTGCGTTGACAGAGGCATATGCCAGATTCCCAGATCTCATCAAAACCTTGTGAGAAGCAGACGTAATAGCAGACAATACAGAGCTTGAAAGTGGAGAAATCGACTGAGGATTGGGTCAACCAGGCTGAATGCACAGCATATTGAAACTCACTTCAGAGGCTTGAGGACGGTTCAGATACGTAAGTGCGTTCAGACTGAGAAAATTGGGCATTGGCATTGTAGGAGAGATCATGTGCATTGTTGTTCAGGAAGAGGTCCATCGTGGATGAGACGAAGTTGGAAAAAAAGGAATTGGGCGGTATTTACGGGCTCACGTGACCGTTTGCATTGCCGCATTCCATATTGCAAGTACATTGGACAAATAATATAATACCTACAATGTCTTCATGGCCCTCCCAAATCATCGTCTATGGACTCCTCAAACCCAGTCAGTTGAAAATCCTCTAATCCTGACTTCTCCTGCACAAACCAGAGCCCAGGTGGATCATTCAGTAATGGAGGTAGTGGTTGCATTGAAACACATGCCACAATCCTAGAAAGTTCAACGACTCGAAGATCTTCATCACCTGTATATTGGCAGGCCCACAGCGTATTCGATGACTGATCCAAGAGTTCCTGAACTGGACGGGAGTACACCGAGACAAGTACATGGGCAGTAGGTGTCTCGTTGGGACTGTCAGTTGTAAATAACAGGAAGTAGAATTGAACTTCGCCGTATTCTATCTCTCCGTTTAATTGTATCTTAACATAGATTAGAAAAGAATTCCCAAAAGTCACAGTAATATATTCATACCTTGACATTGTGAGATACATGTATTTTTTGTCTAGTTCGTCTCTTTTCACTCCACAAACTTCTTGCTACCTGACCGTTGGGGAGATGAACTCTGCCCCATCACCTGATTTTTGACAAATTAACTGCCCGTGAAAGAATGTCAGCGGCTGGTTCTGGTATCTGTGCAGGATATCTATCTCTTGGCTGTAACGCGATGTAACCATTGCCAAGATCTATTGCTGATTTTGGTAGATGAAACTGGGCCTTTGGATCCAAGTCTGGATATATACTCTTGAGAGCATTGACTTGCGAATGTCTGAGTGCGCGCTGAGCAAGGTTTGCAAAGGGATTTGAGGGCTGCCAAATTTCCTGGCCAAGATTGCCAATTGTACGTTCCATTGTGAATTGTGTGGAATATGCACCTGGCCCCACCCGCATGACTTCGGGACAGGCATGGAGAAGAGTGTGAATACACGGACGGCAGAAATGCATACGATCAACTCGCCGCTGGTAATACAAATTCTCAAACTCCTCCACGAACTGGACGAGGTGGGAATGTGCCTCTCATAGCTTGGCACCAAGGACACGTCTTTGCATGAGGACCCGAACACCATGCACAAGCTTGCAATAGTTTTTCCAATAGTTTGGAGGTAGTATCGCATGGAAAAATCCAGGGCCAAGTCCAAACAGGTAATGGAAGTACTCGATCGCTTTATACCCGCTGGATATCTTCTCTGCCAGATTGCGTGGAGGACGATGAAATGATGATGGGAAAAATTGTGTCGCATCAGCGACAAGCTTGCCATGTGCCTGCCACATGGTCCCAGTGAGCTTCGCCCATTCCCAAGTTCCACGATTGTCTGTTGTCTCGCATTTCAAAGTTCCTTGCCAGAGTGGTATCAGCAATTCACCGAGGTTGATAAAGAGGAGATGCATCAGATCCAAAGGAAAACAGTGTGGTACAGGAAACATGAGGTTGTTGGCAAGTCCGCTGAGGATGGTTGGTTTGCTGATTCCTGTGTCCTTGCGGTTCTTCTCATAATCGCCTTGATCAATTGAAGAGACCACTTTGGAAAGGTCTTGTTGATAGTCGATAGATGAAAGAGTGTTGAGATTCCGTATATCGATGTCAGGGTGGTTGCAATCGTCGACTGTGTAATTATTCGGCTTCAGGTGCACTGCGAAGTAGTGCCCGGCATGGGGCTTGTGCTGACCCTTCATTGGACAGCCAAGTCGACACCCATGTGCTCCATGGTGACCAACGCGTCCATCAGTCTCAACAATTCTGACTGCATCTGCTGTGGACAGGGCTAGGATGATCCGAGAATGGATAACGTTGGATGCTGCAGCATCCCACATGCGAAGTCCGGTCCCATTATTTTCATGCTGGAGGGCAGCAACATGATGAATGCCACAGTAGAGATAAGAATCCGTATTTTTTGGCTTGTTGGGCCCCGGGATGATAGTGCCAGGAAATACACGCTTCTTCTGATAGCATTGATTAGGTGAGAAATTGTTGAGAATCCAAATTGAAATCCATGTGTTGGACTTCTTGTTTTGGTAGAGCTGTGCTCCATCGAGAGACGAGGAAATGGTGGTATCATCGCCAGTGATCCTGATATGCTCAGCAAGGTCCTGCATCTCACTACCACACAGATTGTCGTCGTAAACGATATTGGCGGCATCTGTTCCGAGATTGTTGAGCATTTCAGTGACCTCTTTCATTTTTCGGTCGAGATAACGCATGTCTGTTGCTCCCAAGTGCGAACAGCGCAGGGCCTGGAGTTGTGGGCCAAGAAGAATGGTGCAAAATTGCTGACAAGGGACCTTCTTCTCTGTAGATGTGAGCTGTACTAAATCGTATCGAGCCTCTCCACAGATGCTACAGGATTGTAACTGTGCAAATGGGCCAGTGAATGTGTGGCATGAGTTAATGCACATATTGTTGTAAACAGCAATGACACCAGTGATCTCAGCAACCAGCTTTTTCACAGCATGGTATGAGAGAACCCCAGAGTCTGGATAACGACGGAGGATTGCATTGTGAGAAGCATGGTACGTTTCCTGAGAGGCATTGGTTACAGCCAAGAAGAGATTGAGGGAGAGACGAACATCTGGATCAGATATGTTTGTTGGTTCCTCAGGAGGGTTACAAAGCTGGTGAATGACATCGTCATCCAGGTTCCCATTCTCGAGAGTTGCTGCATGTATTTCTTTAATAAACTCTTGAGTGATTTTGATGTTTTCGATGCAGGAAACGGTTGTTGGAGAATCATCCTCTTCCTCTGAATGGCCACCACTTGTTAGAGATTGATCGATCCCAAGCTGACTGAGTGCTTGAATTGTCGCAGCATGAGCCTGCCATTCCGCTTGCAGCACAGCAGCCCGCTGCTCATGTTTGTCGAGGTCGTGAAGATCAGGATCATCAGAATCTTCAGTTGGAGGCATGCCAGTGCTGTCATGTTGGTGATGCGAAATGCAAGGAACGTCGTGACTGAGTGAATCATCAGGGTCATTGTGGATATTGATGTCCACATTATGTTGATCATCCTGAGGTTGATTGCACTCAGAAAGAAGAAAAGAGATGAATGAATTGTGCATAGATCGGTCAAGTGGATACATGAGCGATGAAAATATTGTACAATGTACGCAAAGGCAGCAACGAGGGTGAGAAAGATAAGAAACATGCACCCTCAAAGATCAGAGCCTTTTCGAGGGCCGAGAACACTGGTTACCATGGTGGAGGCTACGAGGACTATGATTCCTGTTGTCGTCGTCGGAATCAAGTGGGCTGTTGGAAGACTGTCCTGCAATAGTGTCAGACCAAGCAGAAAAAGAAGGAATGGAAGTGGGAAGCGAATTTGCTATGCGGCAGGCATGGCTTCGTAGGGTACGCGCCACGACGAGAGCACCATTGCACCTTGGACAAGGACAAGGCTGGCGTGGTTCAGGCATGCAATCGATGGTATGATAGTCGATCAAGATAAATTAAAGTTACTAATTACATCATAACTCAGATTCGAACTGCGAGCAGTCAGGTGGGCACTGCCGAACACCAATGAACTCAGATTCGCTCAGATCAGCTCGGCGCCGGTTTTCACTGGGCCTCATCCCTAATTGACATCGCCTTTCATCAGACCACTCTTTTGGCCTGGGCCACTATCCTTTTACACCATATCCAAATTTCTAACTTATCAGAGCTGATCCTGACTATCTGCAGGGTCATCTCATCTTGCCTGTACTGGGGGCTTCACTAATCTGTTCACATCCACCTCATCAACTACCAGGCCACACAAGGACACCACAACTCTTGCACTCTGCTTCGTGCAGATCCTTAGGGAGCATCACTGCCAACATTCTCGACAATTTATTCATACTTGCTTAACCACTACACCCAAACACAAAAGGAGGAAGGGGTCTGGCCCCGATCAGCTACTGTCCCTGCACAGAGCACACCTCTTGGGGAGAATGCCAGTTTATTGACCAATGGTGGGATTTGGCGGCCTCATTTTGAGGGGAGTCATCGCTTTGGGAGAGCAGTGTGGAACAGGGGGGAAAGTAATAGAGGGGATTCAGCAAGCGAAGGCAAACCTTTAAGGCATTGGGAGGTTCAGACATGGTACAGTACAATACTGTTGGACTGCAGGTATCCTCAGTCTAGACCCATAATATGACCTGGAGAGCAACTTAGTGTACAGCTCCACCCTGATGGCTCATTACAGATTACTTAGTGGTAATAGGTGTTTATGCCCGCATGTAGCTGGGTCAAACCCACATGCGCTTAATATTATTATATGAAAAAAAAAAAAAAAAAGATTCATATTTCAATACTGCGGGAAAATATTTCCATAATGGGTTTTTTCTTCTCTTATGGCTTTTTACAGCATTTCTCCACAAATACAAAGTATTGTGACATAATTTGCATGTATTTGGGATGCTTACATAATGCTTTTGATGATGCCATCAAAATTATGCATATCTAATATTTCAAAGCATTGCGTTTCAAAATTTATTTTGTGATTTTCTCCATAACCAGTAAAGCTATTACCTTTGTTTTTATATGTTTGGAATGTACAAACATGGCTCTACAATTTCCTTGTTGAGCATAATTTTCCCACAGTCCATTTTGAGTGAAATGTCAGAAATGTCCAGATTCAGCTAATTTTGAAGGTCTGTGTGTTATGCCAGGGGTGAACAAACATCTTATAACAACAACGACCCTGACAAAACATGACCCTTGTGGAAAATTACACTAAACATTGGAATATTCAACAACTACTACTATATTTACCTGAAATACAAAGAGGATTGATTTCTCTATTTATTGACATATGTCACATGATCTATTCCACCACATAAGTATACCAAATACATGACAACAATCTGAATGCTTATTTAGTGTCCATGATCCTGGGAAATGTTAGTTCTGATGGTTTTTGTGTTTCTCCATAACCAGGCAAGCTATGGTATTGGGTTTTGTGCACAGGCATTGCTTGTTTACTTGGTAACATTTTCCCATGGTCACATGACCTCTATAAACTATCATCTACATTGTTTCTAGTCATTTTTACAACTTCCTGAATGTAGAATGGACTTATTTCTCCTAAGAAAAGAAATAAAGAACAAGTACCTGCCACACAGTGTATTGGCCCACTCCACCCAAGTAGGCATTTGGATTGACATTACCTCCTTATATCAAATATAATACAAGTCTATATAAGAACTGTTAGAATTGACCTGTACATACAGCTTAGCTTGGTATTACAACCAGGTTCCCTTGAAAATAACAAAGGGCAGGGTTCCAAGTTGAGCCTTCAGGAGTGTGTGCAGGAAAGGAGTGCTGAGAGTATTCTACTGTAACTACTGAGCAATCCCAATTGTAGCACCTCCAGGATCACCAGGATGATTACTGGGATATTTCCTAGGTAGGATGAAAACCAACCCACTGAAGAGTATGGTCCCAAAAGTTGGATGCCCTTGTAATTAAAGGGGGTGCAACACACTATAAAGGCAAAAAATGCAAACAGAGGGTGCAAAAATGGCACTGGTGAGTTGTATACTTGAACTAGAGCTCTTAGAGCACGGGGCCCATAACCTGTTAAAGGTGGAAGCCTAGAGCTGGAGTCCTGAGTAAGAAACTGGTATATTCACTAATAAAGTGAGTACTAACCTGGAGTCCTGAGTAAGAAACTGGGGACTCCAGAACAAGCTACTCTACACCTATATACCTGTAGGAACAATAGAACAATGAAAGAAGCAAAACAATACCAAGCTAAGCTATATATACAGGTCAATTCTAACAGTTATTTGCATTAATGGAAGCACAGAACAGGTTGGTGTTGTCCTTCCTCAATCTGAACCACAGAGCCTGATTATCAACAAAGATGTTGAAGCCTTTGATTCTTGTTAAATTTAGGATTGAGAGGAGGTTGTTTCAGAGTTGGGGTACATGCAGGACTCTGGTAAACTCTACAGATCAAAGATTCTTTCCTTTTACAACTGGGTTGAAGACCACAGTGCCCACTCCAGCTGAATAGATAATGCTGTTGTCTGCCAGCTTGATTGGGACATGATGGGGGGCATAATTTTGGACCCAATGATGATGAGGGGTCATATGAGAAGTGGCCCCTGAGTCTGCAAGCCAATTGAAGTCAGCATCAAGCTGGAGTGGAGGGGAAAGATCAGAATGATGAGGGAGATGAGTACTTGCATTGCCAGCAAATTCTACTTTGGGATCATCATCATTGGAAGTGTCCTTGTGCTCCTGTGCCTTATTAGCACCCTCATTTCGCTTTCTCTGCCTAGGCCTGTTGTTGCCAGTAGTCTGCTGCTTGGCATTGTCTTTGGCCCTCTTTTGTGCAGCTTCAAATGCAAAGCACCCATAGTCAAAAAGAGAAGGAAAACATTAAGGTTCCCCATGTCAAAAGGACTAAAGCTGAAAAAGCTGCCATCAAGGTACCTGTACTTGTTTTTACTTGTCTATTACTTTGTTTCTTATTCTTACAGGACGGTAAGTGCTGCGAGCTTAATTGCGGCAGCACTCTTCATCCCAAAAAGCATACGAGGCAGGATACCCCAGATGAAGATCCTAAGGTATCTACTGAAGGTATGTTTTCTATTGATAGATAATTCTAATTTGGGCTGGTGAAGCAGTGTTTATTGGGGAAATCAAGCAGCATTTAGGTTTAGGATGGTTTGGTATTCAAAGAGAAGCTTATCTAAAGAAACTTGTAAATACTACTGTCATACCTGATGAAAAGTTTAAATATAACCCTAATGTGAGGGAAGTATACAATGCACCTACGGTGCAAGAACAGGATAACAACCTACCTTTAATAAAGGAGTGGTTAAAAAGACCACAAAAGAAACCAAAAGGAATAACAGACCGCACCTACATAAAATTTGCAAGGCAGGCATCTAATTTCTTTTTGGATCCAGAAGGTCAGATGTATAGGAAAAATGTTGATAGCGCACACCAGCTTGTTGTTGATAAAAACCACCATACATATATGATGAGGGCTTCTCATGACTCTGTCAGACATAGGGGTTTCTATGCAACAAAATCCCTAATAGATAAAAGATTTTGGTGGCCAGAAATTGAACACAATGTATCATGGTATGTGAAGTTGTGTCACATCTGTCAGACAAGGCTCTTAACTTTGTTAAGAATCCCTCCTGTCATAACCCACACGCCTTCTATATTCCAAGTATTACATGCAGACACCATGCATATGAGCCCACCTTCTAATGGTTATAAATATATTGTCCAAGGATGGTGCATGCTGTCCTCATGGATAGAAGGTGTGCCCCTTAAATCTGAGGATGGCAAAACCTTAGGAAGGTGCTTGTTTGAAGAAGTAATCTGTAGATGGGGTTCCCTGATGGAAATTGTAATGGATAATGGCCCTGCCTTTATTGCAGCCAAAGCCTGGCTAGAATCCAAGTACAGTATTACAGGAATAAGTATATCACTGTATAATTCCAAAGGAAATGGGATTGCCAAGTGCGCACATTGGGACGTGCATCAAGCAGTCTTCAAGGCTACAGGTGGTGATGTAAAGAAGTGGTACTACTTCTTTCACCATGTAATGTGGGCAGACAGGATTACTATATGAAAAGGGATGGGTTGCTCCCCTTATTTTATGATTACAGGTGCACATCCAACCTTACTGTTAGATATCATTGAAGCCACTTGGTTAGTAAAGTTACCAGGGAAAATATTGACTACAGAGGAACTCATGGGGTTTAGAGCACAGGCTCTAGCTAAGCATGTCCAGCATGTGGCCAATATGAGGAAACATATCAATATAGAAAAACAAAGGAGACTATTACAGTATGAAAAGGATCACTGCGCAACCGTCAGAGACTACAACTTCAAACCAGGAAGTTTAGTACTAGTTAGAAATACTGAGGTCAAAAGTTCACTTGATAAAAAGCTGAAACCATGGTACCTTGGACCAATGATAGTTCTGAGACGAAACTGCAGGGGAGCCTATATTGTTTGCAAAATGGATGGATTGGTTTGGCAACATAAAGTAGGGGCATTTAGGGTTATTCCTTATTTTGCTAGGAGTGCAATTGAACTGCCGGACAATCTGCAAGATCTAATAGACATCTCTAGTGAAACATTAAATGTCTTGGTGGAATCTAAAGATCCTGCTAATAGACAAGTTTACAAGGAGCATGACTATACCTTTGATAAAGTTCAATTAGATCAGTCTGAATCAGAGTCAAGTTCTAGTGAGGAGACCAAGAAGGGGATAGCTCCAGTGCTACCATGGACTATTAAGTCATACCACAGGTTGCCTAGGTAATAAATTTGTGTAGCTTTACAAATTGGAAACAAAAAGCAGTAAAGACAGTATAAGCAACAAAGCTAAGCAGTAAGGACAGTAATACAAAGGAGTATGGAGAGAGACACCATGACAGAGGAGGAGGTTAATTGGACTACCCTCAAGCAGAAATGAAGTTGTCTTCAACTTCAGGCAAGGGCACATCAGCTGGAGCTACCTCCTCCTTGTCATTGTCATCCTGGTCATGGACTTTGGTAGCGCTCACAGTGGCAGCCTTGTTAGAGCCTCCCTCCAGAGCTGCCTCATTCATTAGACTGTTGAGGCAGGTGACTTTGTCCATAGTGGCGTCATGATGCTTCAATAAGAAGGACACAGTATGACTGATCTCTTCCAACTCAGCACAGTAGTTTAAGAGCATCCTACCAAGGGCTTGCTTGGTGTGTGACATGGGATTGCCCTCATCAGCAATCAAGTGCACCCGAGCTAAGACTAAATTGTGCTCCTTGGAGGGACGGAAGTCAATAAAGGCACAAGTATCTTGTACACAGTCAGTATAAAGCATTGTTTACTTCAACTTCAAAATCAGAGATTTCCTTGGCAAGTTGGAATAAATATCCGCTGTGCATGTCAATCTCTTCCTTAAAGTCCGACAATTCCAAAGGGTCACCTAATCCCTTGGTTGGGTTGATAAACCTTAAAGGACCTGAGGGTTCATTGTAACCATTGTCTGGGTCCGGGTAGACAAGATCCCCTAGGCGCGTGTCTTGTCTTGACAGACCATCTGGGCCAAAGCCTTTACCAGCTTTATGAACCAAAGTAAAGTGGAACATAAGTATCCTATCAATCCATCTATTTACCATTGCATTAGGTCCTAGACTTGGGTTTGATAACATCCCTTTAATGCACTTTGCATCTGTTTCTACTACCAAATTCCATACTCCAATAAACCAATAATAACATGCCATTAGAACTCTCATTAATCCGAATAGTTCTTGTTTGGGTTGTGAGAAGCATGCTTTGCACTCATTCAGAGTTATCAAGTCAAATCTAGCATAGTGCTTTCTCTCAGGTATATCAGGGACTTCCTGATAGATATAGTAGCCTATGGCTTTCCATAATGTATCTACTGACAATACAACAGGTGTATTCCAGGTGTAATTAATTGGACGGAGCGCGGGGCTATTTTTAAGTGCATCTAATAATAGCTGTTGCGCTTCGTCTTGCTCCGGCCCCCATATCCAAGGTTCACTACTTCTAGTTAACTTTTGAATAGGTTGGCCTATACGGGCAAAGTCTTTAATGAAATTCCTGCATACACCAATAGTTCCCATGTAGGTGCATACCTCACTGACATTTTTGCATGGTCCCCATCTTTCAACTACACCAATCCTATTAGTAGTAGGTTTTTGTCCTTCATAGGTACATCTATGTCCTACTACTAGAATTTCACTTGCACATAACATAGACTTATATCCTGAAAAGGTTCCCCCAGAATACTTCATTCTCTGTACAACATGATTTACATTTTGCATATGTTCCCAGAAGAAGCGTCTAACACCTGGAGCACCTGGTAGCTCTCCATCTGGTAGTTTGTAGTGCATTGCTGGACCATATACAGGTACATCATCAATGTAGGGTATTGTGACATGTGGTACCTCACCTTGTAGAATGTATGTACCATCATCATGAAATATTGGAACAGAATTTGTCCATCCCATAGGGAGTGTTACTAATCTCAGTGCACCAATTGGTGTTTGGAATGTCGTTAGGTCGTGTGATGTTTCCTTGCTGAACTGTGGGGGACTCAGCTTTAGGTGCATGGAACATAAAGTCATATTCTTGCTGAAAGCAGGTCTCAGCTTTAGGTGTGTGGAACGTAAGGGCATATTCTTGCTCATTTTAGGTGCATGGACTGTAACATTGTATCCTTGCTTGTTTCAGGTGCGTGGACTATAACATTGTATCCTTGCTCAGTTTAGGTGCGTGGAATGTATGGTTGTATCCTTGCTGAAATGTGGGGGTCTCAGCTTTAGGCTGTCAAGGGGATGCTGAATAAATACAGCTCTCCAATACTAGTACTATAATATATGAATTTTTGCATATCAAATTGGATGCTTTTCAGCATCATGTGGGGGAATTTTCCATTGAGAGACAGGTGCATTTTAAGCTTGCAACAGATGAAATTTCATTACTAGCTATAGAGGTCTGAAAATGAATGACAAAATTGCTATACTAATTGAATGAATGGTTGATGGAAAACATCTGGATCACAGATGAATTCAATCTCAGTAAAAGGGATGACTACAAAGCAGTATGAACCTGGTGCAAAATTCATCCATTACATTAATGATTTACCTTCACTTTTTGTTGCTCTCAGGCCTCTGGGAACTTCATGAAATTCACACCAAGGAGACTGTTGCTATTTTTTGCCATTAAACATATGAAAAACATCATGCAGAATAAATCACAGGGGTATGAAGTGGGACATATTTCATGAGGTTTTCATCCATCTTATTCATACCTTATGAAGGGGAAAAACCTCCTTTCTCCACCCTATTTAGTGGTTGATTTTTTATATCAAATCCTGATGAAAATAATCTCATTTCAGGGGGAACCAGATGATGGAAATTCTATGCTATTTGTATTATCTCCAGCTACTTAAGTCATAGAAAATGAGGTGGAATTTCCCACCTTAAGGGTTCCATAGTGTGAAGGAGTGACATTGTGTGGGACTTAGTAGGGGGCACAATGGAGTAGCAGTTATTGCTGCAAAAAGTTGTGCTCCCATCAGGGTGGCTGTGCAACATCCTAAGGGTTGAGGGTTCGATTCCTGCTCAGGCAGATTACCCAAGATCTGCACTGGCTAATGAGTTCCCCGGCATGGGAATCAAATCTGGATTAGGTAATCCCTTGGTAAAGGATATTCAAAGCTGGAAATACCGGTGCCTGATCTGGAGCTCTATGGCCACGGGTGATGTGACAGTCACTGGACTACCCCAAGTGGCAACACCCCTGAGGCAATACCTTAAGTGGCAACCCTGGGGCCAAAAAGGATAGGGGATGGTAAGATCAGGAATGGGGATTATAACACTCCAACCCTGGCGCAGAGGGGACAGGACACCTGACTCCTATGAGCATGGTAATACCAGTAATAGCCCTCCCCAATGGCTGCTTGTAGGACGTTAGTCATCAGCAGGGCGTTAGCTCCATAAGTAACTCTGGAGAGACCAAATTAAGGCTCATAGCACATCCGGTTGGCTGATGGCAAGACAGAGACTCTGGACAGATTGGGGATCCGGGCCGGAAGGCATCACCAAACCATCTGCCAGGGGACAGGAAATGTTCAACACATGGGCCGTAGCTGGATGGGGTAGTCCCCCTCCCTGGGCTCGAGAGATCTAAATCCTCTGTCAGTGCCCCTGGGTATAATAGATCCAGGTTGGTGCTTAAGTTGAAGCCATGGTGTTGGCGCTGCCGGTTAAATCCGAAGCTTGTCACAGGTGCGATCCCATACTCGACCTGCTTGGAAGGCAGGTGACTGCTGAGTAAGACTGATGTCTAGATGGAGGCAATATGTTGAAAAATACTGAGTCGGCCCATTGATGATGACATGCAACACCAAATAGGCAGGCCTTTGGGCCAAACAGGGCATGACATGCCAAGGAGTGAGTAGCTGGGGTTGTACTCCCTGGTGAAAATTCCCGAAGTCACCGATAGGGCTCCTTGCAAGAGGGGCCCTAAACTTCACCAATTTCCTGATGCTCTATGCGAAAAAGGACACCCTGCTCACCCCAACCCATGTAAACAATGGGCCGTGGATGCGCAAGACTGGTCACAGCCATGCTCTGACTGCCCACGTGGTGCAATGCATCACCAGACACACTCCAATTGGGGCATTCTGATCACAATTCTTCAAGGAAGAATCTGTCTCCTGTAGGTGCGGTGCGGTGCTCCCCTGGAAACCGTACAACACGTCCTATACAACTGTCCATGACATGGACAGGAAGACAAGCCTGGCCGTCAGCTGTGCTATGCGTGGCTGGTTGACTTCCTCTTGGAGAATGAAAGTGCTTTTGCATTCAACGTTCCCTAGTCCTGAACAGGCTAGGGGCAGTACTCAGTGTTCTAAGTGATGGCTATAGGGTGCTCCCTGCCCAAACATGCGAACCTGGATAATTGGTGGACTCAAAGCCACCACCCACTGCAGGGCACCGCAGTGGGGGGCCTACCCCCTGGTGTAGATTGGCCTTTCCAGCCTGTGTACAATGAGCTCTGGCTCCATTTGCTAGCTCAACCTCAGTCAGGCGAGCATTCCAGCTCCGCGGCACTTTGTCCTCTGCCCCCCCTCCCCATTCCCCCAATTACTACTTGTAGTGACCAGCACATGTATTAGGTACAGTTGGTATATAAAATGTTGAACCAAAAAAAAAAAAAAAAAAAAGTGTGGGACTTAGTACCAAAGTTGGATGTAAGTGAAGTGAGATGAGTACTGGACATGGTGGGCACTGGTGTAGGCTGAGCATTTATTTCTCATTACTTAAAAATTTATCACAGTCCACACAGGGAAGCATGGTGACCATGATGAGTATGGTTGATAATGTGTTTAACATTTTCAACTATCTCCAGTACTTCACACTCCCCCACATCCTGCAGAGGATTCCAACAGGAATCCGATCAGAATCCAGAGGAATGCAGGAAGATTTTGAAAAAGTTTTAAACAGAAAATTCCTTTGAGGAATTCCGCAATATTCCACTTGGAACACAGAATTCCAATTGAAATCATTGGAATTCTGCAGAATTTTGAGGAATTTCTTACAAAGTGTGGAAGAAGAAAATTCTCAAAGGAATTCCGCAACATTCCGCTCAGATTCTGATCAGAACTCATAAGTTTTAAGTCAAAACAGTCAATAAAGTCAGCAGTATATCTAACATTTTGAAGTACTAAATTACTCTCTTTCAGCCTGTCTTTTTAAAATCTGTTGAGTATGATAAAAAAGCATAACATGGATAAACCAATCAAAGTTTTCTCCAGTCATTCTTTTCATGATAGATTCAAATCCACCCAACCATGCATTGAGTTGTTCACAAGCCTGTTTTAAAATCAATAAATATCAAAGTGTTTTTAAACAATACTTACTTGTGTATTGAATGCACACTTGTAGTAAGGATTGCTTTGATTGTCCTGAGCCACAACAACAAGATTTGGTGTGAAACATTCAAGGGTGCTGGATTACACCATTTTCAACACAAGTAATCCGAAGTACAATGGTTCTCATAATGATAAACATCAACAATTAATCTTGATGTATCCAGCCAATCATTGTAAATGGGATTGGCAAGAGCAGTTCGAAGTACCAAGCAAGCTTTGTCAATGCAGATATAGGATGGTCGAGTTTCTTTCTCAGGATAAACTTTATTTAAAAAGTTGAGAGTATTGGTTGGAGATTCAGAACGAGCAAATTTTGTCCAAGCTACCACAACACCACAAGGTTTGCATATAGTTTCAACACAGTAGAACTGAGCAGCAGTAAAGTAATTTGATTGTATAGTGGTATCATTATTATCTTCATCATGTGGCTGAATATAAGATCTTTGTTGTGGTTGCCAAGGTTGATTCTCATTTGCAGCTCTTTGCAATACTCTGCAAGCACCAGAAAAGTTATCCCAAGTTTGTCTTTGAACATGTCTCTGCCAGTCTGGCTGATGTTCAGCACAAGCCTGAGTGCCATGAATTTTTCCAGTATTACAGTTTTTAACATGACATTTATCACCAAATTCAATGTCATGCTCATGGTAAAAGACACCTCCATGCATGTTGAACAGTAATTGTGAACAGTTTTCAAAAGCACAATGTTGTACACCCATAACAATGCCATCCATGACAATCATATTACATATGCCAGGATTTCCAAGAGGATTAACAAAGTTAACAAGTGGTAGATTTTGATTGGTAGCATTTTCCACTGCACATTGTTGATCAAGAGCAGCATCAAGAGCAAATTCACCAGTTAGAACAGGAACAGGAGCATTTTTGTCAACATTAACAACAGCAGCAGGATCATCTCCAGTTAGAAACTCAGCATGTTGTTTATATGGTTGAGTACATTCAGTACAAACATGATTAGTAGCCAAAGCAATTTTTCCATCTGAGCATAGTTCTTGATATGCTTTTTGAGTTACTTCTTCAATAGAAATATTATCATCCAGAACCAAGGTTTGGTCAGATGCAGCAGCAATCATGCGAGTGGACTCTTCAACAAACACTTTCCAGATCTGCTGATGGCTCAGATTTAGTTCAGAATTGGCAAAGCTATTGTTCCAAAACTCCATATAAGCTGCAGTAGATCCATGAAAGCTATATATGGCATTTAGAACTGTTTTGCCAAAAATGCAATCAACCCAAAGTGCTTGACCAGCTTTAAGATATGGAGCTGACTCCAAATATAATCGTTTAACTGAGTTGTTGTCAAGTGATTGTTCATGATTAGCATAGTATATAGTGTTGCATTTGAAACATTTCCCAGAAATGATATAGGCTTGATCATGAATAGTAGTGCCTTTGATAAGTTTAACACGAGGAATATCAATGTTCTGAGTTTCACGTTTGAGTACATGAAAATTGCAAGATATTGTCAAGCACACAGGTGTATTTGGAGCCAATATATAATATTGGTTCAATAGCAGTATGAGAAACAGATTTGAGTTTGCCTCTGAATTCATTATTTTTCTGTACAGGATACAAGCGTAACAATTGAGCAAATCCATCAAGTTGTTTGCTCAAGGCATTAATTCTGCTTTGTTCATTTTTTTCTTTAAACATGCTTGTTTCAGGAAAAAACAATGATGCATCATTGCCTAGCAATTGTATCATGATAAAGGCAAGAGAAGTCATCCAACCAGTGAAAGATAAATGACCAGATGTCATATCTTTAGCATGAAGACTAAGCAAATCTGTGTTGTTGGTCATTGTGAGCAAAGCCATGAGTACAGTACTCAGTGGAATTTCAGAATTGAAATTCTCTGATACAAAGATACTGAATTCCTGAAATGAAATATCAGGAAACCTTTGTTCAGGATTATAAGCACAAGTGACTGGCAGCCATGTCAATGCCAGAATGATCCAAAGAGATTTGAATTGATTCAAAATCAAAATGCAAGCAGAAATCTCAGTCCAGAGCCAAAAGAATGCCACAGCTAGCCATGAAGAACAGAATGCATACAAGACCTGTAATATACTACTAAAAGTTAAACAAAAATACAAACAAAAGTTTATCAAATTGTATCAACTTACTACTTCTTTGGTTTCACAGCTTTTGAACTTTGACCCTTCTTCCCCACTTTAGGCTTGTTCTCTGCATCACGCCCTCCAGAACTTGGTTCCACAGCCTTAGACTTGCCCTTCTTTTTGCTAGACTGTTTCTGCACTTCTTCAACCTTTTCATCATCCTTGGACTTTTTCAAATCCTCCCCCTGCCCATGCAAAAACTTGTGCAGTGATCCAAGGTTATAATCATCTGCAGAAAATCCCCAAGTTTCTTCATCAGAAAGACAGTCTTCAGTATTTTCCAACCAGTCTATCAGAGCTGGTTATTTCTCAACGAACCTGAATGGTTCATAATTTGAATAGAAATAAGAGGTTGAAGCAAAGATTCCTTTCAAATCAGCCAGTTTGGCAGCACCTTTCCAGGTGAGAGCATCCTTCATTTTCTTCATCACTGTATTAGCATGACAGAATTCTTTGTATTTTGCATATGCATAATGCAAAGTATGGTTGCCACAATCCAGATAGAAGTGACCAATCTCCAACTGCATAATCATAGATTGCTGAACAGATGTGAAGTGAGCAACTATGTCAGACTCAGATGTGTTGTTTGATGTAGACAGTTCAGTTTTAGAAGGCACAGAAACAGTTGGAACAGAAGAAGTTGGAACTTGTGTGAAAGTTGAGGATTCAGATGATTCAGTCTAAAAGTATTTTTATCAGAGATATACTTCAATAAATAAAAGTAGTAAAAATCCATGATCATCATACTTCTAATCCACCATATCATCATCTGAAATTGCAGCACTATAGTGACCCTTAATGTCCCAAGTTTCTTGATTTGTGTATACATAAATCTGGTGATTGTCATTCTTAATAGGCAAGTATAGATTGCCCAATTTGTAAAGAACAGGACCAAGGGAACTGTTAACTAGAATCTGGATGGTCATAGAAGACTTCGTAGCCCTTGGATTACTACGCTCAGATTCCATAGACTTATACACATGAACGACACCCTTGACATTGGGTGGTGCAACAGGTTGGTTATATTCAAAATTAGCATGGTTCATAGCATTCCCCAATGCCTGACCACGAATGAAACCACCCACAGTGCAAGATGCACCCTGCAGAGAATTCAAGTCTCCACCTACAGTGTAAGACAAACTCAAATCTGCACCACAAGGAGACATATCAATATCCTGGGGCTCAACACCACCTGGAGATTGCATTTCTATGTCTACACTATGCTCAGGTGGGGTACATGGTTCTACATTCTCAGATGATGGGGGTAGAACATCCCCAGACACAGAAACTGGGGGCACAGCCTCCCCAAGACCAGAAACTGGGGGCAAAGCCACAAAAGATTGACCTAAAGAAATAGAAACTAAACGTATAATTTGTAGAATCAGAATAAGTTTAATAGGTGTTATAAAATAAAATCTTACTGTTAGTACCAGCAGGCAACGGGGCATGGGAGACAGTGCAGGATGGGGCAGCTGACAAAATGCGAGAGACACCATGGGAGGGAGGGCCGCGGGCAGAGGCAGCACAGGAGGTGGAGGGGGCATGAGAGGTGGAGGGGGCACAGGAGGCCGTGGTGGAGGGGGCACGAGAGGCCATGGCGGAGAGGCCAGGGGAGGCATGGGAGGTGGAGGGGGCATGAGAGGCCATGGTGGAGGGGGCACAAGAGGCCATGGCAGAGAGGCCAGGGGAGGCATGGGAGGTGGAGGGGGCATGAGAGGCCGTGGTGGAGGGGGCACGGGAGGGGGCATGAGAGGTGGAGGGGGCACGGGAGGCCGTGGTGGAGGGGGCACGAGAGGCCATGGTGGAGAGGCCAGGGGAGGCATGGGAGGTGGAGGGGGCATGAGAGGCCATGGTGGAGGGGGCACAAGAGGCCATGGCGGAGAGGCCAGGGGAGGCATGGGAGGTGGAGGGGGCATGAGAGGCCATGGTGGAGGGGGCATGAGAGGCTGTGGTGGAGGGGGCACGGGAGGGGGCATGAGAGGTGGAGGGGGCACGGGAGGCCATGGTGGAGGGGGCACAAGAGGCCATGGCAGAGAGGCCAGGGGAGGCATGGGAGGTGGAGGGGGCACAGGAGGGGGCATGAGAGGTGGAGGGGGCATGAGTGCCGTTGTCACTGCCCTGGGCATTCTCGTTGTCATCTCGGTCTTCCTTGGTGTCCTCCTTGTCCCCATCTTCCTTGTCCCCATCTTCCTTGTCCCCGTCTTCCTTGTCCCTGCTGGCCTCGTCCCTGTCCTCCTTGTCCCCGCTCGCCTTGTCCCCGCTCCCATCCTTGTCTCCATCCTCCGCTCCTCCCTCCTTTTTCCCCTTGTGCTCCTCTGGTTTGCTGTTGCTGGCAGTTGGGGGTGCCACCTGGCGGGCACGACCAGTGCCCCCTGGCTTTGAGGCTTGAGGCCCCTGGGAGACAGCAGCAGCTGCGCGCGGGGGCAGCACAATTGGCATGCCACTTTCTTTGAGCATGCGCTCAGTCCTGGGGGGAGGCCGTTTTTGTGAGAACAAGAAATGAATATGAACAAAAAACTCACTTTGTGAGGTGAGGTAAGGCAGGGCTGGCCTTGCCCTTGACGCCTGTTTTACTGTGGGTGGTGGCATTCCTACCAGGGGTGGTGGCCTTTCTGGTGCTGCAGGTGGTGTGAGTAAGAATGAACATAAGAGGTGGCCGGGTATGCACCCTGCCTTTGGCTTGGCGGCACTTGCCTTGATGGTGGTGGTGGCTTTCGTGTGCTTGCAGGCTTCGTTGTCCTTGTCAGTTGCTGAGGTGGCATGCTTACAACCACAGGTGGAAGGCGGGGGCATCATGCAGACGTGGCCACTCCTTGTTGTCGGGCGTTCAGCTGCTTCGGCAGCGGCAGTGGTGGCGGCGGATTTGCAGGTTGACATTGTGTTTTTGCAGAAATCTTGCTGGGTTGCTGGGTGCTGGGTTGCTGGGCCTTGGTGTGGTTGAGGTTGATGATGTGCCCATTGTTGATTGATGAGGTGGCCAATAAGTCACATGACTAAACACGTGACCACAACGCGTCTATTACATGTTACAACACTCCGGAATTCCTGTGGACTCTGTCAGAATTTCAGTGTTCTGAAGCCAGAATTCCTGTGGAATTTCATTCTGTTTGGAATTTTTATCAATTTTTACAGCCATTTTCTACAATATTACTTCTGCAGCTGAAATTCCAACAGGAATCTGAGCAGATTCCTGTCAGAATTGAGGATTCTGCTCGGAATCTGCTGGAAGATGTGGGGGGGTGTAAAGACCTCACTATCTCTGATAGAAATTGAGAGGCTTTCAATTGGATGGCTGAAGACATTGCCAGTAGGCTGTCCAAGGTCTGGTCCAGGCCAGGTCTGACCTTGCTGGCCCTGGCCCCCCCAAAGAGGGCCCTGGGTCAAACAGGGCCAATCACAAGAAAATGCGAAATTTCGTTCCAGAGGCCAGATATATATGCAATTGGCTTATATCTACATACATGACCTACTCTTCAAAAGAGGCTAGAGAGAATTTTTTCAATCAATTCAAAAATGTCTTCTTCTGGCACAAGTGAGCCATCCTGGTATGCATCTCTCAAAAGTTGCAAGGCCCCAAACTTGTCAGGGTCCATCCCACCACAATGAGCATCATCAGTCCAAGCAGACATTGAAAATGATCACTCAGCCAAACATGAAGATGCAGAAATGGGGAGGTAATCACAAGCAATGAATCTCATGATGGGATGGATATTCAGAGTTCTGTACCTAGATGAGGTAAGTGATAAGTAAATGTATAATGTATGAAATATATAATAAGACTTACCCCCCACCAAGTGACTGGATTAGGACAATCAGCTGACTGGAGGATGGGAGCAGCAAGATATCTGAGAAGTTCAGCATATGGATCATTACTATCACTTGCAACAGACTTTGACTTCTGTTGGATCTTGCTTGCAATCCATTTTTCAGTAGCAGTGATTATCTAATATAGTGTCAACAAGATTGATGGATAGAGTAAAGAGTCTGACCTTGAACACTTTTTTTTTTGATTGCCACCACAGCATCAGAAGTTTTGTTTCTGGCTATATCATACTTCAATTTATATCCAAGGAACTATGGAGAGATGATTATCTCAATACTTCAAGATAGGCCATAATGACAAGAAGCTTACCACTTTTTATAACTGCTTCAGACCCTTCTCTACTGACTTCTCATCCCATGCAGCCTTGACATATTCCATCTTTAATGTTGGATCAATGACTATGGTTGGTTAGTTATGATTTTTTATTATCACATGCATCAGACTTACCATGGGTGACAAAGTAAATTGTAGTCTTTTCAGTTGAGTGGTACCATTTGCTCATGTTCTTGAGGCCTGCATTAAGGGCATGGTGAACTAACTCATACTCTGGATCATCACGCAAATCCTCCCATTCACTCTGAAGATGTTCAAGATGGGGATAAATCTTTGTAGCAGTTGGTACTTTCTCAGCAGATAAAGCACTGTGGATTGAGGCTGGAATCTGATGTAATACAAATTAACATGTATCATAGTAGTTGAATATTAAATCAAACTTACCTTCAGACAACTATAGGCAAGTGTTACAATGGCCCACTCTTCTGTGGTGAGCTTATAGTTCAGCCAGCTGTTCCCTTTCCATAATTTGGGAAGGGTTCTTGTGTTGTCAGCAAGCATGCAAGATTCATCAATTGCCTTGTCAAAAGGGATTAGCCAGGCAGAGAATCAGAGTAATTCATGTTATGCACATCTTGTAGGTCAATTGTTACTTGGAAACAATCACTTAAACTTCCCCACTGGGTTTGAACCCAAAGCTTCAGCTCAAGAGGCTTGCACCCATTTTGGATGCAACACATCTTTAAATAATCCCATGTACCTTCACTTGAGAGTCAGACCTGATTGATGAATGCCATCAGCTTGCCTACAACATCTCCTGCATCATAATCAAAGATGGTAAGAGCCTCTGCCTCATCATCATCAGTATCAATGTCCATATAAATATCAATATCAAAATGGTCCTCATCATCACTGTCATCATCACCACTATCTGTAGTGTTGGAAGCATGAACTTGTTGCTTTGCTTTGAGTAGTGCAGGAATCCCCAAAGCAGTAACAAAGTGTGTAGCTATGAGGTGGACTGTATGGCTGATGCATCTGTAATGTTGATAAACAATATGCAGATATGGGTAGTTGACCAAATAAAAAGACCTACTGACCCTGAACCTCATGAGGAATCAACACCTGCTGAGTTGGGTCCAAAGTTTTACAGAGAACACCAATTGCAACATCATTAACAGTAACATTATCACCAATCATTCAGCCCAGCTATCAGAAAGTATTTAGTATGATGGTGATCAGTGAGTCAATCACATACTTTGTCTGCAAAACCAAACTTCTCAATGGCACGTACAAGGTCTTTTCCAATTGCTTCACCTGTATGTCGGCCTTTTGTATGACTAAAATCCAAGAGCTTTGATTTCAATGTCCATGAAGTATCATCATTTGGTGGTGAGAAAATATATGAGATACTGAAAGAAGAATATGGCTGGCACTGCTTTGTAGTCCATCCATCATATATGCCAGATATCTTCAATGGAATTGCCTATAGAGGATGTCAAACAAGCAGAACTATTTTGTAGACATCACTTGGGTGGAGTGGGCCAACACACTGTGTGGCAGGTACTCGTTCTTTATTTCTTTTCTTAGGAGAAATAAGTCCATTCCACCTTCAGCAAGTTGTAAGGATGACTAGAAACAATGTAGATGATAGTTTATAGAGGTCATGTGACCATGGGAAAATGTTACCAAGTAAACAAGCAATGCCTGTGCACAAAGCCCAATGCCATAGCTTGCCTGGATATGGAGAAAATACAAAAACCATCAGAACTAACTTTTCCCAGGATCATGGACACTAAATAAGCATTCAGATTGTTGTCATGTATTTGGTATACTTATGTGGTGGAATAGATCATATGACATGTGTCAATTAATAGAGAAATCAATCCTCTTTGTATTTCAGGTAAATATAGTAGTAGTTGTTGATTATTCCAATGTTTAGTGTAATTTCCCACAAGGGTCATGTTTTGTCAGGGTCGTTGTTGTTATAAGATGTTTATGCACCCCTGGGATAACACACAGACCTTCAAAACTAGCTGAATCTGGACATTTCTGACATTTTGCTCAAAATAGACCGTGGGAAAATTATGCTCAACAAGGAAATTGTAGAGCCATGTTTGTACATTCCAAACATATAAAAACAAAGGTAATAGCTTTACTGGTTACAGAGAAAATCACAAAATAAATTTTGAAACGCAATGCTTTGAAATATTAGATATGCATAATTTTGATGGCATCATCAAAAGCATTATGTAAGCATCCCAAATACATGCAAATTATGTCACAATACTTTGTATTTGTGGAGAAATGCTGTAAAAAGCCATAAGAGAAGAAAAAACCCATTATGGAAATATTTTCCCATGGTGTTGAAATATGAATGAATGAATGAATGAATGAATCAACTTTTTGCCCAAAAACTGGGTTGATAAAGAACTCGTAACTATAACAATTTAACCATGAGGATAGTGGAGCAGGATAAATTATAAATACAAACCCAAGAAGGTGGTGGTGGCAACATGTGATATTTCCAGTGAAGAAAGCACTAGTCTTCAGTACATCTGAGTCCATGCTACAAAACAGATGGTGAGCCAAGAGAGTCGTGAAACAGGATACAGGTACTTACAGACAAAAACTACAGTACTTGCCAAGGGTCATGACACCATGGACCTTCACGACACTTCTTGATCTTTTACCACCACCATCCAACCGTGGGAATTCATCCCTCCTGCACTAGGTCGTCCCTAAACTACCTAACACCTCATCCCTAATCGACATCGCCTTTCATCAGACCACTCTTTCGGCCTGGGCCACCATCCTTTTATACCATATCCAAATTTTTAACTTATCAGAGCTGATCCTGACTATCTGCAGGGTCATCTCATCTTGCCTGTACTGGGGGCTTCACTAATCCGTTCACATCCACCTCATCAACTACCAGGCCACATGAGGACACCACAACTCTAGTACTCTGCTTTGCGCAGATCCTTAGGGAGCGTCACCGCCAACATTCTCGACAATTTATTCGTACTCACTTAACCACTACACCCAAAATACAAAAGGAGGAAGGGGTCTGGCCCCCAATCAGCTACTGTCCCTGCACAGAGCACACCTCTTGGGGAGAATGCCAGTTTATTGACCAATGGTGGGATTTGGCGGCCTCATTTTGAGGGGAGTCATCGCTTTGGGAGAGTGGTGTGGAACAGGGGGGAAAGTAATAGGGGGGATTCAGGAGAGGGGGAGCAGGTTTGAGGTATGGGTCGTTCATTTAGTTTGGACATTTATCTTCGACACTGGGGGGGAGTAATGGGTTTCCAGAGCACCCTGAAAATACCAGGGGGGGAGTGGAATGGGGTACCAACATGAAGGGAGGGGACCATGCCCCGACAAGCGAAGGCAAACCTTTAAGGCGTTGGGAGGTTCAGACATGGTACAGTACAATACCGTTGGACTGCAGGTATCCTCGGTCTAGACCAGTAATATGACCTGGAGAGTAACTTAGTGTACAGCTCCACCCTGATGGCTCATTACAGATTACTTAGTGGTAATAGGTGTCTATGCCCGCATGTAGCTGGGTCAAACCCACATGCGCTTAATATTATTTGACCAAAAAAAAAAAAAAAAAAAAAAGACACCATGGACCTTGCAGGTATCCTTGGCAAAGCAGAGGTGAAGATCCTTTGTCTCTTTTATTTTTCTTGGCTTAGAAAAGAAACAGTGAGAATATACAACCTAAAGATAATACTAACAAAGACTTACCAGGTGTTTCCCTAGTTTGACACACACAGGTCATGGTAATGCTGATTCATTTCAGTCATTTCCTCCTCATCTGTCTCATGCTTGCCATCTTTTTCATCTTCTCCTTCATCACCTTCCTCATCTTCATTGTTGCCTTTGGTTTCAGGCTTGTCAGGAATGGTACTAGTTGGGCAGGAACTATGAACAGTATCACAATCAATAACAATGTCACTATCATTGTCAGAAGTGAGGTAGGGGTACTAGATTTCACATTGAATAGCTAGTAAGTGAATATCCACCTGGTAGCAGCTGATGGCTCACTCTATTGCGTTGCTGCTTCCATATGCCAGGATCCTCATTATCTATGTCCATCACTTCTCCATCACTGTCAGTCACAATGCACAAATGCTGTGCAGTACAGGTGAGTAATGTGAATGGGAAATGGTAGGTAACTTACTGTTTGTCTGATCAGTTCTCATATGCTGGTACTTTCTCCATTTCCATCTGAGCAGGAGGTATTGCTGAGCACCCATTTCTAGGGGTCCCAGTAAATGTTAGTAGCAAAAAAGCAATAGGACTATTTAGTCAGGACTCACATTACTTCCCACTACTGGAGGTATTACCAAAATCTCTTCACTTGGTGAGTGGGGCCACTCCATGTCTTCTGCATCCTTAAGGTTTCTGTTGCTGCTCACAGCATGTCCATCTGGTAATGTAGCCCATTGTGGAAATTGTGCATTGATGCAAAGCTCTAGATAAAAAAAAATCAGTGTTTTTTTCGCACTCAATGGAAATTGCACATGAGTCTGGTGTTTTTCCTTCGATTCCTCATTTGATGGGTGTTTAGTATTTCCTGCATGCTATATTTAACATCAAGTTACAAGTTCTTTAGTTTACTAAAGACGAGTTCTTTATCAACCCAGTTTTTGGGCAAAAAGGTGATTCATTCATTCATATTTCAACACCACGGGAAAATATTTCCATAATGGGTTTTTTCTTCTCTTATGGCTTTTTACAGCATTTCTCCACAAATACAAAGTATTGTGACATAATTTGCATGTATTTGGGATGCTTACATAATGCTTTTGATGATGCCATCAAAATTATGCATATCTAATATTTCAAAGCATTGCGTTTCAAAATTTATTTTGTGATTTTCTCCATAACCAGTAAAGCTATTACCTTTGTTATTATATGTTTGGAATGTACAAACATGGCTCTACAGTTTCCTTGTTGAGCACATTTTTCCCATGGTCTATTTTGAGCAAAATATTAGAAATGTCCAGATTCAGCTAGTTTTGAAGGTCTGTGTATTATACCAAAGATGAACAAACATCTTATAACAACAATGACCCTTACCAAACATGGCCCTTGTGGGAAATTATCCTAAACATTGGAAAAATCAACAACTACTACTATATTTACCTGAAATACAAAGAGGATTGATTTCTCTATTTATTGACATATGTCACATGATCTATTCCATCACATAAGCATACCAAATACATGACAACAATCTGAATGCTCATTTAGTGTCCATGATCCTGGGAAAAGTAAGTTCTGATGGTTTTTGTGCACAGGCATTGCTTGTTTGCTTGGTAACATTTTCCCATAGTCACATGACCTCCATAAACTATCACCTACGTTGTTTCTAGTCATTTACAACTTCCTGAATGTGGAATGGACTTATTTCTCCTAAGAAAAGAAATAAAGAACGAGTACCTGCCACACAGTGTGTTGGCCCACTCCACCCAGTTGCTTTGGCTTCAACACCCACCTACCAGAACATCAGTAAAATCTCGGGCCTTGGGTATATGTTGCTGAGCACCCACAAAAACCTCAATCATGTTCACCCAAACATACCTCAACTACTTACATCCTGGAGAAAGATCAGGTGAGGTAATTAACATCTAAATGTGTGAACAATATTCTAACTTCATGTTTACAAAGCCAGCCATTCCAGCTTTTGACAAGAAATGAATCCAGAAAAGGGTATGGTCTTGTAGCAGACAAGCTTGTAGCCATGGTTCTCTGGAAGGTCTAACTGCTAAATACCATTGGTGATTCGGGCTCTGCATTGGAATTACACCACAATGGTGTCAATGATATCTCAGACATTCTGCCAGTGGATGATGAGGATTTACAGTGGGCCATGGATGCGCAAGACTGGTCACAGCCATGCTCTGACTGCCCGCTTGGTGCGATGCATCACCGGACACGCTCCAATTGGGGTGTTCCAATCACGATTCTTCAAGGAAGAATCTGTCTCCTGTAGGTGCGGTGCTCCGTTGGAAACCGTACAACACGTCCTATTCGACTGTCCACGGCACGGACAGGAAGACAAGCCCAGCCACCAGCTGCGCTATGCGTGGCTGGTTGAATTCCTCTTGGTAAACCAAAACGCATTCATGTTCGACGTTCCCTAGTCCTAAACAGGCTAGGGGCAGTACTCAGTGTTCTAAGTGACAGCTATAGGGTGCTCCCTGCCCGAACATGCGAACCTGGATAATCGGTGGACTTGAAGCCACCACCTGCTGTGGAGCACCACAGCAGGGGGCCCACCCCCTGGTGTAGATTGGCCCTTCCGGCCTGTGTATAATGAGCTCTGGCTCCATTCGCTAGTCCGACCCCAGTCAGGCAAGCACCCTAGCCTTGCAGCACTTTGTCTTCTGCCCCCTCTCCCCCCCCCTTTTTGCCCAATTACTACTTGTAGTGACCAGCACATGTATTATGTACAGTTGGTATATAAAATGTTGAACCAAAAAAAAAAATAAAAAAAAAAAAGGATGATGAGGATTTAACAATCTGCCAAAAGGAATATGAATGCAAAGAGTGGGACTGAGAGGAGAATGCAAAGGAGGATGATTGGAGAGGAGAGGATGATGAGGATATGGATTATGAGGACAGTGACAATGGAGAATGGGATCAGGATGAACACAGGGATGAAATCCAGGCTTCACCCAACACTCCAGCACTTCTCACCACAACTGCAGCTCTTCACAAATATCCTCTCTCCTTGAACCAAGAGATTGTTATTGCTGCCCAACATCTATTATCAATGTTAAACAGTTCATCCTCAAAAAAACAGGATCTATTGAAGGACTATAAATCTCTGGTGCTTGCCCTGTTCACTTCACAGGCAGGGAATGCTGCTACTCACCGTTTTGAGTCTCCTCTTGAGACATTCTTCATTGCCATGGGACTTAAATCTGAAGGAGGCTTCAGGAATGCAACGCAAATGTCACTGCTCTTCTCAAAGATCCAATACCTTTGCCTTTACTCAGTGTTGGAAGCAACTGCACTGAGAGGAAAGAATCATGTCAAGTATGTGTGTCTGTTGTTACTGTCAAATACCTCCTTACCTTGAGGACTTCCAGTGAGTTTGAAACATTCAGAAAATGGCTTGATGTATCAGCTATAACTCTGTTTGCTACTATACAACAATATCAACAGTTGTCATACATAGAAGTGCGCAAATGGTTCTCAGCATAAGCCTTGAACTTCTGGAATGCCTGGAATGCCTGAGACTTTTCCTTGAGTGCCATCACTGCTCTGAAATCCAGGAAATCATCTATGTGTTAAGGGTGGAAGCCTAGAGCTGGAGTCCTGAGTAAGAAACTGGGGACTCCAGAACGAGCTACTCTACACCTATATACCTGTAAGAACAATAGTAGAGTACAATAAACAATGGAACAATAGAACAATGGAACAATAGAACAATAGAACAATAGAACAATGAAAGAAGTGAAACAATACCAAGCTAAGCTATATATACAGGTCAATTCTAACACTATGAAGGTAATCCAATAAAGTGCTCCAGAGTGCGATTTTGTAGTCATAGGACCATGCAAGTCACTGTGGATGAGTTCCAGGGGCTGTGTAGCACGATTTCCAGTAGAGGGATAGGATTTAGACTTCATTTTGCCTGCCAGACAAGCCTCACAGATAGGATCTGGCTTGGTTGTAGAATTCATGTCCATGCCTGTTGCCAACTCCTGTTTAGCCATAGTCTTAACCACTGCATAATTGTGGTGAGCCAGTCTTCTGTGCCATAAGGACAAGTCCAGGGGAAGAGTAGAGGCAACATTAGCATACTCTAAAATGCATTGGACTGTTCCATCAAGCTGGGCACAGTTGTTGGACTTGATTGTGGCAGAGAACAAGGCCTGAGATGAGTTCTTGAGTCTGAACCACAATGCCTGACTGTCAATCACAATCTTGAAACCCTTTGCTCTGATGAGGTATAGGATACATGAATGGATTAACGAGATTCCCACTGTCCCTATCTACTATCTAGGGAAACCACAGCCAAGGGAACGGGCTTGGCAGAATCAGTGGGGAAAGAAGACCCTGTTGAACTTGACTCTAGTTTGACATTGTGAAAAGACATAGAGGGTGTAGAATACCACTACCTCGAACTGTTAGAATTGACCTGTATATATAGCTTAGCTTGGTATTGTTTTGCTTCTTTCATTGTTCTATTGTTCTGGGGTTCTATTGTTCCATTGTTCTATTGTTCCATTGTTTATTGTACTCTACTATTGTTCCTACAGGTATATAGGTGTAGAGTAGCTCGTTCTGGAGTCCCCAGTTTCTTACTCAGGACTCCAGGTTAGTACTCACTTATATTAGTGAATATACCAGTTTCTTACTCACGACTCCAGCTCTAGGCTTCCACCTTTAACAGGTTATGGGCCCTGTATTAGAATAGGAAGGTGCAGGGATGTCTGTGACAGCCAACAGCTGAAGTCCGAAGTAAGTAACTCGTTTATTGATCAAACAGAAGCTGTACTAACCTGAAGTCCGAAGTAAGTAACTGGGGACTTCAGGACTATCTACTCTCCTATATATATGTGCTAGAACAATAAGGAGAGTAAAGACAATAAGAACAATAAGAAGATGATAAGGATCTGATCATCTGGTATGATAGTGATCAGCATCTGGTCATCTGGTCAGATGCCAAGAGATCAAGAACAATAGAGACAATAGTCACCAGACCATGATAACCATCTGATAAGGATCAGGTGGATCAGGGGTGACAGAAACAGCATAAGGCTGTGTATGGAGATGCATGTGGTCAGTTCTAACACACCCCCCTGATCTGATGCATCTCTAAACTAGAAAAGTATGCAAAAAGAATAACTACCTAATGAAACAATAGAAAGAAAATCATTTGCTTTATGGTGCAATGCCCATCATTTCTCTGCAGAACTTCACTTTTGCAAGGGGAAGTGCTTTGGTCAGGATGTCAGCAACCTGTGCAGTACCAGGAATGTGGTGGGTGACAATGATTCCATTCTCAACCTGATCTC
Source organism: Collybia mongolica (assembly GCA_013420905.1). Taxonomy (NCBI): domain Eukaryota; kingdom Fungi; phylum Basidiomycota; class Agaricomycetes; order Agaricales; family Clitocybaceae; genus Collybia; species Collybia mongolica. The sequence continues at coordinate 1,338,686 of JAAXNY010000011.1, forward strand.
TAAGCCAGAAGAAGCGGAGATCAAGCTGCTTCATGCGCCCATGGTGCTCTGGATTCTTGGTAACACTCAGGGCAGACAAGTTGTCAATCATCAAAGGTGATGACACTTTGACTGTATATCCCATTTCATGCATCAAATTTCGCATCCAGAGAATCTCCTTGCCAGCTTCAACAGCAGCAACATATTCTGCTTCAGTTGTGGAAAGGGTCACAAATGTCTGCAGTTTGCTGCTCCAGCCAATAGCTCCTCCACCCAAGATAGTCACATAGCCACCAGTGGAGCGTCCAGTATCTGGGCAATCAGCATGGGAAGCATCGCAGTAGGAGGTGAACTCCAGGGGTAGACCATTAGCCTTGTACTGCAGCTTGTAATCCATTGTGCCTTTGCAATATCTGAGCATGTGCTTTGCAGCTGCCCAGTGTTTGGGGCCAGGATTGGAGTTAAAACGAGCAAGCTTGGATACACCAGCTGCCATATCAGCCCGAGTCATTCCTACAAGGTATTGGAGTGAACCAACTAGGCTGAGGTAGGGCACATTTTGCATTTCCTCAATTTCTGCATCGGTTTTCGGGCACATGTCCTTGCTGAGCACAATACCAGGAGGCAATGGCGTGCTGACAGAGTTGCAGGTTGTCATATCATACCTCTCAAGCATATCAACAATGTATTGACGCTGAGAGAGTGCAATAGAGCGTTTGGCACGATCCCTAATGACTTCTACACCAAGCAAGAACTGAGTGGGGCCAAGATCACGAAGTTTGAAATGCTGAGAGAGCTCTTTGATGGTCCTGTCAATGGCAGCATTGGATTTCGAAGCAAGTGTAATGTCATCAATGTAAATGGGGACAATGATCTTGACCTCTCCCTTGACATACAGGTAGATAGAGCGGTCAGATTCAAGGCGTTTGAATCCCATTCCACTGAGAGTGGTGTGTAGCTTCTTGTTCCATTGCCTGGCAGCTTGCTTTAAGCCATAAAGCGACTTTTTGAGCTTGAGCACCTTGCCACCAAAGTCATAGCCCTCAGGAGGACGCATATAGATGTCCTCTTCAAGATCACCATTGGGAAAAGCAGAGGTGATATCCACTGCTCTCAACTCCATGTCCTCAATACCAGCAATTGCAAGAATGAGCCTAAGAGCTGCAGGGCGGAAAGTTGGTGCAAAGACCTCATTGTAGTCAATTCCAGGACGTTGTCCACAGCCCTTGGCCACCAGTCTGCCCTTATATCGCTCCAATGTGCCATCTGAGTTGCGCTTGACCTTGAACACCCAACCTGATCCAATTGCCTTTTTGCCTTCAGGGAGATCAACAACATCCCAGGTGTTGTTATTGACCAGGGAGTCAATCTCCTCATCAGCTGCAGCCTGCCACTTGTCTGCATCCTTGGATTTCATTGCCATTTTCCAAGTCCTAGGATCTGGACCAGGTCCAGTAGCAGCACCAGCAAAGTGAATGTCCTGGTAGCCATCCTCATCAAGTTCTCCAAGTGTGAAGTTGACCTCCTCATCACTGTCTTCAGGAATGGCAGGAGAGTCCCTTGAGACAACCCACCATGATCCTGGGGGCCTTACAGACCGAGCTGACCTTCTCAATGGTTCAGATTCATCAAGGTCAGGATCATAATCATTGCCTGGAAGTGGGTAGTTTGCAGGATTGATAGGAGGGACATTCACAGTGTGCTGGAGGCGAGGAGGATTGTGATTTTGAGAGGAGCTAGATGGAGCTGATGAGGGCTGGTGAGAGCGTGCACGAGTGCGTGCTGGAGAGGCATTGGAGGGGGCATTGCGAGGAGCACGACCACGTGGTCGGACAGGAGCAGCAGGGGCAGGGGCAGGAGCAGGAGCATTCTCATGTTTAATGGTAGCATTTGGCTTTGGAGCAAGATTTGGCATATCTGCAGATTCATCATCATCCCCCCCAAAATCAGGTCCAGAGCCTGATTCCAAGCCTTCATCACCCTCAGCTGGCTTGACCTTAAGGTTAACAATGGGGTGGGGTGGAGGAGGGGCACTAGTGCAAAGTGGTTGCCTTAAACCAGGAAAGTAGCGCTCATCAAATTCAGCTCTCTCAGAAATAATGGTCTTCTTGGTGGTAGGATTGTAAAACAACCATCCCTTGTACCCAGCAGGATACCCAATGAATACACACTTTTCCATGTGGGACTGCAATGATTTGCGCTTATCCCTCTGAATGTACACATATGCAGTGCACCCCCAGACTCTGAGGTGTCCAACATCAGCCTTGGTGCCATACCAACCAACATGTGGTGTCTGTGGTGCAGCAGAGGTAGGAATGCGATTCCAGACATGTATGTGTGCAGCCAGACAATGCTCCCAAAATGATGCAGGCAGGTGGGACTCAGTAAGCATAGCAGTAATGTCATCTGCCATGGTCCTGTTGGCTCGCTCAGCAACACCATTCTGCTGTGGTCTGTTGCGAGTAGTGTGCCTTCTCTCAATGCCACACAGGTCTGTGAATTTAATGAACTCATTGGACATGTACTCTCCCCCCTTGTCATCCTGCATGGCCTTGATCTTCTTGTCTTTGAAGTGGTTCTCTGCATGAGCTTTAAAGACTTGGAATGCATATAGAGCCTGGCTTTTCCGCTTCAGTGGCACAGAAGCCTTGAAATCAGTGCAGTCATCAATGAATGTCATCCAGTAGAGTGAACCAGCATGGGATTTGACTGGTAAAGGCCCATGCAGATCAGTGTGAATGAGTTCCAGAGGCTCCTTTGCACGATGCCCAGTAGAGGGAAAGGGATTAGACTTCATTTTGCCTGCAAGGCAAGGTTCACAAATGGGATCTGGCTTCTGAGATGAGTTGACATCCATTCCTGTTACCAATTGCTCTCTGACCATTCTGCGCACATCTGCATAATTATGGTGTGCAAGGCGTCGATGCCACAGGGAGAAGTCAAGGGGCAGGGTGGAAGCGAGATTTGCATACTCCGAAATGGGTTCCACTGTTCCATCCAAGTGTGCACAGTTATTTGCATTAATGGAAGCACAGAACAAGTTGGTGTTGTCCTTCCTCAATCTGAACCACAAAGCCTGATTATCAACAAAGATGTTGAAGCCTTTGACTCTTGTTAAATATAGGATTGAGAGGAGGTTATTTCGGAGTTGGGGTACATGCAGGACTCTGGTAAACTCTACAGATTGAAGATTCTTTCCTCTTACAACTGGGTTGAAGACCACAGTGCCCACTCCAGCTGAATAAATGATGCTGTTGTCTGCTAGCTTGATTGGGACGCGATGGGGGGCATAATTTCGGACCCAATGGCGATGAGGGGTCATATGAGAAGTGGCCCCTGAGTCTGCAAGCCAATTGAAGTCAGCATCAAGCTGGAGTGGAGTGGAAAGATCAGAATGATCAGGGAGACGAGTACTTGCATTGCCAGCAAATTCTACTTTGGGGTCATCATCATTGGAAGTGTCCTTGTGCTCCTGTGCCTTATTAGCACCCTCATTTCGCTTTCTCTGCCTGGGCTTGTTGTTGCCAGTAGTCTGCTGCTTGGCATTGTCTCTGGCCCTCTTCTGTGCAGCTTCAAATGCAAAGCACTTGGCCATAATGTGGCCAGTCTTGCCACAGAAGTCACAAGAGAGCTTTGGAGTGCTGGCAGCCATTGCTAGCTGGTCAGAAGCCCGACGACGACGAGAGGTCTCCTCTGTGACAAAGGCTTGATGCACTGTAGCCTTGTCCAGTGTGTCCTTCATCAAGAGTGTGGAGACAAAAGCACTGTAGTCCTCTGGAAGGGCTCTGATCAAAGCCATAGAAGCGAGCTCAGCATCCAGTTCAGCTAGAGTAAAGCTGGCAGGGCGCAAATTTTGAATGGTGGAGATGGATTCCTCAACTCTGTTCATCAAACTCTGCAAGGATTCCTCCTCTTGCTTCCTGATAGAGAACAAATCGTCATAGGCATTGAATCTGGTGCCCGGACGCCTCTGCATGTGCACAGCTTCAAGGGCAGTCCACATCTTGATGGGATCATCAGTGATCTTGTTGAAATGGATCTTCTGAGATGGCTCCACCATTAAGAATATGTGACCAGCAGCTTTGTCTGATTTCTGAAGATAGGCATCAACAGCAGTGAGCTGCTCCAGAGTGGGAGGTGAGGACAGAGTAGGCTGTTTAGATGAGCCATCTACAATCCTCCAGAGGCCTTGGGAGCGAAGCCAGGCAGCCATATCACCAGCCCATGAAGTGTAGTTGTAGTCATTGAGGAGAGGAAAGGTGGGTTTAGTGAGGGAAGACATTGAAAAAAGCGAAATTTGGAGATGGGATAGAGACTCTGAGCAGGGTTTATATCAACCAGGAATACAACCAAGGTCCTTTGTAACAACAAAAGGCAGGGTTCCACAGCTGAGCCTTCAGGAGTGTGTGCAGGAAGTGAGTGCTGAGAGTATTCTACTGTAACTAATAAGCAATCCCAATTGTAGCACCTCCAGGAGCACCAGGATGATTACTGGGTTATTTCCTAGGTAGGATGAAAACCAACCCACTGAAGAGTATGGTCCCAAAAGTTGGATGCCCTTGTAACTAGAGGGGGAGCACAACACTATAAAGGCAAAAATGCGAAACAGAGACTGTATATAGGCAGCAATGGAGTGGATACTTGAACTAGAGCTGTTAGAGCGCGGGGCCCATAACCTATTAGAATAGGAAGGTGCAGGGATGTCTGTGACAGCCAACAGCTGAAGTCCGAAGTAAGTAACTCGTTTATTGATCAAACAGAAGCTGTACTAACCTGAAGTCCGAAGTAAGTAACTGGGGACTTCAGGACTATCTACTCTCCTATATATATGTGCTAGAACAATAAGGAGAGTAAAGACAATAAGAACAATAAGAAGATGATAAGGATCTGATCATCTGGTATGATAGTGATCAGCATCTGGTCATCTGGTCAGATGCCAAGAGATCAAGAACAATAGAGACAATAGTCACCAGACCATGATAACCATCTGATAAGGATCAGGTGGATCAGGGGTGACAGAAACAGCATAAGGCTGTGTATGGAGATGCATGTGGTCAGTTCTAACACCCTGTGCTCTAAGAGCTCTAGTTCAAGTATACAACTCACCAGTGCCATTTTTGCACCCTCTGTACGCATTTTTTGCCTTTATAGTGTGTTGCACCCCCTTTAGTTACAAGGGCATCCAACTTTTGGGACCATACTCTTCAGTGGGTTGGTTTTCATCCTACCTAGGAAATATCCCAGTAATCATCCTGGTGATTCTGGAGGTGCTACAATTGGGATTGCTCAGTAGTTACAGTAGAATACTCTCAGCACTCCTTTCCTGCACACACTCCTGAAGGCTCAACTTGGAACCCTGCCCTTTGTTATTTTCAAGGGAACCTGGTTGTATTCCTGTTGATACAAACTTGCACAGAGGTTAACACCCCAATTTCACTCCTTACCAACATGTCTCTTACAAAACCTACCTTTCCCCTCCTCAATGACACCAACTACACCTCCTGGGCATCTGATATGTCTGCCTGGCTTAGGGCTAATGGCAGCTGGAGGATTGTCAAAGGCATTGCCAGAGTGCCCTCCCTCAGTAGCCCTCCTACAGAAGAGCAACTGGATGCACAGGAAGCCTACCTCATCAAAGTTGAAAAGGCAGCTGGCCAGATCTTCTTTATGGTTGAGGAACCCCAGAGAGTCCACTTCAATGGAATTGCTGAGGATCCTGTCAAAATGTGGGAGGCACTAGCCAAAGTACATGTTCAGAAGCGTCCTGGACCTCGCTTTAATGCCCTGGATGACTTGTTCTCCATCAGAAAGCAAGAGGAAGAGTCCCTTCAAACTCTTATTAACAGAGTTGAAAAGGCCATCACCAATGTCAAAAGTCTCAGGTCAGAGAAGTATACTCTGGCTGACATGGACTCAGAACTAGCAACCATGGCTTTGATTAGGGCTCTTCCTGAGGAGTACAATCACTTTGTGACCAGTTTACTCCTCACTTCTGACTTGGACAAGTCAAAAGTCCATCAGGCATTCATTACTGAGGGCCAATCTCGTTGCAGAAGGGCAGAAGAGCAGACTGCCATGGTTGCATCCACCTCAGGAAACAGTTGTCATTTCTGTGGCAAAGGGGGTCACATCCAGACCAAGTGCACACTGTACATCAATGCACAAAAGGAGGCAAAGAAGTCTAATGGGACTTCAAATGGTGGCAAAAATAAAGGCAAAAAGCGCAAGGAGACTGCAAACAAGGCACAGGAGTCCAAGGAGGAATCCAAGGACAAAAGGGACAAGGCACAGGACAATGCCTCTGATGAGGATGTTACAGAATATGCTGGAAATGCAAGTACCTCCCTCCCAGATCATTCTGATCTGTCTGGCCCACTGCAACTAGATGCTGACTTCAATTGGCTTCCAGACTCTGGGGCCTCTTCGCATATGACCCCACATCGCAATTGGGTGCATAATTATTGCCCTCATGTTGTACCAATCAGGCTGGCAGACAATAGTGTGATATATTCAGCTGGGGTTGGGACAGTTGTGTTTAATCCTGTAGTAAAAGGGCAGAATCTGCATCCAGTGGAGTTCACTAGAGTCCTACATGTACCTAGGCTTCGGAACAACCTCCTCTCTATCCTATACCTCACCAGAGCAAAGGGTTTCAAGATTGTGATTGACAGTCAGGCATTGTGGTTCAGACTCAAGAACTCATCTCAGGCCTTGTTCTCTGCCACAATCAAGTCCAACAACTGTGCCCAGCTTGATGGAACAGTCCAATGCATTTCAGAGTATGCTAATGTTGCCTCTACTCTTCCCCTGGACTTGTCCTTATGGCACAGAAGACTGGCTCACCACAATTATGCAGTGGTTAAGACTATGGCTAAACAGGAGTTGGCAACAGGCATGGACATGAATTCTACAACCAAGCCAGATCCTATTTGTGAGGCTTGTCTGGCAGGCAAAATGAAGTCTAAATCCTATCCCTCTACTGGAAATCGTGCTACACAGCCCCTGGAACTCATCCACAGTGACTTGCATGGTCCTATGACTACAAAATCGCATTCTGGAGCACTCTACTGGATTACCTTCATTGATGATTTCCTGGATTTCAGAGCAGTGATGGCACTCAAGGAAGTGTCCCTGTTCCCTCTGGCCCACCCCCACCTATTTTTGTTGGTCCAAATCGTCCTGATAGCAGTCCAGTGCCAGACTCAAGCAATATGCCTGATTTTGGGGGGTATGATGATGATAATGATGATGATAATCTAAAATCAGCCCCAAAGCGTCCTGCACCTGCCCCTGCACCTGCCCCTGTACCTATTCCCCCTGCTGCCCAAGCACCACCTGTCCAGCATGATGTCCAAATCCCAAACATTGATCCAGCCAATTACCCATTATCCAATGAGCAACATGATCCTGACTTGGATGATGGTCCTGTTAGACCTAGAGGTAGAAAGCCTCCCAAAGGCACTGTACTCCCCACCAGGAAGTCATCTAGGGCTACTAGACCTCCCCAGGAATATTGGATTGTAAGGCCATCCAAGCCTGTCCTGGATGATGGTGATAGTGATATTGAGGCTAATTTCACATGTGGAGAAATGGATGAGGATGGATTTGAATTTGTCCACTTTGCTGGTGCTGCCCTTGGTCCTGAGCCAGATCCCCAGAACTGGCACCTTGCCATGAAGTCTAAGGATGCTGACAAGTGGAAGAAGGCTGTTGATGAAGAGATAGAGTCATTGACACAGAATGGCACATGGGACATCATTGATCTGCCTCAAGATAGGAAGGCAATTGGTTCTGGATGGGTATTCAAGGTCAAGCGCAATTCAGATGGCTCAATTGAGCGCTACAAGGCAAGACTAGTTGCAAAGGGATGTGCACAACGTCCTGGCATTGACTATAATGAAGTCTTTGCACCTACATTTCGCCCAGCTGCTCTGAGATTGATTCTGGCTATTGCTGGAATTGAAGACATGGAACTGCGCTCTGTGGACATCACATCTGCTTTCCCCAATGGAGATCTGGAAGAAGACATCTATATGCGTCCTCCTCCGGGTTATGTGGTTGGAAACAAGGTCTTGAAGCTCAAGAAATCGCTCTATGGACTCAAACAGGCTGCCAGGCAGTGGAACAAGAAGCTACATGGTGTTCTTGACAGCATAGGATTCACCAGACTGGAATCTGACCGCTCCATTTACTTGTATGTAAAGGGAGAAGTCAAGATCATTGTCCCCATCTATATTGATGATATCACTCTGGCTTCAAAATCCAATGCAGAAATTGACAGAACAGTCAAGGAGCTGTCCAGACACTTCAAACTTCGTGACCTTGGGCCCACTCAGTTCCTATTGGGTGTGGAAATCATCAGAGATCGTCCAAATCGCACCATTGCCCTCTCCCAGAGACAGTACATTGTGGACATGCTGGAAAAGTACAACATGACAGACTGCAATCCCATCAGCACTCCTATGACCCCAGGACTTATTCTATCCCAGTCAATGTGCCCACAGACAGATGCAGAAAGGGAGGAAATGCGAAATGTCCCATATCTCAGTCTTGTTGGATCACTTCAATATCTTGTCAGTATGACTAGAGGTGATCTAGCTGCAGGTGTAGCCAAGCTAGCAAGGTATAACTCCAATCCTGGTCCTAAGCATTGGGCTGCTGCAAAGCATATGCTCAGATATTGCAAGGCCACCATGGACTACAAGTTGACCTACCAGGCAAATGGTGAACCACTGGAGTTCAAGACATACTGTGATGCCTCTCATGCAGACTGTGTGGACACTGGGCGCTCTACTGGTGGATATGTCACAATTTTGGGGGGAGGAGCAATAGGCTGGAGCAGCAAACTGCAACCAATTGTCACACTGTCCACCACTGAAGCAGAGTATGTTGCTGCTGTGGAGGCAGGCAAAGAGATCCTCTGGATGCGAAGTCTTATGCAAGAACTTGGGTATCCTATCCAAAAATCTTCCATTTTAATGATTGACAATATGTCTTCATTAAATGTGACCAGGAACCCAGAACACCATGGAAGAATGAAACATATTGACACCAGACTATTCTGGCTAAGGGAAAAAGTGGAAAGTGGAATTATTTCTACTTATCACATTCCTGGAACAGCTCAAGTGGCAGACATTCTTACCAAGGCTGTTACACTCCCCAAGGTTCAATACTGCACGGAGATGATGGGTATTAAGCCCTGAATGGTTTTGTTTCTGACTACTCTATTTTGATTTTGGTAAACTCTTATTGAGATGCACCAGGTCAGGGGGGTATGTTAGAATTGACCTGTATATATAGCTTAGCTTGGTATTGTTTTGCTTCTTTCATTGTTCTATTGTTCTATTGTTCTATTGTTCCATTGTTCTATTGTTCCATTGTTTATTGTACTCTACTATTGTTCCTACAGGTATATAGGTGTAGAGTAGCTCGTTCTGGAGTCCCCAGTTTCTTACTTAGGACTCCAGGTTAGTACTCACTTATATTAGTGAATATACAGTTTCTTACTTAGGACTCCAGCTCTAGGCTTCCACCTTTAACAGGTTCAAACCCTGCCAAACAGGTCAGTGTGCTCCCATGACATTCCACCACATTCCATAGCATCAGTACTCCAAGGTCATGGGCTCAACACCATGCCTGCTCCAAGCAACAATTGCAGGTTAACGAGTAACCTCGGAAAAACAAAGAAAATTCCATATGGTTTTAGGTTCTATCATGCGTGATCAATACACACATGATTGTTCCAAGGGGACACTTAGCAAGCACACAAATTTGTGCCAGTATCCGCGACGCACCATGTGGAGGTGGTCCCCTGTGTTGACCATCGGTCGTGTCACCGTGACATGGCTTGCGGCATCCCGTACCTTGCAAGTTGGCGAACAACATCAGATCCAAGTTTTCATCCAGGTAATAATAAAGAAGCCTCTGGAATCCATAGGTTATCCAGATTACCCCATCTGGATTGCCGCCGACAGTCGTGTAGAATGGTCAACTTATCCAACGACGTTACACTGTCCCATCTATCTCACCACATGGCAGACCGGTATCTCACCCGGCTAACAGAGTACTAATCAGGTACTAACCGTTTCATGGGGCCTGCCTTCGAGAGGGGGGTCATCCCCTCTGGCAATAAATTTCAGCCGCACATGCAGTCTTCCAACCCCTCAGAGCCGGTACCACCAAGATGCATTGGTTCGGACGTTAGCTGTTAGGTATCAGCGCCTCCCATGTACATCAAGGTACCCAGCCCTTTGTCCAGCTTGTCTTGATCCAGCTAATATGCCATTGGGGACAAGGATCTTTTGCTTCGGTGTATTTTTCCAATGGGGGGCCACGCGCTGGGGCCCATCGGTAGTAATTTAACACCTAACAATGTCTCAGAGCCTTTCCTGGAGTTTCACTGTTTATTGTGGACGTTCGTGTTAAAGGTGGAAGCCTAGAGCTGGAGTCCTGAGTAAGAAACTGGTATATTCACTAATATAAGTGAGTACTAACCTGGAGTCCTGAGTAAGAAACTGGGGACTCCAGAACGAGCTACTCTACACCTATATACCTGTAGGAACAATAGTAGAGTACAATAAACAATGGAACAATAGAACAATGGAACAATAGAACAATAGAACAATAGAACAATGAAAGAAGCAAAACAATACCAAGCTAAGCTATATATACAGGTCAATTCTAACATACCCCCCTGACCTGGTGCATCTCAATAAGAGTTTACCAAAATCAAAATAGAGTAGTCAGAAACAAAACCATTCAGGGCTTAATACCCATCATCTCCGTGCAGTATTGAACCTTGGGGAGTGTAACAGCCTTGGTAAGAATGTCTGCCACTTGAGCTGTTCCAGGAATGTGATAAGTAGAAATAATTCCACTTTCCACTTTTTCCCTTAGCCAGAATAGTCTGGTGTCAATATGTTTCATTCTTCCATGGTGTTCTGGGTTCCTGGTCACATTTAATGAAGACATATTGTCAATCATTAAAATGGAAGATTTTTGGATAGGATACCCAAGTTCTTGCATAAGACTTCGCATCCAGAGGATCTCTTTGCCTGCCTCCACAGCAGCAACATACTCTGCTTCAGTGGTGGACAGTGTGACAATTGGTTGCAGTTTGCTGCTCCAGCCTATTGCTCCTCCCCCCAAAATTGTGACATATCCACCAGTAGAGCGCCCAGTGTCCACACAGTCTGCATGAGAGGCATCACAGTATGTCTTGAACTCCAGTGGTTCACCATTTGCCTGGTAGGTCAACTTGTAGTCCATGGTGGCCTTGCAATATCTGAGCATATGCTTTGCAGCAGCCCAATGCTTAGGACCAGGATTGGAGTTATACCTTGCTAGCTTGGCTACACCTGCAGCTAGATCACCTCTAGTCATACTGACAAGATATTGAAGTGATCCAACAAGACTGAGATATGGGACATTTCGCATTTCCTCCCTTTCTGCATCTGTCTGTGGGCACATTGACTGGGATAGAATAAGTCCTGGGGTCATAGGAGTGCTGATGGGATTGCAGTCTGTCATGTTGTACTTTTCCAGCATGTCCACAATGTACTGTCTCTGGGAGAGGGCAATGGTGCGATTTGGACGATCTCTGATGATTTCCACACCCAATAGGAACTGAGTGGGCCCAAGGTCACGAAGTTTGAAGTGTCTGGACAGCTCCTTGACTGTTCTGTCAATTTCTGCATTGGATTTTGAAGCCAGAGTGATATCATCAATATAGATGGGGACAATGATCTTGACTTCTCCCTTTACATACAAGTAAATGGAGCGGTCAGATTCCAGTCTGGTGAATCCTATGCTGTCAAGAACACCATGTAGCTTCTTGTTCCACTGCCTGGCAGCCTGTTTGAGTCCATAGAGCGATTTCTTGAGCTTCAAGACCTTGTTTCCAACCACATAACCCGGAGGAGGACGCATATAGATGTCTTCTTCCAGATCTCCATTGGGGAAAGCAGATGTGATGTCCACAGAGCGCAGTTCCATGTCTTCAATTCCAGCAATAGCCAGAATCAATCTCAGAGCAGCTGGGCGAAATGTAGGTGCAAAGACTTCATTATAGTCAATGCCAGGACGTTGTGCACATCCCTTTGCAACTAGTCTTGCCTTGTAGCGCTCAATTGAGCCATCTGAATTGCGCTTGACCTTGAATACCCATCCAGAACCAATTGCCTTCCTATCTTGAGGCAGATCAATGATGTCCCATGTGCCATTCTGTGTCAATGACTCTATCTCTTCATCAACAGCCTTCTTCCACTTGTCAGCATCCTTAGACTTCATGGCAAGGTGCCAGTTCTGGGGATCTGGCTCAGGACCAAGGGCAGCACCAGCAAAGTGGACAAATTCAAATCCATCCTCATCCATTTCTCCACATGTGAAATTAGCCTCAATATCACTATCACCATCATCCAGGACAGGCTTGGATGGCCTTACAATCCAATATTCCTGGGGAGGTCTAGTAGCCCTAGATGACTTCCTGGTGGGGAGTACAGTGCCTTTGGGAGGCTTTCTACCTCTAGGTCTAACAGGACCATCATCCAAGTCAGGATCATGTTGCTCATTGGATAATGGGTAATTGGCTGGATCAATGTTTGGGATTTGGACATCATGCTGGACAGGTGGTGCTTGGGCAGCAGGGGGAATAGGTACAGGGGCAGGTGCAGGGGCAGGTGCAGGACGCTTTGGGGCTGATTTTAGATTATCATCATCATTATCATCATCATACCCCCCAAAATCAGGCATATTGCTTGAGTCTGGCACTGGACTGCTATCAGGACGATTTGGACCAACAAAAATAGGTGGGGGTGGGCCAGAGGGAACAGGGACACTTCCTTGAGTGCCATCACTGCTCTGAAATCCAGGAAATCATCAATGAAGGTAATCCAGTAGAGTGCTCCAGAATGCGATTTTGTAGTCATAGGACCATGCAAGTCACTGTGGATGAGTTCCAGGGGCTGTGTAGCACGATTTCCAGTAGAGGGATAGGATTTAGACTTCATTTTGCCTGCCAGACAAGCCTCACAAATAGGATCTGGCTTGGTTGTAGAATTCATGTCCATGCCTGTTGCCAACTCCTGTTTAGCCATAGTCTTAACCACTGCATAATTGTGGTGAGCCAGTCTTCTGTGCCATAAGGACAAGTCCAGGGGAAGAGTAGAGGCAACATTAGCATACTCTGAAATGCATTGGACTGTTCCATCAAGCTGGGCACAGTTGTTGGACTTGATTGTGGCAGAGAACAAGGCCTGAGATGAGTTCTTGAGTCTGAACCACAATGCCTGACTGTCAATCACAATCTTGAAACCCTTTGCTCTGGTGAGGTATAGGATAGAGAGGAGGTTGTTCCGAAGCCTAGGTACATGTAGGACTCTAGTGAACTCCACTGGATGCAGATTCTGCCCTTTTACTACAGGATTAAACACAACTGTCCCAACCCCAGCTGAATATATCACACTATTGTCTGCCAGCCTGATTGGTACAACATGAGGGCAATAATTATGCACCCAATTGCGATGTGGGGTCATATGCGAAGAGGCCCCAGAGTCTGGAAGCCAATTGAAGTCAGCATCTAGTTGCAGTGGGCCAGACAGATCAGAATGATCTGGGAGGGAGGTACTTGCATTTCCAGCATATTCTGTAACATCCTCATCAGAGGCATTGTCCTGTGCCTTGTCCCTTTTGTCCTTGGATTCCTCCTTGGACTCCTGTGCCTTGTTTGCAGTCTCCTTGCGCTTTTTGCCTTTATTTTTGCCACCATTTGAAGTCCCATTAGACTTCTTTGCCTCCTTTTGTGCATTGATGTACAGTGTGCACTTGGTCTGGATGTGACCCCCTTTGCCACAGAAATGACAACTGTTTCCTGAGGTGGATGCAACCATGGCAGTCTGCTCTTCTGCCCTTCTGCAACGAGATTGGCCCTCAGTAATGAATGCCTGATGGACTTTTGACTTGTCCAAGTCAGAAGTGAGGAGTAAACTGGTCACAAAGTGATTGTACTCCTCAGGAAGAGCCCTAATCAAAGCCATGGTTGCTAGTTCTGAGTCCATGTCAGCCAGAGTATACTTCTCTGACCTGAGACTTTTGACATTGGTGATGGCCTTTTCAACTCTGTTAATAAGAGTTTGAAGGGACTCTTCCTCTTGCTTTCTGATGGAGAACAAGTCATCCAGGGCATTAAAGCGAGGTCCAGGACGCTTCTGAACATGTACTTTGGCTAGTGCCTCCCACATTTTGACAGGATCCTCAGCAATTCCATTGAAGTGGACTCTCTGGGGTTCCTCAACCATAAAGAAGATCTGGCCAGCTGCCTTTTCAACTTTGATGAGGTAGGCTTCCTGTGCATCCAGTTGCTCTTCTGTAGGAGGGCTACTGAGGGAGGGCACTCTGGCAATGCCTTTGACAATCCTCCAGCTGCCATTAGCCCTAAGCCAGGCAGACATATCAGATGCCCAGGAGGTGTAGTTGGTGTCATTGAGGAGGGGAAAGGTAGGTTTTGTAAGAGACATGTTGGTAAGGAGTGAAATTGGGGTGTTAACCTCTGTGCAAGTTTGTATCAACAGGAATACAACCAGGTTCCCTTGAAAATAACAAAGGGCAGGGTTCCAAGTTGAGCCTTCAGGAGTGTGTGCAGGAAAGGAGTGCTGAGAGTATTCTACTGTAACTACTGAGCAATCCCAATTGTAGCACCTCCAGAATCACCAGGATGATTACTGGGATATTTCCTAGGTAGGATGAAAACCAACCCACTGAAGAGTATGGTCCCAAAAGTTGGATGCCCTTGTAACTAAAGGGGGTGCAACACACTATAAAGGCAAAAAATGCGTACAGAGGGTGCAAAAATGGCACTGGTGAGTTGTATACTTGAACTAGAGCTCTTAGAGCACAGGGCCCATAACCTGTTAAAGGTGGAAGCCTAGAGCTGGAGTCGTGAGTAAGAAACTGGTATATTCACTAATATAAGTGAGTACTAACCTGGAGTCCTGAGTAAGAAACTGGGGACTCCAGAACGAGCTACTCTACACCTATATACCTGTAGGAACAATAGAACAATGAAAGAAGCAAAACAATACCAAGCTAAGCTATATATACAGGTCAATTCTAACAGAACCCTGGTCTGTGCTCGGGGTGCTCAGGGTATAAAGTACCGTGCGTCCCTGCATCTCATACTCAGTTCTCTCTCTCTCTTCTCTCATATCTACTCCACTCTATTGAATTGAAACATGGTTAAAGGAGCATCTGGCTCAGGGGGAATGGCGGTCGATGGACCGTTTCTCTATGTGCTTAGTGAGAGAGTAGCACCTCTCACAAGGGTTCCCTAACATGCCCCTTGTCTGATCAGGTTCATACATTAAGGACGGATATGAATCCCTCTCCTCCGAATACACGTTCCGTGACGTTGGCTCCCTGGAGAAATGGGAAAAACTGATCAACAGAAAGACAGCTACGGCTTGCGTCACTCATCACCTCACTCTCTCCTTTACCAACGCATCTAAGTTGGTAGGCCAGGTATACAGTGCTCTCACGCCTGGAAGCCTGGTGGTCACAAAGGACCTTGGAGGGGTATCAGAACTCAATGCAATGGCTTTAGTACGCAACGCTGGGGGTAAGATTCTGAAGAATCCGAGCGGCGGGTTTAGGTACAGCGGGACCGAGTTCATCGGATTTGCTAATACCTTCCACTTCTGGCCGCCCCCTTTATGTACGGCGGATGAAGTTGAGTCTAGCTCGGATGCGTGGACAGTCACAATCCCCAAGGGCTGGGGGACAAAGGAATTTGTGGAGTGGTTGGACAAGTTTCCTGAGGAGAGCGCTGCGGCCCTCTTCAGGCTTTGTAAGTCATTACTTAAACTTGTCCAACAAACCTGGCTCACACTTGACCCAGTTGACAAGACCGGTGCTCTGACTGACACTGCTCTCCTTAGGATCAGGGGTGGTGCCCCCACTGATCGCATCAACCAAACTTGGCACGGTGCTGAGTGTAAATGGTCCCCTTGCTGCTCCTTATGCTGGCAGGGGTTCCCTCAGGTCGAACCGCACCTACATACGAAGTGCCCCCTCCTTGTCACCATGAACAAGGTACAGGCGAGGGAAGGCATCATGCCTATCAAGGTCAAGGATGGAAAGCTTGTGTTCCAGGATACTCCGGTGGCCATAGATAGACATAGGTAAGGAGATTAAGAAGCTGACGGAGACGGTAGGAAAAATTGACCTACACGTCAAAACCCTGGAGGGCAAGGCCAAAGGGGAAAAGCGCAAGGGCGGTGAGCAGAAAGCCGGCATGTCAAAGAAACAGAAGACAACCAAGAAGGGTGGGGAACCCAAGGGAAAGGGCCCTAAAGGCAAGGGAGGTGGTAAAGGGGATAACGGAAAGGGTAAAGGCAAGGCTGCCGCTTAGGTACCGCCCTGACATGCATCGCTTTGTCGGCCTCCGCCCCCACTTACATATTCACTCAACGCGGACTGGGATCAATAGGTACACACCTCTTTAAATGTAGAGCTCTGTAGTTACCTTTTTTTCAATTTACTTGTTTGCACGCCCTCCTCCCCACCTGATTGACTGAGTAACCTAAATTAAACACTATAAGTGCATGGTTAGCACTTAGGTTGGATTACTGGACTTGACGCCTTGCACTACTTGGCTGGCTGATTAGATATGACACTCACAACACCGTACCCTCCTTTATGGACCCTACGGTGGTAGTTGGTGGCTATGTGAGTTACAGCTTGATAACTCCCAGTCGTGTCTGGTTGCACTGGGTTGAAGCTGGGACAGATGTTGGTAATCGCAAAACCGACTACCCGCCTAGTGGATGTGTCCGGTTGTGCCTCTCACTATAAGGAAAAACTTTAACATGGAACAAGAAATCATTAGCGACACTGCAGTGATCCCTCCTACCATGGCTGAAGTAGGTGGTTTGAGTGGAAAACAAAGAAGGGATTTAAGAGCATATTCCCTGAGTCACCCAGCCGTAGGGCATGTCTCTACAAACAAGTTGGATCTAGAGGAGTGTACTAAGTTGATTATATTCAACATTAATAGTGCAAGCCCCAAGGATATTTGGGATGAAATGCGACATATACTATCAACAGACATGTCGTCCAATATCGTTAAGATTCAGCGTGTCAATAACACCGCCTAGCCCACGACCGAATACCTCTAGAATAGCTACCTGGAATGTGAATGGATTCCACAAGAAAAAGAACCAGGTTATCGACTTTATTAACGAGGAGGAAATTGCTATCTTAGCCCTACAAGAGACTCTTGTCTCTAGGGATAACTACGATATCTTAATTCCGGGGTACCTCTTGTACTCCAGGCCGCGGGAAGAGGGATTTAGAGGACAAGCCGTCTTGGTGGATAGTAGGCTTGCATCATATGAAGTCCCCCATGCCAAAAAGCATATTCTGCATGTCAAAGTAGCTGGTGTATACAAGCTTGGGAAGCCTATTCATGTCTTCTCAATATACCTTCCGTCAGGAGGGTTGTTTAGGAAAGAGAGACGAGCTCTTATTGTCCGCCTCATAAACACTTGTGATAGCATCTTTGAACAGGATCACTCTGCGATGATTGTCTGCCTGGGCGATTTCAACTGCTCAGACTCCTGGATCGACAACAGGTTCAGGAAACGAAACTTTAACACTCTCAGAAGGGCTGTGCCGGTTGGGTCACCAGAGTCGCGGTTCCCGTTAAGGGGTAAATCCGCTTCTCTCGACCATATGCTGACCAGCCCAGGGATGGACTTAGTTCTTGGACGACCTAGAGTCGAAAGATCCTATAATGCCAGTGACCACCGTCCACTGGTCGCACAACTGAAGGAGGTTTCCCCTGATGTATTTGTACGACCAAATAAGACATTCAGAGTGGATAACAAGGTGACAAACTGGAAATCCGAGGATATTGTTTTCCACAATAGCTGGAGCATCTTTACTGACCTACTGATTGATACTGCAGACAAACTGTCCGAAGCCGCAGTATTGCTATCAGAGACCGCTAAGACTGCCTGTACATCACAGGGTGCTTATAAGGATTTAGGTCAGGAAACTAAAGAAGTTACCCCTCGTCACTTACAACAAAAACTTAAGAAGTATAAGGAATGCTCTAAGGCACTCTCCGTGGCGTTGGACCATGGAGGTACTGTCCCATCAGGTGTCAAAGAGAAATACCACAAAGCTCGTAAGGCCTATCAAAAAAGTAGGAGAGCCCACGAGCATCGGCAGAAGAATAAGTTGTATGCCCGAATCTCGGATGACTTCGTTATGCACAACCATAAAAACGTGTGGAGCCGTCTGAGAGCCCAGGTCGGAATAGGAATTCATGGCTCCAATCTGCCTCCCATAAAGGGTAGCGATGGAGTCCTAAGAACTGAAACGAACGAGATTCTAGAGGCCATTAAGGACCATTATAAGTCCCTGGCACAGGATGACCCCGAGGGGCTATCCAAGAATGAGGAACACTGGGCTAAAATTGATCTTGGAGAGGAGAAGCCTACCATCAAACAGCTGAACACTAAGCTGAAATGGCGTGAGGCACTACTCGCGATCAGGGGAATGAATCGTAACACATCCCCTGGTAAGGACGTTATGCATGTTAACGTTCTCAAGGCCATGGTGAAGGAAGAATGTATCGTGCAGCTAAGCCAGGAGAATCCAGGATTCAAACGACCGGATAACGTACGTATCGACCTACCTGAGCATGAACTGCCCGAGGAACCACTATCACCAATGGGCAAAGCACTCTTTAAGGTGCTTGAAGCAGTATGGGAATTGGAAGTAGTACCAGACCTATGGAATGAAGTTTACATAGTAAACTTGCTTAAGGGAGGGAAACTTGACCCAGAACTACTATCTAACTATTGTGGTATTAGTCTAATATCGTGCTCATTTAAAGTGCTATTAGCTATTATGGCCAACAGGCTATACGAAGGGGTCGAAAAGGCAAATTTGATCCATCCAGAGCAATCTGGGTTTAGGCAAAATGAAGAGGCAGTTGCCCAATTCATTGCAGTCGCCGAAATAGTGCGCCAAAGGCATATCATAGGCAAGCCCACCTACAGGGTTTTTATTGATTTTAAGAAAGCTTTCGACAAGGTCCACCATGAAGCCTTGTACAGAGTCCTAAGACATCTTGGCATAAGAGGTAAATTCCTCAATATTATCAAGTTTATGTATGATCACTCAATCATGACTGTGCATGCGGGTGGCCACCTAGTGAATTCCTTCAACATGCTAAGAGGGAACCGCCAAGGGTGTCCACTATCCCCTTTACTATTCATCCTGTTTATGAACACAATACTCGAGGAGTCGCTCACTAAAGGCGTCTTGGTTCCCATTACTGATGGCTCCCTCAAATGTAAGGCAGGAATGTATGCTGATGATGTTTTACTGCTGTCTGAAACTGCTGAAGATGCGGTTACCTCTACAAAACACGTCGAGACATGGGGAAAAATATGGGGTATGGAGTTGAACCTAGCCAAATGCGGTATTATAGCCTTCTCTGATGATGAGGCCCTGTTGGAAGTCCACAATAATACTATATACCGGATACCTGGAGGAGAAATCCCTAAGGTAGAAGAATACAAATATCTTGGAATCACGGTCAATAGGACCCTTGGTTTCTCGAGAGTCTTTGGCCAAGGTGTCGGAAGCATGGAATGACAATATGTAAGAGGTCAGGCTGAGAAAGGGCTTAAAGCCCTTGGTGCGCTCAAGCCCCTCTTATCCGACAGAAACTGCCCTCTACCCCTTAAAGCTGCGTTACTTCGAAATCTCGTATTACCATTAATGGTATATGGATCAGAATTCGTGGCTTACAAGCAGGATCATGCACACCCATTGCAGCGCGTAATGTGTATTGGTGCACAATGGGCAATTGGTATGCGTGACCCTTACTATAGTGAGGAAAAAGATGACGGCTTCTCATTGATGTATGAGCTTAATCTGCCTTGGGTCGAAGCTGAAATGGCACGACTCCGAGCACGGCTATGGTCTAAGCTCGAACATGAAGGTAATATGAAGACTTGGATCCAAATATTACACAATCATCCGTACAAGCATCAGAAGGATACTTGGGTGTCATTGAACCCGAAATGGTACAATAGACTGAAAACGGACCTTGGGAAGTGGTCACACTGGTCTACAGACAAAGCTGGCTATCGCTGGACCGTTGATGGCTATATTGCCGAAAACAATCCCAACTGGAAACCAGTTGGCCCCCTGGATCTACCCGGGGGTAAGCGTAGACTCATACATGAAGATCAACCAACTAGGGAATGGGCAGCACGCGGTACAATGTATGAACTTCACAGCAGAAGTAACTCATACACATCAGAGTGGATTGAAGCTGCCAGACAGGAACTAGTCGGTGTAGACCAAGATGGATTTTATATAACCACTGACAATGGAGACGTCTTGTTAAATAGGACAGGCAGGCTATGGCTGCTTGACCCGGACTTCAACGACGAACGTCAGGCACAGTTACTAGGTAACAAAACGGGCAGGATGATCAAGATCTCTCAATGCAAGACCATGAGAGATGTTCACGACATCCTAGTAGAACACAAAATGACCAAGTGAGAAGACTCTGTCATGTCATTTATATGGTATGACCAGTGGTGTTTTGGGGCCCAAGGGACTTCCTTCGCTCGGCAATTTCGAGACCGGACTTGGCTGAGGGAGTATGATGGTTAGTTGCAATACGTACTGGCTGTTTCCCCGCGGTAGGGGATACATATGATAGAGCTGAAGCTCTAGGGCATAATCCAAATTTCGAGAGAGATAAATGCCCCCTATGCATGGATAATGTAGAAGCCGGGTTCGAGTGGGCCCACCTATTGGTTAAGTGTGATCACAAGGTATGTAGGGAGTCTCGTATAAGAGATCTGCATGACCCAATTGTGAACATATCGCAACAAGTCTCTTGGGACCACCGAAAGATATTTGAACCAATGGATGTAAGCGGGGTGAGCGACGAGAATGTGACTCTAGGCGGAGTCGTCGCAATATTCCTCGTTGGTGGAGTAGTCCAAGAGCGTTGGGACTACCAATACCACCTAGGGTTTGGGCAGTGCGATCAGGTCACACCGGGGCTTGAAACGTATGGATATACCTACACTGCGTCATTCTTACAGAGTGTTTGCCCTCTCTATACGACCAGCATTGGGCTGGACACATATGGAGAAAACTTGTCAAAAGACGAGGACAAACTGTAAGTAGCATCAAGCTTGCTTAAACTCTTTGTAACTGGCGTTGACCCGCTGGAAGCATCAATAGAGTTATGGCTTGTCCCGACCACAACCCCTGGATTGTATTGTACCAGGGATTAAGGGTCAATTGATTATTATTGATCGATGGGATACCGAAGAGTTGGTAATATTACACTCCCTGAGTGCATAAGTCTAAGCCCCCCGGGGTATAACAAGGATATCCTGCTTGCAACCTACAAGTAGTTCCTAACACCTAAAGAGGGTTCACTGGGTGAAAACCCCGTGTCGCCTACAGAGGGAGACCCCTGTATGGTGTCTGTTTCCAGACCCCCCTGCGGACCAGACCCACCTAACGGTGGGCTTTGGGCAAGGTTCCGCCAATTTGTATACTTGAACTAGAGCTCTTAGAGCGCGGGGCCCATAACCTGTTAAAGGTGGAAGCCTAGAGCTGGAGTCCTGAGTAAGAAACTATATATTCACTAATATAAGTGAGTACTAACCTGGAGTCCTGAGTAAGAAACTGGGGACTCCAGAATGAGCTACTCTACACCTATATACCTGTAGGAACAATAGTAGAGTACAATAAATCATGGAACAATGGAACAATAGAACAATAGAACAATAGAACAATGAAAGAAGCGAAACAATACCAAGCTAAGCTATATATACAGGTCAATTCTAACAATTGGCAGTCCAATGGTCATGACATTGGCTGGCTCAAAACCTTAGCTGTCAAACTTGCTGCATTACTCTTAGCAAATCTCAGTTATTGTGACTCTCATCTCCTTCTGCAATCGGATAATCAAGGTGTGATTGGAGCATATGACAAAGGTCGCAGTCGAAATTTTGAACAAATCTCTCCATCTGATGCACTGGAGTGACTACAGCTGTGGCTAACATATCACTGTCCCTCCTTTACGTACCATCTGATGTCAACCATGCAGATCCCATTTCTCAGGGGATCCTTGGACCTCACACAAACAAAATTCCTTCTCACATATTGTTACTTGATAAAATTGTCCCATATTTCCTAGTTAACTTAACCTAGTAGAAACTTAAGAAACTCCTATGACATGTCTGACATTGACCCCTTTTCAGCCCTGTCCCCTATTATCCTTTTCTACAATAACAAGTAGTTTAACCTTCTTTCTCTGCGTTGTTGATGAGCTCATTCAATTGCAGTGCATTTCTTGCAATAAATACTCAACACTATGTTGCTCCAACTAAAGTCCAAAAACCCAGAAAAGGGAACACTGTCAGTGTCTCTCCCCTCTGCCCACTGGTACCTGCAAAAATGTGCCTTTCACACTGGTCAACCCCATTTTCCCTGTGTCACAAATCTTCCAATAGCTCCTTATTCTCCCCCAAATCACACCAACACTTACTTGATGTTGCACTTGCAAGCCTGGCACCTAACACACATTCTACATATACAGCTGGTTTACTTCATTTCTCACAGTTTTGTGACAAACACAACATTGACAAAGACCTACGAATGCCAGCATCAAGTAATCTGTTATCTATGTTCCTTGCTGAATCTGCAGCTGGATCCGTCTCATTGGACTGCACAAACAACTGGTTGGCAGGTTTGCATTTCTGGCACAACTTACATGGGGACCGTGGTATGGCATCACAGATCAGGTTGACACCCTCACAAAAGGGATCAAGAAACTCATACCATCTGATAGTAAACAACCTCCTTGCTCTCCTGTCACCATGGTTCACATGTATGCACTATGTCAGGCACTCTCTTCCAGCAACTCAAAGGATGTTGCCATGCTTGTACTTGCTGAAGCAACTTTCTGGGGCACATGTTGCTTAGGCGAGATGGTTCCGCTGTCTCTCCGAGCATTCGATCCTGCATATCATGTCATGAGGGGTGTTGCTGTCATTAGAGGTATATCACAGTGCCATGTACCATTTGTCACATTCCACATCCCTTGGTCCAAAACAACAGGTTTTGAGGGTGCTGACATTAACCTGGTCTCACGCAATAACTTCAGTAATCCCACCCAATCCTTTTTATGGCATTGGCAGGTTAACTCATCTGTGCCCAATGATGCACCTCTTTTTGCATATGAAACCTTGGATGGTGGCTGGAATGTTTAGACCCAGGACTCCTTCCTAACAACCTGCAACACTATCTGGTCAGCTGCTGGGCTCGAAATGCTGCATGGCCATTCATTTTGCATTGGCAATGCCACTGAACTGCTGCTCCAGGGCTTTGAACCTGCTATTGTGGCTCTTAAAGGATGCTGGAAATCTTAGGCTAGTTTCATGTGCTACTGGTGGAAAATCCAGGAGATTCTGCCTTCGTTCTTAAACAAAGATGATACCATGACACTACTTTGGCTCCAGGCTTCCTTTAATGCTTATGAGAACTCCAAAAACTTGTCTGTAAATAATTAACTGCCTTGACCCCTGTTATCTCCCTTCCTGCACCTCTTTGGGTTGTCACCCTAACACAACCATTGTAAGCTGTGCTCTGGAGTGGTTGGTCTGTGTCAGGTCATTTGAACACTCTCCAATCTGCACTCAAGAGTTCCGGGGTCTCTCTGGCTCTTTCCCAAACCCAAAATAAAGTATATATTTTGGTCTGTCCCTAGTCGAGAAACACCTACAAAGCTGGAGGAGACATTGAAGAAGATATCCTGATCAGGTAAACAGCAGGATTGTGTAGCTAATGACAAGAAAAAACACAATAATGGCTTTGTTGTCATGGAGGAAAACAAGAATCAATTCTTCCCACTCTCCAATCTGGGCTCAAGAGTTCCGGGGTCTCCCTGGCTCTTTCCCAAACCCAAAATAAAGTATATATTTTGGTCTGTCCCTAGTCAAGAAACACCTACAAAGCCTATATTGTGGCAAATTCCTTTAGTATTATTGTTTGTTTGGCCAGATGTGTGGTGAAATGATATACAGACAGTTTTCATTTGTAATATGCAGCAAGGAAAATGATGTTGATGATGTTTAGAAGAATACGAACAAATATAAACACATACAAACATATTCATGAGGTACTACTTCACTGTATCTAACACTAGCAATTTAAGTTACATCCATAGGCCTTGTTGTTGAGATATGCAATGATTTATATTGTAGGAACTTTGATGGTATTGTTTGTTTGGCTAGCTGTGTGGCAAAACTTGATGTTCATTTGGAAAATGCTTGTTGTGAGAGAGCTACTTTTGATCATGATGTATGATGGTGTACAAACAAATACAAATACATATAAATATACCAATTGGGTAGTCCTAGTAGTAGCAATTTGGATTGCATCCATAGGTCTTGTCATTGTGGAGATATGCAATATTTTGTATTGTGGGAAAAGTTTGACCCAAAGTGGAACAAGCCTCTTGTAATCATGCTTATGTTTGGCAACTATGCTATTAGCTCTAACAGCATAGTTGACAAACATAAGCATGATTATCCTGACAAAAATGTCATCTGGTAGTAAAATCCAGTCTTTGTTGTCTGTGCCTTTGCTGCTGATATAGTCTGATCTTCTTGATAAGGCATCAGACTGGATCATTCATGTTCCAGGCATGTGTACCAGTTTCAGATCAAATTGTGACAAAAACAGGCTCCATCCTGCTTGTTGTTGGTTCAACTTCTGTGCTGTTCAGAAATATGTCAGGTTTTTGTGATCTGACAGAATTACTGTGTGGAATTGTAGTCCTTCAAGGTAGTGTCTCCATGTTTTCAAAGCTCAAATGATGCCAAGTAATTCCCTATCATAGATTTCATAATTTTGTTCTTTTTTCCATGAATGAATGTGAAATGTATCCACATGGATGCCATTCTCCACTGTCATTCTGTTGTTGTAATACTATGCCTGTGGCCCATTTCAAAGCATCTGATTCAATGTGGAATGGTTTGTCTTGTCTAGCATCATGAGAACAGGTGCTTTCAAGAACTTCTGTTTCAATCCATCAAACACTTCTTGACATTCTTGGGTCCAATTCCATTTGATGTCCTTTCTTGTCAAATTTGTCAATGGTTTACTGAGTTCAGCATAGTGTCCAATGAATTTTTGGTAGAAATTTGCAAATCCAAGGAATGATTGGACTTGTTTCACTGTTGTCAGGGCTGGCCAATCTGCAATTCCTACCAACTTGGTTAGTTCCATACCTATTTTGTTTTCCTTGATGACTAATCCAAGGTATTCAAGTTCTGTGGCTTCAAATACACATTTGTCCAAATTCAGGTACAAGTCAAATTCCTTCAGTTTCCCTAGAACCTTCACAGTTTTCCTTTGTAGATCATCAATGTTGTCAGAGGAGATAAGAATGTCATCCATGTAGATCAGGATCCATCCTTCATCAATCTTTACTGTGTAGGTGTTGTTCATCATGTTCTGGAATGTTGCTGGTGAATTGCATATGTAAGCCAAAAAACATAACAAGGGGTTTGAAGAGTCCCCTGTTTGTTTTGAATGCTGCTTTCCATTCATAGCCTTCTTTGATACAAATGTTGTTGTATCCCCCCCATCATAGGTCCAATTTCATGAAGTATTTTGCTCCTCTCAGTTTGCCAAGAAGCTCCCCTACAAGTGGTAAAGGGTATGCATTCTTTATCTTTCCTTCATTTAGTCTCCTATAATCTTGGGTTGGCCAAAGTTTTGCTGAATTTTTTTTTGATACAAAAAAAAAGATGATGCCTGTGAGGATTTCAATGGTCTGATGTATCCTTTTTGCAGGTTTTTGTTAATGAATTCATCCAGTTTTCCTTGTTCTGCCAGGCTGGTGGGATAAACCTTAAAATCCTTTGGGATGAAGTCAGGTTTCAGATCTATTGCATGGTTCCATGATTGTCATGTGGGCATTCTTTCCAATTTTGTTTTGTTGAATAATGACATGTATTTCTGATAAAATTCTGGTAATGTCTTCTTCAGCTTCTGATCTTTGATTTCTGCCTTGTGTTCCAGTTCCTGTGATATTGATGTCTTTGCCTTGATCTGTCAATTCCTAAAAGAATTGGTTGTCAATCTTCAAGGGGTTGATTCCTTGGGGTTTCTTCCAGGTATTCTTCCTGTATTTCTGTTACTGTTGCCTTGGTTTATTCCTGTGTTTGTCTAATCTGTTGGATTTCCATGTTCCTTCAGATTGCTTCCAATAGAACTCCTTTCTTGATGTTTGGTCTGAAGTCAAGTGTTCCTTTCTCCCAATCAATCTTGGGGTTGTGCCATTTCAACCATGGTAGTCTGAGGATAATGTTCTCCTTTCCTAATCTGCTAACTAATAGTTGGATTCTGATTTATTCATCTCCAATTCAAATCTTGGTCCATACATAGTCTGTGATGTTCCCTGATTTATTCTTTGTTCCATCTATTTTTCTGACTGAGATTGACTTTCTCAGTGGGGTTGTCCTTATCTCATTTTCTTCAACAAATGTCTTGTTGATGAAAATTCCTCCAGCTCCACAACCAATAAGTCTGATTGCTTGGGTTTCAATGTTTTTCTGTTCTTCAATCATTGTAATTGGAATAGAAAGAGATTGTTGATTCATTTCTCCCAGAATTGCAGGTGATAGCATAACAGAATAAGTCTCAGCAGGTACTGACATCAATTCAGACTGCTGCTTTAAAAACCCTTGTCTTCCATGTTTTTGATGGTGATCTCCTTCTCTTCTTCATCTAATCCTGCCAAAAGGGATCAGATCTTTGCATAGGCATCTTTGCCCTTCATCAGTACTTTTGGTTCTTTCTTTTGTGGGGTCTGGGGAATAGAATTTCCAGCCCTATGGGCTGATGCTTGATGTCCTGCTTTGTGATATTTGAAGCATCATCCATGCTGTCAGCGATGCAACAATAACAGTCACTGCAGGATATCAGAGAATATAAGAGTATTTTTTTTTTTTTGGGTCAACATTTTATATACCAACTGTACCTAATACATGCGCTGGTCACTATGAGTAGTAATTGGAGGAGTGGGAAGGGGGGGCAGAAGACAAAGCGCTGCGGAGCTGGGATGCTTGCCTGACCAGGGTCGAACCAGCAAATGGAGCCAGAGCTCATTGTACACAGGCCGGAAAGGCCAATCTACACCAGGGGGTAGGCCCCCCACTGCAGTGCCCTGCAGCAGGTGGTGGCTTCAAGTCCACCAATTATCCAGGTTCACATGTTCGGCCAGGGAGAACCCTATAGCCATCACTTAGAACACTGAGTACCGCCCCTAGCCTGTTTAGGACTAGGGAACATTGAATGTGAAAGCGCTCTTGTTCTCTGAGAGGAAGTCAACCAGCCACACATAGCGCAGCTGATGGCTGGGCTTGTCTTCCCGTCCATGTCATGGACAGTCATATAGGATGTGTTGTATGGTTTCCAGGGGAGCACCGCACCTACAGGAGACAGATTCCTCTTTGAAGAATTGGGACCGGAATGCCCCAATTGGAGCGTGTCCAGTGATGCATTGCACCACGCGGGTGGTCAAAGCATGGCTGTGACTGGTCTTGCACATCCACAGCCCATTGTTTACATGGGTTGGAGTGAGCAGGGTGTCCTTTTTCACATAGAGTGTCAGGAAATTGGAGCCAATATACTTCTTGGACTGGAAGAGAGACTTCCAGCCGTCAAGCATGCGTGTGACTGCTTCGCGTCATGCAAAGTCAGCAGAGATAACTGGTGCTCCACCTGCCTCAACACGAGTCAAGACGGTGCTGATGTGTGCCAGTTGGTGGTCTTCAATCTCCACTCCATTTGTAATGTGGTGGAGGTGTATCTTGTGGATGGCGCAGAGCTGCAGCCAAGGCAGTAGCACATCACACACTTTGAGGGCGGACACTTGACCTGAGTGGTGTGATGCATCGAGGGAACGCCTAAGGGCATTGGTGGAGTCGGAGAAGATATGGACATCATAGATGTCCTCTAGTCTGGTGTCAGCTGCCTGTCGGATGCCTTCCGCAATTGCTTGCAGCTCAGCATCATCAGACGTAGAGAGGCCAGTAGTGTACCAGTCCTCATATAGGTCCCTGGCATGCCAGACGTGGTAGACCATGACTGACTGCATGGGAGGGGGGGGAGTGGATGCATCAGTGACAATGCAGATGCTCCATGGGGAGTGAGAGGCCTCTTCAACAGCACTCTTCAGCGATGTGATGCAGTCCTTCATGAAATCCTCATGGTGATCACTGCCCTTGGGTGGGGGGGTGATGATATTGTAGACTATGCAATCAGGGAACAAATCCTTGGGGCGCATGCCCAGTTGGTTGAGTGGGTGGACAGGGTCTAAATCCAAGAAGGAGAGGCCAAGGTTAGACCAGGCCTCCACAATGGGAGATACGAGTTTCCCAAGCCTACAGCTTGGGTTGCAGGCATTGAGGGTCTCGACAGAGAATTTGTGGTTCCTGTCGATGAGGCAACAAAAGGCATGTGAGCCCTGAAGCACATGGGAGTGGACATGACTCCTTTCCACCAACTTCTTAACATGAAGGTGGATAGGGGGGATGCCTGCGAGGGTCTTGCCAGCCCCATTCGGGGATGTCTTGAAGGTGCCGGTGATCCAAAGGCAAGCGCACCTTTGCATCTTCTGGAGGTTATTGAGAGGGCCTGCCATGCGAGCCCCCTCATACATCCAGAGCCTGCTCCCATATGTAGCAATGGGGAGAACACAGGCTCAGTAGAGCATTTGTTTGTGCTTGGGCCTAAGTCTGCACAGAGTTGCTGAGGGAGAGCATAGCCTTCACAGAAGTGAGGGCTTTGTTCATGTATCATTTGACATGCTCTCTGAATGTGAGGGGATGGTCAAAGAAGAACCCGAGGTAGCACGAGATGGTGCCAGGGCAGAGGGGGGTGTCCCCAGTATATGGGGCATAGCCAAGGTCAATGTCAGGGTTGATATCACCGTGTTTTTGAGAGAAGTGGAATCCCTCAGACTTGCTGTGCTCAAGCACCAAACCCATTGCCTGGGTGAGCTCAAATACGACTTTGTAAGCTCCCTTGAGCTTAATAAGGTTCTGTTCAAACATGTCCAACTGCACTATAATGGTGCTGTTGTCCATGTAGGAAATTAGCGAAGCTATGTGAACCCTCCATTCAAATTCCTTGAGGAGGGGTGCAAGGCATAGAGCAGAGAGGATAGGGGACATGGCAGAGCCCTGTCCCAGACCAACGCTGGATGGGAAGAGCAGGGACAGTTTGTTGTCCCATGCATATCTAGTATGACGATCAACAAGGTATGACCTGAAAAATGCAACCACTTCTGGTGCAAATCCCTGTCTCTTGAGGATGTGTAGGAGGACCTCATGGTTTATTGATGGGAAGAACTGAGCCAGGTCGAAAGCGACGACGCTTGTCTTGAGTTTGGCACGCCATCCAGAGTGGACGACGTGTGTGAGGAAACAACCAGCATTCTCGGTGGAGTTCTGACGGACCCCTCCAAACTGATTGGGGTGGAGTACACCATGTTGAGCAGCTTCAAACTGCATCTTGGTGGACAACATTTTCTCTAGCAGTTTACCCAGCATGTTCAAGAGAACTATTGGGCAAAACAACTTGGGAGTGTCATACAATGGCTTACCCAGCTTGGGTATGACCACCATAATGGATGCTTTAAACTTGGCAGGCCAATGGCCTGACAAGAGACAAGCGTTTGCAAGCCACAAAAGTAGTTTGCCACACCAATCATCTTGGGTGATCCGTTTAAGGTGACGCCATGAGATGTGATCCAGCCCAGGGGCGGATCGATTCAAAGTGCCTGATAAGGCATCCGACATCTCAGCAGCAGAGTAGGGGACCCACACCTGAGTTGTAGGTGAGGTCTACATGTTACCCAGCTTGTCAAGGTCGATGGGCCTATTGATAGCTGAGTTGAAGGTGGAGTGCAGTGCATTCCATAGCAACTCTGTGGTGCTGCATGGCATGCCTTGGTACAAGATGGCCTCAACTGGGGGTGTCTTGTGTGGGCCCACCCAGTCCATGAGATCCCATGGTCTGAGGTTAGTACTAGCAATTTTGTCAATGCGTTTGTCGAAGTGCTTTCGTTTTGCTTTACGCATGGTGGCCTTGAAGGCCTTCCAGTCCTCTGGGAGATCAGAACTCATGGTCTCAGACCTCATCCAGGTGCAGTCCGAGTCCCACCAAGACTTAGACCAGGTGCAAGCCTGGTTAGTCTTAGCATGATGGGACCATGCTGTTTCAAAGCCCTTAGCTATCGCCTGAGCAACTAGTTGAGTTTGTTCCGCTGACATGATGTCAGGGATTTGGATGAGCCCGAGAAGTAAACACACTTCCACAAGGAAAGCGGCTTCTTCTTTGGAGTTGATTTTGATTGACATCTTCCCTTCAGGGAACTCAACCCTAAGGGGGATGTCTAGGAGTAGAGGGAAGTGATCAGGCTCGCCCTTATCACCTATTATCAGGTCAGCTGTGTATCCCCGGAATGCCAGGACAAACACAAGGTCAAGGACCGAGCCACATAGAACCACGTTATATGGCTGATGTGTGACCCGACCCAAGGGGGGGGCAATCCTCTCAAGGCTGAGGACAGCCACGCACTCCATGAGCCTGTTGGCCATGGGGTGCTCATGATTGAGGGTAGTGTCCCAATGCACTGAGGGGCAATTAAAATCACCCCCCATGTAGCTAACATCAGGGAAGTCATCCAGGTGGTCCTTGAGGAATCGGATTGTGGATCCATTCTCATCTGAGTAGACATTCATCAAATGCACTGGGCCGAGGTGACCTCATACAGTGATGAGCATGACATTGCAGTGGTTAATGATGTCTGATCGGAGCTGAGGTTTCACCAAGTGGATAGCTTGGTTGATGTAGGCCATGACGTGCAGCTGATCTTCAGCTGCATTGAACCCTTTGGGGAACATGGGAATCCAGTCCAGGTGGACAGGGGGTCCCCTGATGGGGACCTCGTCTTTTTTGGTCAAGGAGGCTGTATACCATACAGTGGCCCATGGCGGCTCCTGCAGGAAGAGAATGTCAGTGACATCCTTATGGCATTCTAACAGGTCAACTGTCCAGTGTTGTTTGCACCCGACATTTTGGCAGTAGGTTCTGAGCATATTTACATTACAAGTTGTACTAGACATTAATCAAGTAACTATTTGTCAAATTGCTCAAGTACCCTCCCTGCATCCTCGGAGCCTGTCTCCTGTAACGGTAGGGAAGGGGGTATTAGCAGAGGGCGCGAAGTGTAAGAGCTCGTCGCCTACCTTCTGGGCAGTGTACTTGGCCGCTAGCCATTTGGCATTGTAGCAGTGTTTCCAAAAGGAGCACTTCCTGTCATCAGACTCATGGGCCAGGCCACAGTTGATGCATTGGGAGGCATGTGGGCACTTATGACCCGCTAGTGTGGCAAGTCTTGGTGGGGTAGCCTTGGGGGCGGCCTTGCAGCACGTCGCTAGGTTGCGGTGGTTGCAGGCATCATGGGGCCCACCGCAATAGGAGCACAATTGAGCTCTGAAGGGACAGACCTCCTTGCAGTGGCCGAACCTCCAGCACTTTGTGCAGATAGGGACTCCTGTCTGCTTATCAGCAGGTAGGATGGTCAAGGACTGGGACCCGAGCATGAAGCTCTTGTCCCAAAGGCTGCAGAGGTGGGTGCCTCCACGAGAATCATAGATGTCGAAGAACACAGTACATGAGTCCAATGTTTTGGAGTTTCTGACCACGCGGGGGAGCACCCCTTAGTACAGGTGGATTGCACCTTTCCATTTGCAGGATTCAAGGATAGCCTTGACCTCCAGAGGAGTGATGGGAATGGGCTTCCTGGTCTCATCATATGTGACGGTGGTACTGAAGAAGGGGAAGTTGGGGATGCAGAGGAAGGTCTTGGAGGACCCGACCTCAACCCCTGTCTCTGTCTTGGCCCCCCGAGCCTCCTTTGCCTTGGCATTGAAGAACTGGTAGAGGACCTGGAGGTCATCTTCGGAAGGCACAGAATCCATGACAAGGGACAAACCCCCGAGATGGTTCCATGTTTCCACAACGGCACGGATGATTTGACAATTAGAACCAAGAATACTGTTGATTGTCGGTATAACAGGAGCATTGTCCCAGTATACTGGCAGGGAGCAGAAGACCACAACTTCTTTCTGAGAGGAACCGTGGGTGGTGGAATGCTTCACATTGGCGCGAGCCCGTTCAGCATTTGTGTGGGAGGTGGCAGCCCCACCCGCAACAATCTGTTGCACTTGGATGATGGATGCATTGGGAGCCAAGGGGAAAGACTTGGCCATCTGGACTAGTCCCTCAGCCATGGCAGCAGCACCCTTCCTCCTCTTAGAAGGGGGAGGTTGGGGGAGAGCAGCAGCAGCAGCTGCCATAGATGCAAACAAGGCCAGGGTTGGCCAAGGGGGGGGAGGCAGAGGCCGTCTGGATGACCAAGCCAGGATAAGCTTCCTCTGGGGCCTGCGGAGACCTGCAGGATCAGAGGTAGCATTAGACAAGTGGGGGGGCCGCTGCCCTGACCCAGGAGGACCATACTTAGGGGGGGGAGGAGTGTCAGGGGGGAGCTGGCTCCAAAGGCTGTTGGTGACCTGTTGTAGGGTGGCAACTTGAGAGGTCCCATTGGCAACATGCCGGATGAGGCCGAGTATACAACCTGGAGGAGCTCAGTGGCAAAAGTGTCAGTGAGGTGTGCAGGGACGCAGTATCCCTTTTCAGTCCAGAGGTTCATAAGCTCTGTTGTGTTGTGGAGTGATGAGGTAGCCGATGCTTCTTGATCTTTTACCACCACCATCCGACCATGGGAATTCGTCCCTCCTGCACTAGGTCGTCCCTAAACTACCTAACACCTCATCCCTAATCGACATTGCCTTTCATCAGACCACTCTTTCGGCCTGGGCCACCATCCTTTTATACCACATCCAAATTTTTAACTTATCAGAGCTGATCCTGACTATCTGCAGGGTCATCTCATCTTGCCTGTACTGGGGGCTTCACTAATCCGTTCACATCCACCTCATCAACTACCAGGCCACATGAGGATACCACAACTCTAGTACTCTGCTTCGCGCAGATCCTTAGGGAGCGTCACCGCCAACATTCTCAACAATTTATTTGTACTTGCTTAACCACTACACCCAAACACAAAAGGAGGAAGGGGTCTGGCCCCCAATCAGCTACTGTCCCTGCACAGAGCACACCTCTTGGGGAGAATGCCAGTTTATCAACCAATGGTGGGATTTGGCAGCCTCAGTTTGGAGGGGAGTCATCACTTTGGGAGAGCAGTGTGGAACAGGGGGGAAAGTAATAGGGGGATTCAGGAGAGGGGGAGCAGGTTTGAGGTACAGGTCATTCATTTAGTTTGGACATATATCTTTGACACTGGGGGGGAGTAATGGGTTTCCAGGGCACCCTGAAAATACCAGGGGGGGAGTGGAACGGGGTACCAACATGAAGGGAGGGGACCATGCCCCGACAAGCGAAGGCAAACCTTTAAGGCGTTGGGAGGTTCAGACATGGTACAGTACAATACCGTTGGACTGCAGGTATCCTCAGTCTAGACCCGTAATACAACCTGGAGAGCAACTTAGTGTACAGCTCCACCCTGATGGCTCATTACAGATTACTTAGTGGTAATAGGTTTTTATGCCTGCATGTAGCTGGGTCAAACCCACATGCGCTTAATATTATTATATGAACCAAAAAAAAAAAAAAGAGTGATGAGGTAGCCGCCTGGACGTCAATCTCCACTGATTCTTTCAAACCGGTTGGGAGGAAGGCATCAGTGGGGTCATCGAAGCTCTCCTGGAAGGAGTTCATCTCCACCCCCTCCAAGGTTTCCTCTCAGTCCTGGGGAGGTGGGGCTGGGGCTTTGCCTTTGGCGGACGACAACGTGACAGTGTCGTCATCTGCCGCAGTATCCATTGGAGTGGAGGAATCCACCTCCAATGCAGGTGCAGGCATGGGTGGTTGAAAGAAGACCCATTGTGCAATAGTAGGGAGGCCCAGGGGTCTCTGAGGAGTGGTGCTCCTGGTTGGAGCAGGGGAGGAGGACCTGCGAAGGTAGTTGTGAATGTCCAGCAGTTTCAAGGTGCGTTCAGGTTGTCTTTGCCCATGTCAGAGGCATGGGGCTTGGTTGGTAGAGTGTTATCGGGGGTGGTCTAGGACAGCAGAGTGTGTAGAATGATGATGACAACTACGACAGTGGCTGTGCACATCGTGGTAACAAGTCAAGTTTGCTGTGGAGAATATAAGAGTAGAGAGGGCACAGGAGGTAGGGAGTTGAAGAGACCTGTCTGTATTGCAGAGAATAGACAAGATCAAGACTACAGAACAAGTAGCTAGAGGTGCAGTATATATACAACTACCTAAGGGGGACCAGAGTAGAATAAATATGGAGAAAGGTAAACCAAACATAACCAGGGTAGTGCACAGCATCAATCAAATGATGGAATGGAATGATGGGAATGATGGGAGAATTGTAACTACTGGGGATAGATGAATTAACAGCCAATCCCCCTAGATAAGAGATAAGATAAGATCAAAAAGATGGAGATAAGATGAGAATATAATTTTCATGACATATGCTTCATGTGGTTGTCTCTTTCTTGGATAGTTAATCAATGATCTTCTGCATCAAGGGAGCTGGTATCCCTTCCATGAAATACTCGATGAGTGCTTCATCACCAGTAATTCCCCTTTCTGCTGCGGCTGCTTTGAATTCCACAATGTAATTGTCTGCTGTCATGTTTCCTTGCATATGCAGTGTCTTCAAGGTCTGTCTAGCATCTCCTGCTACATTGGATGTGGAAAATGTTTCTTCAATTGTCATCATAAAATCTCTGTAAAAGCCTGGGTTTGCATTTTGTTCTCCATACCATGACTTCTTCCATGGTCCTGCTGTTCCTCCTTTCATATAGGAGAGCACATAATATCTTCTTCCAATCTGTGTCATAAATTCTGTTGTTTGCTTCCAAGTATATCTTGCAATCAAGAACAAAGTGCTTTGTTGCCTTTCTGTTTCCATCAAAAACAGTCAGTAAACTGAGTTTAATTTCAATGGGTCATTGTTTGTCTGCCATCTCTATGTCAGGATCAGGTGGTATTGGGGAATCTGGTGATTTGGGTTTCTGTGGTTTCTTGGGTTCCTTCTGTTTGGAACTTTCTGTCTTTGGTTTTGGCACAGTGGGTGTTTCTATCATTTGTGTGACTACTGTAAGTCTTGGCAGTTCTTCTGCATCCCAGAAGTCTTTGTTGCTAATGGCACTCTGCCTACTCCTGCTCTTGTAGGGTTCAATCTGTATTGTGCTGGTGCCATTGCTTCTAAACCTGAAGAAGTTGATGGTTCAATTAGCTTGACCTTTTGTTACAGCTGTTTAGGCCTTATCCACTGAGTCAATCTGGTTTGTCATTCATTTGTTCAAAGACCATTGACTCTGCAAGTCTAACATCTGCTGACTCCCTCTTTAGGGCTAAGTCAGATCATTTGTTCAAAGATACACTACTCCCTTCATAAGGCAAGTAGGATCAAGTTCACACTGAGAGTTAAGAGATAGCAAATGAGGTTGATTCAGCTAGGTCAAGCTAAGGAAGCTAACTACACTAGAATGTCCATATATTTACTAGGTTGATATGAATCATATATATGACTTAGTACATGTAAACCCAAAAAAAGTTTCTATAAGCAAGTTAACCAATCATGCCTGTAATGATCAATGTAATGAGAGAAACATGAATATACAGACAGGATAAATTTACTTACTCTTGATAAGTTTTAGAACCATGGCACAATTGTGTTACAAATTCCCTTATCATGTGCCCCATCTATCTTTTTCTTCTTATGGATTACTGCTTACTCATAATTACTAATATTGGCTTAGATTACTCAGACAATTCTCCATGAGCCTTATTCATCCCATGCTTACTCATCATAGTAGTAGCATATGATCAGTGTACAATTATCATATGATCAATTTCATAAGTGGTGACATTTGTAGTTTCAGTAAGCATTTTAGGCTCTCCAAAATTTCTAATTACTGATATACTTTAAGAGATGGATAAATCCAATACGAAATTTTCATTTTAAGATGTTTTAGCCTACCTGGCTTTTAGACCTGAACAAACATTGACTTGATATTCTACTTTCAGCTAAGATTTCAGACAAACTTGAACTCATAACTTCAGCAACCCGTACACTTTCTGAAATTGAACCTTATATTTTATATTGAATTAACCATTTACGAACTGTTGAATATTATTATTTCGGTGGTAGTTTAAGCCTTTCTTGAATTGCTCCCGAATTTTCACACATATCTACTTCCCGGGGTGAGTGACAGAGTACTTTTAAGTCCCTGATGACAACAGAGGATGTATCCATGTAGTATACAGAACAAACAGAGAAGAACATAGGTAGTATGTATATAACACTACTGGATAGTACGTATAGAGTGATAAACAAAATCATAACAAGATAACTAATAAATATAAACGCGACAAATGGTTCAAAAGGACCTGATCATGGGTGCTCTTCGTTTGCATCTTCCAATCCCATGAGGGCCTTCCGATTTGGAGATCTACCTTCTGCCTGGCTGTTACCCAAAAGCAGGTCATATTGTTGCTCGACCATAAGTGTTTTCGCAAATACTTGTGGCGCGCCTGCGATGGCCTCCGCGAAAGAAAAGGCAAGTGACACGCTCGCATTGAGGACCCGCCATTTGAATCCCAGTACATCCAAACCTGATATTTGTGTATTGCGTTCAATTGAGGGAAATGGGTATCCTACTTGGGCCGCAAGTCGAGCGATGGATGCAGTCAAAGGGTCGAACGGAGGAACAAGCGAACCAGAGGATACGCGTGATGGAGGATTTATGGGATTGAAAGAAACAACATTTCCAACAACAGCAGGAATGATAAGCGCCGGGATGGCCCATTGCAGCAAAGTCATCCAGAATGCGTACGTTTGGAAGGTATGCCATGGAGGGTATGCAATAGATATGGAATAAGGAGAGTCCGGATTGGGCAGCTATATATAGGTGCCCATTTATTATGAATTGGAAGGCGATAAGGAGTTTGGATACACACCTGAATATGCTTCCACGGAATCACCGTCGCTAAAATATACAATAGTTCTAAGACGGCGGACAATGACCATAGGGTTTGCGAGTTGGAGAGGAACTACCACAGTTTGAATAACCTGCCAGAAGTCCAAGCGAAATAAGACTCACACGTCGGACACGTATTAAGGTCTCCCGGCTGTTCTGTAGCATGTCGGTTTGCTTGATCTGCTTCGCTACAGAGTCGGTGTCTGGAGGCACTAGTACATGTTCAATTAAGCTCATGGACGGACTGGGAGGGAGAGGAGGGAGGCTGCTCGGGGTGGTGTCATCAAATTGATGTGGGGACTGGTTTGGTGTGGAGGTGATTGGAGACACACGGCGCTTCAAGAAAGTTGATACGTCGCGAAGATCTGAGACAGGTGTCGACTCGCGTACAGGATCGAGAGCAGTGATGCGACGTCCCACCGAAGATCTGCTGGAGTTGGGCTTGAGAGAGGGCGGTTCAGGAGGCGCAATGCGTGAGCTAAAATGGGGTTTACATATTTATTATTAGAGGAGCGCAGATAGAGTTGAGCTCACCTTGGGAGCGGCTGTTGCGGCTGGACACTACGCTTCCTTCTACCAAATAACCCGCCAAAGGTCGGGTCATCCTCTAATGAAGACTGATTCGCGTCGAGATGTTTTTTAATTCTGGCCTGAAGCTCATCCTTTGTGCCCTGATCACTGAGTCTCAGCGCGGCCGCAATTTCCTGCAATTCAGACTTTTTTTTTGGTTGGAGGGCGCCGGTGAATGTTGGGGGCATAGTGGTCAGGAATAAACAAGGAACGGGTCGGTTGACTTCTGTGTTGGGGAGTGTTTACGCGTCTCACACGTGACCTTCGGGGAGCGTGTGTCAAACGAAACGATCTCCATCAATCACCCTGGACTCGTTATAAGTAGTCGGTCGACAAGAGCGTTGTTCCGGTTGTCTCTTTCTCTTTCAATTCCTCACCTCTGGCAGGTTTCGTCACATACAATCTTTTCCTGTCTTTATTTCTTTTTTTCCAATATCTTGTCCGTGCTATTCCACCATGTTCGGCCTCGTTCATCTCCTGTTCATCTATGCGCTCGTTAGTCGAAGTACGCGCCATTCGTTACTCCTGCTGCGAAGTGCTTTGATACGATCTGACAACATATAGCTTTTGCCTTCAATATCACGGCGAACAACCTCAATCTAACAACTACTGAAATGCTCAGTATCCCAGAGGGCGTGGTCAAGGCGACTGTGGGTCTCCTGGTCTGATTTCAGGAAGTTTCTTACTATTTTTTCAGTGCAATACCAATTGCACGGCAGCCGTCTCTGTGATTCAAGCATGTAACGACGACTCTGCCTGCCTATGTAGGGCCGATACCGTCGCAACTCTCCTCGACTGCGAGCAATGCATGTTTAACAAGCTCATCAACCTGAATTCGAAGATGGACTTCCGGGTGGGGTCTCAAGCGGTATTAGCTGGTAAGTGTTCATCCCCTGTTCATCGGTTTTTTTGGTAGAGCATACAATATAATATAGGCTATGCTGCGAGTTGCCAAAGCGTCGCCAACGTAACCCTCGCCGCCAACCAGACGAAGCTCACCCTTCCAGGTAACTGGGATGGACCATTTATTGCGGTTTTACCTGTGGGGGCTGTCGCCGTTGTAATCATCACGACGGTGATCTTAGGAGTCTCGGGGATCACGTTGGTGTCCACCATGTAACCCTGTAACTATGGGGAAATTATAGCACGTGACTCTTTTTTTTTCCGTGTCGAAGTCGCGATGTACAACATAATATAATCACTCATACGTGAATTCGTTATTGTTGCCCATTTTATACTCTGCTTTTTGAGACAACTCTTGTCGCTCTGGCGCTCCTTTGTAAACACTCAGCATGGGGTCTCGTCAGAAATGGCTCACTCTTCACTGAACAAAGCATAATATTCCCCCAAAAACGTTCTACTTTATCAACGTATTCTAAAACTTCGTCTACGCGTCGTCCTAATTACTTGGGAATTCGTAATTTCTTCCTTTCAACTATCCCAGCGTACACACAACAACCCCGCCGGACCATGCCAATATATGCTGAACGTATTGCTGATGAGACAGAAGCATTGCTCACGAATATCGCCTATCGATCTGAAGCCCTCGTCACAAGCCGCGCCTCCAACAAACTCACTGCAGCTGAGCAAGAATGGCTGCAAGAGGACCACGCCTCAGTTTTTCCACCATCTTTCTTTCCACCATACCACGCAGACACTTCCCAACGAACGGAACGTTTCGACTGGCGACTACGCGCTCCTTCACGAATACGAAAGGATCTAGCTGCTAAAATGAAGCACCTGAAGTATGCACGTAGGAAACTGCCCCCTTTAGTCAACGTGGAGCAAGGAGAGCCCTTCTACGACGCAATTCGAGCCTACCAGGACCGGTGCGCTAGCCACTCCATCACATTCAACATAAGGCTAATTTTCATCTAGCTTCTTACGACTTTTGGAGGCTGAACAGATGGAGGATGAAGCTGTTTTGAAAGAGAGGCTCTCAAGCTGGTCCCTCGCTCGTCTACAGGCCGAAGGATATTGTCTCACCGGCCTTTCGGCTTATTGGCTGCAAGCAAATCAATTTGGTCGGCCTGTGGCAT
Organism: Collybia mongolica; assembly: GCA_013420905.1. NCBI lineage: Eukaryota > Fungi > Basidiomycota > Agaricomycetes > Agaricales > Clitocybaceae > Collybia > Collybia mongolica. The sequence continues at coordinate 1,378,482 of JAAXNY010000011.1, forward strand.
CGTTCCTCTTGGGTCCAGGTATGACACTTCCCGAACACCGCTTTGAGTGAGTCCTACCTTCTACAGGGCCCCACATATCTGATTTGTCTGCGCCACACAGTAACGGGACTCAAGTCCTCATTTCTCGAATAGATCCCCTCCAGGAGAAACCAATCCAGGGTTCCGTCATATCCTGTACCACTTCTCAAATCAAAGTTTCTTTTCCTGAGGAATTTGCGGTTGAAGAAGGCGAATGGAGACTCGATGTTGGCCGTTCCAACATCATCTTTGAACGAATGCGAACAGCCATCTCCCATCTCCAACACGATCCACAGCAACAAGAAGAGGTCACCTCTGCTCTAGACAGACAACTGATTTTGCAAGGAACTCACCTTCGCGACGTTCTTCTCCGAACATTCCAGCCATCCAGACGACCCCATGCGCATATACCACTCCAATCTCCTGACGAAAAGGCCTACTTGCCCCACGAAATTCTAGAACATAGAACCCAGACGACAGATGATAACTTAGGAGCATTCAGCAATGATATGCGAATTCAAAGTTGGGCAAAGAGGTACTCCCGAGTCAATCCATTAATCATGGAAGGTGATCCAGTTTTGGAGGGGCTGAACTCAACACAAATTCAGGCTTTGGCACTGATGATAGGGCAACGCATCAGTCTCATACAAGGGGTAAGTTCTCAACATAATAGTAAGTGTAGCATTTTAAACGACTTCCTTAGCCTCCAGGAACCGGCAAGACGAAGACCATTATCGAAGCCGTTAAATTGCTCAAGGTTTGATTTTTCACAAGGCCACCAACTGATCTCATTTTCCCCTGTAGGTCCACTTCGAAGTACCTCATCCAACCCTCGTTTGCACGTACACAAATGTTGCAGTCGATAATTTAGTTGAGGGTCTGGTCGCATCTGGAGTCAAACCCCTTCGCGTCGGCTTCGGGGGCAACGTTCGACTATCCCTCCTTGAATACACGCTCGACCACAAACTCAAAGCTCACCCCCTCCATGTCAGTGTCAGTAATACTTCCAGGCGTGAAGAAGAGCTTAGCGGGCGTATCAAAGACCTGGAGGCAAGACTCGCCGGTCTCCGAAACACCAACAGCAATAATGCCCGCGTGAATAAACGAGCGGACAACATGCAGTTGGCATTGTTGCAAATGGAGCGTGAGCACGGTGTACTCAAATCTCGCATCTACGCCATGAAGCAAGAGATGCTACGGGATGTTATTGCAGACGCAGATGTTGTACGTCAAGATTAAGCTCTCGATCCCGTGCCCCACTCACTATGTGCACCCTGTAGATTTGCACGACATGCATCACATCTGCATGTGTCGCTCTAAACGTGACAGACTTTCCTGTAGTCTTCCTAGACGAGGCTTCGATGTCAACTGAACCGGCTTCTTTGATTCCTATCATGAAAGGCGTAAGTCGACCATGAAAGTAATATATACCCTCTCACAAAAGTATTTTTGTATAGTCACGGCATCTGGCCCTTATCGGTGACCACAAGCAGCTCCCCCCTGTTATCACCAGTCGGGAGGCGCAGGCCCTAGGCCTTGGTACAAGTTTATTCGAGCGACTAACAGACGAAGGCGGTGAGTTTGGTCAATATCGCTCAGGTTGAAATATCTAACTCGGGTCTTCCAGTTGTTCCGTCCATTATGCTCGATGTTCAGTACCGCATGCACCCGGCCATTTCACTTTTCCCGTCCACAGAATTTTACAACTTCACCTTGCTGAACGGTACAGTTGATTCTGTCGGCAATGTGTCACCCCTATATTTGCCTCCTAGTTCGCAGCACCTCCAGGCAGATCTCCAAACTGGGAACAGGCCATCAGTTATTTTCCTTGACCACGCCGGACGAGAATCGATGAACGATCGCAGTCGCGTCAATCGCGACGAGGCAAACATCGTGGCAAGCGTCGTGGAAGATCTGCTGCTCAACAACCCAGTACGTCTCCACAAAACTATCATGTGAAAAACGGAGTCTGAGAAAATCAGCAATTGTGTGGACATGACATTGGAATAATTGCGCCCTACGTCGCGCAAATCTCGCTGTTGAACCGGTTATTTCATACCGATGCCATGTATTTGAAACGGTTTAAGGAAGTGCTTGGCGACCAGCGTGTCATGCAGCTCGCGAATATCGAAATCAAGACTGTGGACGGCTTCGAAGGGCGTGAAAAAGAGGTAATCATATTTTCGACGGTCCGAAACAATCCTGGTGGGTATATTGGGTTCCTCGCGGATCAGAGGAGGCTAAACGTGGGCCTGACGCGTGCCAAGCGAGGCCTTTTCGTCATCGGCAACATCACCACGCTGAAGACTGGGAAAATGAGCGGTGGGGAGGGTGCTGCAAAGGTGGGCAAGGGCGCAGAATCCTGGCGTCGTTATGCCAAATTTTTGACCGACCACGGATTGGTGATCAAATTAGCCGGGGATGCCCTGGGTCAGGCACTATACGGGAATTTGAATGCGGCGAGGGCATCTGTTCAGCGTTTGCGGTGAAAGGACGGCATGGAGCCCACCGGCAGGAATTTACGTGACGGGACAAACCGAGTTCCAGGGTGCGAATTGGACCGAGTTAGACTTCATCCCTTCGCCGAAGAGTTGATGATGCAATACCTCAGGTGGTTGTAACTGGAAGCCGGTATTTCGCTGTTACCTACACGGCCTCGCCTCCCCCGCCAAGACGTTTCGTTGACCCTTACTTTGCCCGAGTATGTCATCACTGTTGATAGTTATCGATACACTTTTCTTTTTTTTCTTTTTTTTTTCACAAAGTGAGGATGATCGAGGACGATTTAGAATTTTACTCAATTTGGAAACTTTTTCGCCGGGGAGAATGTGAAACGGGATGCTTATATATTACGATCATCAGCTGACGACGTTGTTGAGACTTGGTTCAGTAGGAATGAATTACCCGTAAACCATTATTTCCATGTCAGCTCCGAAATCAATGTAGGGCAAGGACAAATAAGCATGCCGGCGGAACAACGGCGAGGTTGACCACACATGGCTCGGCCCCGCCGCGCTATACCTTAAAGCTTGCTAATTATATGATTACATGGCGTTTAACACAGCAATCGCCAACAAGCACGCTGCGGCGGGGCCGAATAAGTAAGCAATTTCAACTACACAACCATTGGGTCCTTCCCGAGCGCTGAAATCTACATACCAATACTGTGATGAATTTATGAGCAGAACAGAATCAGGATCCACCGCCGAGGTGGATGGTCGCTTAACGACAGGCACAAGGGATTACCTAACGAAGTCATTGAGGAATTTGAAAGTGGAATTGACGGTTCGTGGTCGACTCAGGGCTTTTAGGCGGGACGTATATCCAGATCTGAGCGTCATATCCGATCCAATTCAAACTATTATGCCGCATCGAAAAAATCTCATCATAGCCCCCGCGCTCGCCTTGCGTAATCCTTGCTGTTTTTTTTTTTCTCTTTCTCTTCGACGACCATCGCTGTGAGCATTCTCGCGAGTCTTGTCAACTCACTCCCGCGCGCGCAAATTAATCACAGACGACAGCGAAGCACGCAAAGTCTTTGCCTGTCCACTTTGCACACTGTCTGCCAGTCCAACATCCATAATCGGCCAGAAGCCAGCCCAATCATTCACAGAAACTGTTTCTCAAAGGACAGGTTCGATTCCAGTAAAAGCGACGATCTGCCATCATTCCACACCAGCATTTCCTCATACATCACTCAACATTCATGCCTGCTTCCTCGTCAGGTCTTCAAAAGACTAGGCGTCCTTCTCCTCCTGTTCATCCAGCCCCAACTATGAATATTCCTCATCGCCCTTCCGAGATCGACAATGTCCTCAGTCGCCTACAAAAGCTCTCATTGCCGTCTCATTCTCCCTCATCCCTGACATCTCCGTCCAGCTCGGTGTTTTCTCCTTCCTCCGATTCTCTCAAGGCTCGGAATACCCTCGGCGCTCCATTCTCCATGTCATACCTATACCCTTCCAACCAGGTTGAAGATGACGATGTTCCCACCATCATCGACACCTTCGCTCCCAGGCCGCTAGCATATGACCTGTCTCCCACTTCTTCCGCCAGCAGTGACTTTGATTCTGTTTCGTCTCACTCGTCTTTTCCGAGGGCCTCGTTCGACGCCTTTATTGCTACTCGCTCGCGTGTTGTCCGGGTATGTGGCGTATAACCACCGCACAATCCACACTGACTCCCGTCGCCCAGCTGTATAATCTCCCGGCCTTGGCAGAGGCTTTTTTATCCGCTGTGTTTCTCCCGCAAAGTGTACGTCTATGATACTTTTCTCTTCGCTAAAAGTAAGCGTAATTTTTACGCGCAACTTACGCGTTCTGTATTAGTTTGCACTTGGCCGGATCCCGGTGCCAGTGACGATGTGGACCTTACGCGACGATTACTCGGGTTCCCGCTGCGACAGTGTCTGGGCGGTGTATCGCATTCACGAGGAGGTAAGTTAAGACGTGTCGACATTTATATTGGCTCCGATTCCGGGTCGAGGCTTCGCGTCGGGATTCCTTTTTGGCCGCTCGTATTATATCACGTGGTTGATTGTTGTCGCGACAACGGTGTCACGTTGTTCATCACCACGTAAAAAAAATCCTGTGTTTTATCGCGTCAAATATTTCCAGGAACTCCCTTCCACGCATTTCACGGATTTCCGGCCACCGAAACCACGCCTCCGCGACCCTACCTCTTCCGGACAACAACCCTTAGTCTCTTCTCTTGCATTTCAATTTTCCTTTGTCTCCTACATATACCCGTCCCGCATCATGCCAACTAATATCTTCGCTAGGCCGCTGCTGCCCTCTCCCTTTCAGGTCCTGCCATGTCTGTCGCTACTGCTCTAGAGAGCGATTTGGAACCCTTCCATAAACTTCGGCGCTTCGTTCTCAGCCCTCCCGTAAGTTCCGCTTTACGTATTCTATCCAACCAGACTTGCTTACCGCTTTTTTTTTAGGCACAAAATGCATCGTCTCGCTCTCTTCGCTCCTCCATCACTGTCTCTAACCGCCCACAACTACGCGTCTCATTCTCTTATCCTAATCTACAAGATAATAGACCTGTCTCTGATCCGTCTCCCGGAATGGACCTTGGTGATTATACCATTTCGACCAATCCCCCCAACCCGAGAATGAGTTTCAGACAGGGAGATTGGATGTGAGTGTTATTCATCGTCTCCCGATCGTCGGCACCGTGTCTATCTTTATCGACATTGTCTCGATCGAGCGATCATGCTCGTTCCAAAACTCAATTCAATTCCTGAATGCTAATACAAATTCCTCCCTCCAGATGCAGCTCGCCGAAGTGTGCCGCCCATAACTTTGGGTAAGTCTCTCGTCGACCCTTTCCCCTTCATAAAGCCCTTGCTTGCGCTCTCTGTGTCTCAGCTCACTATCCACAATGCTAACCGCTTCATTTCCCTGTATGATTCTCCACAGACGCAACCTGGCCTGCATTGGATGCGGATGCCCACGCGGCGGCGGAATCTCGCAGACCCAGCAGCACCAACAGTCTTATCCGTCCAACAAAACGCTCTCATCTCCGCGTTTTTCTTCGACCCCCGCCCATAACACATCTCTCCCACCCCCACAGCCGCAGCATGTCTATCCTCAGTTCCCACAGCAGCCTGCCTATGTGTCTTCTCCCGCGCCACCTGCAAAATCTCCCCATCCGCTCCTCACGCCATCCGGTAGAGCCTTCGCAGTTGGCGGTAAGGTCCAAAATATATCTAGCGACCCGTTATCACCTTGCATCATGTATTGGCCTGATAATGAACCGTTCCCTGAGCAAGGCCAGATACGCCCCAGTGGCTTAGTCGGTGTCCCCGTAAGCTCTATTCTCCCCCCCATGGTTTATGGCTGAGATCCGTTTCGTGAATGCTTAGCAACCTCCCATACTCAATACGGGCAATAGAGGGCCCATTTCGCATGTACATACCGGTTTCTCTCTTCCCACCGATATTTGATTAATCCCTCTTGGCCTGTTATAGCAACCTGGTGACTGGATTTGTCTCAAATGCAACTACCTGAACTGGAGGCGGAGGAAAGTCTGCCAGACGTGTTTACCCTGTACGTATTTCCCTTTGGAATGCGATTAACACACCCTCACCTTCGTTACAGACGCAGAGGGCAATGGGGACTCTATCTCCGCCGCAGTGCAAGCAGAACGTATCGCCTTGCTCACATCAGTTTTAGCGCAGGCGCAGAAACACCCCAACCCTGCCCAGCCATCCTCCCAAGCGCCCCGCTCGCACTCGATGACCCCTCCGCAGCAGAGTCGTCCCTTCATCGATGTCTCGCCTACCCAGATCCACGCGCCCGTCCACCGCTCCCTTTCGCATTTTGAACTGGGCGCACAATACACTAATACCCGTCCCATCTATCAAACCTCGGGCCATCGCCAGCCTTCGCCCTTGTACTCCACAGGACCTAATCTCCGCCAGATGCCAGTCCACGCTCCCGCGCCTCTGCTCCCATCTTTCTTATTGGAACATGAATCACCCACCCTGTCTCCCACGTCAACATCCTCAGCCGACCTATCATTTGAAGAATTTGATGATCTTACTTCACCGAATCATGCATTCCCCCACGCTAATAGTAGCGATAATTCCGTCACGAGCTCCCCAGTCGGTAATATTTGGCGACTGGACGGAGAAGAAAGCAAATCCCTATCAGCATTTGCCCTGCCGAATCGCCAGGACCTCCTCGGTAACAGTCGGGAGGGTCTTCGCCTTCACTCGTGATTTCATGTATGCTCTCGTTTCACGCCTACCGATATTCGCCGCTGACGAGGGCACATATTTTCCCCTTTCCCCCGCTATTTCTTGTGCTACAAATATTATCAGTGACTAATGAGGACATCCGAGGTTACGGGGGTTGGGATAAACAATTTTGGGACAGGGAGGAAATGTTTCTGCAACGCAACGCACCGGGACGATTTAAACATGTTTATTTCTTTTTTGGAATTCCCGCATCTTCGCCTTACTTATTGTGACAACTAATCTAACTACTGCTTCGGCCCCCTTGAGCTCGGTCGTCTTGTACCCCATAGGAATGCACCTTTAGGCACTTTCACGCGTATCTACGTCGCCTATGTACCTTGCCTGTTATATTATCTTGGAACGAACCTAGTTATAAGAATTTGCTGTCGGTCCTTGCTTGGACCAGGCCAGACTGAGAATAAATAGCTAATAATGATACGCGTCACGTTATCTTACGCGTTTTGGACTCTGAACACGATAACATGAAGATGGCTGAAGGGGTGATATCTTTCCCCCTACTAGGCCAGCCATCCTCATCAGCACTCGAATATCTGAAAATATCCTCCCCACCTTCCACAGATGCCACTCATGAATCCGACTTACTCAAGTCAATACGTACAGCTCTACGCGGCTCTGACACCGAATCAATAGCCACCATCCATACAACATCCTTCCTATGCGATGATGATCTGGAAGATGAGGACGAACTTACGTGGAACGCGCACACCGTGATTTTGGGTCGTGGTGGTGTGATGAGAAAGAAGTGGAATTTTGAAGAAGAGGGTCAGTCCATCCAATGGGCGTGCATTGGGTGGTTGGAACAGAATGTCCCGAAAAGCAGCATGACACCCCACAACGCGACCCATCACTCACCAACCCGGAATGCGAAACCAGAACCACCCGCAGCGGAAAGGAAAACATTTGGTCCTTTTGCTCAGGTCCAACAAAACACCGAGATAGATCTCGGTAACACGACCCGCGCCGCTGCGGTCTTCATATTCTTAAGGAGTATAGGGAAGATATTCCTGAAGACCGGAATTGAATACACCTTTTCCCTCCCATTCATCGTACGGAAGGCATGGCCTTTGTCGCCACATGGAGTGATGATACAGAGAGTGCTTGAGCCCAGCGAATTGTATGAAGCAGATATCACTGGTGACGCTGTTCTGCCTACGATTTTCTCCGTCACAAGCCCATTCTCCGAGGCTGGCACAGTTGGGTTGACAACTGGGATTATTGGTGGGTACATGAGCACACTACCCACACTAAAGGACGAAGATGATAATTCAACGAAACCCCTGAAATCCGTTACCCCGACTGAAATGGTGGTCTGGGCGTCTCACCGAAGTCCAGCATCTGACGATGACGTACTCGTCACTGTCGACGTCGAAAAGCGCCAGCTCTCCATATGGCGCTACGTATATATCAAACCAAAAGATATACCGGTTCCCTTAGGCCGCTCCCGCACATATGGAATGGCCAAGAAACGCCAGTCAACGGCAGGCGCCGGCAGTCGCAGATCATCAGCGATACTTACTGACATGGTTGACAGAAGGCATCCATTATCACCCAATATCAGATCCCGCGAGCAATCGCCCACCGCGGACCTCCAAGAATTGGCTTCGCTATCTGCTCTCCCTGGGATGCCACCAGCGCTTTCGGCAATGTCAACCATGACGTCGCTCGTGTCAGGTGGTTCTTCACAATGGTCTGCACCATCGAAGGGTCGACGTAACTCTTTGACGAGAAATGACTTAAGTGTGACGATGGACAGAATGGTGTTGGGAGGAAGGTTGGACGCAGATACAAATTTGACTCCCATTGAACACGGGAGGATGAAAGCAGCTTACTGGATGGAGAAGCTGCACTCTCAGGATATCGGTGAACTCGAGTACGTAGGGATAAATCTTCGTGCCCGACGGAACTCTCATCTGCCACACTCAGCGCTTCATCATGGAAGAATATATCTGCGTCGCTCTTCGATTCCCGCTGGGACGGCAAACAGTATCGGACACTGATGTCCATATGCCTTCCAGAAAGCCAGTCGCTGAAGCTGTTCTCCCTTGCACCGAATGACGAGAAGATGCTCAAGGCCTCGTTTATCCAGGAGTTCCCCGCCATATCAGCAACTTCTCTCTGCATCACCAGAGGAAATGTTTGGGACCTTCTTTTAGTGAAACCTGACCATCGCTTAACGATCCTCACTCATGGTATGCATGAGCTATCTGTCGAAGTGTACCACCAGTCCCCCTCAGTCAGCCGGGATAACAATCGTCCTCCGTTTTGGCCTATCAAAACCCGTCAAGCGGTATCTATAGTAGGAGGCACAAAATCCGTCGTTACTTTAGAATTCGATGATGGGTTAAAGGGCATGACCACAATGAATCTCCGGCCTCAGGATTCTCTCACTACTCAATGTTTGCACATCCTAGCTCTCACCCTTCCGTCGGAGCTTATGTTCTCGCTACACCAGCTTTTCTTGCAGACATGGTCCTCACGCCATCTTACTGTTTCTAACGTTGTTGAATTCAACTGCTTCACGGATGCGCTGTACGGGCTATTCAAACTTCCAATCAACAAAGCACAACCAACGAATGACCCTTGGACGGAGTTGGGCAGATCAATATCTCACGATCGCTTTCGTGAGGATCCCGCATTGAAAAGGCTAAGTCTACCCCCGAATCCACCAAATCTTCACTCCCGAGATACATCAAGCAAACCCCACAAACTGCTCGCCGCTGTTCTCTACGCCCTACACACTCTTGGAGAGGACTTGCGCCTAACGGCCCACAATTACCGATCATTGATAAGACTGGTTCCGGTCATCTGTAGGATCGCACTGACAATACGGCCAGAATGGGCTGATTATTGGAAAAGGCTCTGTCCTGACGCTATGGAAGGCTGGTCGTCTCCACAAAATCCCGGTATGTTCGCTGCCGCTATCGCTATCACTATGACCATGAATATCAATGCAATGCAGCTACTGAAAACTTCGATGATCGAATACCTGTTTGGCCTCCCGATATCTCCGCCATCCTTTATGGGCGAATCAGCAACCCTGACTGGCAAGTTCCCTGGCATGATACACATTACATGGCGATTCGCTTCGGCATTACGCCCGCTTTCGCCTATGGTCGACTTGACCCCCTTCGCGCATTATACCATCTCACAGGGATTTACAGATGTCTATCGGACAGTACAGTCAAGGAAACCCAGAAGAGGGCCGAAAATGCCGTTTACCTGATGGTTACATCTGCCCTTGGGCCCGAGTTCGTGAAACACTTACCTATGGGTATTGCTGCCCCTCTCATGGAGGCGTTGAGGACATGTCAAATGGCTCCTCCGGGGGATTGGCCACTGGCTGCGTACCGCGCGATCGGGAGAAACGACCTCGCCGCATCAGGTAGCGAAATTCCTGATATGCTCTTCAGCGACGGTTATCGTCCAATGAAAGATTTCGTTGTACGCATAGATCATATCAATTTCGACCAAGACCACTTACTTCTTTATAGAACTCATTGCAACGTCGTCGAACAATTGGGGAGATTATTAACGAAACCCGAGCTGCAGCTTCTGGACAGATCGACGCTGTTTCTGGCGTCGAGATCGACCTTGCCGAGTTCACAGACATCCGTTTCGGCCAAGATCGCCGACTAGATGAAGTTGCGCGGATGCTATGCTCTTCAACAGTACCATCCATCAGAGTTGTGGAACGGCCCGAACTCAGGTACTTTACCATACGATTGTCTTTTAACCCAATTGCTTCTGACGCCTTGACTTTCCAAAACAAAAATAGCGAACACGATCAAGCCAAAGAGCACCAGAACCAGGTTGTTCGCATCGCGGAGCGGACGCTTGCACTGCCATTTGGACGTGCAATGTTTACGTTTGGCTCTGTTCCTACTGTGACTCGCGAAGCTTACGCCATACCCAAAATCGAATATGCGGTCAGAATTCAGCCTCTCAACGTTAAGATTACCCCTGAGGCAGGTAGAATCCCTGCGGAATCATTCCATTGGGGTGACTTTCACAACGGTGTCGCCGCAGGATTGCGTATATCCCCTTCGTCAGCTGGTATCGAAAGCTCTTGGATTGCGTTTAACAAACCGTCGGACCTTACCCCCGAACATGCTGGCTTCCTCTTCGGACTAGGCCTAACCGGCCACTTGAAGGAGATGCTGACCTGGCACACATTCGGTTATCTCACTCCCAAGCATGATTTGACCTCGATCGGTGTCTTGCTCGGGCTCTCTGCCGCGAATATTGGAAACGGTAATCAGCATGTCACAAAATTATTAGCAGTCCATACCCCTGCTCTTCTCCCGACTCCAACAGTTGATTTGAATGTATCCCTCATGACACAGGCTGCTGGGTTGGCGGGTGTCGGACTTTTATATTTAGGGACTAAAAATCGACGGATGGCAGAGGTCTGTCTAAATCAAATCAGTCGCAAAGATCTTGTCCAGCCCGACCTCAGTAACGAACACCGAGAAGCGTACACCTACTCAGCTGCCCTAGCGTTTGGTATGATTATGCTTGGAAAGGGGACTTCAACACCAGCAGACATGGCTTTAGTCTCACGCTTGAACGTTCTCGTGCGTGGGAGCATTCATACCACAGACCAGATTCGGCACACGCGGCCCCCATTCGACGTAAACCTCACGTCGCCAGCGGCAACGATTGGGCTTGGTCTTATGTACCTTAGAACCGAACGCCAGGATATTGCCGACTTGTTAGCAATCCCCGATACTGTCCTCGAATTGAATCGTATTCAACCAAGCTTCATACTTATCCGTACCATTGCACGATCTCTGATACTTTGGAACTCTATAGAGCCGACAAGGGAATGGCTTTCTTCACAAATGCCGTTCCCCCTCGTAGACGCCTTACAGAACCGGTCCAAAGACAAACCACTGGATGATGCTATAGAACTGACCTACCATAATATAATCGCAGGTAGTTGTTTTGTCTTGGGCCTCAAATACGCCGGAACGGCTCGCCAGGCGGCGTACATGATGATCATTGGCCATTTCGACATGTTTACGCGATTGGTTTATTCGCCAGGTTCGTACTTGATCCACTCCAAGTTCCTAATTGCTGATCCACCCCCAGGATTAGGCTTGGCCTTCGATCACAAAATTAAGCGTTCTGCTTACAGAGATGGTCTCAACCTTATTTCTCTTTCTCTAAGCATGGTCATGGCTGGTACCGGAGAGATAACGTGTTTTCGTCGTCTTCGGTACGCATACGGCATGTATCAACAAGCCATGTACCATCAACCTTTCAAATACGGCATTCATGTTGCGCTGCACATGGCAATCGGTCTCCTCTTCGTTGGCGGAGGACGTTTTACACTGGGAACGTCAGATGCTGCTATTGCATGCATGATAGCATCTTTCTTCCCTCGATTCCACCATCTATCATCGGATAATAAGAGTTACCTCCAAGCTCTTCGCCATCTCTGGGTTCTTGCGGTCGAACCTCGCTGTCTAATTGCTCGCGACGTTGATTCCACTGAAGTTGTTTACCTTCCAGTTAAAATAACTGTGAAAGAAGGGGATGATATTGGTGTGACCCAGCTAATCTCGCCAACGTTAATTCCTGATCTCGACAAGATGCTATCCATCCGAGTTGACACTCCTCGTTATTGGCCATTTTATTTAGACATCGAACATCTCCCTCACCACAAGAAAAATCTCCTTCAAAGCCAGACCTTGTTCGTAAAGCGGCGAACTGCGTTCCTTAGCTATACCGAAGACCCAAGGGGAAGCCGTAGCCTGTTTGTGAGACCTGGAGCCGCATCTGGAGGCGCTGCCATCCTTGACTTCCCACAGTGGACAGACACAAAAAATCACCCTGCAGGTGACCTGTCGGAATTCATAACGTCTTTCTCCAACGACGTGCTCTTCCTAGCCTTTGCAGACCACTTTTCTCGTGATGCTGAAACAGACGATGAACGACTCTTCCATGCTTATTGTCACGCCGCCCTGCTTGATAGCATCCTACAAGACAAGCCACAGACGTTGCAGTCGCATCTAACGTTATTCCGCTATCGGGCGATGTCGCCCAACTCACGATACTTCCATCTCCGCCTTCAAGACCTGCGGTTCGCTGCTGATTTCTACAGTAAAATTTATGACCGACGATTCAGTGGACGCTCCGAAAATAATCCTCGCCCCCCGCTCATTCGGGATAGCACGGTTGCGGGTGCACTCCATGCTCTTGACCAGCGACTAGACGCCATAAGGTTATCACCACCATTCCTTATATCCCTGGGACAATATGCACGGGGAGAAATAGTTGCTGAAATAGAGGCATCCACTTCCCAAAACCTTGCTTGGTATTTACTCCGAAACGGGGTCCCTGTCTCAACACTGCTCATTATCCTAAGAGGCTTGGCGCGCGACGCGCACCTTCAGTGTTTAGGGTCTCCACCTCCTGAGGGAACTAACAACGCCGCCGCGCTGGATCTGGGCATTAAAGAGGTTCTGCATGGTACGGGAACCCGGATGACCACGGCCTTTGGTTCTGGCTGGTCTGTTAGGTCCCTAGATGAGATCATTGAGACCTGGAATGCCGTCGTTTAAAATTTGCCACCTGACCCTTGTTCTGCAACCTACTCAATGTACATTAGACATAGATAAATACACCGAAGCATCTCCTCTTCCTCCGATAGTCGAATAAAGCACAGCATAGTCAGAGTCCGATAGTGATTACAATCAGTCTTGGATAAAAATCTCAAAATAGGTAATGGACAGAAAATAACGAAACTATGATACAAATCTCGATCCGAATGTGCTCACAATGCACGCTCAAAGGCGGCGGGGCGGCTGAACCCCTCCTGCATAAGAACTGTTCGTCGTTTGCCGACAGCCTGTGAATGATCATGTCAGAGTAGATAGCAGTCACATCCTGTTGGGGTTTATACCTCATTCAACTGTGTGAGCACGTCTACAGTTGTTGCCCAGTCAATACATGCATCGGTGATGCTTACGCCATGTTTGAGCCCTTTGGGACCTTCGTCAGGCACGTCCTGCCTTCCCGCATTGATATTGGACTCGATCATTACACCGGTGATATTCCTCTCGCCGACAGCAAACTGAGCACAGATATCATCTACGACCCGGGGTTGATTGTTGTGGTTCTTTTGTGAGTTTCCGTCTGTGATGCTACTTCAACAAGATCATTGCCAAAAATAATCCAGGGTTGACATACGACTGCAGTCGACCATGATACTCGCCCATTCTCGCTTCTTCGAAATGACCTTGGCAGCCTCCTTGACATGCTCGCTCGCGTAATTGGGGCCTTTGGTACCCCCACGTAGAATCACGTGGACATCTTTGTTACCCCGTGTCTTGACGATTGAGGCGAGGCCCTGTTCTGTGACACCCATGAACGCATGTGGGTTTGACGACGAGCCCATGGCATCAATTGCCACAGACACACTGTCAAGCCAGAGTCAGAATCAAACAGTGAACGGAGAGTCGGCAACTACGCCACAATACCTTCCATCCGTTCCGTTTTTGAAACCGATGGGGAAAGAGACACCAGAGGCGAGCTCCCGGTGTAGCTGTGACTCCGTTGTCCGTGCACCAATTGCTCCCCAAGACATTACTGAGAGTTATAATCAGATTTTGGGAAAGAAACAAGGGAAGGGATACAGACAGTCCGCGATATATTGGGGAGAGATGGTATCTAGAAGCTCAGAACCAACAGGTATACCAAGGTCTGTGAGGTCGCACAGGAGCTGACGGGCAATTCGCAGGCCTTTGTTGATTTTGAATGACCCATCGATATCGGGGTCGTTAATTAAACCTTTCCAGCCAACGGTAGTGCGCGGTTTCTGTGATTGAAAGGGGTGTCAATATTCAGCTAGATAAGGATTTTGAATTGGGGTGGTACCTCGCTAAGAAGAGCGTGTCAGTATGCGAGGTATCGTAAAAATAGAAAAAATCTTACAAGTACGCGCGCATGATGATCATAAGATTCGGCCATTCTGCAAGCTTAGATTTCAAAAGCTTGGCGTACTCCATCGCCTGTTCAGGCGAATGAATTGAGCATGGGCCGACAACGACAAGGACACGATCGTCGTGGCCAGCGAGAATTCTGGCAGCATTGTAGCGGGCGGATGCAATAGTCCTCTGTGAGGTGGCAGAAGAAACAATCTCATGCCGAAGAAGCGCCGGTTGGACGAGGGGGTCATACTTCGGGTGGGCAAGTCAATCGATGAGAAATAGGGCAGGATAAAGAAGAAAAAAAAGTACCCCAATGACTCGTCGATCTTGGATGTATTGTTGAACTTTCTGAGCATCGTCAAAGTCAGGGAAGGGAGATACGTTGTACATGTCTTCGTCAGGGACGGCTGTAAAGGCCAAGTTGAGATTAGAGGATAAGAAGGAGAGTGAGTAGGAGTACTCACGAAATCTGAAGGATCGTGGCTCAGGCTTTATGGGAATTGCAGTCGAAGCCATGATTCCTGTACTGATGTATGAATCGAGTCAGAGTGGGGATATCAGCGAATCGGGCGTACCAACCGGGGGTTGAATTGAGAAGATTGTCGGGGAAGATGCTTAGTGGGTTGCGATGCTGAAACCTGAAGGGAGTAACTAGCGAGATGCACGGACGTACAATCCACTATCTGCTTTTTATTTTTATTTTTACCACAGAAATATGAAAAAAAAATTCCAACAAGCGCGCCATGATCGATCACTCACGTGATCTCGACGCGAGGTTGCACCGTATATTTTGGTGCATTCTATTTCTTTTTTTTATTAATCACCAAAAATGTCCAACACTTGCGTTACTCTCAAACCTGTCCCTGGCTTTTGTATCAAATCTGCTGCTCTTCAGCCCGGTCTCTATACTCCGCCCTCGGCTGCCGTTAAACCAAAGCCAGGTCTTTTGGAACCCGAATCTGGTCCTATACCCGTCCCAATAGGGCTCAAAATCTTTATCAACATTGCATGGGATCCAAACGTGCCACCTCCCCCGGCCGGCAGCGAAGAAGCCATTCAGCAGGCCATGAAGGGCGAGGACCTGGATGTTGATGACCTGAACCCGGATGGATGGTACGTTCCCGTCATAGTATCTGAAGGCCGGCAAGACAAGGATAAAGGTACGCTTGTATCTCACTTTACAGCCCCAGTTGAAACTCCCCCCCCCCCCTCTATTCCGGTTCGATACCCGTGGATTGCCACATCCTCCGATCACTACGATAACACATCTAACTGCTTTTGAAAGTCTTACCTGTTTAATCAAACTCATTTATTTTGATATTAATTCGCGGTTTGTAGCTGGAAATCCTTCCCTGGTCTTTGATTGTATATATCATACCTCGGTCAAGTCTCGGACGCTCACAGACCCCGAGTTCAAAATATTCCTTGTGGGTGAGTCCATCAAAACCACTGATCGCTAACAGTGCCTAACCACAATCAATTTCCTCAACATAGAACTCGCTCTCCAACGTCTCGAAGCACAAACCTCCCTCGTTCTATCTCGCCAAATTGGCACCCCCAATATAAGTTCCAAGGGCAAGCTTCTCCCTCGCACTGTCCTCATTCCTTCCTTTCTCGCCGGCAAGCCCCAACACTCCAATTCGAAGCCACTCATTGAGGAGGTCACACATGCTTCCACTTCGGCGTCTCCGACCTCGCCGAGTTCTCGCAAGCCCAGAGACATACTCAAAGCGAACCCCCTCCAGGGTTCGTCTCCCTTGGCCAAGTCAACCACATCCAGGCACGAAAAGCTCACTTGGACGTGGTCGAAGATAGACGATAGATTACGAATTGTCATCTCTGTGCCTGCTCTCGTACGTCATTTCCCCCTCCCCCCCCCCCAACAATCAGCCCCATGCACTCCTCCAACATAAGCCTTCTTGACCATTCGTCTAACAGTTCATTCTATTCCCAGATAACCTCGGACATCGCCCAGGCAACGTTGGATATTGAACCCCGCCGGTTTATCGTCAGTATACCCGACTATCCGACGCTCGATGTCAACCTTGTTCTGTCCGACGCCGAGATCGTGGCCACTTCCTCCTCCAAAACATCGGTGAGCCTGCATGGGACCCCGGATGAAGAAGTACAGGAACCAAACCAAATCCTTATGCTTAAACGCCAGCGTGATCTAGACGTCGATAGCGCGACCGCGGAGTGGCATGTAGCGGAGGGTAATTTAGTCCTCCTGGCGTGAGATTAGAATCACAATTTAATTTAAAAATTACCGACTGGAAGTCGTAACTTCCTACATATCAAACAACCTGTTAATGTAAATCGTCTAATTATTCCAAGAAACCGATAATGATAATCGATACAACCATCCCTTCTTATCCCAGGATGTT
Organism: Collybia mongolica; assembly: GCA_013420905.1. Lineage (NCBI taxonomy): Eukaryota > Fungi > Basidiomycota > Agaricomycetes > Agaricales > Clitocybaceae > Collybia > Collybia mongolica. The sequence goes on from JAAXNY010000011.1 coordinate 1,395,587, forward strand.
AGCGACTGAACCGAACTGTCGGTCAACTACATCAACCCCCAGCCTTCCCTAGCAAGGCATAACCACCCCCTTGGGGACCGTGAAGCTGCCATATGGTCAATTGGAACCGGCGGCCATCAAAAGCTAAACTTAACTCACCTTACTATAGCATCTCATACACAATGGTTCGCCATCATGGTCTCTTAGGCGGCTGGAGTCGAGGGATATGTTGCACTCCATACACCGCAAGCAATTCTTATGAAATGTCTTTCCCACCGCTTTCACCTGCACGGAGATAAGTATCACCAGCGATGATTACAAAATACAGACGTGCCTGTTCAGCAAAATACACACTTCTTCCGCATCGGGGACAGCTGGGTGTGCCTGCACCCCACTTTCTGGGCGACCCCTTCCCGGTCGTGTGGATCGGTACTCCACTGCTCAAAGCAGCTCCGTAACGTGTGCCGGTCGCAGATGGCATAAGGGGGCGAATAAAATCACTCTCTACCTCGCGCTGACTTACATCACCCTCACTTCCCACCGCAGGTATCGTATCTGCGAACCCATTATTATCCATCATGCCTTGCACCGCGCTGATCGAGCCAACACTCCGATTCGGAAAATGGCGCGGTCGCGTTCCATAGCTACCAGTGCGCGTAGGGCTCAAGGGTACAGTCCGAGGAATACCGCCGTGCCCTGGCCGTCCGGTGTTCGATGGGGTTCCAGTATACACCGCAGTCAGCGGGGGCGGGCGAGACTTTGAGAACAACGATGCCGGTGATGCTTGCCAATCCACAGTATCGCGCTCTTCCTCAGCGTTAATATCGGCATCGCCCTCAACAGCCTCAGGTGATTTGTTATCTGCTGGGGCCGTGTCTATTTCGGCGCGCGGGAACGAGGTAGATGTTGGACTCGTTGCTAGGGACCTGTTGGGCCTCAGTCGAGGTGCGGCCAATATGCTGTTGCCATACCCCCCGCCGGTGCCCAACGCACGATCGGGGGACGTGTTTCTGGGTGGCGTCACGAAACTGTTCTCTCTAGTGGGTGAAGCAAGGGGTGATCCCAAGTGGGAGGGTATATCATCGCGGTATGGCGCAACAGGGAGATTTGCTTGACGAAGGTCGTGTGTTCCAAAGTTCTTCACATGGCAAGATTTACTGGATCATGGAGTCAGTGCGGTTCTATAGCAGTGACCCAGATGTGCGCACCAGTATGGCTATTCATTCAGACACGAGCAATGAGAGATGTCGGCATGTACCCAAATGAAGGAGACACTCACCTTTTCGTCGTGCTCCAGAAGGGTCAATGAATCCAGTCTCTTGTGGCATATCGTACATGCGAGACATGGCTGGAGCACAACAAATCAGGAAATTTAGTAGCGTTGGGAGAACAATACAGACTTTGTGGTAAAGCTGATTCCTCATCAGCAACTTGGTCCGCAGAGCATAAGGGACGTTGAAGACATACCTTTCTACCTGGTCCCATCGCCTGATGTCATCGGGAACATCCAGTCACTGCCGAATACTTGAGAAATACAGACAAATATCTACGCACCTGTTCTGCAGCATAGACGGCCTTGTCGCACCTAGGACAGCGCTGAGTTCCTCCAAAGGGATGCATGATCTATATTATAAAGGGACGAAATAATGGCCAGCTTCAGAGTGAGGGATTTCGTTCAGGATCAGACTTGATTACGGAAGCGAGCGGGGTTTTAAAATGACATCCGAAAAAAATGATTGTAGATTTCTCACTGGCACATCGACCATCTACACCCTCGATATCCTTCATCCCTCTCCATCTTGCCTCTCCTCTCCCCCCTTTCGTTGAATCTATTCCATTCTTGTAAAAATGTCCGACGATGAGCACCATAATCAGACCATCGAGAGCGTATGTTCGACTACCATCCGTTTATCGATTTCATCGCGCTCACACAGATATCCAGGCGAGCGCGAATGCCTCTTTGACCTTCCCCATGCAATGCTCTGCTCTCCGTAAAAACGGTCACGTCGTCATCAAAGGTCAGAATCTCTCAATGTTCATCCCGATATATAAACTCAACCGAAATAATCTCCAGGACGCCCCTGCAAGATCGTCGACATGTCCACCTCCAAGACAGGAAAGCATGGCCACGCCAAGGTTCATCTCGTTGCCATCGATGTATGTAACTCGCTTTCTTCCATTTCTCTCAGACTAATTGACACTCCATCTCTAGATCTTTACCAACAAGAAACTTGTGCGTTCCACACCACCGGCATGAACCTTATCTAACCGCCCAGTAGGAAGATATCAGTCCTTCTACCCACAATATGGACGTTCCTAACGTCCGCCGCAATGAATACCAGCTCGTGAGTTGCACTTCAAACTGTTGAAGTATACACTAACACCCCGCCCAGGTCAACATCGACGATGGTTTCCTCAACCTCATGACTCAGGATGGTGTCTCCAAGGATGATGTCAGGGTACCTGAAGGTGACCTTGGAACTGAGATTCAGAATGGATTTGATGCAGGAAAAGATCTCCTGGTCACCATCATCAGCGCGATGGGAGAAGAGCAGGTATACATGCCTCTGTTTCTATCTAAAAACCTAGCTCTCATATACATTCTCCTCTCCCAGGCCATTTCTTCCAAGGAGGCTCCTAAAGGCTCTTGATCGGTGAGCTCATCCCCCCATTCTTATGTCTCCAAGTCACGAGACCTCTGTTCGATAGATTTCTTTCCCATCCTTGTACCTGCCTTAATCTGTGTGGTTATAGTTATAGTTTCCATTCATATCGTCAATCAACCTATCCGATTCAGTCATCCCCCTTCCTTTCCGCGTGTTTCATCCATCCAGAGTCACCTCGCCGTCTCTCTTCATATCCGCTTGTTGTATTCAAACCAATCAATGTAGGACATGAAAGAAGTAGAAAGAAAAAACATTTATCAAAAGCATGGTTTGTAGATCTTGATCCTAAATCAGCCCTTTATCTTAGACGAGGAGCATATCTCAATGATGTACGTATAAGCGCCAACGCGTTGTCCCACCAACAAAGGGACCTTGACGATGCTGATTGCTTAGTATGGGCACGCCATAGGTTCGTTTCTCCACAATTCATATTTAGGGAAGTTTCTTTTTTCCACGGTATCTCTTTCTGCTCAGGCCTATTCTATTTAGATATCTTCTGCTTTACACCACACCATTTCACGTCGTGGGCAACGCAATTTTGAAATAAAAGCATCATAAAAAAAAGACCATTTATTGGACCCAATGACGCCCACACTCATTTAGTGTATTTTGTTCACAGGCATTTAATATTTCGGATACGAACCACGGACCTTACCCCAATTCTCTTCTGACGGTTTCCCCTACATAGCCTCTAGATCTGCTCATAATCTTCCTTCACTTTCGTCGCCCTGGAAAATATACATATCCTCGATTTCCAACGTTCAACCCTGAGGTCTTCGAAATTCCATAATGATTATCGAGCTAACGAGTAACAAGCGAATATATATTTATCTGTTAAAGGTCCGCCTTACAAGGAGACAGGAGCATCTCTAGATCTGGGGACGGATGGAGGGTCGAGAGTCAGCGCTTTGAAAAAAATAAAAGTTGGGACACACTGCAATCTGGGAACTCGTTTTAGCCTCCATTGCCTATGCTCTATTTAGACCACATCAAAGGCTCGATATAGTACGTCCATCATGTTCTACTGTAGCCCTGTTCGTTCTAAGAGCCTAGGAAACTATTGTTGATTTAAAGCCTCAGTTGCTTCTGTAAAATTCATCCTCCGGTCAACCAACTTCGAGTAAGCCATAACTTTCGTTCTGGTCTGACTCCCACAATTACATGGCCAATTTGTATTGATCACAGACGACTCATAGTCCTGTCGTGGCCATCCCAGAGAAATGATTGGCAGTGAGTAGCCGTTGAAAAGGTTTTTTTTTGGATATCCCTTCCATGCAATACCGTCTGGCGTGGGCCGTTGCAAGCACGGCATGTCCGAGTTCGAAACTGTGGAACGGAAAAAATCATTGATATGGATGATACATATTACAAATATGTATACACAAAGCCACATGACCCATACATCAAATAACGGAGATGGCCGCAACGTCGGGAGGTGTAGCCATCAAATTTCCCTCAGTTGAAAAGAGTACATACCTCACATTCTCAATACTTCGAACTCGGAATTAACGCGTCTTTCATGGATTCTTAGTGGAGATAGATTAAATAATAGCCTTGTGTCCCAAGCACCCTAGATGGAATTGGGATGCATTCTATGCTGCGGTGAGGAAAGTCAGAGCTACCGCTCCTTTACTGCTGCGCTTCTTTTTTTAACAGTGGCCCCTTAACCCAAATGTTAGGCGGAGCCACCAAATATAACGTCTCCAGAGCCATCTCGGTAGTGCGTCTTTCAAAGTTCAACGTTCAACCTCAATCCCTAAGATCTGTAGTGCCTGTCGATGTGCCTTTTTCTGACGCCTTACCGACGTAAGTGCCTTCTCAAGTTATTTTCCATCGACGCACTCACAATTTCACATTTCAGTAGGCAACAAAAGCTGGCCGAGGCGCCCATTGGATTAGGACACCCATTTGATAGGGATGATGCTCACGGCGGCCATACTAACACCGATGTTTTTTATAGCCTCTCGTCTGGAACTACCCAGGGTATGCAGGACTCATCTAAAACTGGAAACAGCAAAAATAATTTCACTCAATAATATCCAAATCTATCATGTCGGTATATTCGCTCAGTGGGCCCACTGATGACAAGAATAGGTATTGTTCCTTTTCTTCAACGTTAGCGCCCTCGCCACGAAGCTCAATAAAATAACAAATATAAAGGGAGTTTAGGTGACAGCCTGTGGCATCCAATATTTTGATTCCTGGACGGCTCTATCCAATTTGCGAAAATGAAATCATCAGGCGGTGAGGTAAATCATTTACTTACCCTTGTCTGTTGGCGTCATACGCACACCTTAACTCCTGACATTTTTCAGCATTGGTGACCTTTACGTGTTGGCACCGCAGGAAAACGATCTTAAAGTCGATCTCCCATGTGTCTGGAGTAAATCTCAAAGGTCAGTGAGTTATGCGCAAGGAGCTGCGTACTGACTCCTTACACTTCACATCTTAGCATAATCGTCACCTTGGTCTACCAGTTAATGGGGCCTTTCTTATCCTTTGACGCTTTAGGATATAACATGATACTCAAAGCTGAAATACCTCCGACTCGACTCAGTGCAATACTCCACCCTAAGTATATTTTCGTAACAAGAACTTTTCAAAACAGACGAAAGGTGGCAGGTCGGTAGGACATATGTGGGCGTCTCAGAGAAATAAAGGCACCCTTTGAAAGACTTTCGCCCACAGTTTCATGAACATGGAATACATGCTATCTTAACGCACGCAAAACCAGAGGAAGCACGGCGACTCCTCAAGGTGAAACCCAAATTATTTATAAGTATCAATTCAGCGTGATCAAAGATCAAATATTCAATGGTATCTCCATGCTGGTGAGAGATCGTTGAACAATACACTGGATGTGTCGCTGAAAGCAATGCATTAGTTCAATTCCTTCCAAAGCGGGTTCTTTGCAAGCAGAGTCCTCAAAGGACCAAATAAGAGACATGTTTCGATGGTCGTAACACATGTTCATCGACTATCTCGTGGCAGTGTGGTAGGCCACATTATAACACCGGAAAGGTGGCGGCCCTCCGTATTAACATTGCGGTGGCAGCAACCTTTTTTCCTTACAGAAAGTGGTGATTGCCTTGGCGATGAGCTTTTTTGGTTCCCTTTCGCAGTTGATGAAAGGCTGGTATCGCGGCGGTGTACTACTAAACTGGGCCCCCCCGCAGAACATCAAAACTACCTCCATTGACGACCACCCCGTTCTCAACCCGAAATTCATCGAGTTAGCATTCAATAAGTGGTCCTTGCGAAGGTCTCTGCTTATGGACGCAAATTGTTTGAAACCAATGCTATACAACAAATGTTCGAACTGCAAGAAAAGTTCCCTGGAAGTACGTATCTTCCCATTTCCCGGCGTTTGATCATTGACTAAACCTCCAAAAATGTTCTCAGGAAACGTCACGATGCCGGTGCAGTGGGTAGAGGTAATCTGATCCTTGTTATATTTTTATGGTCGCCGGTCTGACCACCGAATCATGATAGCCAGTTGGTGTTAGTGCTGGGATAATGTCTGGTGGCGCCGCGACCTAATTCTCTTTAACGAAACTACCTTAGCTAAGTATCATTGAAACAGCCTCCCTTCTCCCACCCGCGAAGAACGGGGTTGATTCGGGAGGAAAGCCTACAGGTAAACCCTATGACGTTTTAGAGCCGTGTCCATATCAAACTTTCTGTTCAAAATAACGAAAATACGTGTAACTGATGGGTTAGTCATGCCTCTTTTGATTTCTGGCCGTCGCCCAGGTGTGACTTGGTCGATACCCTAGATTTGATAGGATCTGAACACGAGGCCGACACATGAACTGGCAGCATAACCCATCGGTAAAATACCCTACTAGTAAAGTTATACAAGAGTAGATATATGTATGGTTGAATTTTTTTTCATAAACAAGATTGCCCTTCATGATCAATATTCAGACCGAAACGGCGAACTCGGAACGGCAGTGCTTAATGTTTGAGTTTGGTTTGGCTACTTGGTGGCAGTGAGCGCGAGCATTGAAGCAAATATGCTAATTATTTTTTTCAATAGAACGTTATGTTCTTCCCGGCTCAAGAGGTAGATGGCGAAATGATTGAATATTGAACGTTGAACGTTGAACACCCAAGTGTCGGTGCGACTGGTAACAGACTACAATTATACATCGCACCGTCAACATTACAACCCGGCCATATACTAAGCCCCGGCAATGACAACCTGTTTGACGCTCGTCGTGGCCACCCAGCGTTCAAATTGGGCGGGTACACTCTTGTGTGTGCGATGGATCATGCATCATGATTGAAGTTGAAAAGATTAAATAGTTGTATAGACTCGCGTTAGCCTAATATTAGTCTGAGCATGACTGGCAATTGCGAGCGTTGGCTCGGGATCCTTCGCAGACCTAGGGTACTGCTGCCTACCGAACAGTGACCTGTCTAGGCTCAGACACGGTTTCGATGATACTTGAACTGTATTGTGAAGTCTGAGAAAGGCTGGATATGGGGCCTTAAGTTTGTGGATCTACATACTTCGCACCGGCAAGACATTAAACGTCAATATCGCCAATAGATCCGATATTGTCATGCTAATACCACGGCTGTAAGTACCATTGAATGGTACCTGATTTTGGCAAAAGAGATTAAGTCGCAATGCACGAAGTGTAACATTCGCTTTCAATGGGGTTTGGCCGTGAATACTGTTACTTCCGATTTTGAGCAGGTTGCAATTAGATTGGCGTTTGAGGGGCCAACCACGACGACAGTACACAAAGCGATCGAGAGCATCTAACACTAGTTAAGCTGAACCCCGGAGTATTAACCCCGCATTACGAGTTTTAGCCCGGTTCAACCCGCTTACTCCCACTTCTACCCCTCGGGCCAAGCGCGAGGGATATCACCCCGCTTCCACTCTGCGCATTCCCGATCCTACCCCTTCGAGTAGTTGATGTTAGCGGTACCTTAAAGTCCTTCGGCTCATAATCCCACGTCGCGTATAGCCGTGCGTCGGGTAGCACTGGCCTTGAGGGAGCATCTCCTGCTTTTCCCCCCATTCCATTGGGGAACTCCTTTGATTTTGTGGTCACAGGCGTCGGGGGTACTGCATCGGACGGCGGGATTGTATTCGCGTTCCAGGGAGCTGGAACACCAGGACCATAAACAAGATGCTTGGACCCTCTTTGGAGGACAGGAGGATGAGTAAGTCGACTCGTCCGAGATAGAATTGCAGGCTGGGTTGCGGTTCTGAATTGGCTGTACTTATTCTGTGAATTATAGTACTCACCGGGAGGACGTGGCGAGCTAAATCCGGTATACGCGATGATTGTTGACTGATTAGCGGTGTTAGCCGCTCGTTAGAGGAAATAGGCCTTGGAATTGTGGCTGGGAACTTGAACTCTTTCTCTTTACCGTCGGCTTTAGCCTTAAAATCACTGCCTGTGTCTCCTATGGCAATGGGGTACGTGGGCCCGATGATCGAGACCCTCGGTGTACACGGTGCAACACTCGAATACAAAGTATCTGGAGGATCCCACCGCGGATTGTTTTGTATAAGCGATAGTAGAGCCATAGCAACTTTATGCCTTGATGGGGTGGGGGAGTTAGTGTGGGGAGGAGGTGGGTGGGTAAGGATGTGGTGGTATGCCGAAAATAGTGCTGGCTCGGTTTGTGGCGTGGGGAGGCGTGGGTGACGGAGTTGGGGGGGTTGCGACTGGGGCTGCGTCGATGGGAGGTGCCATTCTGCGACACCAGAGAGGGACGACTGGGAATAGGGGACTTGGACGAGATAGTCAGACGCTGATGTCGACGTTAGTGGTTGAGAAAGCGATAAAGGAGGTTTGTCGTTTTTAGAGTCATCCGAGGGTAATGATGGGGGCTCAAATTGCGCTGGATGTGTTGTTCGAGGCTCCTGAGATGCAACTGGCGAAGGTGGTGCATCACTCGTTGTCGGAAATGGTGGTAGGAAGTCAGGAATGTGGGCCGGAGGGTTCCAGCTAGAGGTGCGCGCGCGCTTCCTTGCTGGAGACGACGGATTGGATATAGGAGATAGCGGTAATGGGGGCGTCAAAAGATGAGGTAGGTCCAGTTTTCGGTTGAGAGGTGTAGTTGATCTTGGTGGTGGCATGTCGGTTTCCATCACGTCTTCTATCGCGGGTTCGTCAGGTATTGCTTCATCTGACGTTGACATTTCGTCCTCGTCTTTTCCCTCGTCTTCAGTTTCGTCAAACGGTGATGGTGTGAAGGGTGTGTAACGTAAAGGAATCGCATCGTCTCGATCCCGTCCTAGCCCATCCGCAAGTTGGGCTGGAAAGCATGAGATAAAGGAAAAGGCGAATATGGCAAGGCCAAACTGACCTTTGAACTCGTTTAGATCTTCAACTCTTCTTGCTGAGTTGAAAGCATAGTGCCTTAGTTCCTTGGCTTCGGACGAGTAATATTCACTGAGTTCGTCGGCACCTGAACCCAATTCTTCTAGAGCACTAACAGCGTCCCAAACAGAAAGGCCAGTCCTCCCGTCGTGTTGTGCGTACTTGGCGCACGTCGTCGATAGGAGCGTTAAGTAACGCGAAAGAAGGTCTGTGAGCACGAGGGAAGCCTGAGACGATGAGCGAGAAAAGCCATGGGCATGGAGAGTTCTGTGTGTTGCAGATTCGAGCAGCTTGTACGAACCGCCTTCCATAGTCTTTTCAGTGCTGTTCCCAACGATGCCTCCAGGTTCCCGTCGATTCCTCAGAGTTTCGTCGTGGTTCGCGTTTGGCTGTGTTTCCCACGCTATCAGTATGCGAAAATCAAATGCGCCCACGAAACTCTCATTTCTTCCATCGATTTCAATTCATCTGCCTCAAATGCCATTAATACTATCTCGTGCACCACAGCCGACCAACGAGGCTATCTCTCTTCTCTCAGCAAATAAATAACCTGAGGCGTGAACAAGCTTTGGGAATATCTCTTCTCCCAAGAATCATCATATAGAGTACTTCGTCCATTTACCACCCGTCAACGCCCCCGCAGAACTCACCCTATTACGACAAGCTAACGTCCCCGTCATTTAGTTGATCACATACCCTGGTGGTGATGGGACTTGGGACAACCAGGAATATTGCATGTACGATGGTCAGCGCCGGAGCATAAACACAACTTGGTCAGATGGGTCGCACACTCCTGCGAGTTGCAATACGATTGATTTTCTCATGCAAGGTCGGTGACAAGCATTACCTCGGGGCGCATAGAGTTGACAACAGCTGTATCCAAACGTGAGCTTTCATCACAGCCTAAGTGCTTGAACGCCTAGATAGGACAGGACGTAAAGAAGTCTCTGGAGCCCCGCCATGACCTCTTGGATATACAAACCGGCTTGATGCATCTCCACCCACGTATGTTCTTCTCTGAGTAATGCACCAAACTAATTAAAATGTGAAGAATCGCTTTAAACAATACAAGGGCGTATCCATCTGCTAAAGTAAAGACCGAGAACTCCAAAATTATTCCATCACCTGGAGCCCAATAATCGGATAACTCAGAGAGCGCCATTGATGGGGCTGCAGCCAATAGCAACAAGTCCGTCTGGAACATAAAATCAGTTGAATATCTGGACGGAAGAGACGGTTAGCCCTACTGAAGCTATTGTTCTCGCAGCAAACCGGTTGCGAGGTGCTAAAGAGAAGAAATCACAAATAAGTACTAAGTAGATGAAGAAGATGCTAACCAGGATGTGCCGCCACCAAGACCAATAACTGAGATGGGACTGCAATTTTGGCCAACCATGCCAGTCAGACCCTGAGCAGTGAGCCCGACTATGGCGAGGATGTTTGAACCTTCAGCAGATTGGCTCTGTTGAAGCTGGTTGCAGCATTGGACAGGACCAGTGTTGCACTTGTACTCATTGCCGTATGGGGCCGCAGCGGCTGAGAGAATGAGAGAGAGAGCGGCAAAAACAGCAACTTTGGAGAACATTCTAAAAGAGAGGAATGGTTTGGCAAAGCAGAGAAGAAGAGGCGATTTGTTGAATTGAAAAAACAGAAAGATGGTGAGTTCTTTTATACCTCTACCCCACAGGCACCTCGCCTGATTGGGCAGCGCAAGTGTGGATGCTATGGCCAGTGCAGACATCTTGGGGGTCTAACAGAATCGGCTAGCATTTAGCGAGCGATCTTTTGTAAGGGAGGTCAGGGACGTTGTGCCCTACACGATTATTACTTATAGACGGAGCCATGAATTCGATTTCGCTCCAGACTCCTGCATTGGCGACTAATAGCAGGTAAATTTACTACGGCAGCAGGGTCTGGCCCCCTATGTGCAGTGCGCCGGTGGTCCACATCATTTGTATTTGGCTTTTAATCACAGTCATAATAGAGAACCTTTCGATAATTCTGACTTCCACCTCCACTACACTAATGAAAGCTAAGGACTTTCGGAAGAAATCGCCTCGGCAGACCAAGTGAAAGGATGTGGTTATGGCTCGCGTCGGGTACATAGCATCAAACCCTCTAAGGGAAGCTTGGGACCAATCCACTGTTATAGTTCGTTATGAACAGCATGTGCGTATGTATAGTCCTCTTTTCAAAGTAGATACTCGTGAATTCGTCAATGTGAGGGTAGATTACGCGGGTCTTAAACAAACCGAAACAGATTTCTGTGCTCTGTCTTCATCTCGAACAATGTGTGGACGTTTCTCTCTCCGTCTCCCCGTAAGTCTTCCATCTTCTCTAATTTACACAACTCACACCATATAGGCCCATGAAATCCGCCAAATACCTGGACACGATGACGTCGAAGTCGATGAATGGGTCGATGAGGACCAATTTGTTCCACGATACAATATCGCACCGCGTACGCAGGGAGCCGTTCTACGGCGGCGCGACCCAGGACCGGCAGAAACGTCGGACTTCAGCGATGCGTCTGGTTCTCAAGGCGCAGTGACTAGCGGTACCCAAGCTTCCAGCAGTAAGAGAAGCGCGCGCCCCCAGTACATTCTACAATCTATGAAATGGGGGCTGGTTCCACACTGGAGCAAGTTCGAAGACAAGACCCTTAGCACCACAAACGCGCGCTCTGAGAACTTGGTTGAAGGAGGGGGGATGTGGGCGAGCATCAAGGGGAGAAAGCGGTGTGCCGTGCTTTGCCAAGGGTACGCGTGATGCTCCTCTCCCAGCTTCTCCGGGCATGATTTCATCTCTGTAGGTACTACGAATGGCTTAACCGAGGCAAGGACAAGCTTCCACACTTTACGAAACACCGGGATGGGAAGCTCATGCTCATGGCTGGCTTGTACGACTGTGTTACCCTTGAAGGTAAAGCTACGTTGCCATGCCCCTCCCACAGACCCAATTAATCAACACTCCATACCCAGGTGAAACCACTCCCCTCTGGACGTTTACCATCGTTACAACGTCGGCAAACAGTGAATTCTCCTGGTTGCATGACCGGCAACCTGTCATCCTTTCTACCCCCACCGCGCTCCACGCGTGGCTTGATACATCCCTGCAAGCCTGGACGCCCGAGCTCACGAAGCTGGTGGAGCCGTACCACGACGAGACTTCTCCTCTTGAATGGTTCGTGCCCGTCAACTCTTCCTACGCACTTAGATTCTCAACCGCGTACACCAGCTATCAGGTTCCCAAGGAGGTTGGGAAAGTTGGTATCGAATCATCCACGTTCATCGAGCCCGTATCCAATCGTAAAGACGGGATCCAGGCGATGTTCTCGAAACAAAGGCAGAAGCAATCGAGGCACGTCGAACCCCACCCTCACAACGTCAAACCCACCAAGTCGTATTCCGATGCTCAAGCCTCCACATCTCAAGACGCCAAATTCCCACATAAGCATAATCTGAAACGTTCGCGATCGCCACAAGAGGCCCACCATGTCTCCAAACCTGAGACCACGAGCTCACCCAACAAGAAACTCAAACTTACGAAATCTCAGAGTCCCGAGTCCGAAATAGCCGTTTTCTCAACACCCCCGAAGCAATCGAAAAGTCGCTCGGGGGCACACTCAAAGGTTCGCCCACCAATTTTCTCTCTCGTTCAACTCGTTTCCATTTCAACTCCCTATAGACATCGCCTGAAAAAAGGCAATCCCAGTCACCAAAGGTGCCTACCATCTTCCTCTATATTTTCTCATACATCAGCTCATACCTAGCTCTGGCTCACTATCGAAGAAAAGTGCAGCCACGGCATCCCCTCCAAAGATCACTGCCTTTTTCAGCAAGTCCTGATGCTGCCGACATCCCCGTCTTTACCTACCACCGTTCCCAATACAAAAGAGTCCATCTTAATTTCGTAGCTTCGGCCCTGGCGCACCCTATCTTCATCTGTCTACCGTCAAAGACCAAGGTTGGAACCCTCACCTAGCATTCTCAGAAGTAATCAGGCCTTCTGGTTTGCTTAAAATACAAGAGGGTTGCTGTCCCTGTTGTACATGTATGCAACGCACAAAATGTATATTGCTTGTAATTGTAATTTTAGTGAACCGACCCTCCCTCATCCATGATTATTTCTCAGTCTGGCGTCTATCGTCAGGACCAACCGTCGTCGAGGATCGATGGCGAGCCGAACGACAAACTCAAATCTTTTATGAGTATATGTGGGTCCCCATGATATGATATCTGCGCCAGTCACAACAATTTCCCATTTTGTGTACGCTATTTGTGCGTATTTTGCAGACACACCGAGGTCCTAGAGTACGTTTCGAGCCAATCATCCTCCCAGGCGCACTTAACTCTCCAAGACAGCCGATCTATCTCTCAGAGTCATTCAATCCATCATATTCACAGGATTAACTAAAACGAGAAGCTGTCATTCCTGTTGCGCACGCATAACTTTCTTTCGGGCCTTGCATGTGCCTTGAAGGGTTTAGAGTTACTCATGGGTGGGAGCACCGAGTCCGCGCTCACAATGATGACAGCTCCCAACTCAGGATATGACAATTAGCGGATTGCCATGCTGTCTGCCAGTGCCTTGCCAACCGGGCACATATTATCTTATCCAAAAAGTACTACATGAGACAGACTGCGCCATCTGATTCTATTGCAACGTGCGTCCCAACCCCCTCCTTACGGAGTCGGCCGCAGATTTGGACATGGATAGCCCAGCGTTCGCCGCTTCTCGACATCACGCACTGACGTACCCAAGCGCACTGACGTAAAAGTTAAATGGAACGATGCGAGATGAAAAAATATCCCCTGCAAGACCCACTACGTTGGCCATATGCCAGTCTCCTGTCCAACAAAACCGTCACTGTCTTGTCAAAGTTCGGAAACCATGAAGACGGATTCTGGCCCCCGGTTTATAACCTCACACACTTCACACCACCACGATTCGCGCACCAGTACAAACTGCCTGTCACTACTACTGGATTATTCTGGACAGTTGTTTCTTACATCAGGGTATCGAGAGGCAAGCATTATCGCCTTAGGGGCTTTTAAAAGCAGATGCGTCCTTCTTTCATCTTACCTGTCACCTGTGGGTAAGGCTCCAACTAGTTATACAGTATATAGATGGTTACACAGTTTACATATTAGAAGCTACAAACGTAATACAGAAGGTTCATAGCCTGATCGTACCATTACTTTTTTTTTACTTTCAGCTTCAAGGATTGAGACGATGGCCCACCAGCAAACTCGAGACAACCCTGACCCAAAAAACATCATACCTGACGACAAAAAGCGAAAGGGTCTCGACTCTTATTTTAAGACGGTTTCAATACTAATATTATTTTTTTCCATTATCACCATGCTTCCGTCGAAGCACCTTGGGTGGCACCATCTCAAACAGCCCACTCCGTATCCAAACCTTCGTCAGTAGGGCCATCGTAATTGTCTCCTCCTTCAAAGAGCTTCGTAGATTGCTGCAAATGTGTCAGGACTTTGAGAACACCCGCTCGACGGCCATGCTCCGTCTCACTCGTGATCTCTTCCCCATCACTTGCATAAATGGATTCCGGTGCCTCGTTGTCCAGTGCATCACTACGTTTGGGTGGTCGGTATGACTTGTCCTTCAGATCGTCATCATTGTCCTTGGTCTTGTTGGCGAGGATGGGTGCCGCATCTGAAGGAGAATTGACAAAGTGACCGCGCGCGTGGAGCTCGCTAGCACACAGCAAGGCACCGTTCTCGACAGCATCCCCATCGGGCTTGGACGCATCTTTCGGAATGACGATTTTAAGACTAGGACGGGATTCTGCCGGTCATGATAAGATTTTTTACTTGATCCTCAGATGTTCTCACTAACCTTGAGCTTGGCGGGGTTTAGTCGTGGCTTCCACCGTGTATATACTGTTTATTAAACAGTATATAGATGGTTATACCGTTTATTAAACAGTATATAGATGGTTATACCGTTTAGACAACCGTTTATGTATACTTGGTCCTCCGAGAGTAAACATAAACTAAACGGTTGGAGCCTTACCTGTGGGTCGAGAACCAAGTTCGAGTAGGTTTCTCCAAGTCACATCCATATTGGGGTGGCCCTCCTAAACTCCACATGAGAACGATTCAATCGGATTACTCAAGAACATTGAACGACATGGCAGGCAGCAGCTCGTCACTGACATGAGGATCTAATAACCCGCATAAGGATCCGCCGTAGGGTGAAGTCCAAAAAGTTTACATGCATCATACAGAGCCGCCTTATGGTAACAGACAGACAAAACTTCATCCCGTTAACCCGAACTTCATATCCGTATCTGACGGGACTCCTCAAAATGTTTATGAGGCGTAGATGGAACGGCCGCAGATCCTCAACGCACCCCAATGGACCGCCTACCTCGGCATGCTCTCCACAGCCTCTTATTCACGGAAATATTCACTGTACACGATTGATACGACCTGCCTCCCCAAGAGCAGGCTGTGCTATCCTATGAGCGAGCGAAAAGACTGGCTCACGCGTTCGTGTGCTTTTGGCGCTCATGTTCGTAGAGAGACCTATTCTGAGACAAAGTTGAATAATGTAGGTTTAACGCGTTTGGATATCGAAGGCCTTACGCCTGCATACTGGCGCATGCACATTGACCCTGTGCTTCTTTTGGATGGTGCCGCCCCAACTCTCCTCACAATCCAACTCAACGTCATCGGAACCATCGCAACTCATACACATGATCAGCCAGACCTGGTCCTTTTGGTGGAGAAGCTCCTTCGTTTTGATATATGGTGGGTACCCTTACCATATTGATAGTGCCGTTGCTTTGACTCAAGCGACTTTTATAACCCAGTGGCCAGTTTTGCCTCAGAGAAGTTGATCGTGGGCTAGATGCTGTGATCGCGTACAGGTTGCGTTGATGACATCCTTCACGATGTCAATCGCCTTATGGCCATTTTTATCTCGACATGTGAAAAGTAAATCGATAATGGCATATGCACAAGGAGACCGATGGACAGACTTTATCAAGTGTCTTATTTGTTAAAACTAAGTAGTTCGCGTAAGGAATTATATATTTCTGTGAAGGTGCACGGGTCTCCCGGTCACGAATCTTAGCTAGGTTGAACGACACAGTCTTCCCTGCCTGCGACACTGGACCGTATGCTTGTTCAAGGGCTGCGACTCCAGTGAAATGAAGCGACAGATGTTTGACACAAACCTTATGACCACGCACGCAAGCCCAAAATTTATATACTATGTTATCAGTTGACAATATCATTCACGAAGGCATTGTCCAACCCACTCTCCGGTCGCGTTTAGGGGGCGGCTACTAGTGTTGCTATCGCCTCAGCTGATTATGATAAATTGGTATGTCAATGAGTGGCAACCCAGGTTTACTCGAACTCTGGAGTGGCATGCAAGCTACGGACGGATCCGAACTGGATGAAAAAAAATAATATAATTTAGAGGAAGGTGATACCCAACGCAGCAGCCAAGACTGCTCCAAAAGTATTTACAGACACAATCGATCCTGTGCTATTCTGGTTTCCCGAAGGACTTGCATCTGTCCCGTTTCCAGTGCCAGAGCCAGTAGGTGCACTACTGGGGGGTGTGGAGGTCCCAGCGGCAGTAGCGGCAGGGGTGGCCGCGGGACTAGTTCCAGCTGGGGTTGTATAGATCGGAATTCCTGGGGAGCTCGAAGAAACACCGCTTCCCGTTGTAGAGACAGCAAGCGTGCCCCCCGTGAATAATGAAGCCCCACCTGTGATAGGACCTGGGGCAGCGGACGCTGAGGCTCCTACTCCAACAAGACCTCCTTGTCCTTGCTATATGAAGGGAATGTCGGTCAAATTTTGCTACATACATCTGGAGGGTATCGAAGCTTACGCCGGAGGGTCCTGAGAATAACAGGGCATTTGATCTGAATGATTCGAAGGTGTTGCCGGATGACGGGGCATTGATAGCACCGACCATACCTGCAGCCGTTCACATGAGAGGTTGAGAAGATGCGATGTGTTGATGAATACTGACCAGAGGTGCAATGGGGATTGGGTTGGAGCTGCTTGCAGAAGAACCATATAGCTGTAACAAAAATGTCGTTAACTATTTCGAGTGCCGAATCTAAATTTGTTTACGAACGTTTCGTTGCGTCTGTAATGGTCAGATTCCATTCTGGGGTTTCGGTGACATTAGTTGGAGGGATAAAGACGTTTCCGGAATCGAAGCCCCCGGGCACGGGATTACAGGGTTCAGCGAAGGTTGACTGGGTGACGCTGTGATTCCCAGGACTGTATAATAAGAAGGAGGCGGTCAAAAAGCCATGGTGAGTGAACCAAAATTGATAACTTACGCTCCGGTGAACTTGAAGGTAATAATCGCGCCATTTGTAGCGGTGATGGAAGACGGGATAAACTGGAGGACCCCACCGGGGGAGTCTGCTGTGGTTCCCACCTGAACCACCTTTACAAAAATTAGTGTCAGTAATGCGTCACATGAAGAGGTACATATTATCTCACTATGTTTGACTGGGCAGCAACAAGTACGAGCGAAGAGAAAGCAAGAATGAGACGCATCCTTCAAGGGTACGTGACAGGCGAGAGAGAGAGGAGGATATAATAGTGGGATATTAAACAAAGGGCGGGGACTTCGTAGATGCATATATATGCGCAGGCCCTTTAAGGCATGATCTGAAGCAGGGAGAACAAAAGTTCGACAGGTGCTTGACAGGTTGCTGTGGTCGGTAGCGACTCGATGAGATCAAACATGTTAGACAGACATTGACTGATGATATGCCCGTACAATGTGGTAGAAACCTGGATGGAAAGTAGATTTTTTAAAATTAGATTGGTGCTATGTCTTAGGAAAATTCTACACGCTTTCGATTGAGGTGCCATTGGGTTTCGAGGGCCTGAACAGCTGTGTGATTGGATTGTCTGAATTATATTATGTTGATGAGCTGGAGGAATCAATCATCACCAGCCATCGGTGGGCGCTGCGAGGCGGTGATACATCTAACCAAGTTACCTAATTTGCAACTTCCACCACCTACACAGCTTGCTGTGTTTGCAGATTTTGCTAATATGGTTGGGAACACCTAGAGTCGATGAAACGACAAGATGGTTCTCATTCTACGAGACAAGAGTACGCTGATGAAAAGGGAAAAAAACACACTGTCACTTGAGCGACAGTTCGTCTAGTATGATTACAATAATCATGATAATTGACACTAGAATTGATCCGATCTATGTAAGAAATTTGTTTCAATTTCAAAATGTTTTTGATTGGCTTCCTACATGATAATATTTGTTTGCAAGGCGGTGCGAGCTTGAAAAACTTGTAAAAGTGAGCGTACTTGGAATTCACTGAATTCGACCTCGAGTTTTGGCAAAAGAGTCACGTGTCATTTATCATTCTAACTTGAAAAAAAATGATAATGTAGATATTTGAGGTTGATGTTACACGCTGTGCGACACTCTAGAAATCTTCAGTTCCAGCTTTCAGTGTTATTATCTTCCACTACAACAGCTGCATTCCATTCCACTCCCTTTGCAGCCTCCCCTTCACCTCCAAAACGAGGCCATAGCAAAACTAGTGCGTGTTTCATATCAGCGCGACCTATCTCTTCGCTGTCCTGATTTTTTTCCTTTTTAGATGCCTCGCGCACGCGTCTCTCCAAGGATCTAGCCCGGGGTGGTGCCCAATTCAGCGAACGGGCTTCACGGCTCGAGGTCGCTCCTCGAGAACTGGTCTCAAGGAACGAAGGGCGGGAACGCGACCGTGGCCACCCATTGACTGAACGAAAGGCTGGGAAAGTCTCCCAACGCCATGATAGAATAAACAGACCCACATTTTCGCGTGACTCTGTGCCCCACACAGACCCGAATTACGTGCAACGCCCGCGGGAGGATCGGAACTCATCCTTCCGGCGACGAGAACGACGAATGGACTCGATGGAAGGACGGACAGGGCGGTGGAGTAGAGAAGGGGAGATGACACACCGTGGAAAGGACGTGGCCCGGAATCGTGAAGTTGGGTCAAGGCGGGAGGACCATAGAAGTCCCTCGCAGAGCTCCCGTCGAATAGACGGAGGAAACCAGAGGACCGAGCCTCTCCCCTCAGAGTTCTACTACCCACCAAAACCTAATGCCAGTGTCCCAGATGTCCCAGGGTTCACCTCACCACCACTCATGCCTGGTCTAGTCTCCTGTCTTGCCGATGTGCTCGGTCCCAACGCCAACCCCACCCCCATACAGTCGCTCAGTCTTAAATGGTTGCTCGACGCCGAGGTCGGCAAGGCTTCAGGCTGGAAACAGTTTTTGCTTGCCTCCGAGACTGGCTCCGGCAAGTCCATTGCGTACCTCCTTCCCGTCCTCCAAAATCTCAAGCAGTCCGAAATATCCCCTTCTCCCTCCCTTTCTCCTATATCCCAAATTACTCAACGCCCCCTCAACCCCCGTGCCATAATCCTTGCTCCAACACATGAGCTTGCGCGACAGCTATCAATGTTTGCTAAATCCCTATTGCATGAGGTTAAACTTCGTGTGCTCTGTGCGAGTCGTCCGAACGTCAAGAACACCAAGGAGCGCGACCGCACAGCGCGAGGTTTTGCAACAGACGCGAATCCTGGAGAGGGCGAGTTCACGGTGATGCCCAAGGCTCACAAGTTCCCTGTGGATATTGTGGTAGGCACACCTATGAAGATGCTCGAGATGGTACATGGGCGGGGATGGGATCGGAAGGAGGACGACGCCGAAGAGATTTCAGAGGATGGTGAGCACCAGGGGAAGCTGAGGCGTGGAAGGGATAAGATGGTCGGATTCGGTAAATGGAGGGGTCAGCCCGAGATGGGGTTGGCGAATGTGGAGTGGGTCGTCGTTGATGAGGCGGACGTGTTATTTGGTGCGCCCACTTTCTTTGTATATTACTTCATTTACCAACCACACCACAGACCCGGATTTCCAAGAAACTACGCGTCAACTGCTCGCCGATATCAGTGCCACCCGCGGTGTCCCTGTTCCCCTCTCTCCCGAACCCATCCTGAGCAAGGCTACTACTCCCGCCTCTCCCACAACCCCGTCCTCCACAACACTCACCCCCATTTCTTATCCCTTCCACTTAATCTTGACAAGCGCGACAATCCCCGCGTCTCTTGCAAACTACCTCGACACACACCATCCCCACCTTATGCGTCTTGCCTCGCCCAACCTTCACCACCTCCCCCGGACACTCCAAACGGAATACGTCAACTGGTCCGGCGGGAACAAGCTCGCAGACATCGAACGACGCATCCGGCGCGTCTGGGCCGAGGACGCGTCCTTCGGGGGGCTTGGGGCATCACCACACGGGCTCGAGACGGACGCACAGGACGCACGCCTCTCAAAGGTGCTTGTCTTCTGCAACAGGAGCAGTAAGGTCGACGAGGTCGGCGCATACCTGACCGAGCGCGGGATTAAGAATGTCGCGCTGACGAGCACGAGCGAGCAGCGACGTCGTGGGTCGAACCGTCACCTCGACGGATTTTTACGCGCCAAACTGGCGGCCGAGGCCGATCCTGCACAAACGAATAAAAATGTTGTTCCAGATGGTGACGCCCCACGGGTGATGATCACGACATCGCTGCTCTCGCGCGGGCTGGACTTCTCTCCAACGATACGACACGTGTTCATCGTGGACGAGCCACGCAACATGGTTGATTTTCTGCATCGTGCGGGGCGGGCTGGACGCGCTGGGGAGCGAGGAAAGGTAGTGGTCTTTGGGAAGATGAAGGGGCGGGGTAGTGCGAGCGCGAAGGACGTAAGGAGGAGGGTAGGGGCGCTAGTGGCTTAGACTCAATTATTATATATTCTAAAACAAGACGTTAATGAAATCCTCTTCCCCCCCTCCTGTCTGATTAGGAAGCCGGACGGTACGGGTCTGGACTGTAGGACTAAAAATGTGCCATTTGTTCAGGGCGTAATTATATTTAGTAAAATTCTACATGAGTTTTGAATACTGGTTTTGATAGGAGAGCGATAACAGATGCCCTGCGTCCACCAGAAGACTCTTCCCGTACCCGTGAATATTATCAAAAAGAGGAGTCCTAATGTCATCTCTTTACGGCGAGTCCTAAGGCATTCAGTGATGATCGATGATCGGTCAAGGATTGGAGCCCCATAGCCGGAGCTAGAATTTCCTCGATGTTCTTCAAAACACTTTGCAATGATCCGAGTTCCACAATAAGCTCATGCTATTCCGTAGAAGCTGTCCTATCCCGAAAAGCACCAGTAGGGTCAATGAGGAATCGGGTCAACGCAACGATGTTGCCAAACAAACCAAAGGGTGCCAGTGGTTGAACGATGTGGAGCCCAACCTGCTAACAGTGCTGTGTTCATGTAATGGTCTCACTTAAGATTTACCAAAGCGACGGGCGTCTACTTGGGCAAATCCTGCGACATCTGCCAGACTGAACGAAACATTGTGATCACATGGCCGCTACAAAATTTGAAGAACGACCTAATAAGCCTGTTTTGACCGCGGCAGAGGGATTCCGTAAGTCAGATTTCAGGCTATCTGGGAGCATCCGCGCGAAAATGTCGCGAGCATCTGTTTAGATTCGTAAATATGTCCAGAAAACATACCCGAGGCGTTGGAGGAAATGACCACGAAACTGGATGATGGAAGGGCATCATAGTTTGTATGTATTTGGCTACGCCGTCTTGCCCGAAAAAAATTACTTGTAAATTTCACCCGCTGTTCATATTGTGTCGTTATGTTGCCCTCGACGTCCATGCTGCCTCCTGCTCTGTTGGAGTTGACCTTATATCGAGTTTCAGGAGCTAATCCTGTTAGACTGTCTACCCGAACATCACTTAACTCCTTGAACGCGAGGAGGTCCATGCACTCCGCTGCCTTGGCCTCACGCGCACCTCCTCTCGTTCCATACGATAATCCTGAGGCTTCTGGGAGTCGCGAGAAAATTACTTCTGTTGGGTGAGATTAATGTTAGCTTTCTTGATTACCGGAGCCTCAATTTCGCAACCATAGTGGGAAGAGACCACGAATGTTGCAAGGGGGGTTGAGTGTTCGCTCGGGACGCGCTGTCACGAACACATATGTCGAACTGGACAAAAGGGTACAGGCCTTGGAAGATGCTGCAGTCTCGGAGGTAATTCTTACTTTTCGCTTGTCCGACACCTAGCTAATAGTAATTTCCTTAGGCATCGTCTATGGACCCCCTGCATTTCACGGAGGAGCAACTGATGAACCTCTATGAAGACCTCCTTGCCCTGCCAACCTCGGAAAAGAGACAGCCCAGTAATGTTGTCGAATCAGCTGTGCAGGCTCAAACAGAGGAAGACATCGCGATCATTAACCAGGTGGATCAACGTCTCCTTAGTTCGACTGAGGCAGAAGGTGTGGCAGATACCGCGGGTGTCCATGAAGGTCTCGGTCCATTTAGTCAACCATATAAACGGGTTCTCTCTCGCGCAAATGATATTGTTTCACGTATTGAGGCTGTCCGGTCGTCTATCAATGCACAGTCCGATTCTAAACCCTCGGGCGTCCCTATCAGTATTCTATCGGTTGCGGAGAGCGAATCTCTTGTTCGGGTTTGCGTACGTTAGCTTCTCGTTCAAAGGGGAAAAAAAGGACACTTTTTGACGTCTCGTGTAGCTTCAGGCCCGGGACGGAGACGCTGCAGCAGTCGCATTGGATCTTATGAAGGTATGTCAGTAATGTCGTATCGTTCTTTGTCTCATTCTCTGTCACCAGCGCAGCGGCATGCCCGTAACGGAAGATTCTCTAACAGGCGTCTTGAGGCTTTACGCAGAGGAGGGTCGTGTGAGAGAATTAGAGAACCTTATGGCAACAAGTTTGACTAGTACGCCTTTTTTTTTTTTTAGCAGTCAAACGCTGTCATGTAATCCTATTGATTTTAGCATTCCCAACCGCATATCAACGGCATCTTCACGTCAAGGCTCACGTCAATGCCACCCCCCCACACACACTGCCAACGTCCGCCCTTAACGTGCTTCATTCATATGAGTGTCAATCTCACCCAGCCCCGATGAAAACATACACTACCGTCATCTCCGCTCTCTTTTCAACGAGAATATCTCTCGGCCGCGCCCAGGGCTGGGATCTGTTCAGCCACATGCGATATGTCGCCCATTCCGAACCCGACGTACCGTTGTATACGGCTATGATCCGTGCATGCGCCTCGCCAATATCTTCATCTCGTTCTTCAGAGCCTGAGAGGGCGTTAGATCTATGGACAGAGATGACCGTCGATCGTCGTCTGCTTCCGACAGTGGGCGCATACGACGCAATAATCCTAGCCTGTGCACGGTCCGGAACGAAAATGTACGTGAACGAAGCCTTTCGACTAGCGAAACAGATGCTAGACTCACATCGTGACGCACGCGGGAATTCAGCATTCATGCCGGACCGAAAAACATTTTGCGCGCTGCTAGAGGGTGCGAAGAGAATCGGCGACCTTTCCAGAGCGCGGTGGATTCTGGCAGAAATCGTGAATGGACGTCGAGATAAGAACGGTGCTACAGAGGACGAAGGTGTTAATGAGGAAGTCGTGATGCACGTATTTCATACTTATGCTGCATATCGGCCCCCGTTCCAACGCGCACTGGTCACTGAGAAGGCACTTGACCCAAATCCACCCTCCTCACAACCTTCCCCTTTGAGACTTGAATCGTCCACAGCTCTCGAAAAGGAGAATCATATCGCAATTCCAGAGCATACGTCACCGTCCTTCACACATATACCCCCACAAAGTCGCACTGAAGTTATTCATGAGGTTAAATCTCTCTTCGACCGTATCCTACAGGATACAGGCAAAGAAGTCGATCAAGACTCGGACTTCAATGGCGTGTTCCCCGCTGACAACAAATTTGGAGGTGTAGCGCTCACAACCCGCCTTCTCAACTCCTATCTCTCCGTCTATTACAAGCATTCTTCTCTTGAAACATCTCGCGATCTTTTCAAATCATTGTTTGACAAGTACGGCGTACCCAGAACCCCACGAACGTTCGTTGAGGCACTTGAAAGATGCGGGATTGCAAGGCGTGGTCGTGAACGGATTGTTGCTATGGAGTTTGCGGATGAACTGTGGGCAGAGTGGCGGACTGTTGAAGATGCCGGTGAGGAAGGCCGTCCACATAATGGGCGTATGGTCGAACGGGCCCACATCGCATATATTCGTGTTTTGGCGTTGTAAGCAAACTCACTACTGGTTTTTCCCCTAAATCTAATTTACGGTTTTTTTAGGACGGGCAATATTGACCGCGCCGTCCATCAGGTGCGAGATTTTGCCCAACGGTACCCGCCTTCAGCACTCCGCGTGCCCATCACGAAGCCCTCTCTGCGGTCCACACGCACGACTCTCATGGGCGAGCGCCCCCTGGTCCGCCTGACATCGACTATAGATGTTCCAGACGACAATGTCCCACCATTACTGATGTTCGACGACTTGGAGGTCCTACATCATCGTTTGGTGGCAAAGGAGAATTCAAGGGTGGAGATCGGATACTTAACATACTTATGTAAGGCATATGAATGGGCATTAAGGGCTAGGAGGGATGAGGCCATGAAGGCTGCGCCACCCAAGGTCAAGAACACCTGATAGGGCAAGCTTATTTCCGAGCTGGCCTATGATATTGCCATTACTGTATACCCACTAATATAATTAAAACTACACCGTTGCACAGTAGAGATACATACCGTCTAAATGAGCCAAGTATATAGGGCCAACGAGTCTTTGATGAACGTGATCAGATTCGCTAGTCATGTGGTACTCAACATTTGGCCTTTTGTCTGAAATGATTCTCGATGACCTCTACAGCATTGTTGAGTAACATTTTTACAACCCAACTCGAGACTTGGCCAGTCTTGTAATCGATAATTTTGGAGACGACACAACAACGTGCCACGATTGCAGCTTTCTAATCCGGGAGAATGACGGGCGGGCATAAACAGCCTCATGATTCTTTCAGCCATTATTCGTATCCATCGTACCCATTGAACGAATCCGGATCGGGGGGACATCCTAGTGTGACGTTTAGGACCGACCCAAGCGGTTGGTACACACCAATTGTTGCAGGAGAAATCTCTGGTCAATCCCAGTACCCCTCGCACCCTCCTGGGTTACTCCGCCGGCCAAGTTCTTCACCATTGGTCGTTCACGCACTTTCGCCCGAGCCCGTCAGTCCTCATATTAGTTTTGACCCAAATAATATCCATGATTTTTGGAAAGGAAGACTTGCACCCCTTCCAGGTTTTACCTCACGACCTGGATTAACTGCAACTGCGACAAAATCACAGGCAATAAAAATCTCTATCCCGATACCCCATCATGACAGGCCGCAGTTACTCTCTCCTAGGTCTCTCATATCTCCTGGAGGCCCAGACAAACAAAAAAATCCAATAAGTGAGCCTCCAGTCAAAATGCGTGAGGGAACTACCACAGACAAAGACCAAGTACGTGTTCTCCTTTTGCTCTTACAACCCTCTCACTTAACCCGAGATAGCCTTTTCAATTTGACAAATATGTAAGCGAGTGGCGAGGTTCATTCAACTTTGGACTAACTCGAGAACAAACCAGGCAGACATATTTGTACCTCAATACTTAAAAGACATCCAGAAACGAGCACATATCCTCCAACCTCTGCCACCTGTACCTATATTTCCATCGCTCTCGTACCTTCAAACTTTCCTTTTCCCCCATTTGATTGAAGAATTCTGCAAACCTCGTAATACGACACTACTTTCAACATCACCACCGAGAGCATCTCCAGGTCTTGGTATCAGTACCTATCACGAACATTGGACAACCCTTCTCGGTTGGGAGCTTGACACCGTTGCTCTAAAAAAGGATCAAATAATTCTCTGGAAGATAGGTGTAAAAGTGGCCAATTGGGATAATGCCGAGTTTACTCTATATGTTCCCGGCATTCGGGAAAACTACCCCCGCCTTGAAATAGGTGATCTGATCCAAATGAGAGAAGTCCTTGAGAAACTTCAGAAGGGGAGCGGTGTGGCGTTCGAAGCCAGAGTTGTGGCCTTGAGGAAACGGGAGGGTTTCATTCGTGCGTCAGCGCTTACTCTCCCTCGATGTCAATCGGCTACCTTCATAGACAAAAACTCTAGACTTCGTTTGTCCTACCCTCAAGAGCCATATAGAAAAATTTGTGCCTCCCCCCGTTTACTCGCATGATGGTCCCCCAAAAAATACCCCTGAAGGCGTGCTACCCATTGTATTTAACGTCTCTTTCACAGTCAATGCGCGCCCATCATTTACAATGGAGACCGCTGTCGCTACCATGGGGGATGCTTTGAAGGCCGACTCCGGACAGCCGAACCTGGCACGTCAATGGTTGTTCCCAAAACCTGGGGATCTGGATAGTTATGTATCAGTTTACTCTGTTGATCGTAGCTTCCATGATGAGGATTGGATAGACCAAGGATTGAACTCGGAACAGCAGGTAGGTCAGACATGACATATTACGGTCCGCTTTACAACTAAAGAACTGTAGTTCACGGCTTCATCTATAGCCTTGCATCAGTCCCCAGTACCCTATCTGATAAGTGGCCCACCGGGTACAGGAAAAACAAGGTTTGTGTGAATGTTGTTGATAATTTCTATAACTGAATTATTTCAAGGACTGTCACTGAGACCGTCTTACAAATCATCCGCCTACAACCCGAGTCATGTATTCTCTTATGCGCTCCATCTAACTCCGCAACAGATACGCTGGTTCTGAGACTCCGACGGGTTTTACAGCCGAACGAAATGTTACGTTTGAATGACCAAAACAGGACCTTTGCCGAAGTCCCAATTAAAATAACACAATATTGTTGTACGTCACCAATGACCTATCGCCCCAAATGAATTCTTAGAGGGGATACAGATGTTGAAAATAACCAGTTCGCGCTACCTCCTTGGAAAACTCTAATGAAATATCGCGTAGTGGTGTGTTCATGTTTGGACGCTAGCATACTCGTCGCCGCCCAATGTACGAACATGTCTCTCATGCGGCTAGAGGAAGAGGTCGTATCTTCTCTACACTCTCATCGCAAGGCGAAGCCGCAGATCTCCCCTCATTGGACACATTTATTAATAGATGAGGTGTGCAACAACCCGTCAAACTGCGCGAGACTGACTGTCTTTGGGTTAGGCAGCCCAGGGTTCTGAGCCAGAACTGCTCATCCCTATTTCAGTGGTTTTCGTGCGATCAGACTCCCGGGCTGATATAACATATGCGCCCTCGATGTTCACGCCTCAACTAGTTCTTTGTGGAGATACCCAGCAATGTAAACATCATCTATCATAAAGCAGCTTCCATAACTCAGTGATCCACAGTGGGGCCCATTGTCACTTCTGATGCGGCAAGGATCGGAGAACTTGATATATCTCTCCTTGAGCGACTCTTTGACCGACCTTTGTACAGCGACCATTTCCAAGCCCGACCAAAAATAGGAAAAAATGGGCTACATTCTAAAACATATAATTTTAAACCTTTTAGCAACCTCGTAAAAGTACGTGGACCGTCTAAAGGAATACAAACTTGGCTGAACTAAGACCCTACAGAATTACCGAAGTCATCCTGCAATACTCATGCCTCCATCTGCAATATTCTATGACGATTCACTAGAACCTCACGCGAACAACGGCGTAATCGTTTGGTCTGGCCTGCCAGACCGCCATCTTCCACTTGTTTTCATTGGTCATCAAAATTCTGAGGCATCAGTTGATGAGGTATGTGTTTTGCACTAATAATGCTTGTTATTATTTAAACACCCTAGCGAGCAACGTGGTTTAACGTTGGAGAGATTGATCGAGTTGTTGTGACAATCAAATCTTTGCTCTCTGAAGGAGAATCATCTTCTCCACCTCTACGCCCTAACCACATTGGAGTAATGGCTCCGTGGAGGGAACAGGTTTGGAAGCTTCGGGCACGCCTGAGAAAGGAAAATCTAAGCGCTGTTGACATTGGGACAGTTGAGGTGCGTCGTACATAACCATGGTATCTTTAGCATCCATTCTCACTGAGGTTGATGTCATTCCTAGGACTACCAAGGCCGAGAAAGTCGAGTGGTAATAATATCTTGCGTTAGATCTAACGAGCGATTCTTGAAAGAGGATTTGGCGAAAGGATCAGGCATAGTTCATGAAAAAAAAAGGTTACCTCCGTTGATTCATGTTATACTTGGACTCACTGCGTATCAGAATGAACGTCGCCATCACCCGTGCGCGGGAACTTTTGATTGTGATCGGGAACGGTTCAGTTCTGAAGCATGATACATATTGGAAAGCGTTCTTGCAATTCGCACTTCGCAACAAACTGTACATCCTCACTGCGGTCCAAGCTCCCCCTTGTTGATATTTCCCTGACAGATATGTTGGCCCCGAATTGGACATTGAGATGGATGGCAACTATATCTCACGGCTTGAGTATGTATGAGGTCACACATACCTGTCATTAAGGAGGCTGCTCACCAAGGAACAGGTCAAACTATATCAACACGATTGCCCGAGAATTCGAAGAAGAGGAACAAGGAGTTGCTGTCGCTGGCGGGATTGCTCGAGAAGTACTTCGGGATGGTGGCGGGTAGGTGCGGCCCCCTTAGAAATTATTTTGAACCACCAGCACATGGATTACAATTTACTCATGAAATCCTTTTACAAGGGTAAAATTCGATTCCAACTTGAGCCTCACGCCTTTAAAACCCAGATTGATGAGAACTCGAGAATCTTCACCAATGTTGGATCGAATCACCAGTTCCTATCAGCGCGAGATCGAGAACTTGAGCCCATCGGCATGCCTCATACAACAAATGAAACAGCTGCACATGACACTCACAACGATGATAGCTAACACGACGTGGAAACCCTTCAGAAGTTCGTTCCAAGTATTCCTTTCTGACTCTAATCTCGCTCACAACAATACGCAGCGGCAGAAGTACGCGTAAAAAATAAAAATAAAAAAGTCTGGTGCAAGCTGGGTGTTATGAAACCTTGCTTTGCCCTGCGTTTGTGTTTAATGGGACGATCGCAACCTCCATCCTTGTGATGGCACTAGAAGTCACACCAACATCCTGAGAGACATGTATCAGAAAAAGTGGAGCACGGCTGTCTGAAAATGCAGGCGTGAACCACGCGCGAGTATTCCTTGGCCTTACCTTACCGTTAACCTTGTCATGTGTGGGGTGAGCCGTGAGTGCACTGACATGTTCGATAGACCATTTTACAAACGGTGTGGCTTCGAAAGTCACACACTTTGTCACTAATCCAAGAATATCATTGGCTTTGGAGAAACAGTCTTACCAGACATGCGGCTCATTCGGAAATGAGGGTTACCCGAAGCTTCGAGGAGAGTTTCTGCTGATGGATGATAAACCCTCCTCCGATGCCCCCGAAAGAGCGCGTCAAACAAAATTGAGCACATGCTGGACGAGATATACGGAATAATTTGTGCAATGGGGGTCCGAGTTTTGAATCGAAGGATCGGAGCGAAGACGGTTCTGCTTCTATCTGATGAAAGCTTATCAAGACAAACCTTATTAACGAAACTAGTCACACTTGAGTCCCGTGGATTACAAGTACAAAAACAGTCTTGTATTCTCAGTGTATACCCCAAACATCTTCTTAACCCTTTGTACCCTTCCAACACATCATGACCAATGTTCCCCAGATCAAACTTAACAACGGTGTGCTCATCCCTGCCATCGGTGAGCACTCTGAACTTTTTAGCATTGGAATATCTCAAAGGGACTTTATCTCCTAGGTACCGGCTCTTGGACACCGAACACTGTAGAAGAACAGTCCAAGGTCAAGGGCTGGATTTTGACCGCCTTGCAGGCTAGTATAGCTTTCCACAGTTGCCGACAGCTAAGCGTCATATCCAATTATAGAACGGATATAGACACATTGATACAGCACAGAGCTATTGTTCGTCTTAACTTGCAATAAGTACAGATGCGTGAATTTACTAATCGCTCGTGATCCCCACCTTAGATACTGAGCCAGCAGTCGGACAAGCTATCAGGGAATCTGGTATTCCTCGTGATCAGATCTTTGTAACTACTAAACTTCCGTGCGTCGCTTTTCCATGTCTGAGAGATGATGCGGGCTCACCATAGCTTTACATGGAAGTTGGAATCATCAAGAATGCGTTGCTCAGTCCTTTGAGCAAAGCTTGAAAAACCTTGGTCTTGACTATGTTGACCTCGTCAGTTTCATTAATATTTTTTATCAATTCTTGATAATATTTCTGACATGACGTCAACCTTGTTTTGTAGTACCTCCTTCATTGGCCACAGCCAATCGCACATGACGGTAAGCTTTAAAATACGATATACTGAGCCTCTTGTTCGCCTCATCATATCATACACATATCTTCGTTTCTCTCAGGAGGAGATGGATACGGGTTGCTAAAGAACGCCGACGGCAGCATTAAGCTCTCAGATAAAGTGGACTTCAATCAAGCATGGACGGAAATCGAGAAAATACTTGAAAGCGGCAAAGCCAGGTCTATCGGAGTCAGCAACTTCTCTGTAAAGACGTCTGTCCTTTTTTGCGTTCTTGATGTATTTAAAAGATTTCTTAACGATGCATATCCTAGGCTCGAACAATTACTCACTACCGCAAAACACGTTCCCGTGACTAATCAGGTCGAGTCCGTTGTACATCATGCTGGGCATAATCGACCGCCACAATGACAATCTCTCTCCAGGCTGCATCCCTACCTAGCTCAGGAAGATCTTCGCAAGTACTGTAATCAGAAGGGGATCACTTTGACAGCGTACACTCCCAGTGGTAAGTTGCATCAAATCTCGCTAAATACGTTTCGACTTATACCCACTTCCTAGGATATGCAACCGTTCGGGCTGACCCCCTTATTGTAGAATTGTCAAAGAAATATAACACCACTCCCAATCAAATTACTCTTGCCTGGCACATTGCCAGAGGGACCATCATCGTTCCAAAAAGCGTATCAGTGGAGAGGCAGAAACAGAATATCACCGCAAGTATCATTTCTCAGTGGGGAGAAAGCTCTGAGGTGACACGCAACATTTTTGATATAGCTCCCGACTCTTGAGGCCGAGGATGTTGCCAGGATTAATGGCTTGGATCGTGGCAAGCGCCTCTGCAATGCGCCTGATGCGAACGGCATGGTGTACGGGTGGACGGTAGAACAGCTTGGATGGTAAATTGCCAAGTTTGACTCAAGCATCAGTCGAAGGCGAGGAACAAGGAAGGACTAAGTTGTTCGTAACATTGCCTCATTAGAGGTTATGCATTCATTATACTTGGAACCATAGAGATGCCATCAGATTGTAACAAGACATCTTGTACTATATTATAGCTATATCTTGAGGCAGTTAGTCATCAGAGAGACTCGTCGGTGCTACAGCCCAAAGGTGTGCAGTTGACTAACGACAAAAGCGGAGGTTGTTTACACGTATATGGCACACACGCTAATGTTATTCGCTGTTAATTTTAAGCCCCAGCGACGTTGCTATTATAGGTGCAGTTGGCAGTATTTCTCGAGTAGAAACACGGCGGAGATGGTCCATCGAACAAAGTCGTTATGAGTGTACGAAGCAATCACCATAGTGCTTAGCTCGTCGCTACAAATGTATTATGTATTGAGTGGAGAGGTAAGATATATCTATATATAAAACCTACTGTCGCATGTCGTTTATATGCCGATTGATGTCCCATGGCACAGTTACCAAGGAAGGAAGTCCAAGTTCGCTATTTCTCGCATCGTTCCGAGGGTCAGGTCAGGTTTTCAAGAATGGTGTCCTTAGCCATAAGATGCAGCCACATAAATAGAGTGATGATAGTCGAAGGTAGTAGGACATAGCTTTGCTGTGGAGTTGAGTCTATATGGTATTGCCTTGCTATTATTATGGGAAACTCTTTCCAATGATTGGGCCAATCAGTGAAAGTCGAGGCCATTCATAAAAGGAAGCGATCATGAACTGTCATAAGGTACATGTTATCGTTAGGTTGATCTTGAAGTGGATGATTTGAGCCTGGGATGAGGAAGCCACTAAGGAAGTGGTGTCGTCCCACGAATAGTATATGTCGGAGATTCATCAGCAGGGGTTCTTGCTTCACGATCCGAAATCGCCCACGGAATGAGATCCTGATCAGGGGAATACTGGTGAATACCATCAAGTTGAGCTGTCGAAATAGGGCGTTTTGGCAGAAGAGTGAGGATGTCGCTCATGCTTGGGCGCTGTGTGGGCTCTGGATGCCAGCAATCTTCCACAATGCTCCACATGTTATCATCTAGACCTAAACTACCGCACGGCGTTCCAGAAGGTACGCAATGTGAGGGACGTGAAGGCCGTATCCCCTGTATAACCTTCAAGATCACAGGATAATCGCTGTGGATGTCGTGAAAGGGAATATTGCCAGAAAATATCTAGTTAAATCGCTTCAGCTGTGGCGACCTTTGAGTTTTGATGCCGAAGACATCCCGCACCTCGTATATAACGCAGCCGAAAGCGTAGACGTCGCTGCTGATGTTGTTCACATCTTGCGTGCCATTCAATAGTTCTGGCGCAGTCCACCTTGATGTACCGCCAGCTCGGCCTTCTGATAATGAGGAGAAGTTTAAAACCTGTGACTGAGAAGCCGTTGAGAGACCGAAATCTGCAAGGCAGGCCCTACGCGTGTCTGTGATTAATATGTTGACCTAAACAGTATTTGAATTGCATTTTGCAGTTATCAAGTGCTGGATTGACTCACGGCTTTGAGATCTCCATGAACTATGTTTGGTCGCATGGTATGAAGATATTCGAGACCTTTGGCCACATCGCGGACCTAGACAGACTGTAATTTGTAGCTGATGATATTTTGAGCTTGCGAACGCTTACCAGTGACACACGGTCCGCGTCAGGATTTTTGCGTAAATATTGTTGGACATTGCCGTTCTCCATCCAAGGTGACACGAGGCCGATCCTTGCACGATTATTGTTCACGTAGTACAAACAGAGAAACGGAAGGACGTTCCGATGGCGTAGTTGTCGCCAAATCAGCGTTTCGTACGAAACTTTCTACAATAATTACATCAGCACAACTTAGGGTGTTGATAATCAAAACTGACTTTTAAGTGTTTTGTTATATCGGACTGTACGTACAATTTCAAGACTTTGACGGCGACTTTCTGACCTGCATATGTCCCCATCCAGACGTCACCGAATTGTCCTGCAGCCACTGCGTCTTCTCCTTCTAGTGCGACACGATCTTGTAAGAGAACTTCGGGATACAGACCGGTTTTCCTAGATACCCTGAGCAAAGCATTCATAAATGGACTTCGGAATGATGGATCGAGTGACGAGGAATCGAGCAGCTGCAGTATTGTTTATAGGAATCGCTTAAATGAAAAAGAGATATCGACTCACTGTCTGTAACAAATTAAGCAACGATTGAGATTGCTCCTTGGGGAGGTCTACAAATCTTTGGTACTGTTCACGGTCATGTAGGACAAGATAAAGGCGCGCACACATTGAATCAATGTCCAATGCGATAATTCTCTGGAGGCGCCCTTCATTGTTCCATACAGGAAAAGTGCGCAAAGAGTCGCTGACTGCACGGTTTTTACTAATCGCTGTCACCGTATCCCACGTGCTCCACGTCCGAATGTTATCCTCGAGCTCCGTCAAGTAGTCAGCATTTTGAGCAGCGCCATGGCCGGCCTTTAGGTGTTCATAGATGTACATAGTAAAGCGCTGTGTGTACCAATTAGCCAATTGATGACAAGTACCTGGTTGAACGGCGCACTTCATAGATCACCCCCTTTTTTGCCCAATCCGTACATAAAATGTTAAGGGTCAGGCCATCCCGGCTAGTAACATACTCGAGGAGGTCTTCTTGATTCGCGTCTAACCATTGGCGTGCAGAATCTCCTTTGGAAGAAAATATCCGGAAGCGGTCCAACTGGGGTGGGAGGCGTAACGTAACTGTCTCAAGCAACGGAACTTCCTTGTCCCGAACCTCTGCTTGAGCGATATCGTGTTCTTTAGTTTTGAACCCAGTAAACTTCCAGTCTTGAGGAAGTATAAGATATGAGTGATCTTTCAACTGAGATGCAGTGGGTCTGTCATCCGGGTTCCTACACCAATATCCATCGATTAAGCGCGAGCTGTCGTAACAACAAAAGACCTTACATTGAAAAACATTTTTTATGAAGATCTACCGCGGCGTCTGTCAGCATGATGCCCTCCGGAATGGGAGGAGCAAGTTCCGTGATGTACAGCTAAGATCGCGTGATTCGAAATGATCGCAGATGTGAGCGGAGATACGTCACTTACCTTACGCATTACATCCTGCGCCTTGTGTCCTGACCAAGGTCGAACGCCGGTCCACATTTCTAGGACAAGACACCCAAGACTCCAAATATCTACTTTGGAGTTATAACCTTGTTTCTTTGTGTTAATGACTTCGGGAGCCATCCAGAACAGTGATCCTTGCAAAGCCGTGAAAACAAAACCATCATCATCGGCATGCTTGGATATCGCAAAATCTGATATCTTGCATGTTCCATTCGGTTCAACAAGTATATTCTCGGCCTTCAAATCCTAAACAGGCCCAGTCCATCAACATCAGTAGGGTTCTGGGATACTGAGTACTAACCCGATGTACGAGCTGCTTGGAATGAAGATAAGCCAGGCCATCGAGGACTTGTATAGTAAATGACTTTGTGATATTTTCGGAAAACTTGCCATACTGTGATAGGCAACTCCTTATAGTGCCACCAGGTACATATTCCATGAAACTAGTAGATAGAGATTTAATAAACAAGTAATAATGGTTCACACCACCCACATGTTCATAACGGAAGATGTTTCCTCTAGATGTAGGTATTTCACGATATTCTTGTGATCAAGGCTCTGTAGCATTTTGCTTTCTTGTTTCAGAGCTTCAATAACTGAAACTGCCCCCGCATCTAATTGACGAACGCGGGGGATTTCTATTTGTTTCACAGCAATGATACTTTTTGTCTTTCGATCGAGAGCCATATACACGGGTCCATATTTTCCAGTACCAATCAAGTTACCTCGTTTCCATTCGAAGGTCTCTTGGAAAGAAGGTAAGTCTAAATAACTAGGGTAGGGGCTATGGTATTACATACTTGATCCTTTCCCGCGCCGAGAGTCATCAGCATTGTTATAGCTGTTGTCGGAGGGCTGTATTCTAAAGGCATTCGAGTAAGGTTTTCTATCGTCCTTCTCAACTGCTTTGGGAACTGGGTATTGTGTACGTGTGTGTTGGGGTCCCGTCTGTAAGGGCAGGCGGCTAGTCGAGTTCCCCGGTATATCTTCTTCGGTGAAACGACGTGATTCTGCGTTAGAGGCTGGGCTCTTCGAGGTATGTGGGACTCTATTTGGAGCCGGGATTGGGGGTAAAGGCCTTACTCCCCTACGCAGGACATCAACTGATTTGCTCGGCTTTAGAATGCGCGTTGGCGTGAGAGGCGAAGGGGAAGGCGTAATATAGTCATTAGGGACGTTGATATTCTCAACGTCAAGCCGAGTAGGAGGTGTAGGCTTCGAAAAGCCGGCCTGCATTCAAAACATGATGAGGATAACAACTTAATTCAAAACTAGCAATACACACTTCATGCAAGCCATGCCGCCGTCGCCGCCGTTCGTGAGGTACATCATCAGCAGTTCCTGAACTTAAGTCCGAATCGCTCGCTTCTTCCTCGGCTCCATGTGCTGGCGATATTGTTGCTATGGGGTGGTGCTTGGGAGGACGTCGGACCAGAAAACCAAGGGACGCTCGATCATCGCCGCGTTCGTAGGATATTGTTGATAACTGAGCGTCTGTCAGAGGTCCACTGATAGCTAATGCTCCTATTTCTGTTTCATAGATAAGCAATTCGTCTTGTTCAACCCGATTCCATATTCCGAGCTGTTGATTGATATGTCAGTTTGGATGGAGCATACGCAAGCTTCGTATTAAACACGTATTAAACACACTTTGTCAAGGATGCGCTTGCGTATAACAGCTCCATTATCGAGGGTATCTGTGATATCAACCTTGGTGTACCGTTCACAGTCCACTGTCGCAACAATGAGAATAGGACGAGATTGTTGCAGGGGAGGTGGTTTGGTAATATTTTTGTTAACTGGGCCTGCGCTGCGAGGAGGTGCAGTGGTTGCCATCCAGTTCGATGGACCAGCTCTCAAGTTAGCGTGTGATCGGTAGGTCCTCATCGTTCAAGCTGACAACGTGCTTGAGGCCACAAGTCCAATTCAATGCTGGCAAAGGGAATTGGGATGAAGATGAGGGTGTGCAGGCAGGCGTCAAGGTGTTGGCAACGGACAGACAAAAGGCCGATGGGCGCTTCCTCGTGGATCAAAATATCGGCGATGCCACATTGCGATTCGGTCCACGTTGAATCTGTAGGCCCGTGATTCACTAAACGCCAGTTCAAGCAAAGAAGAAGCTAATTAAGCGTATTATGTATATCGACTGGGGTGAAGAGATACACATTTGGGCTAAGAAAAGATTAGAGCTCTCTTGCAACCAATAATTCTTAAATTCTGGCATGAAAGTTAAGCAAGTTTCAAGAGATACCTGGCTCCACAACAACTCCACATCCATAGTAACACGACCTTAGTAGATCGTAGCGGCGGGCACGCCAGTCACCGACTCACAACATCCCCGGGGGCCAAATACACCAGAATCATAAGTCATAAATCATGAACAAAGCCACCATATTTCATTAGGGAAGAGTCAGGACAAAGATGTAAGTTCAGAGCTGATTTGATGCCTGTTATTCCAAGATAGTCTAACAGCAAACCTTCAAAGGCACAAGGTAGCCTTGAGAAAAAAAGTAAATTTACCCAAGTCTGTATTTTGTAATAATGAAGATTTAGATCATCTATAACCTCATTGATGCCCTCCAAGGAGTAACCCTCAGTAAAAAGACTAGTCAGTGTTAGGTGGTGCACAGGTCTGACCCTGGTCTGGATGTCGTCCTGTGGTCAGGCAGTAGTCCAACTTATGTTCCTACCTAGCCAAAATAAATTGCCAAGAGATTTGAGAAATCTTTCTTTTGTTTTTGGTTCTCAGCTTGCTCGAATTGGTGTTCTTGGTAACTGGCTTACGAAAATAGGTACAAGTTTGTAAGACCTGCCCTGAACAGCTCCGGCTGCTGTGTCACGGCTTCCTTCACTGCATCATTACACCAAGCTGTGCTACTCACCTTGCTCCTCTCCTGTTGAACTTAGCAGCAAGGCAAGGAAAGAGCGAGGAATAAAAGAGTGAATTGAGATAGTAAAATAATGTACATAATCGTTCATATAAATACATAAATAATATAACTCCTATAGAAATAATAAATCATATGTGAGTCCGTTAGAAAACAAATGCGAAACTTTATATGTCCATGTGATTTTACATGTCATGTGAATGCCGGATCACTCTATTCCAACACTCCCCCTTGATCCGAGCGCATACCTATTAATTTGGTTTTTTGTTCGTGTTCAGGGCGCGGCAGTGGTTTAGTGAAAATGTCTGCTCGGTTGTTGGCAGACGCGCAGTGGAATATTTTTATTTCTCCAGAAGCTAAGTGTTCGCACACAAAATGGTGTTTGATGTCAATGTGTTTGCTGCAGGCATGAAAAACTGCATTGTTTGCAAATAAGATCGCCGATTGGTTGTCTGTGATGAGATCGGTAGGTTTTTCACATGGAAATCCGAAGTCGGCCATCAATGATCTAATCCAGGTGACTTCTTGTGTCGCATGGCAGAGCGCCATGTATTCCGCCTCCATACTTGATAAGGCAACTGTCGGCTGCTTCTTGGAGCTCCATGAGATCACCGAGTCTCCAAGTAAGGTGACATAGCCAGAAATTGATCTTCGATCATTGGGACTATTTCCCCAGTCCGCATCGGCATAGGTTCGGATAATCAAATTTGAGTTATTATTTGATCAGTAGAATAGGCCGTTGTCCATTGTTCCTTTCAAATAACGGAAGACGCATTTGACTGCGGTCCAATGTTCAGGACCTGGGTGACTTGAAAATTGACTGAGGTGTTGTGTAGCATATGCAGTCTCGGGACGTGTTGAGATTGCACCCCAGATGAGCATTCCAATGGCCATCAGATAGAATTTCTTGATTTCAGGGTATCGCCAATCATCTTCGGTGAGTTTGATCAATTTGATGCTGTGATCGAGCGGTGTTGCGACAGGGTTCGCGTTTTCAAGACCCATTTTCTTGATAATTTTCTCAAGGTATGGTTGTTGTGATAATTTAATAGATCCATTGGTGAACCTTTTTACTGAGATGCCAACGATTTGGCTAGCTTCTCCTAGGTCAGAGATTTCAAAGTGTGTCTTGAGTTTGGCTTTGAAGTCTTTGATGGTTACAAGGGTTGCACCCAAAATAGACATGTCATCCACGTGTACTCCAACAATTACCAGATTATCTCCAGATCCTTGGATATAGACGCATTGATCGGCCATCATTTTTCGGAACTTCATTTTGAAAAAATGCGGAGTTGAGGAGTTTGTTCCATTCTCGTCCAGATTGTTTAAGTCCATAAATAGTTTTTAATAATTTCCAGACGCGTGATGTGCCATCTTCAAAGCCTGGAGGCTGCAATAAATAAATATCTTCCTTGAGAATGGCATTTAGATAAGCGCCTTTGATGTCGATGGTGTGAAAATGTAGATTATAGGCGCCGGCAATGGCTACCATGAAGCGGAGGGTGTCCATCCGAACAACTGGGGCATAGGTTTCCAGATAATCTATGCCAGGCTTCTGTGAGCATCCCTTGGCAACGAGTCTAGACTTGGCCTTGTAGAATTTTCCATCTCCATCGGTCTTGGCCTTCCATACCCATTTGGATTTGATGGGATCATGATCTGTAGGCAATTTGGTCAACTCATATGTGCCGAGATCTTTCAATTGTTGGATTTCTTCCTCCATAGATTTTTTCCATAAAGTGCTTTGTAATGCCTCTTGGATTTCAGTGGGTTCATAAATTGTGCTGATGAAGGCAAAATCAGGGATATTGAATGTAGGAGTATTTTCTTCCTCATCAATAATTTCGGTGATGTAGCCAGAGTTGGGTAAATCTTGATGTACTTCTTTGGGACCTCGGGCTGCGGGATTATGTAATAATCGATAATTTGGTTGCATCATTGATGCAATTCGGCTTGATGGTTCTCGAATCGGTTGTGATCGTGGCTGTGTTGATTTTTTGATCATCTGCCTTGTAGTCATTGTGGGGGCAGTTTCTGGCATTTGAGCCGTTGTTTGCTTGTTTATTGCTGTCTCCCCCTCGAGCTGCAATGGCAAAAACCATTCAATTGTTTCTGGATTTTTGCTGTCCACAAATTTGACATTTTGCGATGCTTGCACTTGTCTCGCACCCAGATTAAAATATCTGTAGGCACATGATTGATCTGAAAGTCCAGTGAAAATGAATTTGCATGATTTCAGCTCGAGTTTGCTAAGGTTTTCACCCTGATGCAATACCCAGCACTTCGTTCCGAATTCTTGGAGATTTGATGCATCGGGCTTCTTGCCCGTAAATATTTCCTCCGGAGTTTTATCGATCAAGATCCGAGTTGGAGATCAATTCTTGAGGTACATGGCATATGCTACTGCTTCCGGCCACAAGAATTTCGGCATATTTCTTGCAATAAGCATTGTGCGCACATGTTCTACAATTGTTCAGTTTGCGCACTTGGCAATTCCGTTCTGGGCCAAAGAGTACGGGGCTGTGACCTCGGAGCGGATTCCTTTTTCTGCTAGAAATCTTTGTACTTTGTCATTTACATATTCCGTTCCGTTGTCAAATCGTATGGTTTTCAATGTTTTCCCAACTTGAGTGTTTATGTAAGCATTATAATTTTTGATCGAAGTATTGATTTCTTCGGCTTCTTTGGTTTTTAGGAAATTGATGATGGTCCGGCGGCATTTCCCATCAGTAAATGAGATGTAATATCTTTCCCCTCAAATTCCTGTTGTCCGGGCAGGTCCCCATAAATCTGTGAGGGTCATCTCACCAATTTCATTAAAAGTTGTGTTTGAAAACTTTGGGAATGATGCCACGGTTTGTTTTGCTTGGATGCAGGCCATGCAATCATTGGGATCAATTGATTCGTCGACTTCCATCCCATCAATCATTTTCTTTGATTTCAACATTTTAATTGATGCAATGTTGAGATGTCCAAAAATTCGGTGCCATTCGTCCCATGTGCAAGCTTCTGATGCGATCAAAGCCATATCGGGAATACTGATCTTTGCCATCAAATTGTAAAGCCGGCCGATTTTTTGACCTTGTAAGATGATGTTGGTGATTTCGGGGGTGATATATTGATGTATTCTCCTTTTAGATTCAGGGTGAACCCTGCATCTGTGATGCGCCCAACCGAAATAAGATTATAGGGTGCATTTGGAGTGTGGACAACATTTGTCAACGTAATTGGTATGTGGCGATTGCCTACTTTGCATAAGATCTTTACCGATCCTCTTCCTAATCCCGGAGTTGATCTGAATCCAATAATTTTGTGTCCGGGGGTTTCTTTGTAATTTCTGAAGATTGATTGGTCACGAAAAATGTGGGATGTTGCCACACAATCGGCTAAAATCAAATCTGAAGTTAATGCTGGCAAGGCAATATCCACCTGGTTTTCAGGTGCTGCTACAAAAGCATAATTGTCCGAGGCTTGGTTAGCCTTGTCTGGCTTACTGCCATTCTTCTTTTTCCATTTCGGCCTCCATTTTTGATCGGATGATCCCCCTTTCCTTTTGGGGCAATGGAAGGCAATGTGACCTTTCTGATTGCATTCGTAGCACGTCACATTTGGATTGTATTTTGCTGCCAGGGCCGTATCACCCTGGTGCCAAGATTTGATCCGTTGATCTTCCTCCAAAATTCTCGCAATTAATTTGTGACTCTCCTTGAGAGTGGCAGAATCAACCGAAGAGATAAACGGGTCCCATGTGTCAGGCAGGGATGTCAGCAACGTTATGCTGAAATCTTCATCGTTGATTTTTGAGCCCAATCCGGCCAATTCTTCGATGTAGCCGTGCAGGGTCCGAATGTGTTCCTCGATATTGGCACTCTCGGCACATTGTGCTCAAAATAACTTTCGACGCACCGTTACAATTCCAATCAGACCACGTGCCTCATACATGGAGCACAACGCGGTCCAGGCCTGATTCGACATCCCGGCACCTGCTATGTAAACTAGCGGTCCGTCCCCTACATGGAGCTGTATGGTTGAAAGGGCCTTCCTGTCCTTTGTATGCCATTCATCTAAATTCCCTTCATCAGTTGGACTTGCATTTGAACCGTCCGCATAACCGATTAGACCTTGATTGGTCAAGATGTCGATCATTTTGATTTTCCATGTGTGGAAGTTCTTGGCGCTGTGTAGTGCTTCGATCCGATAGATGTTTCCAGATGATTTGGTCATGGTCGGTAATAATTTGATCAGGGTTTGATGGATGATGTATGGACTTGGTAATGATGTTCAAAATGATTAAGGCCAGGGCCCATAACCTGTTGAACTTAGCAGCAAGGCAAGGAAAGAGCGAGGAATAAAAGAGTGAATTGAGATAGTAAAATAATGTACATAATCGTTCGTATAAATACATAAATAATATAACTCCTATAGAAATAATAAATCATATGTGAGTCCGTTAGAAAAACAAATGCGAAACTTTATATGTCCATGTGATTTTACATGTCATGTGAATGCCGGATCACTCTATTCCAACATTTCCGTTGCGCAGCTGTACCTGAATCACACTACTAATTGAGATGATAACACTTTAGGTTCAGGCCTTCAACAGTTTTTGTAAATAGTGAGTCTCTAGACTGATCAATTTTATTGGTCAGGCACTAAAGCTTTCGTTGCAACAGTTCTGTTAATCCCTTCCCACAACCGCAAAAAAAACACTGTACTGATTAAGTTCACTTTGCCACCAACATTGACAACACTGCATTCCCCTTGAATGGCAATCTCCAAGGCCTGGTAGGGATGGTATGAAGTGTGGTGAAAATTGTAAGCTTCAAATTCCATTATATATATTATGACTTGATGATGACATTGCTGCCTTCTAGGCAGTGTTGTTGTGTGTCCTGCACCACACAGCATGGTGGGCATTCCATCATTCCATCCATAAAACTAACCATGCCATTCAAGACACAGGGGAAATGATAGAGAGAAATGATTTTGAGGCTTTGCAATGGTGTAGCTAGATTGACTCCATGTACTAGAAATAATACAATATAAAAACTTGAGGTAGAGGGCCATTACTGGCAGATATGAGTCCTTATGTTTTTTTTAACTAATTTTTCTTTATATTTCTAGAACCAGGTTACAATAGAACTAGCTATCCAGAATCTCTTCAACTTTATATTACTTTTTGTTGTTGATAAGTTTGGTTCTGGAACACTTATTAGGCATTGTCCTGGAATTAGATTGCAACTTGACAACATGGAAGGCCTGATGGATACACAACATGAAGATGTAATATGACCACACATTTGAGCTTGCCAAATACTTGTTGCACTTCTGTGAGGGGTCATGTTGCCAAGAGGCTCAGGCAGGGAGCAGTATGCATAGCATGAAAAGCCATGCAGGAAAGGAATGAGTATAGAGCACTAGAGGCTTGATCACAAGTAGAGAACCCAATCCAAGTCTATTACAAAGGTGCCCTTTCATGGAGAGGAAGGGGCACCTTATATAGTACATTGTGGCTACATCTCAAATAACAACAAAATCTGATATCAGTAACTCTACTGATGCAACAATCCATCTGTGATATGTCAGTCCAGAGTTCACTACTATTTACCAAGGGGTTAAGGCAATGCGTATTAGGACAATAGATGTAACAGTGAGGCTATGCAAGCTGTGCAATAGCAATCCTGATGGCTAGATGTGGACAAACAAGCAATGCCCTAATAACTTCACCCATATCCATAGTGTATGATATCAGCAACTCCAAATGAATTGCCAATAGAAGTTGGTGTTTATAGATCCTATTTTTAGATTTAGAAATGTGACTCCTTGTCTCACATGCTCAATACCACATCACCAAGCTACCTGTACTAGACTTAGCTATACTGTTGTAGTCATTCTGGCACTTCATCTGGACACTTCTGGAACTTCTCTCCTCTTTTGTCTTTCTTATTCTAACACCTATACAAATATCCAACAACAAAAGGTAACCATATATATCTAGGCATTCCCTTTAAAATCAAGTCAGTTATTAAAGTAGGGACTCAGACTCTCAGAGATGGACTGTGTAAAAAAACTAACAAACTTGAAAATGTA
The DNA here is from genome assembly GCA_013420905.1 of Collybia mongolica. Classification (NCBI taxonomy): domain Eukaryota; kingdom Fungi; phylum Basidiomycota; class Agaricomycetes; order Agaricales; family Clitocybaceae; genus Collybia; species Collybia mongolica. The sequence continues at coordinate 1,438,892 of JAAXNY010000011.1, forward strand.
GATCCATATTTGTATATTCCAAATTCACAACCAAATCAGTAGCTTCTCTGGGGACTTTACACTAAGCTACATGAGCCACACAGACCCTCTAGTGGGCTGATATACACTTCTGGTACCCACAGTATTTATCCAATGTACCCATATATAGATGGGGCTGCCCAATTACAGATAGCATCTTTGCAATGAACTAGGCCCAGATTTCTTGCAATTAATTTTCTGGTGCCCCCTTCCCTGTGTGGCTGAATCCTGCTGCTCATATCATTCCCCCCTTCTAACACTTAATGTGATGCAACCCTTTACAGTGTGGTAGGGTATGGGCAAGTATTTCACTGATGCACAGCCCAAGACCTTAGACAACCCCCACCCTCTAGAATACCACTACATACAGGAGGCCACCTACTGCAGCAGCATGTAAACACAACCCATCCCTTGCACATCCCACACTAGCAAGCACTAACACAAAATCAAATAAAGGGGCAGTGGTAGCTGAGGACAGCAGAGGAGTGACAGGCTTGTGTGGGGGACAAGTTCCTGTGTAGACTTACATTTTGTGTGATGTAAGGAAGTAATACCAATCCAAATGCCTATAATAGAAACATATTCCCACAGTATTGAAATGTATATTAACCATTCAACATTTAACATTTAATTTCTAGTCTTGCATCCTGGGTTAATCAAGAACTTATCAAATATGCTAAAAATAGAAAAATCATCATCAAACACAAACTTCAAACAAATGTATATATGACTGTTAAGTGTTTTTTTGTTGTATTATCACAACTATATTTAACCATACTCATATAGCTAGCCATTGTCAAGATATTGAGTATTATAAATTCCAGGAGCATCCACATTGACTTGTTTGGATATGCTTTTGGGCAAGTAATACATAAATGTGATATCAAAATAGACATAACCAGAAACTACAATCAAATTTGGAAAGGTACAAACAAATATAAATATGCATTTTTTGATGTACCCCCTCCATGTGTCTAGGAGTAGCAGCAATTTCAATTGTGTCCATTAGCCTTGTATTTGCTGAGATATGCATCATCTATATTGTAGGAACTTCATTAATATTGTTTGTTTGGCCAGATGTTGGCAAAGTAATATGCAGATGATATTGATTTGTAATATGTATGGTGCGAACCACTTAGTCACCGCTAAAATGTGACAAGTCCCAAATTGGCCGCCGACTGAAAAAAAAAATTCAGTGTACCTCTGATGACCCTTACTGACGGCAACCAAAGCTCTGCGCAACACGACAATTGCTCGGTTCAATGCCTGCACTAATGTACAATTTGAACTAACATAGTGCCTAATATATGAGTGTTTTTTCCAACATTTTCCCCCGTTTTCTCTTCACTTCTGAATGGCAAGGAAGCCCAAGTACCTCCAACTTGCTGCTGCCCGAGCTCGGGCAGTACGTCATAAACCAACAAACATTGATTTCGAGAAAAGTCCTGCACCCGAGCCTGAGGATATTCCCGAACTGCGTGCTGCATCTCCAATTGTCGTGGACCTGGTTTCCGACGACGAGTTTTCTGATGAGTCAGAGTGTGGGTATGATGGGGGTATAAATCATTATCCTGCCTCGGATTATGTGTTGGAGAGTGATAGTGATGGAGAGCTCACAGATGAAGATCTGTCCGAGTTTGATGAAGACATGTTGGACAGCCTTCGGAGAGAGATGGCTCAGTTGAAAGAGCCAGCACCATTCGAACGCCTTCTTGTCCCCAAATCCACGAAAGCCTGGAAGAAAACAGAAAAAAACCGGAGTCTTGGATATAATGGGCAGGGTCGGTCGACAAGATTTCGAAAAGACAAAGAAGCGCGTGATCTCGCAATGGCGCGCGCTGAAGCAAAAACATCGTTAGTGATTCAATTGGTGTAATTAGGGGATGGTGACTCACCTGCTCACTCAGGAATGACCCTCAGGTGGCTATGATGTGGAATCTGTTTGTGAAACAAGATCCAGCCCCAGCCGCCCCACACAATTCAACTGTGAAAACACCCGAGCTCCAAAGAGCACCTGCGTCAAGTCTCAGCCCCGCCGAGGTTGTCAATTATCTATCCGATTACTCAGATGAAGATAGTGGCAGCGATGCAGATGATGAAGGCGAAAATAATACTGTTCCGCCCAAATCCACCAGTTCCCATTGTTTGCCAGCTGTCCCACCCCTTAAACGCCGGAAACTCGATGTCCCTGTTCGCAAAGCAAGAGCCGAGAAGCTCAAAACCCGTCAAAAAGAGTTGGAGAAAGGTCTTGCTGATATCCGGAAGGTTATCCACTCGAACAAGACCAAGTTTGTTGCTGGGCGAAGTGGGTTGCAAGCTTGTCGTACTCGTGCAATTCAGAGTTATCTTCTGTTGATTGTTCAACGGGGTCGCCTCGCAATCGACGCATCAGAGAAGGCTGCAGAATGCCATGGGTTCAAACCAAAGTGGGGAGGCAGGAATGTGAGGAGCTGGACACGGCGATGGTTAAAAGAACGAAAGTTACCCGAGTCCCGAAAAGGTCGACATGGGAAAGTCTATTCCTTACTCGATAACCCAGCAATAAAAGCAGAACTTCGTGCTTTCCTTCGGTCAAATAAATGGGTTATGAATCCCGCCAAACTTGCAGAGTTCACCCATGGAAAGCTTCTGCCTGATGCTGCAGACAAATATCTCAAGCATCTTGTGCAGGAAGAGATGCCTCGCGGGCTCAAACAATATATGGAACTTCAGCTTTTCCCGCGCCTCCAGCTGAAGGTTGGATCGAAAGGGATAGCTCTAAGCACTGCCCGGCGATGGCTTCACAAGGAAGGCTTTCAATACATAAGTCACAAGAAAGGGCTCTATTACGACGGTCACGATCGTCCCGATGTCGTTGCGTACCGACAGAAGGAATTTTTGCCAGCCATGGAACTTCACGCCCAACGGCTCGTCCGATATGAAGTCGGGAATGTTGAACAAGAAGTCCAAAGCTTGCCCAATAATTATGTCGAGCGTCGACTCTCTCTGGTTGCACAAGATGAGATGACTGCTCAAGCAAATGACGCCCAAGCAAAAAAGTGGGTCCTCCATGACCAACACGAGCTGCGAAAGAAGGGTGTTGGGCGAGGAATTCATCAGAGCGACGTCATCTGCTCAACAGTTGGGTGGCTGAAAGATGCAAGCCAGAGCCTCGAATATGGGAAGAATTATGACGGTTACTGGACGGGCGAGCTTTTCTGTAAGCAGCTCCGCGAGAAAATCATTCCAGCATTTGAGGCTGCACATGGCCCCGGGTTCCAGGCACTCATTATGGTTGACCACTCACAGGGCCATGCGGCTTATGCTGAGGATGCTTTGCTCGCAACACGCATGAATGTGAACCCAGGTGGCAAACAAGCACGCCTCCGTGATGGATGGTTTATGCGTGATGGGTGCATAATTATTCAACCCATGATATACCCAGTGGATCATCCAGAATTTCCCGATCAACCAAAGGGGATGAAGGTCGTGCTTCGAGAACGAGGCTTGTACAGTGGGAAAATGCGAGGAAAATGCAAAAGCAGCTGCCAGGATCCGGAGTCGGCCAACTGTTGCTGCAAACGTATCCTTGAGAACCAGCCTGATTTCAAGGCACAGAAGTCACTCGTTCAAGAGATCATCGAGGAAGCAGGACACATGTGTATATTTCTGCCGAAATTTCACTGTGAGCTTAATTTTATCGAATTCTTCTGGGGTGTGGTAAAGTGCTATCTTCGCGAGCATTGTGATTATACATTTGATACACTGAAGGAGAACATGCCCAAAGCACTGGAAACAGTTCCACTTGCAACTATTCGACGGTGGGAACATCGTATGATCCGATGGATGCAGGCTTATCGGGATGGCATGTCAACTCAAGATGCACAGTTGCACGTCCGCAATTTCAGCTCAACTAAATACAAATCGCACCGTCGCATCCCAGAATGCATTGCAAGGGCTTTCGACTAGTATATAAACCTTCTCGGTACATAGTCCCAATTTGATCCCCCGAAAATTTTATATCTCACTCAGTTTTGACTTAAATGAAAATCGCTCTTGGGGATCGAAAGCTATCATCAAAAGGAGTGTTTTCCCAAGGGGAATAAAAAATCGGATAATTTTTGGAGGTGCGAAAAAGCTTGTCACATTTTGGTGGTGACTAAGTGGTTTGCACCATAGTAAAAAAGTTGTTGATAATGAGATTTGGAAGGGTACAAATAACTACAAACACATATAAACATACATATAATGTATTCCTTTACAATGTCTAGTAGTAGCATGTCCATCAGCTTTGTATTTGCTGAAATATGCATCATTTATATTGTGGGAAATTTCTTTAATATTATGGTTTGTTTGGCCAGATGTGTGGTGAAATGATATACAGACAGTATTCATTTATGATATGTAGCAAGAAATTTGTTGTTGATGATGTTTCAAAAAATACAAACACTTACAAACACTTACAAACACATGCATGAGGTACTAGCAATTTAAATCACATCCATAGGCCTTGTTGTCGAGATATGCAATGACTTATATTGTAGGAACTTTGATGGTATTGTTTATTTGGCTAGCTGTGTGGCAAAGTCATACACAGAATTGATGTTCATTGTAACATGATTGTAGTAAGAGAGCTGCTTTTGATTATGATATTTGATGGTGTACAAACACAGACAAAAACATACATAAATATACCACTTGGGTAGCCCTTCACCATATCTAGTAGTAGCAATTTAAATTACATCCTTTTTTTTTTTTCATATAATAATATTAAGCACATGTGGGTTTGACCCAGCTACATGCGGGTGTAAACACCTATTACCACTAAGTAATCTGTAATGAGCCATCAGGGTGGAGCTGTACACTAAGTTGCTCTCCAGGTCATATTACGGGTCTAGACTGAGGATACCTGCAGTCCAACGGTATTGTACTGTACCATGTCTGAACCTCCCAGTGCCTTAAAGGTTTGCCTTTGCTTGTCGGGGCATGGTCCCCTCCCTTCACATTGGTACCCCATTCCACTTCCCCCCTGGTATTTTCAGGGCGCCCTGGAAACCCATTACTCCCCCCCAGTGTCAAAGATAAATGTCCAAACTAAATGAACGACCCATACCTCAAACCTGCTCCCCCTCTCCTGAATCCCCCTATTACTTTCCCCCCTGTTCCACACCGCTCTCCCAAAGCAATGACTCCCCTCAAAATGAGGCCGCCAAATCCCACCATTGGTTGATAAACTGGCATTCTCCCCAAGAGGTGTGCTCTGTGCAGGGACAGTAGCTGCACTGTGCACCTGGTGGGGGAGGTTTTTCCCCCACTTAATGGATGAAAGCAGCATTTCCTAAGTTTAGTGGATGAATCTAAAGGGTATGAAATTGGGATGAAACTTCATCCCAGATATTTCATCCCTTGAGAGGATGAATTTCTGCTCTTATAATTTCAGAAATTTTCATCCCTTAGTGGTGTGAACTTTCATCCCATTAGAGGTGAATTATATGGGACAATTTTAATCCAGTGAAAAAGAGGGGAATTTCATCCTATAATGGGTGGGTTTTATTAGATCATTTTAATCTATTAGAGAGTGAACTTTCATCCCATAAAAGGTGGAATATGTGGGATGATTTAAGTTCAGCATAGAAGGTATTTCATCCCACAAATAGTGGGTTTATGGGATGACTTTACTGCCTTAGACTTGGGTGGAGTGGGCCAACACACTGTGTGGCAGGTACTTGTTCTTTATTTCTTTTCTTAGGAGAAATAAGTCCATTCCACAGTCAGGAAGTTGTAAATGACTAGAAACAACATAGGTGATAGTTTATGGAGGTCATGTGACCATGGGAAAATGTTACAAAGTAAACAAGCAATGCCTGTGCACAAAACCCAATGCCATAGCTTGCCTGGCTATGGAGAAAACACAAAAACCATCAGAACTAACTTTTTCCCAGGATCATGGACACTAAATAAGCATTCAGATTGTTGTCATGTATTTGGTATACTTATGTGGTGGGATAGATCATGTGACATGTGACAATAAATAGAGAAATCAATCCTCTTTGTATTTCAGGTAAATATAGTAGTAGTTGTTGATTATTCCAATGTTTAGCATAATTTCCCACAAGGGTTATGTTTGGTCAGGGTCATTGTTATTATAAAATGTTTATCCACCCCTGGCATAACACACAGACCTTCAGAACTAGCTGAATCTGGACATTTCTAATATTTCGCTCAAAATAGACCGTGGGAAAAATGTGCTCAACAAGGAAATTGTAGAGCCATGTTTGTACATTCCAAACATATAAAAACAAAGTTAATAGCTTTACTGGTTATGGAGAAAATCACAAAATAAATTTTGAAACGCGACGCTTTGAAATATTAGATATGCCAAAAATTGATGGCATCATCAAAAGCATTATGTAAGCATCCCAAATACATGCAAATTATGTCACAATACTTTGTATTTGTGGAGAAATGCTGTAAAAAGCCATAAGAGAAGAAAAATCCCATTATGGAATTATTTTCCCACAGTGTTGAAATATGAATCAATGAATGAATCACCTTTTTGCCCGAAAACTGGGTTGATAAAGAACTCGTAACATAATGATCCTCCCTGCAACCATTCAAACATGGTGGGTGCACATATTTCAGCCTCCTATTAATAATGAATAGTATACAATTTGAATAAATAAATAAAAATATTTGTCAGCATCCTCAGATTTGATCACATGGCTTTGTTGACCGAGATGCCCGACAGTGGAACATTCCGAGCTATATAATGCGTTGGCAGCCGCTTTCACACACTTTCCTTCTTGCTCTCGTACCACCACCATTGCCCATTGCTGCCTCCCATCCTCCCCCTCGTAGTAAACACTCTTCATTGATAGATTACAATTAGTATAATGTTAGATTACAATTACTATCATAATACTTGTAGTAGTCATTTGAATTCCAATACAAACTATAAGGCTTCATTAAGAATATTAATAAATGCTAATAATGATCCTACAGGAAACCGAAGGACATCATTAGTATGCAGGATAAAGCCATGCCTGACAATGTCCTCAACATGGTACACCACTTCGTTGACCTCAAAGTGCAGGTGGACAATGAGGGGGTCTCAGTATGTCTGTCAACCCAATCTAATCCAAAGCACATTAACATTGACCCATTTTACAGATCACTTCATTACAACAAGGTCAACAAAGACAATGAGCAGTCTGGCAGTGCACGAAGACCAACAACTTCCATCCATTACTTAACTTTCTTTTATCTTTATCATGCTAATCTGACCAGCCGAACTCACTACCTTATGTAAAGTTGCTCATGCTAAAGAAAAAGTAGGGAGTCCTATTCCATACCCACTGTGCGGCATTGCTGGAAATGGGTTCTGTCTCCAGACGCAGCTTCAGGATGACAAGGGTTTATATAGGGCAATTTGGGTAAGTTTTCTCATTACTAACCTCAATACATGATTCTAACAAATCACAGTGTTGCGTTTGCAGTCTGGTTGGTAATGCTGATGATCAGGAACTTTGGAATGAGGGATATGAATCAGAGGTATACTAGTTGATAGAGCATTCAAATTACAATACCTTAGATCTTATGGATGTTAAACCTTAACTGTACAAAATGAACAAAGTGTGTTTATTGATAACAGGGAAGAAATAATGTAAATGGCATGGAATTAATCCCCACAAAGGCTATTATTCTCACCTGTGATGGTATGAAATCCATCCCTACAAAGGCTATTATTTTCACCTATCATGGTATGAAATTCATCCCATAGCCTCAAAAATTTGCAGTAATGTTACCCCAAAAAACATTGCTATTCTCACCCATCAAGGTAGTAGATTAATCCCATATTGATAGGAATTACCTCCCACAATGGTTATTTTTTCCACCTATGGTGAAATGAAATTCATCCCATAGCCTCGAGAATCAAGGGGTATGAATACGGACAAATTTCGCATGAAATTCATCCACTAAATTATACCTTAAGGGGGGGTTTTCCATCCATTTTTCCCCCCACAGGGGGTGTGTTTTCAAACATCTTCAAGATGAAATTCATTACATTTTAGGATTGTTAAGTGAATGAATTTCATATTTTTAATGTATTATTTCTATTATTTAAGAGGATGAAACACAGGGTTGAATTTCATCTATTCTCAGTTTCACAGTGCCGCTGCAGTGCCCCGCAGCAGGTGGTGGCTTCAGGTCCACCGATTATCCAGGTTCGCATGTTTGGGCAGGGAGCACCCTATAGCCGTCACTTAGAACACTGAGTACCGCCCCTAGCCTGTTTAGGACTAGGGAACATCAAACGCGAATGCGTTTTTGTTCTCTGAGAGGAATCCAACCAGCCACGCATAGCGCAGCTGGTGGCTGGGCTTGTCTTCCCATCCATGCCTTGGACAGTCGAATAGGACGTGTTGTACGGTTTCCAAGGGAGCACCGCACCTACAGGAGACAGATTCTTCCTTGAAGAATTGCGATCGGAACGCCCCAATTGGAGCATGTCCAGTGATGCATCGCACCAAGCGGGCAGTCAGAGCGTGGCTGTGACCAGTCTTGCGCATCCACAGCCCATTGTTTACATGGGTCAGAGTGAGCAGGGTGTCCTTTTTCGCATACAGCGTCAGGAAATTGGAGCCAATGTACTTCTTGGACTGGAAGAGAGACTTCCAGTCATCAAGCATGCATGTGACTGCTTCGCGTCATGCGAAGTCAGCAGATATAACCAGTGCTCCGCCTGCCTCAATGCGAGTTGAGACGGCGCTGATGTGTGCCAGTTGGTGGTCTTCAATCTCCGCACCACTTGTAATATGGTGGAGGTGAATCTTGTGGATGGCGCGGAGCTGTAGCCAAGGCAACAGCACATCACACACTTTGAGGGCTGATGCTTGACCTGAGTGGTGCGACGCATCAAGGGAACGCCTGAGGGCGTTGATGGAGTCGGAGAAGATATGGACATCATGGATGTCTTCTAGTCCAATGTCAGCTGCCTGTTGGGCGCCTTCCGCAATTGTTCACAGCTCGGCGTCATCAGACGTAGAGAGGCCGGTAGCAAACCAGTCCTCATATAAGTCTCCATCGTGCCAGACGCAGTAAATTGCGACTGACTGCATGGGAGGAGGGGGGGTGGATGCATCAGTGATAATGCAGATGCTCCATGGGGAATGAGAGGCCTCATCAACAGCGCTCTTCAGCGATGTGATGCGGTCTTTCATGAATTCCTCGCGGTGATCCCTGCCCTTAGGTGGGGGGGTGACAATGTCGTAGACAATGCGGCCAGGGAACAGGTCCTTGGGGCGCATGCCTGGTTGGTTGAGTGGGTGGACAGGGTCCAGATCCAGGGAAGAGAGGCCAAGGTTAGACCAGGCCTCTACGATGGGCGATACAAGTTTACCAAGCCTATGGCTTGGGTTGCGGGCATTGAGGGTCTCGACAGAGAATTTGTGGTTCCCATCAATGAGGCGTCGAAAGGCGTGTGAGGCCTGGAGCGCATGGGAGCGGACATGACTCCTTTCCACCAGCTTTCTGACATGGAGGTGGATAGGGGGTATGCCTGCGAGGGTCTTGCCAGCCCCGTTTGGGGATGTCTTGAAGGTGCCAGTGATCCAAAGGCACGCTCGCCTTTGCATCTTCCAGAGGTTATCGAGAGGGCCTGCCATGTGGGCCCCTTTGTACATCCAGAGCCTGCTCCCATATGTAGCGATGGGAAGAACACAGGCTCGGTATAGCATTCGTTTGTGCTTAGGCCTGAGCCTGCACACTGAGTTGCCAAGGGAGAGCATAGCCTTTACAGAGGTGAGGGCTTTGTTCGTGTAACGTTTGACATGCTCTCTGAATGTGAGGGGACGGTCAAAGAAGAATCCGAGGTAGCACCAAATGGTGCCAGGGCGGAGGGGGGTGTCCCCAGTATATGGGGCATAGCCAAGGTCCCATGTTAACAGTTGCCTTTTTTGCTCAGAATCCACGCATTGGCTAATTTCGATTCCCACAGTTAGAAAGGTATTCCCACAACTACAAAGTCTTACTGATGTACTTCAAAATGTTTATTGACCATGTTCTAATGAATTCTCAAAACACTTCAAAATTACTAACTGTGGAAAAACAACACCAGATCTTGTTGGGTATGCTGAATTTTCCCCGCAAACCCAGGATGATGAATGAGTTACTTATGTAAACATAAGGACTTGTAAACCAGAGAAATGCATATTTGAGGCAGAGAAAGTAGAATTCTTGGGTCTCATGATCTCAAATGTGTTAGATTTAGTATCACATGACTTCTTGTCTCACGTGCTCAATGCCACATCACCGAGACACCTAGACTAGACTTAGCTTTACCATTGCGAATACAACCGTTGTGGTCATTCTGGTGCTTTGTCTGGACACTTCTGGATCTTCTGTCTTCTTTGGTCTTTATCTTTCTAACAAAATGGCCATATGGAAATGGATCCAGTCAAAAATTCAGGGTATCACCCATTGGCCTTTACCCAAATCCAAGAAGGATGTTCAGTCATTGTTGGATTTCACAAACTTTTACCAGAGATTTATAAAGGACTATTCAAAGATAGCATGGCCAATATACATCCTTACAGGAAATTATGAATGGGAATGGAACCTTGAGACACAATAGGCCTTTGACAACTTGAAGACAGCTATTACTACAGCCCCTATTTTAGCACTTCCACTAGATGATGGAGAATATAAAGTAGAATGTGATAGTTTGGATTTTGCCACAGGAGCAGTCATTTCACAACTACATTCAGATGGAAAATGGCATCTAGTCGGTTTTTTGTCTAAATCCCTGAATGAAGTATAATGAAACTATGAAATCCATGATAAAGAACTGCTCTCTGTTATATGAGCTCTGGAAAAGAGCTAAAACCTTCTGGAAGGGGCTAGGCACAGGTTTACAATATATAATGATTACAAGAACTTGGAATACTTTATGAAGGCTCAAAATTTGAATAGGAGACAAGCTCATTGGTCATTGTTCCTATCAAGATTGACTTTACATTAAAACACTGACCTGGGAAGTCAAATGCAAAGGCAGATGGTCTGTCAAGACAAGCAGACTATGGAAAGAGGAAGGATGACAATGAGGATGTTATCCTACTCAAACCAAATTTCTTTCATATCAATACTCTTCAAGAAGGCCATCTAGAGGTTGAAAGTGTGGAATCCACAATTCTAAAGAAGATTTGGAACTGTAAGGATTATAAGAACAACATCCTCAAGGTGGTACAAGAGCTGAGGCAGAGTACAGGAGCCAAGGAGAGGGATGGAGAATGGGCTGAAGAACAGGGACTAATTTTATACAGAGGTCTTGTCTATGTTCCAAGGAACAAGAAGTTACACTATGAAATTATCCAGCAATACCACAGTACCCCTATTGCTGGACATCCAGGACAATATAAAACAGCTGAGCTAGTCTTTAGGAATTACTGGTAGCCAAACCTTCACCAATATGTGCTGAAATATGTCCACTCATATCAAGCACTGTGAAACTGGAAATGGATGAAATTCAACCCATATTTCATCCCCTTAAGTAATGAATTTAACACATTAATATATGAATTTCATCCCAAAGATGTATGAAAAAACACCCTCTGTGGAGGGAAAAAAAGGAGGAAAAACCGCCCCCTAAGGTATGATTTAGTGGATGAATTTCATATGAAATTTGTCCGTATTCATACCCCTGATTGTCGAGGCTATGGGATGAATTTCATTCCACCATAGGTGGAAAAAACAACCGTTGTGGGAGGTAATTCCTACCAATATGGGATTAATTTAATACCTTGATGGGCAAAAATAGCAATGTTTTTTGGGGTAACATAACTATAAAATTTTAAGGCTATGGGATGAATTTCATACCATTACAGGTGAGAATAATAGCTTTTGTGGGGATTAATTTCATGCTATTTACATCACTTAAATTTGAATTCATTCTTTCTTCCCTGTTATCAATAAACACACTTCATCCACCTTGTACAGTTAAGGTTTAACATCCATAAGATCTAAGGTATTGTAATTTGAATGCTCTATCAACTAGTATACCACTGATTCATATCCCTTATTCTGAAGTTCCTGATCACCAGCATTACCAACCAGACTGCAAATGCAACACTGTGATTTGTTAGAATCATGTATTGAGGTTAGTAATGAGAAAACTTACCCAAATTGCCCTATATAAATCCTTGTCATCCTGAAGCTGCGTCTGGAGACAGAACCCATTTCCAGCAATGCTGCACAGTGGGCATGGAATAGGACTCCCTACTTTTTCTTTAGCATGAACAACTTTACCTAAGGTGGTGAGTTTGGCTGGTCAGATTAGTATAATAAAGATAAAAAAAAATTAAGTAATGGGTGGAAGTTGTTGGTTTTCATTCGTGCACTGCCAGACTGCCTATTGTCCTTGTTGACCTCATTGTAATGAAGTCATCTGTAAAACGGGTCAATGTTAATGTGCTTTGGATTAGATTGGATAGACAGACATACTGAGACCCCCTCATTGTCCACCTGCACTTTGAGGTCAACAAAGTGGTGTACTATGTTGAGGACATTGTCAGGCATGGTCTTGTCCTGCATACCAATGATGTCCTTAGGTTTCCTGTAAGATCATTATTAGCATTTAATAATATTCTTAACAAAGCCTTATAGTTTGTATTGGAATTCAAATGACTACTACAAGTATTACTATAGTAATTGTAATCTATTACTCTACAAATTGTAATCTATCAATGAAGAGTGCTTACTATGAGGGGGAGGATGGGAGGCAGCCAGCACGCAATGGTGGTGGTACAAGAGCAAGAGGAAAAGCATGTGAAAGCGGCTGCCAACACATGATATAGCTCGGAATGTCCCGCCGTCAGGCATCTTGGTCAACAGGGCCAGGTGATCAAATGTGGGAATGCTGACAAATTTTATTTATTCAAATTGTATATTATTTGTTATTAGGGTCGTTCACGGTAGCCATTTTTGCTTACTTTTCGGCTCCTTTTCATTTTACTTTTTATGTTACTTTTTCAAAAATGACACCTAAAATGACCCAAAAATGAAGCCAAAAATGATCCTTTTTGCAAAATGGAGGTACACCCCCCATTTTGCACAAAGTCTCCTTCTCTTGTCCTTTTCGATCCCATTTTCACTCCCCTTTTCACAGCTTAATTTAAACTCCGCCTCTGCCAGCGTTCCTCACTTGTACCCACCATGCCGCTGGCAAAATCCTCCAAACGCATCCGAAAGCCAACCGCCAAGGCTGCCAACCCTACAGCCAACACTGTGGCCACCTCCAATAGCGAGCAACCCCAAACCAGCAAGCAAGCACCAAAAGCACGGTGAATTCATTGGAATGTGGCTAGGACGGAACGACTTCTCGACTGGCTCGAAGAGAACCCTGAAGACCATCAAAAACTCTTCTCTGACTCTTCTAAGGATGCCAAGGACGAGGGGCGACGCAAACGCGTGGCAAAGAGTACAAAATCGGAGTTCCACAAGATGATAGCAACCTCTGTCTTCTCTGTTGATGATGACACCAACATCTGTGCCGATTTTCATTCCAACCCTGTCAACTACACGAAATCCATTGACAACTACATCACGCGGTTGGTTTTTTTTCGTTTACATCCCTATTCTATGCACTTACACTCCTCGTACAGGCTGCGGAAGGAATATCGCTCTTTCAATGAGAAGCTCGGGCAGACAGGCGCTGGTTTGCGATACGAAGACCTAGAGGAGGGGAGTAATTTGCAGAATTTGGTTGGTGAGTAAAGAGTGTTGTTTCCATCTTGTCACCGCTGCTAACTACGTTACAATCCAGAGCAACTTGAGGAGGACTTTCCGTACTGGAAGCGCCTACATGGGTTTTGGTGCATGCTGCCAAACTTCAACCCCTATACAGCTTCGTCCGAGCCTGGACAAGACCTTGCAGCTGAGGCCTTCACATTCATCCAGAACCGAGGCGCACCTGGGGATAAGGACAGTGACCTCTCCGATGACCATGGTGACACGTCCCTCAGCCCTGCCGACGATATCGGTAATCCCAATGAGGATAACCCTAGCGCTGAAGAACACACTCAAAACGTGAATTTTTCTCTTCTTTTCCTTACGTTTGCTCATATTTGATTTAGTTTGACGAACCAGAGTCCCTCGGTAGCTGCGAGCAAAGCCCCACCCCTGCCAAACCATCTGAGCCCCGTAGCGCACTTCGAACAATCAGTAGCGGAAACTCAACATCGACACAAAGCACACCTCTGTCCAAATCCAGCTCGGTTTCTGTACCCCACTCCAAATTATCTGCCTCCCTCTCCCGCTCGACTCCTTCCCAAAAAAACAAGGGAAAGCGGACGCGTCAGGACACCTTCATGGACGAAAACAAAGCCGAGGCCGCAGCCCTCGCCAGCATGACGGCAGATAAACATACTCATAAGATGGCAGAACATGCCCAACGCATGGCCGAACTGGAGATAAAGAAGCAGCGAATGGATATAGAGGCTAACGGAAAACTTCTCGAAGCTGAAGACCACTGTATTGCTGCCCAACATCAACGTGAGCGTGAGAAGGAGCAGCATGAGATGCAGATGCTTCGCCTCCGCCTGCAGTATCAGGGAGGCTCAGGTGTCGCTGGCATTGCTCGACCCGCTGCCCCTGCTGCCCAATTTGGCATGGAAGGGTTTGCTAACCCAGGGGCATTCGGAGACATGGGAATGGGAAAGAACGGTAACTATCTTATGTAGTTTGAGTCAAATGTACTGCTGATACCCATAACTTGTGTTCGCCTCGTTTTTTTTTTGGTCCATGTGATTAAGATCAAACTAACTAAAGCATATACCTAAGTACGACGGATGGCCCCACTAGTGGGGCTATTAAAAAGATCATTCATGACTTTGCGGCGAAATTTCTGTCCATCACTCATGACCTGGCGACGAGCACGCTGGAGCTCTGTCTCATCCTCACTCTCATTGTCGAGCCCAAGTTCAGCCTCTTCCTGCCGATGCCTGTGCTCAGCCCCCTCTATCGAATTCCAAATCTCGTAGAGCTCTTCTTGCCACTCAGAATTGATGTTCCCCTCTTCGATTCGCAAGATGAGGTTGTGAAGTATGATGCAACACCGGATCCACATGATTGCCCAGAGATGTTTCTCGTGAGTGTAGATTTGAATGCGGAGCTGGAACAGGGACTGAAACCTGCCTTTCAGAAGACCAACCACATGTTCGACGCGGATGCGGATCTACAAAGGTTAATAGACAGGTGATTGTTTGGGGAATATCAATCTTACCTTCGACAAGTGATAATTGAAAGTCCTCTGATCAGGATTCAACTCGCCACGAGCTGGCCTCTTGAAGGGCGATACTGACCAAATCTCGCATGGGTACGCCGAGTCAGCCCACATCCATTCTCCTGGTACAAACACCTGATGGTGCTCCTTGAAAGTCCGGGTGCTGCGGAAGGCCCACGAATCATGAACACTGCCTGTGTGGCCAATGGAATAGTCAGCAACCATAAGATTGTGTGGCATTGTAACGAGCTAAATGAATCCCGGTGAGCAAACTCATCATCTATTAGTTAATATCACAACTTACCTGGCAATCGATAGAGTACTCCCCATCCTTGTCAAACCACGCATCACCATGCAACCCAGGGCGCTGGAAAAACGCAAATTTTGTCCCATCCACCAATAAGAAACCGTTACGCCATTCTGAACATGTTTGTTCTTCCACATAATCCTTCGCATCTTCCTTTTCACTGGCTTCAGGGAAGTGAATAGCCTCATCATGATGTGAAAGCAGGGCGACGACGACATGATCTGTACACTTTTCTACTCCGCCAACAGAAATTCCCGCCCACTGTGCAGTGTCCTCGGGTGATGCAGCATTACCATAGTGACCAGCACGGAAGAGGAAAATATAGAGCTGCAAGTGGACTGGGAGTTGGGGGCAGTTGGAATCGTTGTAAAAAACTGGGTTATCTATGATAATCGCAACAAGATTGTCAAATGTCTCAGGCTCGACCCGGACCTTCCGACAAAACCGTTCTGGGCTATGAACTCTCCAGTGGTCAAGAAGGTGGAGCTGCGATGACTTTGGCACAGGAGGAGCTTGCTGAAGAACACGCACAGTGCTGATGTGTGTCACCAGTTCATGATATCGACGCCTCCAGTTTTGATAGTACTCAACTTCGAAATTGGTTATTGATACATCAGAGTCTGAGCTACTGATTGAGGAAGCTGAGGTGTGATCTGACTCAGAGTGCATGGAGATATCTGAGGAGATCATGATATCAGGTGTATCAATGGAAATTGGGGAGCCAAACGGTGACGGCTGGAATGAATCGGATATGCTGGTTTCGGATATATCAGAGAGTACTTCAGTAACGCGTTGCCGAAATTGTTGGTGCTGGATGGACCGATGATGAACTGCAAGCTCCTCAAGCATAATGGTGTGGATGGACAGGCGAGGCATCCTGGTGGTTGAGACTTAGGGTTAGGTCATGCTTGAGTTTGAATTGGACAAGGCCAAGCCGAAGCCAGCCGAACACATGCAAAATGCATTTTGCTTTCCTTTTTGCTGGATTTATGTTCCGGGGGTTTCACAGTAGTCATTTTCAACCTCATTTTTCATCTCCTTTTCATTCACTTTTTGTTGATTCTTCTGCCAAACTTGCAAAAAGTAGCCAAAAAGGTGGTTGAAAAGGAGCCAAAAAGTAGCCAAAAATGGCTACCGTGAACGACCCTATTAATAGGAGGCTGAAAAATGTGCACCCAACCAGGTTTGAACAGCCACAGGGAGGATCATTATGTGATATTAAAATTTTCAGCATGGATAACCACTGGGCAAGACTGGCATTCCCAGCTGAGAGACTTGGGTGGAGTGGGCCAACACACTGTGTGGCAGGTACTTGTTCTTTATTTCTTTTCTTAGGAGAAATAAGTCCATTCCACCTTCAGCAAGTTGTAAAAATGACTAGAAACAATGTAGATGATAGTTTATAGAGGTCATGTGACCATGGGAAAATGTTACCAAGCAAACAAGCAATGCCTGTGTACAAAAACCATCAGAACTTACTTTTCCCAGGATCATGGACACTAAATGAGCATTCAGGTTGTTGTCATGTATTTGGTATGCTTATGTGATGGAATAGATCATGTGACATATGTCAATATATAGAGAATTCAATCCTCTTTGTATTTCAGATAAATATAGTAGTAGTTGTTGATTTTTCCAATGTTTAGGATAATTTCCCACAAGGGTCATGTTTGGTAAGGGTCCTTGTTGTTATAAGATGTTTGTTCATCCCTGACATAATACACAGACCTTCAAAACTAGCTGAATCTGGACATTTCTAATATCTCGCTCAAAATAGACCGTGGGAAAAATGTGCTCAACAAGGAAATTGTAGAGCCATGTTTGTACATTCCAAACATATAAAAACAAAGTTAATAGCTTTACTGGTTATGGAGAAAATCACAAAATAAATTTTGAAACACGACGCTCAGAAATATTAGATATGCATAATTTTGATGGCATCATCAAAGGCATTATGTAAGCATCCCAAATACATGCAAATTATGTCACAATACTTTGTATTTGTGGAGAAATGCTGTAAAAAGCCATAAGAGAAGAAAAATCCCATTATGGAAATATTTTCCCATGGTATTGAAATATGAATCAATGAATCAACCTTTTTGCCCGAAAACGGGGTTGATAAAGAACTCATAACAAAGGTGTGGCAATGGTAATGTGACTGTGGCATGTGTCTCCATATCATGTGACCTGTTTTTGTCGACTTGAGGCCATTTATTACGAGTTCTTTAGTTTACTAAAGACGAGTTCTTTATCAACCCAGTTTTCGGGCAGAAAGGTGATTCATTCATTCATTCATTCATTCATATTTCAACACCGCGGGAAAATATTTCCATAATGGGATTTTTCTTCTCTGATGGCTTTTTACAACATTTCTCCACAAATACAAAGTATTGTGACATAATTTGCATGTATTTGGGATGCTTACATAATGCCTTTGATGATGCCATCAAAATTATGCATATCTAATATTTCTGAGCGTCGTGTTTCAAAATTTATTTTGTGATTTTCTCCATAACCAGTAAAGCTATTAACTTTGTTTTTATATGCTTGGAATGTACAAACATGGCTCTACAATTTCCTTGTTGAGCACATTTTTCCCACGGTCTATTTTGAGCGAGATATTAGAAATGTCCAGATTCAGCTAGTTTTGAAGGTCTGTGTATTATGTCAGGGATGAACAAACATCTTATAACAACAATGACCCTGACCAAACATGACCCTTGTGGGAAATTATCCTAAACATTGGAAAAATCAACAACTACTACTATATTTATCTGAAATACAAAGAGGATTGAATTCTCTATATATTGACATATGTCACATGATCTATTCCATCACATAAGCATACCAAATACATGACAACAACCTGAATGCTCATTTAGTGTCCATGATCCTGGGAAAAGTAAGTTCTGATGGTTTTTGTACACAGGCATTGCTTGTTTGCTTGGTAACATTTTCCCATGGTCACATGACCTCTATAAACTATCATCTACATTGTTTCTAGTCATTTTTACAACTTGCTGAAGGTGGAATGGACTTATTTCTCCTAAGAAAAGAAATAAAGAATGAGTACCTGCCACACAGTGTGTTGGCCCACTCCACCCAAGTAGAACATTAGTAGATAAAATAGTAAGTAAACTCTTATATGTAAGTAAGTAATTTATAATAGTAAAAGAAAGTAAGTGAGTCTGCACAGACTCTGTGGAGTCCATGCAGAGTCTGTGCAGAGTCCACAAGGACATGTGGGGGACTGTAAAATACAGGAAAATCATCCTATATATCCCCTTGTATGGGATGAAATTCACTCCTTTTATTAGATGAAAATCATCCCATACATCCCCTTTTATGGGATGAAATTCACCCCTTTTATTAGATGAAAATCATCCCATATAATTCACACCTTATGGGATGAAATTCATTCCATTAATAGATGGTATTTTAACAGTACAATTTCACCCTCTTAAAGGATGAAATATGTGGGATGAAATTTTGTCCTATTTTCATACCCCTTAATTTCATCCACTAAACTTAGGAAAAACCCTTTTCATCCATTAAGTGGGGGAAAAACCACCCCCACCAGGTGCACAGTGTAAGCACTGTGGGGGTACCAGAAGTGTATATCACTAGAGCTGTACAAATAGTACAGGAGTAAGTTGTCAGTAAGAAGTAAACTAATATTTGTGAAAGAGATCAAAACATATCACAAGGTAGATAGAATTACACCAAGGTAGTCTCAAGGTAAACAGCAGCATATAGGTGTATATACAATAGAATATTTGAGCAACTAGATGTGGGGCACATATGTACTCACCTGACACACATCTGGTTTGGGTACTGGGGTGGTTGGCACTACTTGGCCTAGACAGCACATCCAGGGGTGCACACCCACCCACCAGGTAATGACTCTACCATATGGAATACACCACTGCACCACCCATATCCACCATGCTAGCTGCTCACTAGCAGATGTGGGCAGGCAGTCACTAGTAATGTGGCAGGTACCTCTGTGGTTCTTGTTGCAGCCCTTATTGTTGTGATTTGGCAGTTGTTATTATCACTGAGAGGGGTGGGTATGAGAGAGGGTGGTGGTATCCATATCCATAGCAGTAGGACCTGGCATTGTATTTGGCAGTGTTGTGCACAATTACAAGGCAGGGAGGTGATGGGAGGGGCAGCTGGGGATGTAGTGGTGGTGGTTGACAATAAGGCTGATGGGTGATGTGGCACCCACCAAGAATACTCAGCCATTGCCAGTAATGGCCAAGAGTGGGCAGCAGGGGGTCATTATAATAACAAGCACCTTGGACTGGCAAGCTCATATTGGTAAATGGTTAATCTGCATGCTTTATGCACATGACATGTAACCTTGAGCCTTGTATTTGACTCTCCAAAAAATTGCATTTTTGTGCATTAAATAAGCAATAATAACTATGATTAAGCAAGCAATATAGACAGTCTGCATGGACTCCATGAGGAGTGGTTTTAAGCTGTGTCTGAGCATCCAACTAACAGTGTGGATTTATGGACTTAGCTTTGACTTGGCTCAGATGCAGACTGCCAATTAAGCAGGGCTCCCTGCCAAACAGGGTTTGAGCTAGCCTGCAGACATCTGCATTTGTCTGTGTGGTCTGTGTGGCTCATATAACTCAGTATAAAGTCCCCAGAGAAGCTACTGATTTGGTTGTGTATTTGGAATATACAAATATGGATCTACATTTTCAAGTTTATTAAATTTTTTTATACAGTCCATCTCTGAGAGTCTGAGTCCCTATTTTACCAGCTGACTTGTTTTTAAAGGGAATGTCTAGATATAAATGGTTACCTTTTTTTTGTTGTTGGATATTTGTATAGGTGTTAGAATGAGAAAGACAAAAGAGGAGAGAAGTTCCAGAAGTATCCAGATGAAGTACTGGAATGACCACAACAGTTGTATTAGCAATAGTATAGCTAAGTCTAGTACAGGTAGCTTGGTGATGTGGTGTTGAGTATGTGAGACAAGGAGTCACATTTCTAAATCTAAAAATAGGATCTATAAACACCAACTTCTATTGATAATTCATTTGGAGTTGCTGATATCATACACCATGGATATGGGTAAAGTTGTAAGGGCATCACTTGTTTGTCCACATCTAGCCATTGGGATTGCTATTGCACAGCTTTAGTGTTTTAAGGTTCAGTTCAGTCCGGTTTTTTGACCTAAAATGGAAAGACCAAGACCGAGACCGGTCCAGGACTGTCCCAGATATTGGGAAGACCGAACCGGACCACCTAAGACCGGTCTTTTGCGGTTAATAGACCAAAAAAGACCGGTCTGGACTGGTCCAGACCGATTTTTTGCAGAAAATTTTATTGTAACAATATTCATATCAATATCTTTATGACCATTGCTGGGAACCTTGAGACAGTTGTATAGGTCAGTAGAGCTCATAAATTCAGGTGTTTTTGGTTCAAATTTGAAGAGATTCCATGACGATTTGACCAAGTTGTGACAAAAACAAAAGTATGACAAGATCATCTCTATACAAACCCGTATTTGGTCATATCTCACTCAATTCTTAACCGTTTTTAATAAACCAGAGCTCAAAATGACGGGGATATATGTGGAAATGTGGTCCAATATGTCATGTGACGTGAAGACCGGTCTTTTGCGGTTTTACATCAAAGACGAAAGACCAAGACCAAGACTGCAAAAGACCGGTTCATAAATAGACCACTGGTCCGGTCTTTTGCGGTCCAGTTCAGTCCAGTTTCTAGTCTTTTTTCGGTCTAATGGACTGGACCTGTAAACACTACACAGCTTGCATAGCCTCACTGTTACATCTATCATCTAATATGCATTGCCTTAACCCCTTGATAAATAGTAGTGTACTCTGGACTGACATATCACAGATGGATTGTTGCATCCAGTAGAGTTACTGATATCAGATTCTGTTGTTATTTGAGATGTAGCCACAATGTACTATATAAGGTGCCCCTTCCTCTCCATGAAAGGGCACCTTTGTAATAGACTTGGATTGGGTTCTCTACTCACAGTCAAGCCTCTAGTGCTCTATACTCATTCCTTTCCTGCATGGCTTTTCATGCTATGCATACTGCTCCCTGCCTGAGCCTCTTGGCAACATGACCCCTCACAGAAGTGCAACAAGTATTTGGCAAGCTCAAATGTGTTGTCATATTACATCTTCATGTTGTGCATCCATCAGGCCTTCCATGTTGTCAAGCTGCAATCTAATTCTAGGACAATGCCTGACAAGTGTTCCAGAACCAAACTTATCAACAACAAAAAGTAATATAAAGTTGAAGAAATTCTGGATAGCTAGTTCTATTGCAACAAGCTGGTCCTAGAAGTATAAAGAAAAGTTAATCAAAAAAAAACATAAGGACTCATATCTGCCAGTAATGGCCCTCTACCTCAAGTAACTTGTTCATCATCCTGGGTTTGCAGGGAAAATTCAGCGTACCCAACAAGATCCAGTGTTGTTTTTCCCACAGTTAGTAATTTTGAAGTGTTCTGAGAATTCATTAGAACATGATCAGTAAACATTTTGAAGTACATCAGTAAGACTTTGTAGTCGTGGAAATATTTTCCTAACTGTGGGAACCAAAATTAGCCGACATGCGGATTTCGAGCAAAAAAGGCAACTGCTAACATGGGTTGTATTTAATAATATAAATTCGAGTTAATTGGCCTTTTTCTTGGGATATCTCAAGAATTAATTAATAACTATCCACTGCATAATCGTGCTTACGTTTGTCAACTACACTGTTAGACCTAACAGTGTAGTTGACAAACGTAAGCATGATTACAAGAGGCTTGTTCCGCTTTGGGTCAAACCTTTCCCACAATACAAAATATTGCATATCTCCACAATGACAAGACCTATGGATGCAATTTAAATTGACGCTTCTTGATCTTTTACCACCACCATCCGACCATGGGAATTCGTCCCTCCTGCACTAGGTCATCCCTAAACTACCTAACACCTCATCCCTAATCAACATCGCCTTTCATCAGACCACTCTTTCAGCCTGGGCCACCATCCTTTTATACCATACCCAAATTTTTAACTTATCAGAGCTGATCCTGACTATCTGCAGGGTCATCTCATCTTGCCTGTACTGGGGGCTTCACTAATCCATTCACATCCACCTCATCAACTACCAGGCCACACGAGGACACCACAACTCTAGTACTCTGCTTCACGCAGATCCTTAGGGAGTGTCACCGCCAACATTCTTGACAATTTATTCGTACTTGCTTAACCACTACACCCAAACACAAAAGGAGGAAGGGGTCTGGCCCCCGATCAGCTACTGTCCCTGCACAGAGCACACCTCTTGGGGAGAATGCCAGTTTATCAACCAATGGTGGGATTTGGCGGCCTCATTTTGAGGGGAGTCATTGCTTTGGGAGAGCGGTGTGGAACAGGGGGGAAAGTAATAGGGGGATTCAGGAGAGGGGGAGCAGGTTTGAGGTATGGGTCGTTCATTTAGTTTGGACATTTATCTTTGACACTGGGGGGGAGTAATGGGTTTCCAGGGCGCCCTGAAAATACCAGGGGGGAAGTGGAATGGGGTACCAATGTGAAGGGAGGGGACCATGCCCCGACAAGCAAAGGCAAACCTTTAAGGCACTGGGAGGTTCAGACATGGTACAGTACAATACCGTTGGACTGCAGGTATCCTCAGTCTAGACCCGTAATATGACCTGGAGAGCAACTTAGTGTACAGCTCCACCCTGATGGCTCATTACAGATTACTTAGTGGTAATAGGTGTTTACACCCGCATGTAGCTGGGTCAAACCCACATGTGCTTAATATTATTATATGAAAAAAAAAAAAAGGATGTAATTTAAATTGCTACTACTAGATATGGTGAAGGGCTACCCAAGTGGTATATTTATGTATGTTTTTGTCTGTGTTTGTACACCATCAAATATCATAATCAAAAGCAGCTCTCTTACTACAATCATGTTACAATGAACATCAATTCTGTGTATGACTTTGCCACACAGCTAGCCAAATAAACAATACCATCAAAGTTCCTACAATATAAGTCATTGCATATCTCGACAACAAGGCCTATGGATGTGATTTAAATTGCTAGTACCTCATGCATGTGTTTGTAAGTGTTTGTAAGTGTTTGTATTTTTTGAAACATCATCAACAACAAATTTCTTGCTACATATCATAAATGAATACTGTCTGTATATCATTTCACCACACATCTGGCCAAACAAACCATAATATTAAAGAAATTTCCCACAATATAAATGATGCATATTTCAGCAAATACAAAGCTGATGGACATGCTACTACTAGACATTGTAAAGGAATACATTATATGTATGTTTATATGTGTTTGTAGTTATTTGTACCCTTCCAAATCTCATTATCAACAACTTTTTTACTACATATTACAAATCAATGTCATCTGCATATTACTTTGCCAACATCTGGCCAAACAAACAATATTAATGAAGTTCCTACAATATAGATGATGCATATCTCAGCAAATACAAGGCTAATGGACACAATTGAAATTGCTGCTACTCCTAGACACATGGAGGGGGTACATCAAAAAATGCATATTTATATTTGTTTGTACCTTTCCAAATTTGATTATAATCTCTTGTCATATCTATTTTTAGTATCACTTTCATATATTACTTAGCAAAAAGCATAGCCAAACAAGTCAATACAATGACAAGCATAGTCACACTCTATGCATATTGATGGCCCTTTTTGGTATCTTCCAAGTCTAACCAACTTGACAATGACTGACCTCACTCCAACTAACTTGACAACTGTAAGGGGTCACAGCACACTGAGTACCCAGAGGGAAGAGTGATATGAATAGTGGTCTCAGCTGCACAGGGAAGGGGGCATCTGAGGACTAAGCAGGCTTTGTTGCAAGGGGAGATCTGGGCCTAGTGTATTGCAAAGGTGCTGTGCACAATTGGACAGCCCTATCTTGAGGCATACAGCAGTATATGAAAAGGTATACAATGAAGCAAGGTATATCTGAGTTACGAGTCCTTATGTTTACATAAGTAACTCGTTCATCATCCTGGGTTTGCGGGGAAAATTCAGCGTACCCGACAAGATCCAGTGTTGTTTTTCCCACGGTTAGTAAGTTTGAAGTGTTCCGAGATTTTATTAGAACATGATCAGTAAAGTTTTTGAAGTACATCAGTAAGATTTTGTAGTCGTGGAAATATTTTTCTAACTGTGGGAATCAAAATTAGCCGACGCGCGGATTTCGAGCGAAAAAGGCAACTGCTAACATAAGCTGCATTTAATAATATAAATTTGAGTTAATTGGTCTTTTTCTTGGGATATCTCAAGAATTAATTAATAACTGTCCACTGCATAATCATGCTTACGTTTGTCAACTACGCTGTTAGCTCTAACAGCGTAGTTGGCAAACGTAAGTACTATTACAAGACACTTGTTCTGCTTTGGGTCAAACTTTTCCCACAATACAAACCATTGCATATCTCAACAATGACAAGACCTATGGATGCAATTTAAATTGCTACTACTAGATATGGTGAGGGGCTACCCAATGTAGATATTTACATGTATTTGTATTTGCTTGTACACCTTCAAACATCATGATCAAAAGCAGCTCTCTCACTACAAGCATGTTATAAATCAATATCAAGTATATGACTTTGCCACACAGCTAGCCAAACAAACAATAACATCAGAGTTCCCACAATATAAATCATTGCATATCTCAACAACAACAAGGCCTATGGATGTAATTTAAATTGCTAGTATCAGATATGGTGAAGTAGTACCTCACATATACATTTGTAAGTATTTGTATTTGTTTTTATTTTTCCAAACCTCATCAACAACAAATTTCTTGCTACATATTGTAAATGAATACTGTCTGCATATCATTTCACCACACATCTGGCCAAACAAACAATAATACTAAAAAATTTCCCACAATATAGATCATACTTATCTCAGCAAATACAAAGCTGATGGACATGCTACTACTACATATTGTAAAGGAATACATTATATGTATGTTTATATGTATTTGTAGTTGTTTGTACCCTTCTAAATCACATTATTAACAACAATTTTCTTACTACATATTACCAATGAATGTCATCTGTATATTACTTTGCCAATATCTGGCCAAACAATCAATATTAATGAAATTCCCACAATATAGATGATGCATATCTCAGCAAATACAAGGCTAACAGAGACAATTGAAATTGCTATTACTCCTAGACCTATGGAGAGGGTACCTGGAAATGTATGTTTATATTTGTTTGTACCTTTCCAAATTTGATTATAATCTCTTGTTATATCTATTTTAATATCACATTTATACATTACTTGGCCATAAGCATAGCTAAACAAGTCAATGTGGATGCTCCTGGAATCTATAATGCTCAATATCTTGACAATAGCTAGCTATATGAGTATGGTTAAATATAGTATGTGATAATACAACAAAAAACACTTAACAGGCATATGTACATTTGTTTGAACTTTGTCTTTGATGATGATATCTACTTTTAGCATATCTTATAAGTCCTTGATTAACCCAGGATGCAAGGCTAGAAATAAATTGTTAAATGTTGAATGATTGATATACATTTCAATACTGTGGAAACTTGTTTCTATTATTATGAGTTCTTTATCAACCCAGGTTTCAGGCAAAAAATTGATTGATTGATTGATTCATGGATTCATATTTCAACACTGTGGGAAAATATTTCCATAATGGGATTTTCTTCTCTTATGGCTTTTTACAGCATTTCTCTACAAATACAAAGTATTGTGACATAATTTGCATGTATTTGGGATGCTTACATAATGCTTTTGATGATGCCATCAAATTTATGCATATCTACTATTTCAAAGTGTCATGTTTCAAAATTTATTTTGTGTTTTTCTCCATAACCAGTAAAGCTATTAACTTTGTTTTTACATATTTAATATGTACAAACATGGCTCTACAATTTCCTTGTTGAGCATATTTTTCCCACAGTCTATTTTGAGTGAAATATTAGAAATGTCCATATTCAGCTAGTTTTGAAGGTCTGTGTGTTATGTCAGGGGTGAACAAACATCTTATAACAACAATGACCCTGACCAAACATGACCCTTGTGGGAAATTACACTAAACATTGGAATAATCAACAACTCCTACTATATTTACCTGAAATACAAATAAGATTGATTTCTCTATTTATTGGCACATGTCACATGGTCTATTCCACCATATAAGTATACCAAATACATGACAACAATCTGAATGCTTATTTAGTGTCCATGATCCTGGGAAAAGTTAGTTCTGATGGTTTTTGTGTTTTCTCCATAACCAGGCAAGTTATGGCATTGGGTTTTGCACACAGGCATTGCTTGTTTACTTAGCACCTTGGACTGACAAGCTCATATTACCAAATGGTTAATCTGCGTGCTTTATGCACATGACATGTAACCTTGAGGCCTTGTATTTGACTCTCCAAAATATTGCATTTTTGTGCATTAAATAAGAAATGGTAACTATGATTAAGTAAGCAATCTGGACAGTCTGCATGGACTTCATGAGGAGTTGTCCCCAACTGGGGCTGAGCATCCAAGTAACAGTGTGGATTTATGGACTCAGCTTTGACTTGGTTCAGATGCAGACTGCAAAATGAGGCCTGAGCTTAGTCTGCAAATGTCTGCATTTGTCTGTGTGGTCTGTGTGCCTCATGTCGCTCAGTGTAAAGTCCACAGAGAAGCTACTGAGTTGGTTGTGTATTTGGAATATATACAAATATAGATCTACATTTTCAAGTTTGTTAATTTTTTTAACACAGTCCATCTCTGAGAGTCTGAGTCCCCACTTTACCAGCTGACTTATTTTTAAGGAAAATGCCTAGATATATATTGTTACCTTTTATTGGCGGATATTTGTATAGGATCTATAAACACCAACTTCTACTGGCAGTTCATATGCAGTTGCTTATATCATACACCACGGATATGGGTGAAGTTGTAAGGGGATCACTTGTTTGTCCACATCTAGCCATTAGAATCACTATTGCATAGCTTGCATAGCCTCACTGTTATACATATTATTCTGACACACACTGCTTTGACCTCTTGACAGATAGTAGTTTACTCTGAACTGACATATCACAGATGGATTGTTGCATCAGTAGAGTTACTGATATCAGATTCTGTTGTTATTTAAAACATAGGACAATGTACTGTATATAAGGTGCCCCTTCCTCTCCATGGAAGGGCACCTTTGTAATAGACTTGGGCTGGGTTCTCTACTCATAGTCAAGCCTCTAGTGCTCTTTGCTCATCCCTTCCCTGCATGGTTGTTCATACTGTGTATACTGCTCCCTGTCTGAGCCTCTTGGCAACATGACCCCTTACAGAAGTGCAACAAGTATTTGGCAGGCTCAAATGTGTGGTCATATTACATCTTCATGTTGTGTATCCATCAGGCCTTCCATGATGTCAAGCTACTCCCTGTATCCTACAATCTAATTCTAGGACAATGCCTAACAAGTGTTCCAGAACCAAACTTATCAATGACAAAAAGTAATATAAAGTTGAATAGATTCTGGATAGCTAGTTCTATTGCAACAACCTGGTTCTAGAAATATAAAGAAAAGTTAATCAAAAAAAATAAGGACTCGTATCTGCCAGTAATGGCCCTCTACCTCAAGTCCCTCAATTGCACTGGATATTCATACAACACACCTGGCCCATGTTTTGCATGTACAAATTGTATTTCTGGGTTGACACCAGTATGGGTGTGTCAGGTTAATCAACTCATTATCTATCATGTCCATATGAATCATGCTGAGGTCAACTAGGTTCCAGCTGGGTTAGTCTGCCAGTGGCCATCCCTTGGAAATCACCATTGTTGAAACTGGGAGCCAGATCCAATGTCCACAATCATTCAATCTGTCACCTCTTGCTTTCACTCTAATATACCAAAAGTATGACACTTCTGGCCTTACCATTGACACACATATCAATGCACGATTGATTGAGTGCCTACAAGGCCCCAAAATTGAACCCGCCTACAGTATATCTCATAGGCTATAAGACTAGTCATTTATTGTCGATTTTTGGCTGATGTAGTGATGTTTCAATCCCAATTTTTTTCCGGGCAGGAAATTTGGAGGTATATTCTACTCTCCAGACATATTTGAAGGTAAGTAGGGGGGGGGGGGAGAGGTTCCAGTCTGGATATTGAAAGAAATTGTGAGGGAGTTCTATTTCTTTGAGTCAGAGTACACCATAGCTACTAATTTTGATTGATTTTATATATACTGATGCATCCACTCCCCCTCCTCTCATGCAGTCAGTCGCGGTCTACCGTGTCTGGCATGCCGGGGACCTATATGAGGACTGGTATGCTACTGGTCTCTCTATGTCTGATGATGCCGAGCCACGAGCAATTGTGGAAGGCATCTGGCAGGCAGCTGACATTGGACTAGAGGACATACATGATGTCCACATCTTCTCTGACTCCACCAATGCCCTTAAGCGTTCCCTTGACACATCTCACCACTTAGGTCAAGCTTCCGCCCTCAAAGTGTGCAATGTGCTGCTGCCTTGGCTGCAGCTCTGTGCCATCCACAAGATCCACCTCCACTACATTACGAATGGGGTGGAGATTGAAGACCACCAACTGGCACACATCAGGGCTGTCTCGACTCGCATTGAGGCAGGTGGAGTGCTGTTTATCTCTGCTAACTTCACACTATGCGAAGCAGTCACATGCATGCTTGACAGCTGGAAATCTCTCTTCCAGTCCAAGAAGTATATTGGCTCCAATTTCTTGGCACTTTATATGAAAAAGGACACCCCGCTTATTCTGACCCATGTAAATAATGGGCTGTGGATGCACAAAACTGGTCACAGCCATGCTTTGACTGCCCATGTGGTGCGATGCATCACCAGACATGCCCCAATTGGAGTGTTCTGATCCTGATTTTTCAAGGAGGAATCTGTCTCCTGTAGGTGCAGTGCTCCCCTGGAAACTGTACAACATGTCCTCTACAACTGCCCACGACATGGACAGGAAGATAAACCCAGCCATCAGCTGCACTATGCATGGCTGGTCGACTTCCTCTCAGAGAACAAGAGCGCCTTTGCATTTGATATTCCCTAGTCCTAAACAGGCTAAGGGGTGGTACTCAGTGTTCTAAGTGATGGCTATAGGGTGCTCCCTGCCCGAACATGTGAACCTGGATAATTGGTGGACTTGAAGCCACCACCTGCTGCAGGGCATCACAGGGGGGGGCCCACCCCCTGGCATAGATTGGCCCTTCCAGCCTGTGTACAATGAGCTCTGGCTCCATTCGCTAGTTCGACTCCAGTTGGGTGAGCATCCTAGCTCCACAGTGCTTTGTCATCTGCCCCCCCCCCCCCCCCCCCATCTCTCCAATTACTACTCGTAGTGACCAGCGCATGTATTATGTACGGTTGGTATATAAAAGGTGGAAAAAAAAAAAAAGATTGAATTTATATAGAATATAGTAACAGTCACTCTCAAATAAAAACAATAATAGGGCAGATATGCAACCCGCTCAAACTTTATTTCCCGCTCAACACAAGGCTAATCTCGGTCAAAAACTTAAGGTTTGACCGGGTTTGCATATCTGCGCTAGTCATAAATACTCAACAGCGGTTCGGAACTCCAGGCTGATGTGATGCATCAGTTCTTCTGTGATGTATCAGCTCTTCTGATTACAAGTCAACTATGCCTCATGCATTTGACTGTAATTACAATGGAGTGATGCATGATTATGACAGTAAGGGCTGAGTAGAGTTCTTATCCGCCATACTATGTCCAAATAAACCTGGGTTCCAGTCTTTTCGAATGCATCTGAGCTGGATGAAGATGGTTGGATGCATGAGTAGATCACTGCTTTTCTGGGGCCCACCTTCATAGAGTATTTGCCCCGTGAATTACGTGGCTGTGAAAAATCGAGTTGAATTTGGATAAGATCAAATACAGCAGACTCACGGACAGCCTGTAATTATGATTCATATGAAACAAAAATGAAAGATTGAGTCGAAGATTTCGCGTAGCATGCATATGTTATAATTAGTGAAATATGATATAGAAGTAAATGATGGACACATTTTCTTGGTCATTCGTGAATATTGGCCCGCAGTCGGATGTTTTTCGGCTTTCACTACATCCTGCATTTTCAAAAAGTCATGGTCTCGTTTCAGGGAATTCCAGCCCTTTTACCTATGCCGCGCAGTCCCCCCGGCCTTTTGGCTGATGACCCTCCGGAGATCCTGGCCTAGAGTTTGCATCTATATTTTCCATGAGGGGTGAATCACGTTGCATTTTATCGTTCAGTATCTTGGCGCGTCGGATACGAAAAAGAGATCGGTTGACAATGACAGAGGTCATTGGCCAGACGAAGCTGCGGGATATTAAAATGTGTCTGCGAGAACTGAAATGATACTAACAACAAGACTAAAAGAGTTAATTCTGGGCGGAATGTCGCTGCGAAACTTAAGTTTAGCAGTCGCAGAAGGCCTAAGGCCTTTCGCCAGATGACGTCAAACTTATATCCATTATAGTACCAAAAGCAGACTTACCAAGAAAGAAAAAATTCCATCTTGATGGAGGGCACGAGTGAGGGGTATTTCGGTTGTCCTAGGCTGCGAGAGTGCATTACATGCTGTCGAAATCAACACTATACATTCGAAAAGCACCTGCTTGTAGTTCGTGAAGGCTGCATAAGAATATTGAGATAGTGGGAGACTGACTGGAAAGGTCCAAGCTGCGACCAGTAGCGGAGATGTTTTTGTGATAACACAGATCGACAAACCAGGTAAAAATTCAATGTAACCTGAGAAGAGGTCATCATTAATAGTTGAGCTATAGCATGCATGGATAGTACCGATCAGCTTCACGCAAGCTAGTATCATAAGTATGACAGTCGAGGCGAAGCTGATAATGAAACCAAGTATCATCCAACCCGCCACATGCTGCAAATGTCAGAGTGAGGTCGTCATCATTGATATTGACAAAGATGACTCACGGGGTCCCGATCCCACAGCACAACGACTCTCAAAAGGACGAGAAACTCCGCTATCCCGAGAGACACAAGTGCGATCACTACGAGAATGGGGAGTATGATCCGGCACCTAGAAGAAAAGAAAAGAAAGTTGTCAATTGGGAGTAATTTTACTCTCGTCAATGACAAATATTACTCCTGTGATTCATGTATTCAGATGAAGGGAATAAAAATATTTCTTCATTGAGAAAGGCGTACTTGATTCGTGAATGAAGTCACATTCATCTCTGAGAAACAGACATCATTCAAAGACCAGGCTTCAAAACCGGATACACACGCACGATACGCATTTAGAAGGATGCCCACAGGTACAAGGTATCTGTTGAAGAGGAGAAGGTATTTGGAGAACGAAGGCGGCGACCTCCAAACAAGGGACACCTCTGAACATTGTGAGACAAAAGGAAGGGCGTAGAGGTATATACATATTACCCACCAGATGGGAAGGTTAACGAGTGGTCGTAGAGAAGTACTCCTAAACCCGTGGCTATCAGCACGACAGTATGTCCATCAACTTCAATACACCAAGGTTCGTATGAAGCATTACCGCTAAGATACTTGGTGGTGAGCGCAGCTGTGTGTACGTCCAACATATCACGACCGTATTATATATGGGAGGCAGCTTGCTCTTGAGCAGTAGGAACTAATGTTCGGCGCCTTTCGAAGCTCAGGCGCATTTAAGAGGTCGATGCATTAGGGTAATGTCAACACAACCAAAGATATCTTGCTGTCCGAACAATCAATCAGGGTGATTTCCGTTGAGGTGAGGCAAGAGCCGTTGTACTCACATAAGGATGAAACTCATCTGCGCGCATGGCCACGGCATCAATGGCAGTGGGAGTTGCGAGGGGGGGTCTTGTATCGTTGGGGTGTTGTGATCGGGTTACACGACGGGTCGGTATCGTATTGATGACCTATTTCTGGGACATGTCTTCTTCCCCTTAAATTTTTTTATCAAGTAACTGTTGAGAATACAAATGCCAACGATAATGAGAGAGGGTTCAATGGAGTTTATGAATGAAATATGGACAAGATAAATGCATATGGCGGTGTAGACTTGTCCGGTCAGTGCGCGTAATTTGTTTTTCCCACGTAATTTAATTGAATCCCCGACGCTCTTGACGGCAGTCATGGCGAAATAATTCTCAGTTTCTCTCCCAACCGCCCGCCGTTCATCATGTCCCAATACAAATCTGCCATTCGCACACAACAACCCCCCGACGTCCCAGATAATTCAAAGTATCGTTCCCAAGCTCGTCAACTCCAAGAGCTTTTTCCAACTTGGTCGAACGATGGTATGCTCTTTTTCTCCATCAAACGCGGCGCGCGTCTGACTTTTTTTTTTCTTTTCAAAAGACCTCCAATCCCTTTTAGCAGAAGTCGGTGGTGATATCGAGATAGCAGCAACCAGAATCAGTGACGGTATATCTTTTGTAGTCTGAATCCTTTGATTTTCCTTTGAAACCACAGCCGTAGGTGTTGCCGAGCAGTGGGGCTCTGTGTCTCGCAAAAAGGACAAAAAGGCGCCTACTTCTGCCCATGCTTCAAAGGAATCATTCTCTGGTCGAGGAGACTTCCGAGGAGCAAGAGGCGGAAGAGGTGGCAGGGGGGGACCTGGTCGCGGTGGTGCAGCTCTGCGTGGTCGAGGAGGCCCTCCCCGAGGCGGTGCTGTTAATGGTCGTAGTCCCCGAACTGAGAGTCCCCATCCTGCAGTTGTTGATGTTACTCCATCTGCTTCAACCGATTTTAATGATGCATCTGGTACGGTTGACGCGTCAGGCAAGCCCACAGAGCCAGCCAGCCAGCAGAACGGAGCTGCAACGTTAGTTCCTAGCTGGACGGAAGCACGCCCTCATCTTGACGCACCGACTCCAACGGCGTCTGCAGAGTCGTCTTGGGGTGCTGCAAGTACGACATCGACATGGGGGGGAGATACAGATGTCAATGGCTCATCTTCTTCATTGAATGTGAATGTGCCTTCAAGTAAAGTGGCTTTCAAGTCTCCTGCGACATCAAAACTATCGTGGGCACAAATTGCAAAGTACTTAATTTCCAACCTCTTAACCATTTCACCTGTTCATGTTGTGTCGTTCGATTAGGCCCCAAGAGAAATCTACACCTCCTGCTCCTGTTCAAGCCCTCCCTCGCATCACGCTCGCAACGACTTCATCCGCTCCACCTCCACCTCCTGCCCCTGAACCCGAAATTGAAGTGCAAAATCAAAGTTGGGAAGAACCTACAACAGTTCAGCCACCCACTTGGGATGACGAGCCTCAGGTAAAGCCTCCGCCATCTACCACGGAAGCCTGGCCGTCCTCTGAGTCGGAGGAGCCTGGGGATTCTCAGGCGGAGGTAGAATCACACTCACCTGAACCACATAAGGAGGAAGTGGAACTTGTCGAACAACCCGCAACGCCGGAGCCACCAGTAGAACAACATTTGCCTACTTCGAAGTCCGAACCAGCACCTCAGGCCCCGCTTGTAACACCCATTTTATCACAGGGACCTGCCGTGACACCCTCACCAAAGCTCGGCTCGCGCTCAGCCGCCGTTGCGCATAGGAGCAGCGCACGGTACAAGACAACTGACCAACCGGTCGTTATGCCGAGCTCGTTTGGGTCAGGTATTGAAAAGGTTGGTATGCAATTTGGCAGTCTGAGCCTCGGCGGTGAAAGCCTATTTGATTCAAATCCGTACGTTCCTTTCACCAGCTTCATAAAGCGATTTCGAGCTTATTCGTTTCGGGACAGCACTGAACCCGAAGCGCCAGTTGCCGCGCCTGAACCACCTTCACCTCCCACTCCTCAAGCACATATTCCCGTGCAACAGGAGCAACCTGCACCTCCTCCACCAGCTACTGCCCCGGCTTCTACATCGCTTGGACCGACTATGTTCCAACAGCAACAAGCTCTTCCCCAACAAACGCAAACTACCCCATCTCAACAAACTGTTTCTCACCACCCTATACCTCAATCTTCACAGCAAGTGCAAACATCCTCTGCTCACGCTGCTGTTGCTGCTGCTACGTCGCCCATTCAGCAATATGCCCAGCAGCACCAGCAGGCCCAACACCAGGCTCAGCACCCCGCTCACCAACATCAAGCCCAACATCAAGCCCAACAGCACTCCCTTACCTCCGCCCACCAACACCAACAACATCAACCACCACAACAAAATCAACAAAATCACAACCAATATGCTCAACACGGCCTTCCCACACATATTGACCCCTCGCAACAGACTTCCAACCACCAACAAAATACCCCCACCCATTCAACCTATTTCGGGCGAGGCGAAGCCGCTGCAGCAGCACCATATTTCCACACACCGACACCTCCAGCATCTCAAGCTCAAGAAAATCCTTATGGCTCCTTCGGACAGCTTGGTGGCCAAGGTCAACATCAGCAAGGCGCGCATCTCGGCGGATTCGCATCTGCAGAGTATGGTTATGGTGACAGCCAACGTGTAAGTACCATTCTTCGCGTGTTACCCAATTGACAGGCTGACCCACCGCCTAGGGATTCTATGACAACTACGCCCAGCAATCCGCGTTCGGGAATAGGAATGTTCTTGGCCATGACGACGTCAAAGGCCTTCCTGGAACTCAGCAGCCGCCCCCTGCTAGTGCTGGAATCCCACCTTCCAATACCCAACCTTCACAACCCCATGCATCTCTGCAGGGTAGCGCACAGCCTCAGCCAGCAGGGGCACAACCCCCCCAGCAAGGATATCCCATGCCATATCCATATTACAGCTATCCTCAAAGCCAACAGTTTTACGGCTATGGGCCCAACTATGCCCAACCATTCAAGTACCCTACAATGTTCCAGGCACCGCCTGGTCCCGGGTCAGCACCGAGCCCGGTAGCAAAGCAACCCGCTGGTGTTCAACCTCAGACCAACCCGTATAGTCAGGGGCTGTATCCCCAAGGTGGATATGATGACTATCAACAACACCCCCACCATCAACAACATCAGCAACATCAACACACACATAGCCTTGGCCTCGGGCAAGGTGGTGTAGGTGCTGGAGACTATAGCAAGCAGCTTTACGGAGGGGCTGGTCAGGGTGGCATGCAGGGGTTCATGGGCCTTGGTGGCCAGGGTGCGGGCCAAGGAGTACAGGCATCGAATGCAGGTGGACCCAGGGGAAGTGGATCTCCCGAAACACCCTATAAGCCATATGCACCGAAAGATGTTGGTGTAGCGGCCGGACGAGGCGGTGCTACACAAGGACAGGGTCAAGGACAGGTCCAACCGCAAGGTCAAGGCCAAGCACCGCAGGGTCAAGGTTTCTATGCTGCTGCTCGATTTGGTGGGAGCGGCGCCGGCGGTGTTGGGGCAGTTGCCGGCGGTGTAGGTGGACCCCAGCAAAGTGCCCATCACCCCCAGGGTGGGCCTCAAGGACACCTCGCTTATCCCCAAGGGTCGAACGATGGAGGCTTCTACCCATACCAGAGGCAACAGCCGCAGTACTGGCAGTAGGCGGTTCAATACGCTGCATGTTTATTAGTGATGTAGTTGTGTTTAGTTTCCTCGCTCGCGTCCGCTTTTCTTGTCATCTTTAGCCCTTGCTCGTTCATCTCGTGCTCGTCTCTTGTTTTCCTATCGACATCATCTCTCATTTTCCATCACGCTCGTAGCATAATCTCATCTCAGTCTCATTGCAGACCTGTTTGTACGTTATTCATACCTACGATCTTGCGCCCTCAAAAACAACAGCTGGTGCACAACGCACATGATCCGTGCACCTTTCAGTTCCAAGCCTCGTGTGACAGAAAATGCCTCCTGTTGGTTTCATATCATACCGTTCGTCGATTCGCTGGCTCCCTGATGAGGCTAGTGAACCGACCGACACAATCGTCCTCACTGGCGCAAAGTGGGGGACCTTTCTGGACACCCGATACTTCAAGGCAACGAAGAAGCTTGACTGGGCTTTCGCAGGATACAGAACTCAGACCACTACTCCCAGTTTCGTACACAACTATATATACTTTCCGTGAACGGTAGCTCACCAGTTACATCCATCATTAAGGTGGATCCATTGTCATCAGGTTTAAACACTGTATCGATTCACGAACTTTGGTGCTTATTAAGTCCAATTCAGCTAACCAATCTCAGAGCAGCAGACAGCAGCTGATTGCTTAATTAGGATGAAGTAGAAGACAGCGGTTTAAACACAGCATTGCCCGATGGTACCACCCTGGAAACTGGGGAAATGCTAAATCCCGAAACTGGGCAGGTCACCCCTTTTGAAGAGATATGGACGGACGAAGAAGTGATAGACATAGAAGCGGTACTATTCGTTAGAAACACAGCGGGCACAAAATGGCAGGCCCGAGTTGGGAGGTGGCAACACGCCATAGGAAGAGAAAATGGCGTGTTCTGGGCATGGCGTGGTGAGAAAGAAGATAACGGCGAGTGGAGCGTTCGGTATTCGACTGATGTTGGGGCAGTGGTCAAATGGTTGCCTGCAGGTAGAGATATACGTGGTTGGGTTGAAGGTTCGATTGTTCAGTGGGAAGATGATGATTGGGAGATCCTTGAGCGGGGACATGCCTGACATTGGGGATCCTCCCGTGTGAGGCCTGTGAGGTGTGATCGATCGTGGTCTAATATGACAAGTACAAGTGCATGATGATGTAAAATACAGAATGAGGTACTCGTTACGTCCTAAAATTAGGATATTCCTTGCCAGTGATAAAGCACGGTCCCCTGCAGGGGGGGGGGGGGGGTCAGTGAGAGAAATTATCTAAACGTGTAAACGACAAACAGTGCTGTTGTTTTTTTGAACGACTTTACGATTTACTAGAGCGATCAGGCATTTATTCACCCTGGCTTGATTGAGGTCGGGTGGGGTTATAAGATCCGTAACTGTAATAGAGTGGTAGGTGGTATTACGAGAATGGATACATAGCAGACATACGTTTGACCGCCCTGTTTGGCGAGTAGAGAATGCCTTCGATGACAGCTTCCATATTACGCCGAAGACTCTGATAAAGGGAGATGTGAGTAATGTTCCGGGCTGTAGGCCGATAACCTACTGGATCGCT
Organism: Collybia mongolica; assembly: GCA_013420905.1. NCBI lineage: Eukaryota > Fungi > Basidiomycota > Agaricomycetes > Agaricales > Clitocybaceae > Collybia > Collybia mongolica. Next base: position 1,476,613 of record JAAXNY010000011.1, read on the forward strand.
GCCTCGAAACTCTAGAGGCAGGCATGATATGATTTTTTCGATTTCAAGCTATGGATTAAATGGAGATGATCAGTGATGTGCAGAAGAGACAGGACATACACTCCGCTCTTTCTTTTCCTTGGCGCTCAACTTGGGTTTTCCGGCCTTTTTTTTCGTACCCCCTCCAGTTTTAATAGGACCTGACGTATTGGTAGTCGTGTTTGCAGTATATGTAATCTCGGCTTCTGTTGCTTCGGTCATAGCAGTTCTGTCTGCTGCCGCTTGGGCTTCACGCGTCGCTACGGCTTGAGCTTTTAGAGCTTCTATAGCAGCCAAAGTATCGCGTTCTGAGATGCCCCTGAGTATACAGTTGGCGAAACGCGATAAGAGCCCAAATACCTGCCCTTCGCTTCGCGATCTCGAATGATGCGTCGGTAGGCGCCTGCGTGGTGCTCGTTTAAACAAGGTGGCTTCGACGATAAGTTAAGTCGCTCACCTGAGGCCAGTCTGTCGTCAGAGCATTCATATTCATTATGTAGAGCCAGCTTGCGAACGATTCATTGAAAGTCGCGAGAGAATTGCTGAGATTTCTCATGCCTTCGACATTTGCCTGTAAAGCCTCCGTCTCATCAACAAATTCGGACATTGCAGGCTCAAGAAAGCCTAGGCCATGGGGTGCATCTGGAAACGCGCCTGACCGGGAAAGGGCAAAGAGAGACCCCTGAGAAACGCGTCTGAGGGGTGTTCGGTGAGGAGTCTGTGTGGTTGGCATCAAAGTTATACACGTGACTGATCGGTCCGGGACCGCGATATTTGTTTTAGGCAAACAAAGATAACTATTTAATCTTCAGAGAAATTTTTGACCCGATGGCAATACGCCCAAGCAATGCCTGAGTCCTCTAAATATCTTGATCCCACCACTGCTCTTGATCATCTGGCCTCTTATTCTCGTTCAGATGGCCTATCCGTAGCCGACCTTATGGACTCTCAGGTCCACGGTGGCCTTACCTATAACGATTTCTTACTCCTTCCAGGAAAAATCGACTTTCCCGCCTCCGACGTCCTTACAGAAAGCCGCATTACGCGCAATGTCGCCCTCAAGACGCCATTCATGAGTAGTCCAATGGACACGGTGACGGAAAGTCAGATGGCCATTTCTATGGCGGTGAGGACGCAACCTCTGCATATTCGTTTTACTCCGCAGTGCCTACAACTGCCCTCTGTCCATAGCTCCTGGGAGGTATTGGTGTGATCCACCACAATCAAACGCCTGAGGCTCAAGCCGCTATGGTCCGAGCCGTTAAACGACATGAGAACGGCTTCATTACAGAACCTATTGTTCTCTCACCAACAAACAAGGTCGCGTGTGTGTTGGAAATTAAGGCGAGGCTTGGATTTTGTGGAATCCCGATCACAGGTTCGTCCGCTCCTCTTGATTTCAGCTCACTGGATGAGACATTCTCATAACCTTCGTTCTGCTGAGTAACGCGTGTATAACGTGTGATTTGCGGATATCTATTATTATGTGCTTCTGAACCCCCTTTCATTAATTGCCGTGTGTTCTATCCCTTGATTCACATATTCACCCCTTCCCTAGATACGGGTTCTCTCGGAGGGAAACTTGTTGGTATCGTCACCGCTCGGGATATCCAATTCCGCGACCCGCAGACGGCACTATCTGACGTAATGACCACCGCTCTTGTGACTGCACAACAAGGAATCACCCTTCTTCAAGCGAACGATATTCTTCGCGACTCTAAGAAAGGAAAACTCCCTATTGTTGACTCGCAGGGTCGTCTTGTCTCCCTCCTGGCTCGATCTGATCTTCTGAAAAATCAGTCGTACCCCTTGGCTTCTAAGAAGACCGATACCAAACAACTCTACGCTGCTGCAGCCGTTGGGACACGACCGTCTGATCGCGAACGACTCTCCCTTCTTGTCGAGGCAGGTTTGGATATTGTTGTTCTCGACTCTTCGCAAGGAAATTCTATCTTCCAAATTGACATGATTCACTGGATTAAGTCAAACTTCCCTGCGCTGGAAGTTATTGCGGGCAATGTCGTTACTCGCGAGCAAGCAGCATCCCTTATTGTTGCTGGCGCCGATGCACTTCGTGTCGGTATGGGATCTGGATCTATCTGCATCACGCAGGAAGTGATGGCCGTCGGACGGCCACAAGCTACGGCCGTATATGCCGTCGCAGAATTTGCGAGCAAATTCGGCGTACCCGTCATCGCAGATGGAGGTATCAGCAATGTCGGGCACATTGTTAAAGCCCTAGCTCTCGGTGCTGGGGCGGTGATGATGGGTGGCTTGTTAGCCGGAACGGAGGAAGCACCTGGCGAATACTTCTATCATGAAGGGAAACGTGTCAAGGCATACCGAGGCATGGGTAGTTTGGAAGCGATGGAACAGGGCACTCACAAGGCTATAGAGCGCCAGAGCAAATATCCCGCACCGAACTCAGGGGCGAAGACAGTTGAGAACGCTGCTACTTCGCGATACTTCTCAGAGTCTAGCTCTGTCAAAGTCGCACAGGGTGTGTCCGGCGACGTCCAGGATAAAGGTAGTGTGAAGGCTTTCTTGCCTTACCTATATGTTGGAGTCCAGCACTCGCTACAGGATCTCGGTGTTAAGAGTGTTTCAAACCTTCAGAGTGACGTCAAGGAGGGTAAAGTGAGGTTCGAACTAAGGACTGCAAGCGCGCAGGTCGAGGGCGGGGTTCACGGTCTCAACTCGTACGCCGGTTCACTGTTGTTTTTTCCAACTGCCCTACTAACCGATCACCCAGGTACACGAAGAGGTTATTCGCTTGATCCATATCCACTAGACTTCCACGTGTCCTGTCTCAGTCGACATTGCATGATTCGAAAGACTACTCTATTCACTCACGATATGTATGATTGACGATACTGAGCCGCTGTTATGAAAGTTATGAAAGAAATTGCACTTGGTATTGAGATTGGTTAGTGGCTTTGCCCTCTGAACGTGAATATGCATTCCGCCTACCACCTTGTTCTCAGCCAGTCTTTATGTTGAGGGGTAACCATAAATGAATAGAGCAATAGCTAAGTTTACGATTGCATTGTCGCCCGATAGGAAACTTCATTGATGCGATATTTTGACGCGATGTTGACCAGGGACCGAATCAATCCCGAAACCCGAAAAACAAACGAGGCTGCCAGAAAGAACAAGAGCGAGGAGAATTAATTACATGTAACAAGCATCAGCACGCCACATCTGGTTCAGTGTCTGCATCTCAGAGTCAACGTGGACGGACCAGATTCAGGCCCCCCGAATTATAAAGCACACGCAAGCAAAATATCTTGACTAGCAGCCAAGACCATCTACTATATATGTTCACGTAATGCAAAGGGTTCATGTAATGCAAAATGTGCCGATCTCATATTTCCCATAGGTCTATATAGGTCTATGGCTTCAAATTAAAAAACCAGAATACTGTGTAGTATACAGAATGAAGGATCTCAAGTTAGAATGAAGAAAACTGAATAGACCTTCATGAACAAGAGGGAAAACGGGTGATCTGGCATTGCCAGTGCTGTAACAACATTTACACCAAGCTGACAGTAGAATTATGACAGATGTCGGTGGATGTTGCAAGGTCTAGGGCCGAGAGCCGACACAACTGATTTTGGTAAGATGCAGAATATATTATCATGATATCACCTCAGGCATCATCAGCATTAGTTGGTACTTGAATATGATGCATAAGACCAATGTTATGAATTTTTGCATTACACAAACCAAACAGCAATTTTAGCCACATTCTCTCAGTCATGCTCCAACAGTATCATACTGTCGGGGCAACCCTAAGTCAGAGTGCATGCAATCACAAGTCAGCTGACTTCCAGCTGGTAGGGGAAATCCTAAGTCTATTGGCCTGGTACATGTCTAAACTACTCATTTGGTAGGGGAAATCCTAAGAGATCAATCTGAGGTTTCCATACCAAGGTGTGACCACTACAGTGGCTCAAAAAACTGCCCCAATGTTTGTACATTTTTGAAAGATCAATATGGTATGAAGTGCTGACATAAGCAGGGGACCTGGGGTAATTATGTAAGATACTATGACATCGTGGCTTTCCAATGGACCCTGGATCATGTGATTTGGATCAAAACCCATTAAGCTATAAGCCAAACAAAATGATTACTCATTGGGGCAGTTTTTTGACCCTTATCTTATTTTCCATTATTCTGGCATTTATGATCCAATGCAAGAACATTATGGACTGTGGGAAGAATAAACAATGTCATGTGACTTTATTTGTATCAATTTGACATGTTGGAATTGGTTCAATCATCTTCTTGACCTCTTACCACCATCATGAAAGCCATTTCTACTGCTCAGCACAATACTGTTGTTTCTCTCCTCAATGAGGGCTATTCTCAGCGTCAAATCAAGGAGAAAACTGGTCTAGGGAAGGGTACCATCAGTAGGATCAGCAAAGATGTGGATGGAAACAAAGAAAACAACCTTGGTGGCCGCCCCTCCAAGCTGTCTGTTCGTGACAAACAGTCAATTATTCGTCAAATCAAGTCAGGGAAGCTTGATAATGCAGTTCAGGCTACCCAATTCATCAATGGCATCATCCCCAATCCTGTCACACCCCAGACAGTCAGAAATGCACTCAAGGAAAATCAATTTTATGCTGCTACAAAGAGGAAAGCTCCTCTTCTCAAATGAGCCCATCGCATCCGGTGTCTCCAGTTTGCAAAATATCATGAAAGCTGGACTGTGGAGGACTGGAAAAGGGTTCTATGGACAGATGAGACCAAAATCAATAGGATTGGGTCAGATGGAAAGGTTTATGTCTGGAAACAAAGGGGAGAACCACCATCTGATAGAACAACATCACCTACTGTCAAACATGGAGGAGGAGGAAACCTCATGGTATGGGGTTGTATGGGGTGGAATGGAGTGGGAAAGCTCATAGAGGTGCAGGGGAACATGGACAAGGTTCAATACTGTGAAATTTTGGAGAGTGGAGTTCAGGAAAGTTTTGAGAAGTTGGAAATGGTGGATGGCGAGTGCTACTTTCAGCAAGATAACGACCCCAAACACACATCTGGACTGGCCACACAGTGGTTTGAAGACAACAACATTCAAGTCCTTGGCTGGCCTGCCCAATCCCCTGACATGAATCCAATAGAACACCTTTGGGAACATCTCAAGCGCCGTCTTAAAGAATATCCGACACCACCCAAAGGAGTACATGAGTTGTGGGATAGATTGGCTGAAGAGTGGGGTGAAATTCCACCAGAGGTATGCCAAAACCTGATAGAAAGTATGCCCAGGCGGATACAAGCAGTTATAAAGGCAAAAGGTGGTCATACAAAGTATTAGATAGAAAATTAATAGAGGGTCAAAAAACTGCCCCAATGAGTAATCATTTTGTTTGGCCTATAGCTTAATGGGTTTTGATCCAAATCACATGATCCAGGGTCCATTGGAAAGCCACGATGTCATAGTATCTTACATAATTACCCCAGGTCCCCTGCTTATGTCAGCACTTCATACCATATTGATCTTTCAAAAATGTACAAACATTGGGGCAGTTTTTTGAGCCACTGTATATACCTAGTTTACACAATGCCAGTATATACTTCTATTGTTGCCACATCATTCAGGGTTGCACAATAGGGTTTGCTAGTACAATAGATATTTTTGCATAATGGGCCTGTATGATTCTGACAAGTGGCACACATATCAAGATGATGGTTGGGTTTATGATCTGTGATATGCAATATAGCATACAACTTGCAACTCTGATTTGCAATTTACAGCTTTGGCTTGTGATTACAATCTCCAATGTGTGATTGCAATGTCATACAATATTAACATGAACAAGCAATCCCCTTACACATACTCCCCTCTAAAAATACAGTAAAATCAGAAATCTATTTTCATCATAGTTTGTTATAATTCTCCCAATTTTGAAGGGGTAAGAGGAAAAACTCATGCTTGTTGAGATAAAACTCTCAAAATGTTGCAAATTTCAGCTCAGTATAGTGGGATCCTCAACAGAGATATAACTGGAGAATGGGAAATTATAAGAATAATCTCTTTAGGTATGGTAAAAGTCATCCTCCTTCTCCTACACCCTAACAACTTAAGCAACAATATTGATAGGTGAGCACCCAATGACAACAAGACCATCTGCAGAAAATGACAGTAATCAATCCACATAGAGAAAAATGATAAAGATATATTCATACTCCTTCTCTTCCTTGCAGCAAATGGGCTGTTGAGTGCTGTACAAGAAGACATTAATCAAAGATGGGATATATCAAAGCAATTGAAATATGCTAATACTAACCATGAAGCACCTGATCCAGTACCAATAATGTTGAGGGGAGAGCAAGTCTGTCCAACCACTCCAGTCCATCCTTGAGCAGTGAGCCCAACAATAGCAAGAATCTCAGGTCCCACAGCAGTTTGGCTCTGCTGGATACTATTGCAGCATTAGGCTTTGCCAGTATTACACTTGTAGTCACTACCAGAAGGAGCAGCAGCCACAGAGAGAGCAAGGAAGAGAGAGGTGAGTATGGAAACCTTGAGAACATCTTTGTAAATAAGAGAAAGTGGTTGTGAAAAAGACCAGTGGTGAGTAGAGAAAGACAGTTGTTTGACTGGAGAAATTTGAGATGTTGCATACACATTTATACTATTATTTCTGCTGTGTTGCCACTGATTGGGCAAGTATAATGGTGAGGTTCAGCCCAAGTGAATTGAAACATGAGCAGGCTTGGCAAACTAGGATGTGTTGTGCAGATAGGGAAGCAAGCAAGCTGGTTCTCCACAAAGGAGGTGTGCAATCAATGCTCAGGGTAAGCCAGTGAAGTAAGTATAGCATGCAGGGTTTTTGTCATAGCCTGTAATGGGCATGTAATATGTTTTTTAGTTTCATTTGCCATGATAATCAAATTCAGTTGAGTTTCAGCATTCCCTTGAGTTGAGGCCATTCCAAAAAAAAATAACTGTTCCACAGTTGTTATGAATTGATTGGTATGGCACTGAATTTGAATAACAGACAGCAAACTGTCCAATTTCAGAAGGTTGTCAGAGGTCATCCTGCTCAAGTCCTGCTCCAAGTTTCCACTACTTCCCACCCATTTAAATCTCAAATTTGGTGAACAGTCATGCCAAAGACTTTCAGAGGAGCTTGCACCTGTACATTGGCAATACAGTGTGGATTATGCACATATGACCCCTAGGCAACCCCTGACACAAAAATGAAATCAGCACACAAAAAGTACTTGTAAAGCCTAATTATGTATTCCTACCCTGAGTTACAGTCCTGAGCTTGGTGGGCACTGACAACTCAATGTGTCTCTCCAAAGTTCACTAAAACTCAGCCAAACTTTCAAACTTGGTCATTGTTATGGCCAAAAAAGAAAAACATGGATGATAGTCCATTACACAGGTACTGAGTATGATGAGGTGTATCAGGAAGGATCTTTGTTTGATGGACAGCAAAATGATGTTGTGATGTGGCACTATTTAGGGTTTGCCACTTGGCTATTATTCCAGCCCTATCAGTGGATCATCAGCAACTTCTGCTAGCCAGTTTTGCTCATTTGTGCAATAGTGGGGGCATCCTTTTACACCTTCCTTCATAGTTTTGGTACTTTGAACCCTTCACATAGAAATGCAGTCAATAAAATTGTTTTGATTATTCATACTCCTATTATGCCAAGTTTTCATTGGATGCTTGTTTTGAATATAGTAATATTCTGAAGTCAGTTTAAGTCATTCTGATGCTTGGTGTACTTCAAATGCTTTCTCTTTCACAATATATATGAATCTCAAGAGATCCAAAGTAATATCACTGTAAGCTAACTAAATAAAAAATAGGTAGGAGGAGAGGTCCCAAAGAAGATTTACAACATACCATAAGTATAACAAGAAGGCCAAAGCAAGACAATCATGAACTTTGAAGGATATAAGAGGGTGGGAGACAGTAAATAAAGCCTTGTTCAAAACACAAGGGTTTGTATTTATCCCATCCTGGATGGATCAAGTCTGCATCTCCCTCAATGTTAAGCCCTCCATATCAAAGTCCTGTATGTGGAGCCCACTATGAGCATTGGAAAGAAGTGGAATATATTCTACTTTGCAAAACTTTTACCAGGTATAATAATCTCCTCTAATGCCCAGAGAGTACAAGCTCTCCATATTGGAATATTGATTCTGTTTTCAAACAATTGATCACTTATGAAACTCCTACCTGTTGTGCAGCTACAATTCCAGCCCCAAATATGCAGATTAATATTATATGTTTCTCCTTTTATTTACATGCTATTTTGTATTTAAACTCTTGTTTGTATCCTATGAATATATATGCTTGTGGATTTATAATGGTCCTTTCAACACTCTAGACTCAAGTGGTATCTCAAAATATCATCTATAGATAATAAATCTGCATTTAGCAAAGTACTTATACAATCTATGGAATCAGGCAGGAGCTTTCTGCAATTATATACCCACTGTAGTCATCTAAACAAGTATCAGATACCTTGGCAGGGGGGGGGGGGGTACCAGTAAGGCATTGGATGTACTCATGCTTGCTGATGGCCACAACTAGCATGTAATGCCACAAACAGCACCAAATTTAGTTGCTGACTGAGGAGGTGATAGCTGAGGTCTGCTGGGCTGATGGAATTACATAATTACCAGCAGGTACCACATTACAAGATTATTTTGCTGTCCATCAAATAAAATTCCTTCCTGATACACCTTGTGCTTGGTAGTGGGTGCAAATTATACAGTGCATTTACCACTAGCTTGCTTGCTTCCCTACCTGCATGATGTGTCCTAGTTTGCCATACCCACTCATGTTTCAATTCACTTGGGCTGAACCTCACCATTATACTTGCCCAATCAGTGGCAACACAGCAGAAATAATAGTATAAATGTGTATGCAACATCTCAAATTTCTCCAGTCAAACAATTGACTTTTCTCCACTCACTATTAGTCTTTTTCACAACCACTTTCTCTTATTTACAAAAATATTCTCAAGGTTTCCATACTCACCTCTCTCTCCCTTGCTCTCTCTGTGGCTGCTGCTCCTTCTGGTAGTAACTACAAGTGCAATACTGGCAAAGCCTAATGCTGCAATAGTATCCAGCAGAGCCAAACTGCTGTGGGACCTGAGATTCTTGCTATTGTTGGGCTCACTGCTCAAGGATTGACTGGAATGGTTGGACAAACTTGCTCTTCCCTCAGCATTGTTGATGCTAGATCAGGTGCTTCATGGTTAGTATTGGCATATTTCAATTGCTTTGATGTATCCCACCTCTGATAAATGTCTTCTTGTACAGAATTCAACAGCCTGTTTGCTGCAAGGAAGAGAAGAAGAGTATGAATATATCTTTATCATTTTTCTCTATGTGGATTTTTTTACTGTCATTTTCTGCAAATGGTTTTGTTGTCATTGGGTGCTCACCTATCAATATTGTTGCTAAGTTTTTCATCTTCACAACACATAGCTAAGCTTACTGGAGTGATATCAACATTGAGGCAAGAAAACCAAACCATGAATGCATTCTTCACCAGTTCAAATACCTTATCTAAGTGCAAAGCCCATAAAATAAAACTATTTTATTAGGTATGATAAAAGCCATCCTCTGTTTTCTACACCCTAACAACAGAGAAGGACTACAGTTTGGGGGTGGGCAATGCTTAGTAATTTTGTGTACTGATGCAAATAGCCACCAGTAAATAAACTTAATTGGACTGTAAATTGACTAATAAATTCACTGGAGAGAATGGTTTTGCATTTTCCAGCTTCCACAATCACTTTAAACACTCAATTCAAAGACAAACTAACTCACAATTTTACTTCCAACAAAATGTTAAATACAGATCTTTTGAAAAATTTTTTTTATAGAGAAGTCATGCAAGCAGGGCTGTTCTAAGACATTGCTGCAACAGCCAGAAAATCTAGATTTAACAAATTGTAGTCTTAATGTGTAGGAACAAGATTGACCAATGACTCAAGACCTAAAAATGAGTCTCTGAGGATATAAAGTTAGAGGACTATTTGCAAGGGTCTACATTGTTTTCAACTTTATAAGATAGTGGTTCATTAAAATGTATATCTGTATTCAGAAAAATATTTTCCCAGTTTATATGGAAAAGTTTCTCTAATGGTATGAGAGGCAGCAGTAAGTATCTGCAAAACATGTTCCACACCCACTCATGTGTGCCACAGTGCATGCACATGATCATCATGGCACAACCACATCTAAATCAGCAAATCAGCAGCTTCTGCCATGCCAATGCTTTCCAACTGCCTGAACAGTGGAAATCCTTAATAATTATAAAGCATGTACTTTATTATAAAGGACAGACAGCCCTCAGTGTGCGTTAAGCACTGGAATATACACCAGAAGAGCTGTGGGTCACCAAATTTAGCTGAATTATTAATGAATTTAATTTAATCAATAATATTACTGATCAGTGAAATTTCATCAGTACGCAAAATTACTAAGCATTGGCCATCCCCATACAGTTTCATTTTGTTCTGTTGATTAGAGACGTTCTGCAAGCCAATGATTTCTAAATCTAGTCTAAAAGCTAAGCGAACTTCAGGAAATGTCTGACTCCACAAGGCTCCAATGCTTTACATGGCAACGTGGTCTGTGCTCCTTATACTTAAGTACCAGACATGTTCCCTATTCTATACTACTTGCCACGATTAAATCATGCTTCAATGTATGCAGACAATTATCCGTGCCTTTCTCTGCCCCATCTTTGACCATGGTAGCCGCCTCATTCGCATACTTCATCCCATTTCCGAATACATAATGTCGAGGTCGCTGTCGACGCTTGAGAGTGACCATAGGTGACAATGGCGAGCAACGCGCAAGTTCCGCACGTGCTAAGCCAAACGGGGATACACACTTGCGATTTGCTGGAGCCTCCGCTCCAGAGCCGCTCCATTGAACACAAGTTAGCCGAGCCTCGTGAAATTTATTCTGGCTTTTTGTGAGTTGCAGAACGTCTCTATTACTAACTAAAATTTCGTTTCACCAGATGGCCTTCAATATGACAGGATCCACGTACTGTGAAAACAAACAGTTGAATATTGGTGTCACGGTGGTCACGTTGCGTCATTGCGCCGCACACACCAACGAGTGACGTCAGAGCCTGTAAACTATATAACATGGTGATCCAACAAAGTCTCGGGCCAACCAACAATGAGACCCTCTCTCCTACTTCTCGTTCTTACCACCACTGTTGTACATGCTTCCTGGTTCGGCTCTGACTCAGATTCCAAGGAACCCTCGTCCTGGACCGCCGACCAGTACGCCTCTGCCCAGAAATCTTTCGCTAACATCCGCGACACCTCCTTCGATAAATGGGACGAATCTCGCTTACGTGAATTCCTTCTGGAACAAGGAGTAGTTGCCCCCAAAGGTCCGAAGGAGCAGCTCATCCTTCTTGCCAAGTCCCGTTACAAACAATACACCGATGCCGCCTCTTCCTTTTCCTCCCAAGCCAGTACGGCCATCTATGGAGATTCTACGTACCAGGCCACTCAGAGCATATCAAGTTTGGTTTCGCAGGCAACGACTGCGGCGGCGCAAGCAACGAAGGACACCATGCGGGCACTTGATGATTCCAAAGACTACATATACTCGACTTGGGACGACAACCGTTTGCGAAGCTACCTAGAATCAAAGGGTATCAAAGTCCAAGAGAAGGCCCAGAAAAGCAGGGCCGACTTGTTGGGTATGATGCGTGACGTTTATGCTAAAGTTGCCAATCCTATATGGGAAGCATGGAGTGATTCGTACCTTGTGCGTTTGTCTCTTTGGCAGACTGGCACACAAACAATTAATTCTTCGGTAGCATGAATGGCTTGTATCACATAAGGTCTTGTCGCCGACACCTCCAAGCCCCTACTCACGCGAGTTCTTACTGGACAAAATGAAACAATACTATTACGACGTCAACGACACTGTTTTCTCTACCTGGTCAGATTCTGTACTCAAAAACTGGCTTGTTCAAAACGGTATAGTCAAGAGTGATGCACAAATAAAACGAGAAAAGATGCTGCGACTTGTCCAGTATGTGCGATTTTTATATACCCACTCGTTTTACTCACTCGACATTCACATGCAGGGATAACTATTATTCTACCACTTCAACTTTCTGGTCAGCGTGGTCCGACAACCAGATTCGCGACTACCTAGTTGAACATGGGTATATGCGCTCTGACACGCAAGTCAAACGCGATGATATGGTCAAGCTTGCCAACGAAAAGTGAGTCTTCCTTTTCACACTGACCCGTACCCATTCTAACGCTGTTCAGATACACGGACGTTTCTGCACGCACAGCCGCCTACCTCGCTTGGCCAGACGCACGCCTCCGCGCTTACCTTCGTGAAAACGGTCTTTCTGAGGATAAAGTACCCACTACACGTCCAGGTCTTCTTCGTAAGTTCTCCACGACTTGTCTCTCATCCCTGCTCAGCTCTCCCCCTACAGAGGAAACCCGTATCCGATGGGTACAAACACATAACCGCGCCGACGCTCTATGGACGAAAATTCGCGACATTGTGAACAATGTAGAGGAAGGCGTCGAGGACCGAGTATGGTCTCTGTGGTCTTTGCTCCGTGGCGGATATGAAGAAGGCAAGGATAAAAGTGAAGAGGGATATGCGTACGGAAAAGCCAACTATGAGAGCGGAAAGCGCCAAGCCGGAGAGAAGTACGCCCAAGGAAAGGAAGAAGGTGGTCGCGTATACAATGACGCCGAGAAGAGGTACGAGCAAGGCAAAGCACGCGCATATGAGGAGGCGGGGAAGAAATATGATCAGGCAGGACAGGGTGCACAGGATGCAAGGGAGAAAGCGGGTGAAAAAGTCAAGACGGCCGGGGGAAAGATCAAGGGAGAATTGTAGACGATGGGACGAACGTGTATGAAAGATATGAAGCCTCGTATCAGAATGTCGCTGCTGGGGATGGATGCAGCGCACTCTTGTGTCATTGACCATGTACACTGTATTGTTTATTGTAGCTACTAGTGGTGCGCCCCGTTATCGTAATAATGCATCTATATCTCACTCGTTCTGTAACACAAGTACATTATCCCCGTGTGGAGCTTTATTAGATTCCTGGTTAGGTCGCATCGCAGGCGTTGCTTGGGGCAACACCTGTGATGATGATATATACACCAGTTTCGTATCCGTCCTGACCGGAACTAAACCTATTACAATCAAATCACTGCCTCGCGTTCGTTCTTCCATAGTTCGAAACGTTCAAATACTCCAACTCGTGTCGCTCACAGTTGCTCACGCCTAGGATATGTTGGGGGGACCGTTCTCGTCGGATAAACTGCATCCCGTCCAGCCCACCTCACTGAGATCATCGCTTTTGGGTTGCGCATGGTTTTCATGATTATCATTCCCATTTATTCCCGCAGATAGATATATAACTGGCGTGGGCTAGTGGTTCTTGGAGTAGTGCTGCCCTCTTCAAGAGTCCCTTTGATTGCAATACCTCGAATTCATTATGGCTCCTCCATTCTCCTTGCCGCTAGCTCAACTCGTAGGACTATTCATGGAGAGCGTCTTATTTGGTCAGTGTCCTCCATGCATATTGTGTCTTGAATGCTCATCGTAACGCGTTAGGCATATTCCTGGTTTCGTTTTGTGCGTGTATCAACGCGCTCAGTAACAGGAAAATCGTCACTTGGTCGGATCGCATATTCCTCGGGGTCGTCCTCGTCATGGGCTTCATCGCGACTTGGAATGTTTCTTTGTTATTCAAAAACGTAGTTGACGCATTTATCAACTATACGGGCCCCAGAGGGCCCAACCACGTTTTCTCAAACCTGAGCAACTGGGTAACTGTATCCCGGGGCTTCAGCTATGGGGTCCAAACCTTGCTGGGTGATTCGATTCTTGTAAGTCTGTACCATTCACCAACGAATGATTATCTAACATCCAAGCTAGATTTATCGCTGCTGGCAGGTCTATTTTAAAAAATGGCTTGTGGTCGTATTTCCTATTCTCATGTGGTTTGGTATACTCGGTAAGCCACAAGTCGCTTGAACATGATCAGCCTGTAGTAATTTGATCGAAAACAGTTTGCGTGCTTGCTGCATGTATCATAGAGGCCAATCTGGGCCAGTCATCTTTCACGGCCAAGGAGCTTGCACCGTTTGGTACTGGATTTGTGAGCCTCACCTTGTCGCTCAATATCATCGTTACCTGCAAGTTCAGAGTTTCTTAAAGTCCTTTCACCTGTATTGATCGTTGTGCTGCAGTTATGGTAGCGTTCCGGATATGGCAAACGTACTCGCAGGCTACCAAGTACATCAACACTGATTCAACCAGTGGACATTCCGCGATAAAACGTGTCATGTTGACGGTCATCGAATCCGGAGCCATTTACTCCACGGCTTTACTTATCCTTCTGGGCGTATTCGTGTCTGGACATGAAGCCAATGTGCCCATGACTGATGCTGTGCGTTCCTCGTTTTTTCCGGCTTTTTATATGCTCAACTCATTTTGCATTTTGTAGATTGTTCAAATCATCGTGAGTGACCAATACGAGTTCCGGCGCTGTTGGCTTAGATTAATATTAGCCTATCGTATTCAACGTTGTCATTTTGCGTATCCGTCCAAGTCGTACATCAGACCGATATACCGGCCACGATAGCACTGTTATTTGGGCTGAGAGAAACGTTCACAGAAGCACAACGGGAGGACCTACTAGTAGTAATCGGAGCTTTGTCTTCAACGTTGCTGGCTCCACTAGAGACGAGTCGTTTGCTATGGGGAGGAAGGGCAACCAATCTGCATCGAACGTTTATACTCCATATGCCAACACTCACGTTTCAGTTGCATGAATCACAGAGCCGCTGTATGAAGGACGAGTTATGCAGGCCTCTTGAATCAGCCTCGCCCCGTTTTTTTTTTCAAGCCTCTTCCAGTCAAGTCTCGTCTTTCTTTCAGGAATCGAAAATGATCAAGGATCAAGGTGTCGAAGGACCAAAGCACCCTAAGCTCCTAAGCGAGAGGAGCAACTTGTGTGGCCTCCCCCTGCCATCTGCATAGCTTATCCGTTCTCACGAAGGTGAAAGACGCGAACTGGTCGGCAAGAGCTGTCCCTGTCTCCTATTTGTGCACCTACTCCACCGGGATTTTTAGATTCGTACTGACGAACCTCCTCCACAACACGTAGCTAGGAACTTGGATCTGTAACAATGGCGCGTCGAGTACCTTGATAACCATGATTGAACGTTAAGTAGGGATGTCAAGGGGGCAAGGTAAACACATACTGACGTGGCCGTCAATAAGATGCGCTTCTTTCGAAGAGGAGTGGAAGTAGGGCGTGTCGAGGTAATGGGCGGTGCCATGCAAATTACGGGCGTGCGGCATACCCATGTCGACTATTGGCCTGTCGCGCAAGTTTGTGTTTTATATAACAGACTGCCCAACGTGATCGCTAATTCCGTTTCGAACTCTGAGTGTAGGACCACTAGTAAATTCCGATAGCGTGCAAGTGGCAGCCTCAAGGCGACGAGACTTCCAACAAAAACCCTGAGTCCAACTAGAATTCAATTTATTACGCTTGCATAGTCCAAGCTTGGCCCAAATCCCTCGCTAGTCCTTAAGAGGTCGAATCTGATGAGAGATTTTGGTCAGGTATCTGAGTTGCTAGAGTCCAGTTGGGGATATGATTCGTATATGATACCGGAGACGAGGGTTGGGGCGTGTTTGTATGGTGTACAAGAAAGTGGCGACGACTGGGTGTAGGGCGCATGGCATGGATAGATATTGGCGACGTTCATGTAATACGGACTGGTGTCGTCTGAGGGAGGGCCGACGTTCTGCAGATGAAATGATCACATCGACTCCTCCACGAGTTGGAGCAGGCCCTTGGCCACGTTACAGCAAAAGGCGAAGATCGTGAATGCGATACGTTCTGCTAATAACCATGAGGGTCAAGTGTCGCACCGGTTGGTTGACGTACGGTACGAGCTCTTACCTCTCGACCATCTGCCCCGCCATCGTCGATATCAAGGTTTTTTCCTCAAACAGCCCTTTCGAAAACTGCCACCGAAAATGCTTATACCGATAGGACTGAAACCGCGTTGATACAGACTCCTTTAAACCTTAGTAAAACCGCGCACGGCGAACGTAATATGGAATAGAGGCGAATAATTGCATGGATGGATGTAACAAGAGATCCGATTCTCAGACCCGTGATCAGACTTGTTTACAGCTCAGGGACGCTACCACACCTTTCTCACTTCTCAATGCCTCCTCCAAAACGACTTCGACCGCCAAACATCGACCTCACTCTAGCCAGCGAAAAGCGAGGTCCAAATATCGAACTTGAGGCGGAATCACCAGTCAATCTCTCGGAGTCAACATCAGGGGAGGACGATATCGACCTAGAAGACACCCTCCAGCTTTCGTCTGACGAGTCTTCGCCCGCGACATCTCCCATCGTACCTATTCTCAAATTGGACATATCAGACGATGAAAGCTCCTCGGATGACATCTCGAAAGATTTGGAGGCATTGGAGCAGCTACGGAGGAGTGTGAAGAAGAATCTGCGTCTACGACCTATACGGTCGCATAGTGCACTACCAAAAGTGAGCCTTGATATGGACAATCACACAACCCCAAAGTCTCCGTATCCGCCTTCTGCAGCACCTTGGAGAGACTTGGATCCTGCGAGCGCCACAAGTCCAGCATCAAGCACTGCTTCGTCATATTTCACGCCTCTAACAGAAGCCTACACCTCATCGCCCCCCAGTGCTCAATTGCCAGCCCCCAAACCCTCGCTATATCCACGCCCCATCCAGCCGGGTGGCCTTTATGAACGCCTGACCTCTCCAAAACGACCCCTGTTGATCGATACTCGCCCACCAGCCTCCCACGTCGCATTCCATATACAACACAGCATAAATATAGCCATCCCATCTCTTATTCTCAAGCGGTGTCGGAAGCCTGGGGGTGGATTCCAATCAATGGACGCGCTTCGCCAGTTCATAACCACAGAAGGGAGTAAAAAATCATGGGACGAGGTCATGTCCTCTGGTGGACCCTGGGACGGGAGCGTGGTCATATACGACGATGAAATGGATCCCAAGGACCAGAATAATATCGGGGTTGCAGCCTGGGCGTTGATCCCTGTACTAGCACCTCTGTTAAGTGATGGCAGTGTTGATTATCTACAGGGTGGAATCTCTGCAGGAGGGCATCATCCTGACCTCGAAACTCTGATATTATCTGGTGGGGAATTCGATTTTGGTTTCAACGTCGATTCCCCACCGCCACAAGCTGGAGGAGGGGGCTTGAAGAAGGGTGGTGGGCTCTTCCAACTTGACACACAGACCGCATTTCGGTCCAAGGTGTTACCTGAGATCGAACCTTCCTCAGTGACATCCACCAAGGCACCCTCACCACCTCCCGCCTCTCCTATGCCACTTATGCCAGGGGCTCTTACTTCCTCGCGAGTACCTATGAATACTACGAGCCATAGTGCCAACATCATGGATCCCACCCCATCCCCTCCACCATCGCAAGTGAGCTTCCGTCGTCCACTACCACCCCGCCGACCCAGCGTTCCTAGCCTCCGTCGGATTGATACGAAATCTGCAGAACGCCTAAACACGAATCTGCCGAAACTCTCGGTCCGTACAAGGCCGGTGCGATCAGCAACTCTCGCCGTCCCACCTTCACTAAATCTCCAAGCACCCGCCTCTCCATCGCATCTCAACCTCGTTTACTCCAATCACTCTCCCCCAGGCTCAGCCCGCTGGACTCCTTCATCTCCTTCTGCTCACGACCTCTCCAACTTCCTCACCCCATATTATACCCCACCTCATACCCCTGGAACACCCAAACCTTTCCTCCCGCCATCTCCATCGACCGCCAAACCGGAACTAGATAACCCGCCTTCGACAGAGGAAGCTTTCCCTGAATTCACTATATCTACCATCCTCCCCAATTTCCTTTACTTAGGGCCGGAACTCACCGAACCCGAGCATGTAGAGGAGTTACGAGAACTTGGGGTTCGCCGTATACTCAACATTGCAGCAGAATGCGATGATGACAATGGCCTTAACTTGAGAGAGGTATTCGACAAATACTACAAAATCCCGATGCGAGATACAGTCGAAGAAGAGAATATCGCACGAGGGGTCAAGGAAGTTTGCGAGATCCTCGGTATGTTCCTCTTTTCTCTTGGTCCCAGTCTTTCCCGGGGGCCCTACCCTCTCACGACCGATGCCTCCCCCCCCCCACAGACGACGCCCGTCTCCACTCCGCACCCACATATGTGCACTGCAAAGCAGGAAAATCACGCTCTGTCACTGCCGTCATGGCGTACCTGATTCACGCCAACCACTGGACTCTCTCCCGCGCATACGCCTTTGTACTTGAGCGGCGTAAAGGCATCTCCCCAAACATCGGCTTCGTCTCGGAGCTCATGACCTTTGAGGAACAAGAGCTTGGCGGTAAATCCGTTGGCGTCCACCCTTCCGCGCCGGCTGGAACATCCCAGCACGACCAGCCTGGACACCCGAAGCAGCAGGAGAACTACGGATCCGCCATTGGGGGAAACAGACGCGGAGGACATATACGGGAGAGCCTGCCGCCGGCAATTGGCGGCAATGATGGCAGCATGATGGAAGGCGGTGTGGGGGGGATTGGCGGACCCATTTCGGCTGGGGGATTGATGGACCGGATTAATGGGGATTCTGGTCAGGAGATGGAAATCAAAGACTCGTCTGGGAGGTATCGGCATGCCAGAAGGGCACCGGTCGACGAGAATACACTCCAACCGATGCGGCGAGTCAGCAAAGCGGGGCTGGAGAGCTCAGCCTATTCATAAGGGGAAGAAACCATCAATCTGCTGCGCTTGTCAATCTTTTCGCTGTCCTTTTTCTGTTGTTGTTCTTTGACCTCCATCTTCTGTTGGACGATCTAGGAGAGTCTCGTCAGATCTCTGCATACGTTCCACAATTACCCAAGTTCGTGATATTTATCTCATTGTCATTGATTCTCCGTTCGGTGTTTTATTTTTTGGATGGTACTCGGTTTCGTATGTTGCACAACTGGTACTTATAATATATATCCTATATATTTAACTCGTCTCCATCCCTGCCTGCCCCTGTATGTAGTACGCTGTTTGTACAACGGTTAACCTGTCGAATCACATGACCTACTGTTCCCCAGTTGGTCCTTGTTCCGTTTTCAACTTGGAGGGACATCCACGGATTTGACCTTCGTGAACGCAAATTCTCGGAATGTACTACCCTTTTCGGGGGGGGAAGGGGGGGGATCCCATATTACAACTCTCGAATCATTCACGGTTCTTCAACATCATCTCGTGCTCATATTTGGCATATCTTCGACGTTCGAAACCCACCAGCGAGTGCCCTCTCCCTGATTGACCTCAGGACCGCATCTAGGCCAACCGCCTGGTCCACTATGCAAGACGGAAACCCCTGGGAACCAGCTTGTCTCCCAAGGTCTTCTCCAGTCCCAACCTCCAGTTGGACATACGTATAGTCCCAATCTCCGGGGCGTTCCGACTCGAAGACTTCGAACATCACAAACCGTGAACCTCGCCCAATAATGCCTATAGTGGGAGCTCCGGAGTACCCGGCTCGGCATATATGTTGGAACGCAGCTGACCGCCTGACATCGAAATCTGACGGTGTGGCAATGGTGTCTGCCACACCTTTGGGCCGGATTTTGCACCTCGTCCGTCCCACAGTGCTTTTCACGACTTTGGGTGATTTGACTGCACGCTTCCGTGCCTGATGCCCCCTGGGCTCCCCCACGTCCAAGACGATGACACGGCTGTCTCCCAGCATTACCAATGACAAGTCGTTTTGCCTGTTCCGTCCCGACGACGTCACCCCCACAAGGAAGGGCGAGGGGAAATACCTCAGCAAAAGGCTGAACCACACTGCCTGGCCTGTACGCGATGTGCGGACCCAATGGCGGGCGTAGTCTGCAGTTTGGGGATTACTGAACAATAGCGACATCTGTGGACTAGGTTGGTGCGACCCGTAGGACCATGGAATAGGAAACATGAAGCACTTACGAGGGGCCTGGCAGTACCTGCAGTTTGAAAGAGTGTTGGTTTACAGCAAAGAATGAACCACTTTCTTATTGTGGCGCACTAGTGCAGGCGCCCTCTTCTTATGTATCAAATCTGGTATAGCCCATGTGGAAGATCAGGATCATATTGAGAATATACGACGTACAAATTATACACAAGGCAATAGACTAAATGGACATATATAGACGCTCCAAGAGGAGGAAAAAAGGTAGTTGATCATAACGTAATTGAGACACGGTGTTCTTCGAAATGATGACCCCCTTCAGGACTCCAACCCCATTCGTCCCTCTACGAGCTTATCACCGAACAGTACATTGATCTCTTCCAAAGTTTTCCCTTTTGTTTCCACGAACAAGAAGCTGTATACCATATTCAATCAAAATCTGGAAAGCGAACCGGAATGTTACATACAACATGCTGGAAGGAGGATTATAAGTCACATCGTCTCCGGGTCGCTATTTTTGTAGTGACACGCACATAATGGCCCCAGTGAGATTGGTGGATATGAATACTGCGTAATACTTGTATCCAATACTCGCAAATACACGGGGAGAAATTTGGTTGAAGACGACTGGCCCCACCGGTTTTGTTATATTTACGTATTGATATTGATAAACGGAGGAAATACCCACTGTTTACGAGTACATTGGCACACACGGACACGCTTGAACCGCGCGCGCGTATTGCTTGGTTCATGATCTCTGGCACATATATGTAGTGAATTGAGTTGTAGCCAAGAGAGTATCTGCGGGCAGATTCTTCAGTGATCAGTATGCTGGGGTGATTCAAAATACATACATAACGCTAAAGCAGAATATGAATGCAATGGTGAATCCCTGCCCGAGTTTATTGGTGGAGTCCGCATAAGCTGCCGTGAAACCCATGATCAGTGCCATGTCGCACGCCATTGCAATGCCGGTTATCCACATTGTAGGTTTTCGGCCCCATTTGTCAATGAAGATAAGGCAAACGATGTTCGCAGCAGGCCCGACCATACCTAAAGCGTGTTAAACACCCTTTCTAATGGCATGGCCGTGGCTTATAATATACCGTAGAGCGCGGCTAAGAGTGTGACCTAAACCACAGTTCAGAGCCACACTTGTGATCGAATGTTTTTCAACACTGACTGTGTGACCAGTAATCCCAACTCCTTGATAAAGGTTAGTTTGATCTACGATTGATCAGAAGCAGCAAGCATGAAAACGAGCCCAAACGCACAATCTAGTTTCAAGTCGAACACACGCAGCTTCAATATTAGATACGTGAAAACATACAGTTGATCACATTGATCCCGGATAACTGCGTGAACACTTGAACAAGAACAGCCAAAAGCAGCCGTTTGCGTGCGCTCTTGGTCGCAACGATCTGTGAAATACTTTTTCTGAGATTTTCGTCATCATATTGGATCTGCTGCTGCATCTTCTGATTGCCCATCGGCACCTGCATCATTTAGTTTCTCTATGACAGCGTGCGCTTCATCATCGCGTCCTTGGTTTAGTAGCCACCGAGGGGAGTACGGCAAAGACCATGAACCAGCGAGGAGAATCAATGCGGGTAAACATTCTTTATCTCGGACCCGTAAATGCCATGCCACCCATTTGAAGCTAAACTTACGGATTGCCAAGGGAAACCTCCACTGAAATTGGCCTTCCGCATAAGAGCATGCAAATCCTATCCACTGGGACGTATCAACGGGGGAACCTGTGCTCGCGATTTATGATATGCATACATTTGCGAACGCAAATCCGAATCCGACGAATTGAGCGTGCAATCCACTGACCAGACCACGCTGGCGGACACTATTGGGTTCATCGGGTTTTCACCTTCCTTAGCAACATACTTACTCGTTTAGCTGGAGCGATCTCCGAGTTATAGATAGGTAACGTCATGTCCGTAGTGAAAAGCATGTGACGTAGGGCTCGCGACATAAATATTTGAACTTACTAAGAATTCCAACAGAAAATCCCCCAACTATACGGCCAGCAATCAACATACCTACGTGGACCGCACCTGCTTGTACAGCCCCTGCGATAAGAGCCCAAAAGGCAGCAAACTGGATCGTTCGTTTGCGTCCCCATGCGTCCGCAGCCCATCCAGCGAAGACGACTCCGAAGAAGCTTCCAGCGCCAAAAGTAGAGACAACGGCTCCTGCGATATCGGCTGTAGAGCTTGAGAGCCTGCCCCCAGCTGAAGGTGGCATTAGATACGAACCAGTATACGGGGAAAAGTATGCCGTGAAAGTTGGGTGCGCTATCGTTGTTGAGATGATTCCGGAGTCAATGCCGTAAAGAAGAGATCCAACAGCGGCAAATAGAGCGCAATTGAAGGTATACCATGTCAGTTTAGAATCCGTGGACGCAACGCCCCCGCCATGACGGATTTCAGTGACCATATTCTGCTCATTGTTTGACGTGTAGTTCATGGCTGTTGTAGGTAACGGGTAGATGCCCAATCCCGGTCATCTAGTATACACCTCATCAATCTGCGGCCATTGCGAGAAATATAGAGTGATTGGGTCACGATTTGATGACTTTGGGACTCGGAACCCCAAGGCCACTACAATAAAGGTATTCGTTGCGGAGAATTATGTAGTGGTCGAAGCCTATCCCACGGCAAATTGCGTGCCAGTAAACTTCAAATTCATGGACCATATGGATAGCAAGATTGGCCCATCCGTGGGCGTGAGATGTAGAAGACCATGTAAGTAGCTTCGAAGGATTTATATAGGACGCGTGATGCAAGTGTGACATGTAACAGAACGGCCCGGAATTCTCCGTACAAGTGGGGGTTGGCAATTCCCGGTAAGTGTGATGCCAAACCTTGATGCATTGCGTTTGTGAGCAGCACCACGTCCAGATGATAGAAATTTCAGTGTAAATATAGCTTATAGTACTCTCTTAACATCCTGATGTGATATATTTTCCCTGGAGGAGTGTAAGGGTATGAGAACCAACCACTTGCCTGCCAAATGGAGCCATTCATATAGGGCAAAACTCATATCTCAATCTCCTCCTTCAATTCTCATCCAATTGCTTTGGTCCAAGGGGCAAAGTAGCACTGTTTTTTGAGCTCTACAAGCTCATTAGAAGGGATTTCAAAATTTTTATCCCCTTCCTTTAAGAAAGCCTATTTTTAGTGGTAAAATAGGACATCCTGGATGAAGGAGGAAGAATATTTAACATATCTTTTAATGGGTTTGTAGAGCTCAAAAAGTAGTGCTATTTTGCCCCTTGGACCAAAGCAATTGGATGAGAATTGAAGGAGGAGATTAGGATACAAGTTTTACCTCTGGTTTCACTGGGTCACATGGTGTCACAGAGTGTGATCACAGCCTCAATGCCTCATGGTACAAACTCATCCACTCTTAAACCCCCACCTTCTACTCTGCTTGCCCTACCTTCCTGGTGAGCCTATCCTCAGGTAAGTATGAGTTATATAGGCTATAGCATCTAGTGAAAGTGACATCATCATTAGCTATAGTTACACATTGATTAGAATATGCCAAAAGCCAAGAAGCAAGCTCAGGCAATGCTAGAGAGGGCTGCTCATGCAAGATTAAAGGCTCATGAGTATCATGAGCATCACTTGGTAGTGGAAGCCCTCCAACAGGCTGAACAGTATAATGCAAAGCTAGAGACAGAGCTGGCTGGAGAATAGAGAAACTGGGGCATCTCACTACTGCTCTT
Organism: Collybia mongolica; assembly: GCA_013420905.1. Lineage (NCBI taxonomy): Eukaryota > Fungi > Basidiomycota > Agaricomycetes > Agaricales > Clitocybaceae > Collybia > Collybia mongolica. The sequence goes on from JAAXNY010000011.1 coordinate 1,500,404, forward strand.
GCAACAGCCAATAGGAAACTGACTGAGACCTTTCAGAAGCTCCTTGGTGCTGAAAGTAAGGCTGATAAGTGGTATAAAGCTCTATGTGCTGAGAGACAAACACAAAAGTGTAATGAGGTTAAGAAAGCCTCACTTCAGCAGCAGTTGAATACACAGTATAAATCAACTGCCCAGAGCACACAGGAAAAGGCAGTTCTCATATCAAATGCACTCCCTACTGTAGAGTCTCTTATGAAACTTGAGAAAAAAAATATCAAGTTGCAGTGGGAACTGTCTTCTTTATTGGATTTATTGGAATGTTCAGCATCTGAACAACAACAATATCAGGACAAAAACACTATGGTGCAACAAGGATTCAAGAAATGTCATTCAAAACTTCAGAAACTCAGAAAACAAGTTGGATCAAACAAGAAATCTTTGAAGGAGAAATCAACTTTCAGCCTACTGCACAAAGGTGTATATACTGAACAGGCTCAAAACTTGATCCAACTTCTTGTTAAACTTGCTGGCTGCTCAAAGAACAGTGTTGGTGAAGTCATTCATGCTGTTTAAGCTGCTGGGGCTACAAATATCAAAACTCTACCAAGAAACACACAAGCTGATAGTATGAGAAAAGCACTTGAGAAGGCTGTAAACAAGAAAGGAGGCTGAAGACATGGCTATCAATGTAACAGACCAAGTAGAAGGAGGGGAGAGTGCTTGTAAAGATTTCTTTTTTGTAGAAGATTGAGGGTTAGGTGAGATATATTTACATGTATTCACAGCATATATACATTACATATATTTTGGGACAAGAATAAAGGTTATAGTGGCTCAGGAGTGGGGGAAACAGGTGAGGAAACAGAGTGTATCAAGATTTGTGACGTTTTTGGTCACAGGCCGTGACGTCACGCTTCCAAACAGTAACAGGGATTGCCCACCCCCCAGTACAAGGGTGAAGTTGGGGCTCCCATTGGCTTTTTGCTAGAGCGTCTTCAAATCACAATAAATTATCATATTAGTACGTCCTTAACATGTTTTATCAAATGTGGGCGCTCATGGATCCAAACTTGCAATTGGCAGGTCATCATAGCTCTGATCTAAAACCTTGTCGTTTTTTCTCATCACCATGGCTGTGCCGCATTGTACGGCCACTGATAGAGGGCGGTAGCTACGAACTCCCTTTACAAAGCCTTGTATCGTTACGCTCGTCATGGATCTTGGAATAGGTGTTTTGTTGGATAAGTTAATCAAACACAGAGAGAAGAAGCGTCGTCAGTGAGTGGTGACTACCTTCAACTTGACTCAACATCCCGATGTTTCTAAAAGCACAAACACTTCTGTTGTAGACCTGAAATACTCATACCAGTGCATGGTGCGGACAGTGCACCTTCTACCATACCCTGGGAAGCTTGGGAACTTGACAAAAAATTCTTTCGAGCTCTTTCGCTTTGGACACTCGACCACCCCCAAACGTCCCTTGACCGCGTCCTCGAGAACATATGCGTTGGAATAGACCGTAGTCAAGATCTCATCGGATTGATACCAGAACATCCTTTTCCAGCCCGTAGTCTAATCATGGCAGTTGTTCACCTCTTCAAACTTGGTGTGGTACGTACTGGATCAGTATAGTCAGGTGTAACCATTTACCCTTGAAATTCTCAAGGCCATTTCACGCACCGCGTTCGAAGTTCAAGCATTCGCTAAAAATATCATACATTAGGTGATTGGTGTAAAATCCGTTTTCGACTCAACTCCTGGAGGTGAATTCTCAAGAACAGCTTGGAGAAATCTTGCAAAGATGCGGTAAGTCAAGTTAGCTGCTGGTACTTGAGTCAAAGCATACGAACAAACTCCTGCTTTTCCTTCTCTCAGTGAATTGATTGATGAAATTTGTACATGGGCGGTAAAACGACTCGTTTGTAGAATTCATCATATACACGAACAAACGGCTATTGACTGATATGTAGGAGGACAAGCGATGGTTACAAATTGGACGTGGGATGACCGTTCAGAAAGAGATTTCTGAGTTTAAGACTCGTATAACTGAAGCTCGAGAGATATTTTCGGTGGGTTTCCTCTATTTCGCGCGTTTCATGCTGCCTAATAGTAGTTGAAGGATATCTCTGTTCTGAATCTGCTCAAAGGGATCGACGCAATCAAACAGGATCTTCAAGAGCTTTTCCGAAGACAAGAATCAATCATCATGCTTGAGATCAAGAAGATTAGAATATGTCAAGCAAATCAGCTGGTGTGTTGCTAATCTTTCGCGAATATTTCCTCCTGAACCTTACCTTCCGGCCTAGGCATACATCATGTCCGACATTGAGAACCGGAAAGACGCCGATGTAAGACGCAAGTTTTTGTCAGAGACACTGATTCCATACACTGTCGAGAATCCAACCTATACTCACCAGGGGAAACAACCATGCGATATCAATACGCGGGTTGAGGTTTTAGCAGATATAAATGGCTGGATTTCCGACATGTCCCCAACTTCCCGGAACTTTCTCTGGCTTACAGGTGACCCCGGCTGTGGGAAGTCCGCCATTACAGCGTCTATCGCTCGAGCATGCAAAGACGAGCGTACTTTGTGGGCACAATTTTTCATCAATCGAAACAACGACAATACAACAAAACCAAACTCCTACTTCCCGTCTATCGCTCGACAACTTGCTGACCGTTCATCAGCAGTACAGCATGCAGTATACGACGCCCTCGTAGAGAAACCTTCTCTTATGGATAATATAAGTATAGAACAAGCTACGAAGCTCTTTATTGATGCAATCGGAGTTGCTTGCTCTTTAGATCAGAGTTCTCCCCTGGTTATTGTCGTTGACGGTTTGGACGAGACCGATCGGAGCCGTCTAAAGGAAACTGCAACCGTATTTTCGCAGTTGTTCGAAGCACTAAGGAAATATCCCAATGCGAAGGTGTTCATCTCGAGTCGGACTGAAGACGATATTCGAAGTCCATTCGCCCGCACTATAAATGACGTACGCGTAAAACATATTCATCTCGACACCTCCGCCCCATCATCTATCGATGATGTCGCGGCTTTCTTGAAACGACAAGTGTTCCGGATAGTCGAAGATAATGACCTCAACTGGGAGGTGTGGCCAGGAGATGAACGCTTGAGGACGTTGACTGTTCGAGCATCGGGTCTTTTCATATGGGCAGTCACTGTCACGAAATTTCTCCAAGAGCAGATAGACACATTGGGAACAGAATGTCTTGATACTGTTCTCGATTTGCTCAACGCTGAGGGTATGGGTGACATTAACACTTTGTACAACATTATTCTTCGCCTTACCCACACCAAATCATCTGAATGGGAATTCGAGAAATTCCGCAGAATTGTAGGCGCCATCGTCGTTTTGCGGGAGCCGTTATCTCTCGCAGGACTTGGCGGCCTACTCAATTTGCGCAATCCCACTACAAACGCACCTGTCGATATTGGCAACTTTGTTCGCCGACTGCGAACAGTCTTGGTGGCTGGCACCAACGCGATATCCGACCAGACAGTTCCAAGGCTTCACAAATCCTTCTTTGAATTCATTATCAGTGAACATGTTGACAGCAGTTTTCGCATCCGTCAAGAGAGTGCCGACGCTGAGCTCGGTTGCCAATGCCTATGGCACCTCGGAGGCATGGACACCGACGCGCCAGACCGTATTCTATCGACGTGCAATCAATCAAATGACAAACGAAATACCCTCTCAGTCAAATCCCTCACAGTTCCCTTTCGCTACTCCACTCTGTATTGGACTTTACATTTGCCTCGATTGGTTGCTCATGGCACCGTGGTGATGGACGACTCATTTAGCCCCGATGAGGTTCAGAGTCTCCTAAAACGTTCAACGAACAATTGCCATCTGGGTCCTGCCAGTATAATAGTCAAACCCGGACAGTCTTCGATAGAGACATCCGTTGGTGATGAAACCCGTAAATGGGATGCAATGACTGGAGCAGAAAATAGAGAGATAACTGTACTCAGAGATCACGGAGGGGGTGTAGGTTCCGTTGCTTTCTCTCCTGATGGAATGCAGATTGTTTCTGGATCAGTGGACAAGACTGTCCGCTTGTGGAATGCAACAACCGGTGCGACTGTGCACATTTTTCTTGGCCATACCGAAGCTGTATGCTCCGTCGCATTCTCTCCAAACGGAAATCAAATTGCATCAGGATCTTTCGATGGAACTATCCGTCTTTGGAGTACCACTACAGGCAAAGCCCTTCATAAGCCTCTCACGACGGGCACCGGTCGCATCTTCTCCGTCGCATTCTCTCCTAGTGGAAAATATCTCGTTTCTGGGTCATCCAACGGTGCATTAAATTTGTGGGACGTTCGTACAGGCTTACTTCGGAAATGGGGTTCGTCCGGGGAGGAGGCCCAGGTAAGCGCACGCCAAAACAACATACTCTCAGTTGCTTTTTCGCCTGATGGGACGAAGATTGCCACTGCATCGACAACTTCAGTGTGTGTCCGGAGCATGTCTACTGCCCAAATCATCACCGGAACTTTTAGTCATTTCGGAATTGCATGCGTCGCATTTTCGCCAGACGGGTCCCAAATTGTCTCTAGTTCCTTCGATAATGCACTCTTCGTATGGAACATTATAAGCAAGAAGAAGGTCTTTATATCTGCCACTCATGACATAGGTGATGTGTTATCCGTGGCGTTTTCCCCTGACGGCAAGTACATCGTCTCCGGAGGTATGGATAAAAAAATCCACCTATGGTCGGCTTTGGACGGCTCGCCGGTTGACATACTTTTGAATGTACATACCGGCTACATATGGTCGGTTTCGTTCTCTCCAGATGGCAAATACCTTGCATCGGCCTCGAGGGATGGGACTGTATGCATTCAAGATTTGCCTGTCCGAACGTCCCCCCGCCAGTCAAATAGTCACATACTCTCCGCAAGCTTTTCTCCAAACGGGAAACAAACAGCATTAGTCGCAGAAAACAATGCGATATACATCTATGAGGCCGGTATATATCGCCACCTGGAGTCAGATGGGCATCCCACGACCCATTCTGACTCTAAAGTCATTTATCCCGCCATCCGTTCTTTATGTTTCTCCTCCGATAGTGCACACATCGCAGCAGCTCTGGACAATGGCGCACTGCAACTGTGGAATTTAGCTAGTTGCCAGCTTCTCGCCTCCTTCCCGCAAGGTTCGGTAACACAAGCTATGGTATCCGTATCTCTTATCGTTTCCCATCGAAGTATAGCTCAAAGTTTAGTCATAAGCTTCGTTGATGGGACAGCCCGAGTTTGGGAGGCCAGTCACGGTGTTTTCAAGCCTGTGTATACATCGTCCCAGTCACCCCCTCAGGACGCGCTGTTCCTCGAATTGGGGCCGGAAAAATGGGGTTTGGGGTCAGACTTTGTTGCTAACTCTCGACTGAGGACAATGCGTTATTATACACGGCTTCCCGAGGGGGGATTATGGGCATTTGTGAATAACCGCATCATTAGAGGAAATGTAGACGGCTCGCTCACTATCTTGCCTGTCACCCACGCGTCCACTACATCCCCTCACCATTACGAGGCAGAAACGCTGGGGGAGTTAGCTCATGCACCTCAAGATATAAATGGAGTTCATATTACAATTAGCCGACAGACCCTGTAGTGCCCATAGTCGTCCATAGATATTGTTTTAGAGGATCGCAGATAAAGTAATTCGGGGTCAGTCACACGATACATGGTGAAAGACGACTGAGGTGGCGCTCTGCTCTACCTGAGAGTATAAGTAAGAGTGAATGTCTCCCTATGATCATAGGCGGCAATTTTGGGCCGGACGGCGCCGTTGATAATGGCCTGATCATGGACATCCCTTTTATTGAGGCCAGATGGCTTGTGACCTGATAAAAATGCTTTGCGCTTGGGGAATCATTACGGATACTCCAAGATTATCCATAATCTTATCATACATACTCGATAGCTGATTCAAGCCCGAACAACGACCATGGTAAAATTCTCAAATGGAATGTGGTGGGCTGCTGATGGAGTCAGTATCGATTGGGCAACTGAGTCTGTCAAGAGTGAAGCCAAAGACCAGAGTATTCGTTGCGTTACGGCAAGCGAAATTCATGATTCATTATGGTCTTATCGACACACATTAACTGAACTACACCACAGTCCAGCCGGCATATCAACCATCGTGGAGACACACTCAATACCCCGACGATCACTCTGGAATGTTCATCGCCCCTCCCAGATATCCTGCTTTTGACTGCGTACCACTGGAAGGCTCAAAAAAGTACAATCCTCGGTCCTGATTATGAACTCTATCCTGACGTGGATTATAAGCAATTGGTAAGTGTTGATGAGGCCCTGATTGACACAATTGAAGAAGTATTACAGGCTGCAGAACGACAGGATTCTGTGACAACAACCAAGACAGATTCATCACTGAAGATCGCAACGAAAACTCTTTCTGCTACAATCGATACTCGACCTTCGTCATTCAATATTGACTTCGTCTCTCACGGAGTCAAAAATCCGACCAGCGTATCATCTGGCCCTGATCAACTATTGACAAAACTGGGATGGCGTTCTGTTGGATATATCAAACGCGAAACCAGCGCTGGTCATCCGACACTTTCCCTCAAAAAACCTGACATGGGAGAACGTTGGTTTACTATGCAATTTCAGTTATCTGTTGGCGAGAAGATTTATGGGCTTGGAGAGCGGTTTGGACCATTTGTTAAGAATGGCCAGGTACTAAGAAATTTAAGTTCTGACTTGAACTGGTGATTGACTTTATTGCCTGCCAGACCGTAGATATGTGGAATGAGGACGGTGGAACGTCATCGGAATTGACATACAAGAACGTACCATTTTTCATCAGCTCAAGGGGGTACGGAATATTCGTCCCATGCCCCGGCTTTGTCACATTCGAGGTTCAGAGTGAACGTGTGTTGTATCTGATCTCTCGGGAAACGGCCTACTAACACAGGCGATCTGCAGGAACAACTCGAGTCAACATCGCCGTTCCATACGAAGCCTTGTCAGTGTACATCATTCATGGTCCATCACCCGCAGCCATCATGGAAAAATATACTCTCCTTACTGGTCGACCTGCCCTTCCGCCTCCATGGAGTTTTGGATTATTTTTATCGACGTCTTTCACAACAAGCTACGATGAGAAAACTGTAAACGAATTCCTTGAGGGGATGGATAAACGGGACATTGCCGTTGGCGTTTTTCATTTTGATTGTTTCTGGCAGAAAGGATTCCATTGGTGTGACTATGAGTTTGATGAAGAATTCTTCCCAGATGCCAAGGGCCAATTGAAACGATTGAAGGACAAGGGCTACAAGGTGAGCTTAACACTACGTTTAATTGAAAAAACATTCAAATTTCAACTTTCAGATTTGCGTGTGGATCAATCCGTATATCGCCCAAGAAAGCAAAATCTTCGATGAAGGCGTTGAAGGGGGGTATTTCATCAAGAAGTCAGATGGCAGCGTTTGGCAATGTGATTTCTGGGTTTGTGCAATTTCAGGCTATGTGGGATCTTGTCTTTTCTCAATGCTTTCTGCAGCAAGCCGGAATGGCCTTCATCGATTTCACCAATCCAGCTGCATGTAAATGGTACCAATCAAAGCTTGAAGCTCTCATGGATCTGGGCGTCGATTGCTTCAAAGTAATTCGACCCACTGCTTTCCCCCTGCGAAATTTTTACACAGCCTCATAGACCGATTTTGGCGAACGCATTCCCACTGGCAACACAGTTTACTATGATGGGTCCAACGTCGATAAAATGCACAACTATTATCCCTTCTTATACAACAAAATCACATTTGAAGCGATCGAGAAACGTTTTGGAAAGAACAAAGCCATTGTGTTCGCCCGCTCCGCCACTGCTGGAGGCCAGCGCTTCCCTGTGCATTGGGGTGGGGATCCTATGTCTACATTTGAAGCTATGGCAGAGACTTTGCGAGGCGGCCTAAGCCTTGGGCTTTGTGGATTTGGATATTGGGCTCGTAGGTCTATTATCACTTCTTTGTTGGGCCTTTGCTGATTTATGTTGCATATCAGACGATATCGGTATGTCGTCTCTCATTTACTCCGGTGTGTTGGCTATAATATGCCTCTCAAAAATTATGAAGGTGGGTTCGAAGGGAAGCCTGATCCAGCTCTATACAAACGTTGGTTTGCATTTGGCGCGCTTTCGAGTCATTCTCGTTTACATGGGAGTGGTAGTTACAGAGTACGTCGGTCACTCTATACCCAACCTTTTATGCGGAACCGACAGGTTTGCATTAGGTTCCGTGGCTCATAGATGAATCCGGCGAAGCCGACCTTGTTTTAAAGAAGTTCATCGATCTTAAGATCTCTCTCATGCCATACATATACTCAACGGCGATCAAGACCCACAAGACCGGAGTGGCCATGATGCGCCCTCTCTTTATGGAGTTTCCAGAGGATCCATTCGTATGGAATATCGATACTCAGTACATGTTGGGTCCGAATCTGCTTGTAGTCCCTGTCTTCAGTGCTGAGGGTACCGTCCAATACTACGTCCCTGAAGGACGATGGTATGGAATACTCGATGAGAAGGTCCGGACAGGGCCCGGCTTTGTCACAGAAACCCACGATTTCTTCAGCCTTCCTTTACTCTTGCGGCCAGGATCGGCTATCGTTCTTGGCAAGGAGAGGTCGAAAGGGTCAGGGATGCGGGGCGAAGCAACCTACGATTACTCTGAAGAGATCACAGTCGTGGTAAACCCAGTCGCGGGACTTGATGTGCTAGTCGATGTACCTAACAGCAGTGTACCAGGCGAAGTTTCGGCGGTTCTTAGGGTGTATGATGATGCGGGGATCAAGGTCGATGTGGTTGAGGGCAAACTCAAGGGAGAGTGGAAAACTAAAATAGTTGGTGCTTGAAGTTTTTGGAGATCGTAAAGGATAAGGCAGTGATAAGAGGTGCCGATGGATGCAGATATATAGCTTATGGAGAACCCAGTTTTAGCGCTTACATACAGGCATTTCTGAGTGAGTTTTTCCAAAGGAGGAAACACGCCCGCTCTAATTGAATGATAGGCAAAGAACCAATTGGAGCCCCTACCTAGGTTATGGCATTGTTATGCGAGTAAAGGCACAGCCTGAATTTCACCAAATTCACGGAAATTTTATTGTACGGCACCGTGACACATCAAAACCATGACATGATTCCGTAGTTGTACGTAGTCATGGTTGGGAGACAGAATTCGAAATGTCTGACGGACCCGATATCTAATAAACTCTAATCATGAAGAAAGGTTCCCAAGTGTTAGGTTCTGGGCTGGGAGTCTTCCGTGCTGTGGAGTTCGTTGACTATATCATGGTAAAAATATGTGAGTGTCAGAGTAATAGGCTCTATCATCTTACATTTTGGGGTATTCGCCACAAGCTTCGCTGTCATCCTTGTTCGTCTATCATATCCAGGTGAATCCATGATCAGGATAAATGGAGTTTAAATCTTGGATAGGTCTCACCTTAACTAAATGTATTTCTTGAGGGCCAACGACTCTAACTGAGCTGCCTGTAAAGGTCGAATCTACGAGAGCGGACGCCGTGACATCGATCGGACCGTCAAACTCTAACCGCAAAGAGGTCCGTGTATCAGGTGAATCCAGATCAGGATACCTGGGTAATCTACCTTAACTAAATGTATTTCTTGAGGGCCAACGACTCTAACTGAGCTGCCTGTAAAGGTCGAATCTACGAGAGCGGACGCCGTGACATCGATCGGACCGTCAAACTCTAACCGCAAAGAGGTCCGTGAATTAAGCCTGTCATTCGAAGATAGTCAGTGGGATGCTCAATCAAGGCAGTCCCATGTTTCCCTACATGGTGACTTTTGATTATGGTCAGCTCCTCGAGATTCGACGTTAGGACAAAGAACAAGCTCACTCATAGTGACCACGTAAACCTTCCCTAGGCAGAAGTGCAGGACAGCCCTAGTGTCTCAGAGTGTTTTTGAGAGAGAGGTCGGACGGAAGAGATACAGACACACCAGCTGAGGCCGTATGGTTGCGCTTCATAAGCGATCAAGAACGCAACTTGAACGATGGTCACTAGGAGCCCACGAGTCACTATATACATGAGAAGCCTTTGCAACACCGCCCTTGTTCTAGTATAGTGGTCATCGGGTTGGAAATACAGACTGTAGAAACTTGAGTTTAAGCACCTTTTAAAGCCAGGGCGAGCAGTTGAGATGGCCCAACTTAGTGCAACAGTTGTAACGATATCTGTCACTGTTGCAAACCCATGGTCAATTCCTGCTGCGATCTGTCAATATTTTTGAGCCATGTATTATAGAGCGAGCATGGTGTCCAAAATACATGCCCTCATGTGGGTATTCACTAGCGTGCCGGTATCGTTGGCTCCTTTGACTATGTTATCAATAGAAACTGAAACGACTTCAGTCACGATGGTTTCCAAGTGGCCAAGACTAACTTATGCCAGAAACTGCACTCGAGTTAGAGACAGTAGGTAAAGATAACAATATATATTACGAACCAAAAGTCCCAACAGCGCCTATCGCCTAATAGTAGTTAGGATGTAATTCCCAGTGAAGTTTGAACTAAGACAAGTCAAGCTCACAATGATAACAGGGATCCATACTTTGTTCCGATGCACTATTAACCACAATAGTAGTTGTAAATATTGTCCGTAGGACCAGAACCTTGCGGCTTACACATGTAGACCCGGCCAACAAAATATAATTGGACACTGTATCGTCATAATGTATTGATTAGTTTTTTTCTTTCCGGAATAACCAAGGACGCACAAGAAAACAATCACTACAACAAGTGCATATTCGACCTTTGTGGGACTAGATCGCAACGTTGTATCTCGGTGATTTTGGGCCTGTCGGGCGGTGACTTACGTGCTAATACCTGCAAAAATCGCCGGATTTCCAAAGTTCTCAATCTATGTAATGAGAACTCGTCAATTAGTATGCCGCGAGTAGGAGAAAGCTCGAAAATAGTCACAAAGTAAACATGAACTATCTTGCTGCAAATGACTGTTTGCGCGACATCAAGCCCGCTGGTATTGGGCATCATTAGATGGGGCCGTCTTTGATAAATTGAATAACCAACATTAACAAGGCAACCTATTAGTAGTCCGTCAAGCCTGACGCCGTAATGATGGAATGCTTTTTTAAAGTACTCACAAAGGATCGCAGTGGCCATTTGTCGTCGTTAGTATTCACATAGATCCATGCTTGAACAACATTGATGCCAAAGAGCCTAGGCGGTGTAGATTAGCATTAGAGCTGAAGTCTTTTGGGCACCCTAAAGAACGCACATTATGGATACCATAATACCTGCGCGACAAGGCATGTTAGTGATTCATTCAGGCGAAGGCAGAGCTAGATGGTGACCGGACCCCAATATAACCCATTAAACGACTGTACATCAAAGGTAGGCAAAGCGCTGGATGTTTGTGACATGCCAAAATAAACTTGAAGAGCGCAGGTGCTAGGAGGGAAATTAGAAGGGGTCGTTAGCTAACTTCCGCTTATGTTCTTATATGAACCCGAGTGAGAACCAGATATGGGCTGTGATTATGATGGTGATGATATGCAAGAGACAGCCGCCCAACACCAAGCCAATCGTGAGGTTCGTCCAGGAACCTCCGATGTAAAAGCATCATGATGTGATTATTCGATGCTGGAGTATCAGTGTGAGGTTACACCTGCCTAAATAGACGGGTCTCATATCATTTGCGGACATTGACTCTCATACAGGAGAACGAAGAAAGGTGGGCTCTGATGGGTTTGTGATAGAATCCGTCTAACCAGGGTCTTACGTACATGATGAGCAACACCAACGAGCTTGAACATGTCGCACTGCCTAGTCCCAGCGCCCCTCTTATTAATCGTTGTTCGTATCATCGATTGACTGGGACCGGTGTTCTATGCGTCAATTGGTTAGCTCTGGGTCGGAATAATGAATGTCACCTGAAAGCAAAGATCGAATATCCACAGACGATATGCATAACTTGTTATGTGATTGTCAGCTGTGTGATCGAAAGGCCAGAGTTGGATGGTCACCAGGGAATGTGATCTGGAGTTGCGCTCCCGTATCAGTAATGGCTCCATGCCTTTTCGCTTCGATCACTTCCAGTCACATTCAGAATGATAGACCTGACCTATGAATAAAACGCAAACACGAAAATAGCTCGTCAACGTGTGAACACTGATCATACATATGTATACTACCTTGAGTAGTGGTTTTTCTCCAAAAGCGGGCATTTTAATATTCGGTTTGTCTGTTTTATTTGTCTGTTTTATGGCCCCTAGGAATCGTACTCCGCGGCTCTTCGCCTTTTTTTTTTTTTTTTCGAGATGGGACTGATCCTTCCCAGTATGGTTGTAATTCGCTGTTGCTTTCACTTTCACACTTCAATTTGAGTATGCTCACTGAGCGGCGTTTGATTGTTGGGATATGGACATACGATATCTGGGGTTCATGGGCTGGGGCTTGTCGAACGGCCTAGTGTGTTGGTGCGTTCTATGAATATCCTAAATTTTAATTGCGGATACAAGCTCGATTCCCAGGATGAAGGCGAATGGTTCACTGCCATTCGAATTATGTTGTATCAACGGATTTGACACCACGGGCTCACAGGTGGATATTTCCCCCCGAGGTCAACCACTGACCACAAAGAAACGCCATCACCTACAACGAACAGCTCAAGGACTACATTAAACAACAATTGTCACTCTTGGGGGGGCTACCACCCTGAGAATAGTTAAGCAAAAGCTTACGCCTCAGCGTTTCAAGGAGCGGAAGTTGCTAGCGCGACCAATCCCAAAGGACCAAGGCGGAAGGGCTAAACGTCTAAAAAAAAACTAACTGGTGTTATCGTATCTGTATACTTCGTGGATAGTAAGGTACTGCCTGGGTGAATCTCTACAAAACGCCAACGCTTGAACGTCGCTCCACATATTTACCGTACAAGTTCATATTTGAGTGCATTATTTCAATTGTATCACTGTTTATGCTAATACCATGTGGCGTCGTAGTTAGTTCTAGTACTCTTTATATACAGGATATATTCCACTCACGCGCGAGCTGACCCTCAACCTGTTTATATGTCGGACTTGCGCTTCGGCTCACCAACCGGCTTGCGTGGCGGCTGCTGTTTAAGCTATCGTAGTCGCTTCCTTCTGCCCGGAGCTCGGCATGTCCCATTTTTGTAAGTTTGTCGTCAAAGTCACGCTTGCGATACCCTAAGACGATACGTTCTAGAAGCTCCGACGTCGAGACGCCTGGTGTGCGGCGGGTCGGTATAAATTTGCCTGATGTATAGATGAGTAAGGCATGCGAAAAGAGGAGCAAGAGAGGACACACCTTGGCCTTTGGCATATCCATATACATCAGCATGATCGCCGCTCGCGTAAGGGTCCTCGTCGTGAGCAACGTAATCAATCTCGTATTTCTTGATAAACGCTTCGTCGATCACCCATGGAGCCTCCGCTACGACCTCATCAACCCATCGGCAGTGCCTCACCGCTTCAAGTCTGTTTTTGATCCTGTCATCATTGGATATAGCATCAACGGAGAAGAGTCACTGACCGTTCAGCATGTGTCATGATACCTTGGGCTTTGTTGATTCTGACAAGTTCATCAGAGTTGACACCCACAAGCAGATAGACGGATGAGAATGATAGTTTTGCTTGACGGAGCTGCAGGGCATGGCTAGGGATAATATTAGCTGCTGACTGTGATCGCGGAATGGTGTGGGGTTACCCAAAGTGGAAGAGATCGTATACACCTGTCATGTGATCAATGACGTCATTTCAAAGCAAGAATAATAAGACAAACCGTCAGCGTATACCCGGACAGGCCGATCCGCAGGTGGGGGATTGATTTTGTATGTTCTCCATGATTCCCCGTCGATGGCTGTCTGAACATACGCTTGGATGTCTTCGGCCGTCAATGCCGCAGGGTTGAAAGCGGCTTCAGAGGCTGCTGCGACGGCAGGCTCTTCAAGGACAAACAGAGGGGTTACATTGATGTTGACGGGTTGGGTGATGAAAACTGGATGGCTGGAGTCTACTTTCGTGGCTCGTGCCGGCAGCATGGGATTTGGCAGTTCTGTAATTGGCGTGCTGTGCGATGATGAGGGAAACGCAGGTGTAACTGGGGTGCTGAGCGTCGACGTCGATGAAGAATGGTGATGAGAGGTCTTGGAGGAAATTGTGTCTGCGCCCGCTGTCGCACTCGATTCCACATCTCCGTCATAGGTTGGTGAATCGACCCCATCAGAGTCAGACAAAAGGCTAGACGCAAGCTGGTGCTTGGCGCGCGACATGGCCGATAGCTTTCCGTGCGATCGCGAGCTAGTTGCGTTAGCTGCATGGCGGTTTATCGCAAAAGGTACGGACACGGCTGATGCACCATCGTCTGTGAGAGGGTCGTTGTCCTCTTCTGATCTGTTTCCCATCGGATTGTTAGATATGGGTTCTGAGAGTGGTGGAAAAAAGTACAAACGCATCATATGCTGGGGAATCTACATTCCTGGGATATTTTCCAAAGGATCTCTTGGTGTGAAGGATCTTGCGGGGGGCTTCAACGGACATGGTGTGCTGAAGAATGGATAAAATTCTGGCCTGTCACGCAGAGATGTCACTCTCATATGAAGGTCACGCCTAATTTCGAGGCTTGGTACTTCGATCACTTATCTCCTTTGGGTTAACGGTCCTTCTCGCCTCTCCCGTCCGGATCTGCTCAATCCCACCCTTCAAAGCTTAAACCATGTCAGGTTCTCCAAAGTCGAAGAGTGCTTCTCCTTCGCCCAGGAACTCGACAAGGCCGCACACTAGTGGTCGTTCATGGGTCGCAGGCGCAGTCGTGGCCTCCCTCATCATCTGGTTGTATGACAAGGTCCTGGTGGATGAGTACACTGTTTGCTCGAGTTCAAAGAACATATATACCGTAGACCCGTCGAATTCACGAGTCGAATGCATTCATGTAAAAGGAAATACTATCTTGGATACAGGAAATCTTCGTAAGTCATCCTTCATTCCTGTCAATTGACTTCTGACCGTCTACAGAGGAGATCCAGAGTCGGGGTACATCAACATCATACGCTGGCATTGTAACGCATGCCTTGAGGAGCATTCACAACAACTATAAGGTCTTCCACGTGGACCCAAAGTCAATTGTCGTCCCGGGTCTTGCTGGTAGAGCCTTTCATCCAACCATCTTCAAATAATTATCTTGAATAACCAACTTGACCAGACGCCCATGCTCATATCATACAGTATGGCTCCATGATGGAACTTCCCCTCGCTACTACTACCTCCATTCAAGGTAAGCCATGCAACATGTACCTTACTTTAGCAGATGAGCTTACACGATGCAGATGTCGTACAACGTATCAAGGACTATATTCTCGCGCACCCCGAGGTTCAGAACGACAAATCGCGTTGGATCGAGGGAATGGGATGGGACCAAACAAAATGGCCAGGAGCTGAATTTCCCACTGCGGTATGTACGCGATCATCCGTTCGCACATACAAATACATTAATCATATCAACGCCAGGCCGACCTTGATCAAGATCCCCTCCTCAAAGGCAGGCCCATCTCTCTCAGCCGCGTCGACGTCCACGCCCGATGGGTTTCTCCACGCGTTCTGGAACTCATGGGGGACCTTCCTTCAGAGGTAAAAGGTGGTCAAATCATTCGTGACACTGCTGGAAACCCCACTGGCGAGCAACATCATCATCTTTGGCAGGATATAAATATCTTACCCGGCTTTTATAGGTATTTTTGTTGATAATGCAATGTCTCTCATCCCTTCCCCAGAGTGGAACGAGGAACGCATGTCCAAGTTCTTCGACACGACCATGAAGGCAGCCTTGGCACACGGTCTAACTTCTATCCACGACGCCTCATCCTCGCCAGAAGACATCGCATTCTACAAAAAGTGATCTCCTTCTATTTTTTATTGTCACACGCATGCTCATTCTCCCAAAGGAAGGCAGAGGAGGGTAACCTTCCTGTGGGTTTATTCGTAATTTCGCTTGAAAAATTTTCATATTCTTAACAGAATCGTCTCTATCTCATGGGCAACGCTGCGTCGCAAGGCTACTGGGGTGCAAAGATCCCTCGCCTCATCAATTACGGCAAACACGGTCGACTCAATGTCCGAAGTGTGAAGCTTTTCGCAGATGGTGAGTCCATTCAAGCTAGAAATTTATCGTATACCAACGTCAGTCCTTACAGGCGCGCTCGGTTCGTGGGGAGCGGCTCTCCTCGAACCCTACTCCGACAAGCCTGAAACGAGTGGCCTTATCCTGACACCCCCCGAAGAAATGTCGAGCCTGATCCACCAATTCTGGAAAGACGGATTTCAGACAGTAAGTGCTCCTGATCCGGCTATGTAGTCGACTCATGCACATTGTACAGAACATCCATTGTATCGGGGATCGCGCCAACCACGTTGTCCTGGACATCCTGGAAGGTATTATTGTTGGAAAGAACGCAAACGTCACGGAATGGAGGCCCCGAATTGAACATGCACAGATCTTCTCGCCGGAGGATCTGAAACGGATGGGGAAGTTGGGCGGTAAGTTGCATAAGACACTACCAATATCTACATCATTCACCAGATTACAGTTATTGCGAGCGTACAGCCCACTCATGGGTGAGCCTTCACCATTACTTGATGCTATCGCTCGCTGGTCTAATCAATGAATTCAAGAACATCTGACATGTCATATGCGGAAACTCGTCTGGTCTGTTGTAAACTACTACCCCCCAACTATGCTATATCTCAATATTCATTAGGGTCCTGAACGGATCAAAGGTGCCTACGCATACCAAACGCTACTCCAGTAAGCGGCCGACCTCATCCCACAGCCGATTATCCTGAAAAACGTTTATTCCACAGACTTTCCCCCATCAACGTCCTCCCCATTGGCTCCGATTTCCCCGTAGAATCTATTAACCCCCTTCTGGGGTTCTACGCTGCAGTAGCACGTCTATACACCGACGGCACATCACCTCACGGGCCCGTCGGATGGTGCGTGACACCTGGTCCTACTCACCCATGCACGCACAACTCATTGACCCAAACACCCCTCGTAGGTTCCCAGAACAACGGCTCACCCGTGCACAAGCCCTCAAAGGCATGACCCTCGATGCCGCATATGCATCCTTCGCTGAGAATGAGCTGGGATCACTCACGCCAGGAAAGCGGGCAGACTTTGTGGTTTTGGATCGTGATATTATGACGGGACCGTTGGCGGATATCCTAACTACGCAGGTCAGTGCGACTGTTGTGGATGGTAAGGTGGCATATGGAACCCTGTGAACTTGGAGTCAGGCTCAGACGGCGCTTGAAATGTTCTCGTTCAATGGCGTCAATCAAAAATAAATGATATGAAGAGTTCAATAATCCCCCAAATGCCTTACGATGCTTCGTCGTTTCTACTTGCGTTCGAGCAGCCTGTTGGGTACACAGTAGGAACCCAACGAACCCGGATGGAACTTCACCGACTCGAGAGCCGGAGGTCCTCGGACATGTCCGCCAATTTTAATTTTTTTAATTTTTTTTTTCCTTCAACAATTTTATATACCGCCATACGCTAGTACAGATGCGGTCACGTGTAAACGTAATTAGATAACCAGATAAAAATATGGTGCATAAAGGCCATCATATGTGGCAGGATTGGATTGCCCTCCCGTTGCCGGGACAAGTGTTCCGGGTATTGGTCCCTGTGAGGGGACCAGGTAATAGACCTGTAAGGGACTAAGGACAAGAGTTGTTGCAGAGGGGACCACCCCCTGCGCTTCTTAATCCATTTAATAAGTGGTTAGCACAGCCACTTTCTCACACCTGGTTCACAGGGGGGCACACCCCCCTGAAGGTTTCCTGAGGGAAGCCTGACTTAGTCCTGAGGGACCAGGCCCATGTGTGTACACTTGCCTGAAGGCATTTGACCTGGTATCAAGGATACCATCCAACAAGCACCCACTTACCTCCAGGTACTCCTGCTCTATTCTATGCGCAGTTCCCAGAAGATGCCAAAGGCAGCCAGGTTGTCATGTAGGAAGTTGCTAACCCATGCAAGGGTTATTTTCCTTCTGGGGCATTCTGCCCACTCATAGAGTGTGCAGTACCTGAATATGTGATCAATGGTCTCCTTTCTGAGGCTGCAATTGCACATGTATGTCTCCTTCTCTTTAAGGAAGTGTTGCCTGTAAGCACCAATTGGCATGTGCCTGGTGAGGGCCTGTGCCAGCCAGATGGTTTTGGTAGTCTCCATGGAGATTTTTCCTATCCAAGTCCCCCCTTTCAGGTGGCTTGGAGTTAGTTGCTTTCCATGTTCATGGAGATGCAGGAAGTTTGCTCCTATATACTCCTTCTGCTTGGCCAAAATGCTCCAAGCATCTGTCATATGTAGGACAGTGTTTGCTCTTGCTTTTGCAAGGGTAGTGTGCTTAACTTCCCCATGGGCCACCTCTAAATTTGTGGCAGCCTCATGGGCATAAAGGTGTTCCCTGACTTCACATGCTTTTGGTGTGTGATATAGTGTGATGGTGGCATTTGGTTTAATAGTTAACCATAAAGCAAGGTTTGACATCACATTGACAGCTGATTTGTGGGCTGTGTGGTGCAACAGGTCTAAGACCAGTTTAATTGCATTCACAGAGTCTGAGAAGACATCTGTTTTAGATGTGTCTAGGTTTGGGATACTGAAGGCTTCATCTATCCCTCTGGAGATAGTGAAGGCTTCTGCATCGTCTGATGTGGCATCTCCACATGGGGCAGCACCACTGTAAAGTGACCCACCTCCCCAAACTCTCCAAGCACCGGTGGCTTGGTGGTCTGGGTGGTGTGAGACTAACCTGTTGCATGTGATGGTGATATGGAGGTCTTTACACTAAGCCACATAACCCATGTGGACTCTGTGCAGACACGCGGACTCTGTGCAGAGTCTGCATGGACTCATTTGGCAGGACACTCAGCCAAATGACAATCCGCATCCATGCCGAGTCCACATCAATCCACATGATTTCACGCAGACACATGGACAAGCATGGATGGACAGCTTGCAGAGTCCATGTGGCCAGTCAATTACTAATCAGATTACTAATATAAATTCTATTTACACAAATTATATATACTATTTGCTATTAATAACATAACATAATGGTGCTGAAAAACTTGCATCCAACTAGGTTCGAATGCATACAGGCACAAACATTATGTAATATGTTTGGCATTCATAACCATTGGGCAAGGCGGGCATTCCTAGCTACAGGCTCATTGGCCTCAAGTCAATGGACTTAGGTCACATGATTACCAGGCATGTGCAATGGTCTTTTTTTTTTTTTTTGTTCAACCTTTTATATACCAACCATACATAATACATGCGTTGGTCACTACAAGTAGTAATTGGAGAGTTGGGGGTGTTACAAATTCCCTATTCACTCTTTTTCTTACACATCATTGATTACACACTGCTCACTAATGTTGGCCGACTCTTATCTTTAGAAACCCATATATGCATTCTATTTCCCATGCTTACTCATCCCCTTATCTATATAACCAATAGCACTAATCTCTCCTATCTATACAACCAATAGCGTAAACCACGCTTATCTATGCTTATTGGACTCCTACGTATATATAGGGATATTCTAGCTTAGTTAGTTCTTTAGCTTGACCTAGCTGAATTCACCTTATTCATCTACTCTTGACTCCTTGACGCAAACTCAATCCTACTCGCCTTATGAAGGGAGTAGTGCATCTTTGATACAGACGATCTGACTTAGCCCTATTGAGGGAGTCATTAGACGTGGGACTTATAGAGTCGATGGTCTAGAACAAATGAACAATAAACCAGACTGATCTAGGGGATAAGGCCTAAACAGCTGTAACAAAAGGCCAAGCTGATCAGAACCATCAACCTATTAAGGTTTAGACGCAACGGCACCAGCATGATACGGATTGAACCCTGCAAGCAGCAGCAGTAGCAGCAGAAGCAGCAGTAGGCAGAGTGCCTTCAGCAACGAAGATTTTCAAGATGCAGAAGAACAGCCAAGACTCGCAGTAGTCACATAGACAATAGAAACACCCACAACACTGAAACCGAAGACAGAAAGTTCCGAAAGAAAGGAACCTGAAGAACTACCGAAACCCAAAACACCAGACTCCCCGATACCACCCGATTCTGACATAGAAATGGCAGAAGAACAAAGACCCACTGAGATCAAACTCAGCTCACCGAATGTTTTCAATGGAAACAGAAAGATGACGAAGGACTTTGTCCTTGATTGCAAGATGTACTTGGGAGCAAACGACAGAATTTACGACACGGACTGGAAAAGAATCCTTTACGTGCTTTCTTATATGAAAGGAGGAACAGCAGGATCATGGAAGAAATCCTGGTACAGAGAGAAAAGTGACAACCCAGGCACTTTTACAGATTTTATGACAACAGTCAAAGAAGCGTTTTCCACACCAGATGAAGCAGGAGACACCAGACAGACCCTGAAGACACTGCGCATGCAAGGAAACATGACAGCAGATGATTATATTGCAGAATTAAAATCAGCCACATCAGAAAGCCAGATCACCAAAAGCAAAGCACTCATTGAGTACTTCATGGAAGGAATACCACCTTCCTTGATGCAGAAGATTTTGACGATGGATAACCCACCTACCACCATCAAGGGTTGGTACCAGAAGGCATCCATATTTGATACACAATTCAGACATGCAAGATCGATTGTAGCACGAATCAAAGGAAACACTGGAAAACCTGCAGGAGGAAACAATGGAAAGAAATATAATTTCCAACAGAACAATCCCAGATATGTCCCGAACAATGCCAGGGACCTGAACGCAATGGATATAGATCAATTGACTATCCAAGAAAGAGATGAACACATGAAGCAAGGACTATGCTTCGAATGTCACAAGTTTGGACATCGAGCATCAGATCATAGAGCTGGAGGCTCTATTCCCCAGACCCCACGAAAGGAAGAATCAAAGACACCAATGAAAGGCAAAGATGCCTATATGAAGATCCAATCCCTTTTAGCAGGATTAGATGAAGAAGAGAAGGAGATTACCTTGAAGTGTTAAAGGTGGAAGCCTAGAGCTGGAGTCCTGAGTAAGAAACTAGTATATTCACTAATATAAGTGAGTACTAACCTGGAGTCCTGAGTAAGAAACTGGGGACTCCAGAACGAGCTACTCTACACCTATATACCTGTAGGAACAATAGTAGAGTACAATAGACAAAGGAACAATAGAACAATGGAACAATAGGACAATAGAACAATAGAACAAATGAAAGAAGCAAAACAATACCAAGCTAAGCTATATATACAGGTCAATTCTAACATACCCCCCTGACCTGGTGCATCTCAATAAGAGTTTACCAAAATCAAAATAGAGTAGTCAGAAACAAAACCATTCAGGGCTTAATACCCATCATCTCCCTGCAGTATTGAACCTTGGGGAGTGTAACAGCCTTGGTAAGAATGTCTGCCACTTGAGCTGTTCCAGGAATGTGATAAGTAGAAATAATTCCACTTTCCACTTTTTCCCTTAACCAGAAGAGTCTGGTGTCAATATGTTTCATTCTTCCATGGTGTTCAGGATTCCTGGTCACATTTAATGAAGACATATTGTCAATCATTAAAATGGAAGAGTTTTGGATAGGATACCCAAGTTCTTGCATGAGACTTCGCATCCAGAGAATCTCCTTGCCTGCCTCCACAGCAGCAACATACTCCGCTTCAGTGGTGGACAGTGTGACAATTGGTTGCAGTTTGCTGCTCCAGCCTATTGCTCCTCCCCCCAAAATTGTGACATATCCACCAGTAGAGCGCCCAGTGTCCACACAGTCTGCATGAGAGGCATCACAGTAGGTCTTGAACTCCAGTGGTTCACCATTTGCCTGGTAGGTCAACTTGTAGTCCATGGTGGCCTTGCAATATCTGAGCATATGCTTTGCAGCAGCCCAATGCTTAGGACCAGGATTAGAGTTATACCTTGCTAGCTTGGCTACACCTGCAGCTAGATCACCTCTAGTCATACTGACAAGGTATTGAAGTGATCCAACAAGACTGAGATATGGGACATTTTGCATTTCCTCCCTTTCTGCATCTGTCTGTGGGCACATTAACTGGGATAGAATAAGTCCTGGGGTCATAGGAGTGCTGATTGGGTTACAGTCTGTCATGTTGTACTTTTCCAGCATGTCCACAATGTACTGTCTCTGGGAGAGGGCAATGGTGCGATTTGGACGATCTCTGATGATTTCCACACCTAATAGGAACTGGCCCAAGGTCACAAAGTTTGAAGTGTCTGGACAGCTCCTTGACTGTTCTGTCAATTTCTGCATTGGATTTTGATGCCAGAGTGATATCATCAATGTAGATGGGGACAATGATCTTGACTTCTCCCTTTACATACAAGTAAATGGAGCGGTCAGATTCCAGTCTGGTGAATCCCATGCTGTCAAGAACACCATGCAGCTTCTTGTTCCACTGCCTGGCAGCCTGTTTGAGTCCATAGAGCGATTTCTTGAGCTTCAAAACCTTGTTTCCAACCACATAACCCGGAGAAGGACGCATATAGATGTCTTCTTCCAGATGTCCATTGGGGAAAGCAGATGTGATGTCCACAGAGCGCAGTTCCATGTCTTCAATTCCAGCAATAGCCAGAATCAATCTCAGAGCAGCTGGGCGAAATGTAGGTGCAAAGACTTCATTATAGTCAATGCCAGGACGTTGTGCACATCCCTTTGCAACCAGTCTTGCCTTGTAGCGCTCAACTGAGCCATCTGAATTGCGCTTGACCTTGAATACCCATCCAGAACCAATTGCCTTCCTATCTTGAGGCAGATCAATGATGTCCCATGTGCGATTCTGTGTCAATGACTCTATCTCTTCATCAACAGCCTTCTTCCACTTGTCAGCATCCTTAGACTTCATGGCAAGGTGCCAGTTCTGGGGATCTGGCTCAGGACCAAGGGCAGCACCAGCAAAGTGGACAAATTCAAATCCATCCTCATCCATTTCACCACATGTGAAATTAGCCTCAATATCACTATCACCATCATCCAGGACAGGCTTGGATGGCCTTACAATCCAATATTCCTGGGGAGGTCTAGTAGCCCTAGATGACTTCCTGGTGGGGAGTACAGTGCCTTTGGGAGGCTTTCTACCTCTAGGTCTAACAGGACCATCATCCAAGTCAGGATCATGTTGCTCATTGGGTAATGGGTAATTGGCTGGATCAATGTTTGGGATTTGGACATTATGCTGGACAGGTGGTGCTTGGGCAGGGGCTTGGGCAGCAGGGGGAATAGGTACAGGGGCAGGTGCAGGGGCAGGTGCAGGACGCTTTGGGGCTGATTTTAGATTATCATCATCATTATCATCATCATACCCCCCAAAATCAGGCATATTGCTTGAGTCTGGCACTGGACTGCTGTCAGGACAATTTGGACCAACAAAAATAGGTGGGGGTGGGCCAGAGGGAACAGGGACACTGCCAGATGTCTTCAGACCAGGGAAATACCGCTCATCAAACTCTGCTTTGTCTGAGATCATGGTCTTCTTGGTGGTGGGGTTGTAGAACTTCCAACCCTTGTAACCATCAGCATATCCAATAAAGACACATTTCTCCATGTGTGACTGCAGAGTCTTGCGCTTATCCTTCTGCACAAGGACATAGGAGGTGCATCCCCACACCCTGAGATGACTGATATCAGGTTTAGTTCCAAACCAGCCATAGTGAGGAGTTTTGGGTGCTACAAGCGTTGGAATGCGATTCCAAATGTGTACTTGTGCATCCATGCAATGCTCCCAGAAGGATGGGGGCAACTTGGACTCTGCAAGCATAGCAGTAATGTCATCAGACATAGTCCTGTTAGCTCTCTCTGCAACTCCATTCTGCTGTGGTGTGTTTCTGCATGTGTGTCTCCTGGTAATCCCACAATGGTCTGTGAATTGAATGAACTCCTTTGACATGTATTCACCACCCTTGTCATCCTGCAATGTCTTAATAGTGTAGCCCTTGTCCTTCCAATGGTTCTCAGCATAAGCCTTGAACTTCTGGAATGCCTGGAATGCCTGAGACTTTTCCTTGAGTGCCATCACTGCTCTGAAATCCAAGAAATCATCTATGAAGGTAATCCAGTAAAGTGCTCCAGAGTGCAATTTTGTAGTCATAGGACCATGCAAGTCACTGTGGATGAGTTCCAGGGGCTGTGTAGCACGATTTCCAGTAGAGGGATAGGATTTAGACTTCATTTTGCCTGCCAGACAAGCCTCACAGATAGGATCTGGCTTGGTTGTAGAATTCATGTCCATGCCTGTTGCCAACTCCTGTTTAGCCATAGTCTTAACCACTGCATAATTGTGGTGAGCCAGTCTTCTGTGCCATAAGGACAAGTCCAGAGGAAGGGTAGAGGCAACATTAGCATACTCTGAAATGCATTGGACTGTTCCATCAAGCTGGGCACAGTTGTTGGACTTGATTGTGGCAGAGAACAAGGCCTGAGATGAGTCCTTGAGTCTGAACCACAATGCTTGACTGTCAATCACAATCTTGAAACCCTTTGCTCTGGTGAGGTATAGGATAGAGAGGAGGTTGTTCCAAAGCCTAGGTACATGTAGGACTCTAGTGAACTCCACTGGACGCAGATTCTGCCCTTTTACTACAGGATTAAACACAACTGTCCCAACCCCAGCTGAATATATCACACTATTGTCTGCCAGCCTGATTGGTACAACGAGGTCTTTACACTAAGCCACATAACCCGTGCGGACTCATTTGGCAGGACCGTCAGCCAGACAAGAATCCGTGTCCGCGCTGAGTCCGCATCAATCCGCGTAAAATTACGCGGACACGCGGACTAGCACAGACGGACAGCTCGCAGAGTCCGCGCGGCCAGTCGATTACTAATCGGATTAGTAATATAAATTTTATTTACACAAATTATGTATACTACAAGCTTATGGCCCGTGGCTACGCCACGGCACTGCTACACTCACCCATGGCTCTACCACGTAACCTTCAGCTTGCTGGGGGCTCTGCCCCCAGACTCCCATCTTAGTCTCAATACTTTATTCTATGTTCAATTTCAATATTTTGGATGTAGGCTTTTTTCCCTATTCAAATCATAATCCATATAATACTTCTACTCCAAAGGAACATCTTTACTGTTAAAGTGACCCTATTGTCTACAGTATTTGGTATCATAGCTTTGATTCCATGTACCAATATTACCTGTGAAATCACAATATAAAACTGCCCATGTATAACTACAGGAGATCTAAAGTCAAGTCCAACTTGGTGTAATCAGTGCCCTTGATATTGGTTAATTGTCATACAGAATCCCAGCTATAAAAGCAGTTGTGACCATGCCAATTTAAAAGCTATCAGGCTATTAGATGGCATCATTTGGAATCTTGAGATAATTTCTTTATGCCTATCATTTTGCCTCCCAATTAACTATACTTCTACAATATGGTTGCTTGTCCATGTTATTATTTCCCTTGACCCATTGTAAAGACTATCAACTGTGTTCAAATTGTGCAATATCATTACATGGCACCCCACTTTTTAAGTTAGCTTACATAGATAGAGGTAGCCCTGATACATTGATAACATTCAGATATTCAACAGGGTATATTGCTTCAGCTCCATCAATTCCTTCATATGCAATACAATCTGCACTGTGGTACATCTTGCCATCTCCAGGAAACATATCCAGTACTTTTTTATTGAGAGAGTCAACATCACCATTTCTGGCAGAAAGAATAGCTCTCTCAGGGTAAAATGTATCAGGTTTTAGAACAGGGTTTCCAATGTCAGGATATAATGTGTCAGTTAGAGACTCCACAGTATTCTCAGCATCATAAAAGTGGCTAGGTAAGGTGACATTTCCATTGCCATCTGTAAGCTTCCCATGGCCAATTTCAATTTGCCATTTGGAAAGTCTCATTTTATCATTAGTAACACCATATAAGTACAGATTTTTCTTTAGTTTGAGTATTTGAAGTTCATCCCCACAGTGGGGAGTGCATAAGACAGGCACCCACAGTCTGCACCATCAAATACTATAATTAGCCTACCAAAGGCTCTATCATCTCCTCTAATATTTTGGAATAGCCAGTTGACTGCATCAAAGGCAACAATGCTGTCCAATATTGTGTAGTCAATTCCTATCACATTTGCAAATTATTATGTGAAAAGTTAGTTGTTATTGCTCTAATTTGATAGGGATCAGCTCTATTCAAAATCCTTGGAATCAATGTTTCTTCTACCTATAATATTTCTCTCAACCATGTATTACTATTTCCCTTACTCATTTGCACTGGATTCCTATTGTTCTAAAGATAGGGTTAGACAGAGAGTAATTTTTTCAAAATAGAATGTATCAGATTTTAAAGCAGGCTTTGTAGTGTTAGAACATTTTATGTTAATTTATGGATTAACAACCAAATTGCTCAGATAAACTCATTTCCATTTTTATCTGCATGCTTTCCATGTTCTACTTTGATTTGTAATTTTATGGGTAGTGGCACCATTTAAATACTTTTTTTTTTCCAGTTTGAGCATCTGAAATTTATGAGGCAGCTTAAGGTTAATAGGTATTGTTTGTTATTTGTTGACTTAGTCCGCTTTGGAGGTCATGTGATGTGGTGTTGCAGATCAGGTGATTAGTATGTGTCTTAGCATGTTACCTGGATAGATTTTTTTTTAAATATATAATGTATTAGTTTTTAAAGCAAGATATGTAATGTTAGAATTTATTGTGGTAATTAAGGGTGACTTAAGCAGGTGACTTGAGCAGGTGACATGGCATGTGACTTCAACAATTTTCCTGCTTTGTCATCCTTAGTCAGCACTCTACTTAAAAGACAACTTTTTTGCTGCTTTGTCAGACTTAGTCAGCGCTTAGTCAGGATTAGTCACAATCAAATTCACACGGCCGTAGTACTTTAATATAGACAGACAAGCTTATGGCCCGTGGCTACGCCACGGCACCGCTATGCTCACCCATGGCTCCACCACATAACCTTCAGCTTGCTGGGGGCTCTGCCCCCAGACCCCCTCTTGATCCCAACACTTTATTATATGCTTAATCTCAATATTTTAGGTATAAGCTTTTTCCCTTATAGAAATCATAATCTATATAATATTTCTAATCTAAAAGCACCTCTTGGTAAACTACATTTTTGGTATACCTATTATTGTCTGCAGTATCTGGTATAATAGCTTTGATTCTATATACTGATGTTGCACGTGAAATTGCAACATAAAACTGTCCATGTGTAAATACAGGAGACCTAAAGTCAAGTCCAACTTGGTGCAGTGATTGCCCTTGGGATTTGTTTATTGTCATAGAAAATCCCAGCCGTAAAGGTAGTTGCAACCTTGTCAATTTAAAAGGTATTAGGCTGTTAGATGGTATCATTCGGATTCTTGGGATAAATTCTTTATGCCCATCATTTTGCCCCCCAATCAACCGTACTTCTACAACACAGTTGCTCATCTGTGTTATTATTCCCCTTGACCCATTGCAAACACCATCAACTGGGTTTAAGTTGCGCAATATCATGACAGGGCACCCCACCTTTAAAATTAGCTTAGATAGAGGTAGCCCTGATACATTGATAGAGTTCAGATATTCAACAGGATACATTGCTTCAGCCCCATCAATTCCTTCATGCACAATAGAATCAGCACTGTGGTACACCTTGCCATCTCCAGGAAACATATCCAGTACTTTTTTATTGAGAGAGTCAACATCATCATTTCTGGCAGAAAGAATAGCTCTCTCAGAATAAAATGTATCAGGTTTTAGGACAGGGTTTCCAATATCAGGATATATTGTGTCAATTAGAGACTCCACAGTATTCTCAGCACAGCAGAAGTTGTCAGGTAAGGTGACATTTCCATTGTCATCTGTAAGCTTCCCATGGCCAACTTCAACTTGCCATTTGGCAAAATTGGTTTCATTCTCAGTAACACCATTTAAGCGCATATTTTTGTTCAGCTTGAGTATCTAAAGCTCACTCCACAATGGAGAGCGCATGAGACAGGCACCCACAGTCTGTGCACGTGAACCCTTAGGAACAACAGGTAGGATTTGTTGATAGTCACCACCAAATACCACAGTTAATCCCCCAAAGGTTCTATTATTTCCCCTAATATCCTGGCATAGCCGGTTAACTGCATCAAAGACATGGCGATGCTGCATAAGAGCCTCATCCCATAGTATGAGGTCAGTTTGTTGCAAAAGCTCAGCTTCTGGAGTCCCTTTACTAATTCCACATGTAGCTGATTCATGGACCTCCAGAGGAATTTTAAAGCGGAAGTGAGCAGTCCTTCCTCCTGCTAGTAATAGTGCTGCAATTCCAGATGAAGCCACACATAAGACAATCTTTCTCTGGCCTCTGAAATAGCAACACAGGGTGTTATAGACAAATGTTTTGCCACAACCTCCAGAGCCATTGAGAAAGAATGATTGTCCAGACTTGGTTTCCACAGCTTCCTTGACTGCATTGAATGCAGCTTTCTGTTCATCATTCAGCTGTTCTGACCGTTCTAAATACTCTGCAAACTGTTCTGCATCATCATAATTCTGTTGCTCTTGAATAAGAGTATTTCCCAGCTGGATAGCCCAATCCATCTGAGATGTTGGCATTCCAATAATTGAAGTCAATGATTTGTTACTTCGTGCCAGTATCTGCTCAATCAGGTATAAACCATAGTCATAGACTTGCTCTTCTGTTGGATTTGCTACACCTCCCTTTGTTCTTAGCCAGTGAGCAAGGTCATCACAAATATTCTCACGGAACTGGTTCCATAAGGCTATTGGATCAGAAGGCTGACATTCAGCCAGAATCATTGCAAATAGTGAACGGAGTTGTCTGCCTGTTTGCATAAGTGATGCCTCAGTCAAGGCTTGAATCCACTCCTGATCATCATCTAATAGTCCCCTTGCATGGCATGCCTCATGAAAAGAGGGATATAATCTGTCTTCAAAAGTGGCCAAATCTTCATAAGATTTTGGGCCTTTAACTGCAGTCAAAAGTAGGCGCAGATAGAAACGTTCCCCAGAAGCAGGATGAGCATAGTACATTCTGCCAATAGCAAAGCCCCGCTCTCTGAGTTTCCATTTTTTTGTTTTGTCTACCCAAACAAATTTTTTAGGAAAGTCCTGATATAAGAGATCCTTGGCTTCATCAGGAAACTTGATATTAGCCTTAAAGAACCCTGTTAGTGTAGTATCTTGTGTGGCTGCTCTTTCCACAACTTGTTGCATAGGAACAGTACTATCAGCATCCCAAGTCACATTGTGTTGATCCTTTAGATGAACCTGAAGCCTTGTAACAGGAGGATGCTCTTGGTGCATATGATATTGGAATATCTGCCAAATACCCTCACAGGGGGATATGTAACGTGCATCCAGATACAATTTAACTTCATCATTTTTGTTTCTGAACTCTGCAGTTGTGCGATCATGCCCTTTGTACACATATTTATATATATATTTGATAGACTTGATTGATATGACACATTCCAAATTTATGTGGCACTGGTACTTCCACAATAAATAAGGATTATAGGGAACTACCCATTGATTGTCCAAATCATAGTTGCCTACTTTGTATGGCTGAGCCAGTGGACACCTTCGATAACTGGCATATGCATTTTCAGACAATGTAGTCATATGTTTAATAGGTTTTGGATAATATCTGATGCACTTCTTGTCTTCCATGCAGGGAGAGTCTTTGTTCAGGTTACCACATGGGCCATGGACCATAACTCTCTTGACCAATTCAAATAACTCAGGTTGTTCATTTGGATCAGGGAACTCAGCAGAGATCAGACTATCAACATCTTCAGGAGTTCTAAGTTTTGATTCTGGAGCCAAGAAGATTATCATATGCATATGAGGCAAACCACGTTTCTGAAATTCAATAGTATAAACTCTTGCAACAGAGACACCCAAAACCCCTCGCTGGACAATATCTTTCAGAAGCTCTTTCATTTTAAGTTTGAAGACTCTGGAGATTAGATCAGGTCTGTCAGATGCCTTTTGCCCAGGTAAGAGTTCTCTTTTGATCTCAGGCCAGTTAGGATCAGCAGTAGCTGTTAAGAACAGATCAGCACCTTTGAAATGCCGGTTCAGAGCAAGTGCATCCTGGCAGCATTGGGTCATAAAGCGTGTTCCTGCTGTAAAGGATGAAGGCAAAATAGTGCGCTTTCCCAAGTCATCACCATCAATTTCAGGGTTGTGATGTATAGCATCTGCTAAGCCTTTATATAAATCAGAACGCAGCTTTGACTGGTTTCCTGCAATATACTGAAGACGGTGCTGCTCAGTTGTAGCCCATGAGTCCACAACATATTCCTGGAAAAGTTTTCCAGCACGAAATATGTGATCTGTTTCTCCTTGGCGGGGGTGCAGGCGATAGCCAAAGTACTCTGCCTGAGTAACATGTTTATGCCTTCTTCTGACAGCTCTTACTTGTCCACCTTCTGCATCTGAGTTATCAGATGACTCAGATTCATTATTATTCTGAGTGTTATGCTCTATATTTGGATGCCACTGCAACTGTCCAGTTGGAAACAGCAATACAAAATGGAGTGATGGATACAAAGGATGCAGTTCATTGATGCGCTTTAAGCCACCACGTCGTGAATGAAGTATAATATCCCGATAATCAGTTTGGATATCTCCATCTCCAGGTAAAATGACAGCAATTTCATCAACAGAAGCAGATGGAAGGTTATATCGTCTACGATCAGTTTCTTTTTCATAACGTAGAGCAACACAGCAATCCTGCTCTGGAGGTAAATCCTTAATCAGTTCATATGCCTGTTTATAGGCTTGTACACCTTGATGCTTTCTATATAGCACATCTTGTAAAATCTGCATGATATTCCTGCTTAATTGTCTGTTGGTGTTCATTCTTTGATTCAAGGCTTGCTCAGGATCATAGATATATATCTGAGCATAGGTGGGCAGCTTTCCTGGTGGAGGCAGCAATGATCCAGTAATGTGATGCAATGCTCCTTGTATTTTATAAACCCAAGGGGCCCGTCCATTGTTAAGATTGTTCATAACATTCAACCTTTTTCCAGCATCTTGGCCAACAGAAGTCATTGCCAATGCAGAGTTGTATTTTCTTATATCATCCAAGAACTTTCTATGATGAATACTGCCATGAGTATATAGTTCCTTTACCTCAGGAGGCAGTTGATGTAGCAATGGTAGTTTGATCTTTCCCCTGAAACAACATGTGCCAAATTTTGGATTGTTAAGTGTTGACTTTGTTAATTTTTCAGACTCCCAATGTTTGGCTTGACAAAAAGGACATAGAACATTCATAGCCCCTAAATCATAAATTTGAATATTATTCTTATCAAATGGCTGCCTGGCTAGTGGAAGAGGTGCTGGAAGAGGTGGCTGTGCTGGAGGAAGCTGCAGTGGAGGAGGCATCTCAGGTAGTTGTGGCTGCAGTTCAGGCTGTGGATATAGAGGTGGATCAGGTACTGGTGGGAGACCTTGATTGGCCAGATTAAAAATACCAACTAAAGGTTGTTGGACTTGTTCTATTGGAGCAGGAGCTAAAGCAACATGCTGTCTCCTTTGTCTATAAGGAGCAACTGGAGGCAAATTTGCAGCAGCAGCTCTTAATTCAGCAGCAGTCATGGGAATAGGCACAGCTGGAATAGGCCCTCTATTATATACAGCAGGAGCATTTGGAATTGCAGCCAATTGATTGCGTATTTGGCTGACTGACATTATAGGAGCAGCAGCAGCATGTGGTACAACATGCCCTGGTGCAGGGTAAACAGGCATAGGTATAGGAGCAGGCATAGGAGCAGGCACAGGAGCAGGCACAGGAGCAGGCACAGGAGCAGGCATAGGAACAGGCAGAGGAGCAGGCACAGGAGCAGGCACAGGAGCAGGTACAGGAGCAGGCATAGGAACAGCAGGCATAGCAGGTACAGATACAGGAGCATTATCATTGGTAATTTGTGCAGCAGCAGCTCTTATCTCAGCAAGAGTCATTGGTGCAGAAGCAGGTACAGCAGCATGGCCTCTAAGAGGCACCAAGGGAGGTAAAGCAGCTAACTGCTGCCTTATCTGGCTTACTGACATTACAGAAGCTGGAGCAGGCCCATGTACAGGAACAACATTTACAGGATTGGCAGCTGGTAGGATCAGTGGAGCAGGATCAGGCTGGTGGTGGTGGTGTGGTGTTCTACAACGTGGAGGACTACCTATCTGTTGATTTGCATCACGGTTTGCCTGACGCCTGGCACTTCTTGGAGAAATGTTGAAATTAGACCTGGATGAAGAACCTTACCATAATTGCATGTATATATATTCTAATGTGACTCACATCAAATCACAGATCTATTCTATCTGATGTGAGATATTGAGTATTGTATAAAACATATAGAAAAGAGTAGACACACACCAAAATAATATAAATCCTGTTCCAGTATCAAGAAAAGCTGTTTAAACAGAAGTATCCACCTGATAGTGTATTAAGTCCCTTTTTATAGTAGAATCAGTGGAAGACACACTTGATATGCTGTCAGATAAGTGGAAAGAGTATGTAGATGGTAGACAGATGGTGGATAGATGGCAAGATGATAAGAGCCAACCACCATCAGTCCGCTTTGTAGGTCATGTGATTATTAGTCATGGGGAGTCATGTGTTGTAGAGCCAGTGATTTGAGCAGGTGATGTGAGCTGGTTTGAGCAGGT
Organism: Collybia mongolica; assembly: GCA_013420905.1. Lineage (NCBI taxonomy): Eukaryota > Fungi > Basidiomycota > Agaricomycetes > Agaricales > Clitocybaceae > Collybia > Collybia mongolica. The sequence goes on from JAAXNY010000011.1 coordinate 1,533,173, forward strand.
GACTTTGCATGTGACTTAAGCAGGTGACTTCCCAACTTTTGCTGCTTTGTCATCCTTAGTCAGGACTTAGTCAGCGCTTAGTCAGGATTAGTCACAATCAAATTCACACGGCCGTAGTACTTTAATATAGAAGATTTGTTATTGATTACATAACATAACGGCGGTGAAAAACTTGCATCCGACTAGGTTCGAACGCGTACAGGCACGAACATTACGTAATATGTTTGGTGTTCATAACCGTTGGGCAAGGCGGGCATTTCTAGCTACAGAATCACTGGCCTCAAGTCAACGGACTTAGGTCACATGACTACGAGGCACGTGCAATGGTCACATTACCGTTGCCACGTCTTCGTTGGTTCTTTTCAACCACATCAACGACGCCCGCCAAAACCGCCAACGCCGACACCAACGCCAACGCACCCACGCCGCCAACGCCAACGCATCGAACGCCAACCGACATCAACATGACGACGCACAAGACGGTGTGGGGAGAAGGATAGAAACGGACGCGGAACGAGGGGACGACGAGGAAAGGGCGCCCCGAGGGGCAGAACCAGGTGAGTCGTACACCGCCGCTCACCCACACGCTCACCACGCAGCGCGTCCCCCCCTCCCCACTTCAGGAACTCGAAACGAAGGATACGGCCGCCAACAGCAACAGGAGGAAGGCGGCAACGACAACGACAACGACGAAGACAGCAACAGCAACAGCAGCAACAGTGCCGACGAGGCCTGCGGCAACGATGGCAACAGCAGCGGCGGCACTAACAACGGCGCGACGACGACGACGACAACTACAACAAAGACGACCACCACCACCACGAGGATGACGACGACTAAGGACAACGAGGACGACGACGACAACGGCGACTAAGGACAACGGGGACAACGACAAGACAAGTGGCCAGTGCCGCCGCCGCCGAAACCCAGGCCGCTGACGACGTCGCGGGGGCCGACGAGGACGACGGGGGGGCGGGGGCCCCCGCCCCCGCCTATATTAAATTATTTTATCATATATGTATTATACTTAGTAATAATATATGTTTTATTCTATTAATTATATAGATTGTTAGTAAGTAAAAGAGTAAGTAAGTGCTTCATAATAAAAGAAAGTAAGTGAGTCCGCGCGGACTCTGTGGAGTCCACACGGAGTCCGCGCGGAGTCCGTGCAGAGTCCGTGTGGACTTTGTGCTGTCCTTGCGGAGTCCGCACGGACTTTTGCAGTCCGCGCGGAGTCCGCAAGGACATGTGGGGGAGTGTAAAGTACAGGGTACAACATGAGGGCGATAATTATGCACCCAATTGCGATGTGGGGTCATATGCGAAGAGGCCCCAGAGTCTGGAAGCCAGTTGAAGTCAGCATCTAGTTGCAGTGGGCCAGACAGATCAGAATGATCTGGGAGGGAGGTACTTGCATTTCCAGCATATTCTGTAACATCCTCATCAGAGGCATTGTCCTGTGCCTTGTCCTTTTTGTCCTTGGATTCCTCCTTGGACTCCTGTGCCTTGTTTGCAGTCTCCTTGCACTTTTTGCCTTTATTTTTGCCACCATTTGAAGTCCCATTGGGCTTCTTTGCCTCCTTTTGTGCATTGATGTACAGTGTGCACTTGGTCTGGATGTGACCCCCTTTGCCACAGAAATGACAACTGTTTCCTGAGGTGGATGCAGCCATGGCAGTCTGCTCTTCTGCCCTTCTGCGACGAGATTGGTCTTCAGTAATGAATGCCTGATGGACTTTTGACTTGTCCAAGTCAGAAGTGAGGAGTAAACTGGTCACAAAGTGATTATAGTCCTCAGGAAGAGCCCTAATCAAAGTCATGGTTGCTAGTTCTGAGTCCATGTCAGCCAGAGTATACTTCTCTGACCTAAGACTTTTGACATTGGTGATGGCTTTTTCAACTCTGTTAATAAGAGTTTGAAGGGACTCTTCCTCTTGCTTTCTGATGGAGAACAAGTCATCCAGGGCATTAAAGCGAGGTCCAGGACGCTTCTGGACATGTACTTTGGCTAGTGCCTCCCACAGTTTGACAGGATCCTCAGCAATTCCATTGAAGTGGACTCTCTGGGGTTCCTCAACCATAAAGAAGATCTGGCCAGCTGCCTTTTCAACTTTGATGAGGTAGGCTTCCTGTGCATCCAGTTGCTCTTCTGTAGGAGGGCTACTGAGGGAGGGCACTCTGGCAATGCCTTTGACAATCCTCCAGCTGCCATTAGCCCTAAGCCAGGCAGACATATCAGATGCCCAGGAGGTGTAGTTGGTGTCTTTGAGGAGGGGGAAGGTAGGTTTTGTAAGGGACATGTTGGTAAGGAGTGAAAATGGGGTGTTGACCTCTGTGCAAGTTTGTATCAACAGGAATACAACCAGGTTCCCTTGAAAATAACAAAGGGCAGGGTTCCAAGTTGAGCCTTCAGGAGTGTGTGCAGGAAAGGAGTGCTGAGAGTATTCTACTGTAACTACTGAGCAATCCCAATTGTAGCACCTCCAGGATCACCAGGATGATTACTGGGATATTTCCTAGGTAGGATGAAAACCAACCCACTGAAGAGTATGGTCCCAAAAGTTGGATGCCCTTGTAACTAAAGGGGGTGCAACACACTATAAAGGCAAAAAATGCGAACAGAGGGTGCAAAAATGGCACTGGTGAGTTGTATACTTGAACTAGAGCTCTTAGAGCGCAGGGCCCATAACCTGTTAAAGGTGGAAGCCTAGAGCTGGAGTCCTGAGTAAGAAACTAGTATATTCACTAATATAAGTGAGTACTAACCTGGAGTCCTGAGTAAGAAACTGGGGACTCCAGAACAAGCTACTCTACACCTATATACCTGTAGGAACAATAGTAGAGTACAATAGACAAAGGAACAATAGAACAATAGAACAAATGAAAGAAGCAAAACAATACCAAGCTAAGCTATATATACAGGTCAATTCTAACATGAAGAACATGGAAGACAAGGGTTTTTAAAGTGGCGGCCTGAATCGACGTCAGTACCTGCCGAGACTTATTCTGTTATGCTATCACCTGTAATTTTAGGAGAAATGAATTGACAATCTCTTTCTATTCCAATTACAGTGATTGAAGAACAGAAAAACATCGAAACCCCAGCAATTGGACTTATTGATTGTGGAGCTGGAGGAATCTTCATTGACAAGACATTTGTTGAAGAGAATGAAATAAAGACAACCCCACTGAGAAAGTCAATCTCAGTTAGGAATGTAGATGGAACAAAGAACAAATCAGGGAACATCACAGACTGTGTATGGACCAAGATTCGAATTGGAGATGAAGAAATCAGAATCCAACTATTAGTGTTACAGCTGTTTAGGCCTTATCCTCTAAGTCAATCCGATGTATCGTTTGTTTGTTCTTAGACCATTGACTTCTGTAAGTCCAATGTCTATTGACTCCCTCAATAGGGCTAAAGTCAAGTTATCGAGTTATCTGATCAAGGATACACTACCCCCTTTGTAAGGTGGATAGGATCGAGTTCGCGTCAAGAAGATAGATGAATAAGGTTGATTCAGCTAGGTCAAGCTAAAGAGCTAGCTAAGCTAAAGTATCCCTATATATACATAATAGTCCAATAAGCATTGTTTATGCTATTCGCTATAGATAAAGATGAGTAAGCTATCGAAGAGGATGAGTAAGAAAGCTGAGTAAGTATGAGAGAAGAAATGCATATGGAGATGTTGAAAGATAAGGTTGATAAGTGTCTGATAATCAATAATAGGTAAGAGAAAGAAGAAAAGAAGTGATAGGTCAAACAGATAGAGGAATTTGTAACATTACCCCCTCTCTATCTCTAAAGCGTCCCAGCTTTAGTAATCAATAGGTTCTCCCATCATGTTTGCGATGGCCTCTGGATAATCAAAAGGATTGTCAATCCTGTCATCTACTTCTTCATACTCTTCACCAAACCGTTGCCACATTTGATAATGTCCTACTGTTCTAGTTGTAGGTCTTTGAGGACATTGGTTGTGATGATGTCCTGGTGCTGGTTGAAAACAAATTGGACAGTATTGTTTTTCACAGTGTATCGACGAATGTCCGAAGTTGAGGCATCTAGAACATAATACGTTCTTGTTCATGAGCGTTCTTTCGACTTGAGTGAGGTCGATAGGGTTTTCTCGACTTCCGGCATAATTGAGTGGGTTCAATGTATATTTGATAGGTTTGGGGGATTTCTTCTTTTTGATGACAGATTTTGTGGCTTTTTGTCCTTTTAAATATTTAAATACTTCTTTGTTTGGAACCATGTCCGCTGGATCAGGAGTGGAATGTTCCGATGATGCAGGAGATGGTTTGCAAAAGGGTGGGATTGGCAGTGGTTCAGTCTGATAAATAGGGGAATTTGTAGTTGATGGTGTTGGAGTTCTAGGAGGGGATGTCTGTGTTTCTTCATCGACTGTATAAATTCTTTCGGTGGATTCTGTAGGTGTCGAAGGAGTAGATGTGGGTAGTCTAATTCCATCTTGTAGTAGTGGGATTAGATCTTCTAAGATTCGGAATTCTTGCGTGTCTACTAGTTCTTCAGTGGTTTGGTCGAGAATCTGACTGATGTCTGCTGTTTGATTATACAGCATGTTCCTGATCTCCAAATATTTTTCGACTAGTTTAATGAGTTGGTCATAAGGTGGTTTGTTGAATGTTTGAATCATTTGTTCACGATGTTCTTCGTGCATGAACCACGATGAAAATTTCTGACGACGTATAATTTTTGTGGCCAATTCAAGACATTCTTGGGATGCAATGTTTACGATCGGGGTGTTGGGAGGAGTGGTGAGAGGAGTGGCAGTGGCGATATAGAAGTTGTTGACAGTGGGAGACGACATGTTTGTGAAAAGATTTGAAACTTGTTGAGAGCGATAAAAGACGATAGTTGGTTAGAGGCGATGTAGCTTCTGGTAGGATTGGAGTGTCGTTTGAGCTCTTTTTAAGTGTTTTTCAGGTTCCCACGTGTTGTGTGCAGATGAGTAATCTTTCCACTTCATGAGGTATTGGAAGCCTCGGCCTCGTTGTCGGTGATTTATAATCCCTTCTACTTCATATTCTTCTTCTTGGTTCACAAGATCTGGTGAGGGTTCTAAGAAGTTAGGTCCGTGAGTATCGGTTTCTTTATATGGTGTGAGAAGAGATGCATGAAACACGGGGTGAATTCTCCATTGAGCTGGAAGTTTCAATTTGTATGTCACTGGTCCAAGGACTTCTTGAATTTCGAAAGGTCCTTCTCTTTTGGGTGCTAGTTTCCTTGAAGGATAAGGAATTTGAAGATTTGTTCCTTCTAACCAAACATGTTCTCCTTGTTTGAATGGATTGAAGCCTCATGTTGTTCTTTCTGCTACTTTTCTTCTTGCCAGATCATGTGCTGCTATTGCTTCTTCTCGTGCCCTGTTTAGTTCAATCATCTGTTGTTCTACACTTGGAATGTTCGTCTTCTGGAATGCTGATGGAATTGCTTGTGGTTCATATCCCATCATGAGGAAGAATGGGGATTTCTTTGTTGTGGAATGCGTTCTTTGATTATGTGCGAATTCTGCTATTGGATTAAGATCCTTCCATATTGCTGGATTGTTCTGACAGAACATGCAAAAGTAGATTTCGAGTTCTTGATTTAATCTTTCTGTTTCCCCATCTGTTTGTGGATGATATGCCGTGCTCATTACAAGCTTTATTCCGAGGAGTTTTCCTAGTTCTTTGAAGACTTTGGCCACAAATTGAGGACCTCAATCAGATAAAAAGGTGTCAGGTAATCCAAATCTTTTGTAAACGTGTTCCAGGTAAAGATTTGCTGTTCCTAAAGCATCGATTGTTTTGGTACAAGGGATAGAAATTACCCCCTTCGTAAGGCCATGGTCTACCATGACCATGAGGCTGTCTTTTCCATCGTTTTCTGGTAAATCCGTGACAAAATCTGCTGTGACGAATGAGAAAGGACGTGGTTTTCCATTTGTTGCAATTGGTATTAGTCCCGGTCTTGTTGGGTGTGTGTTCACCTTCATTTGTTGACAAATGGCGCAACTGTCAACGTAATTTTTTATAAACACTCCCATACCTGGCCACCAATATTCTTGACTGATCAATTCTTGCATTTTATATTGACCTGGGTGTCCTCCTGGTTTTGTGTCATGATATCTTCGCACTATTTCTCATCGCAGTTTTGCATCTGGTCCCACATAACATCTGTTTTTGAAAAACAGAAGTCCGTCTTCGAATTTCCAATCAAATAAATTTGATTTAATCGGTGGTGTTCCTGTTTCCTTCAATGCTTCGATTGACTTTGCAAATAATTCGTCTTCTTCAACCAATTTCTTCAAATCTTCTTGTAAACCTATGTCGATCATTTTAATGAAAATGTCGTCTGGTAACAAAATCCGATCTTCATTGTCTGTATCTTCCGTGTTGACATAATCTGATCTTCTTGATAAGGCGTCAGATTGTATCATTTGTGTTCCGGGTGTGTGTACCAGTTTGAGATTGAATTGTGATAGGAATAAACTCCATCCCGCTTGTCGTCAGTTTAGTTTCTGTGCCGTTCGGAAATATGTTAAGTTTTTATGATCTGAGAGAATTACTGTTGGAAATTGAGATCCTTCGAGATAATGTCTCCATGTCTTTAAGGCTCGAATAATGCCTAGTAGTTCTCTGTCGTAGATCTCGTAGTTCCGTTCAGTTTCTGTGAATGAATGTGAAATATATCCACATGGGTGCCATTCTCCATTGTCATTTTGTTGTCGTAATACTGCTCCTGTAGCCCATTTTGATGCATCTGATTCGATATGGGATGGCTTGTTCTTGTCTGGCATCATAAGAACAGGTGATTTCAAGAATTTCTGTTTTAATCTGTTGAATGCTTCCTGACATTCTTGAGTCCATTTCCATTCAATGTCTTTCCTTGTCAAATTTGTTAATGGTTTGCTAATTTCAGCATAATGTCCAATGAATTTTCGGTAGAAGTTTGCAAATCCAAGGAATGATCGGACTTGTTTCACTGTTGTCGGGGTCGGCCAATCTGCGATTCCTGCCAATTTTGTTGGTTCCATGCCTATCTGATTTTCTTTGATGACTAATCCCAAGTATTCGATTTCTGTGGCTTCGAATACGCATTTGTCCAAATTCAGGTATAGGTCGTTCTCCTTTAATTTGTCCAAGACTTTCAAGGTTTTTCTTCGTAAATCATTGATGTTGTTGGAGTAAATGAGGATGTCGTCCATATAGATCAGGATCCATCCTTCATCAATCTCTACTGCATATATGTCGTTCATCATATTTTGAAATGTTGCTGGCGAGTTGCATAAACCAAAAAACATAACAAGTGGTTCGAATAAACCCCTGTTTGTTTTAAATGCCGCTTTCCATTCATCGCCTTCTTTGATTCGAACGTTGTTATATCCCCATCATAAATCCAATTTTGTGAAGTATTTTGCCCCTTTCAGTTTATCAAGAAGCTCCCCTACAAGTGGTAAAGGGTATGCGTTCTTTATTGTTCCTTCGTTTAGTCTTCTGTAATCCTGTGTTGGTCGAAGTTTCGCTGAATCTTTCTTTGATACAAAGAAGAAGGGTGATGCTTGTGGGGATTTCGATGGTCTGATATATCCTTTTCGCATGTTTTCATCAATGAATTCGTCAAGTTTTCCTTGTTCCGCTGGGCTAATGGGATAGATTTTACAATCTTTTGGAATGAAATCGGGTACTAAATCTATTGCATGATCCCATGGCCATCGTATCGGCATTCTTTCTGAATCTGTTTTGTCAAATAATGACGCATATTCTTGATAGAATTTCGGTAGCGTCTTCTTTGGTTTCTGATCTTTGGTTTCTGCCTTGTGCTCTAATTCCTGTGATATTGATGTTTTTGCCCTTATCCAAATGGATTCTTCTTCGTTATCTTCTGGGTAGATATATGTCCTAAGTAGATTAACTTCAGGTTCATCATCTTCTTTGTTGATTTCTAAAAGAATCGGTTGCCAATCTTTGAGGGGTTAATTCCTTGGGATTTCTTCCAGGTATTCTTCCTGTACTTCTGTTGCCATTGCCTTGGAGTATTGCCGTGTCGATTTCATTTGTCGGATTTCCAGATTTCTTCGGATTGCTTCCGAAAGAACTCCTTTCTTGATTCCTGATCCAAAGTCGAGTGTTCCTTTTTCCCAATCAATCTTAGGATTGTGTCGTTTTAACCATGGTAATCCGAGGATGATGTTTTCCTTTCCTAATCCGCTAACTAACAGTTGGATTTGGATTTCTTCATCTCCAATTTGAATCTTGGTCCATACGCAATCTGTAATGTTTCCTGATTGGTTTTTTGTTCCGTCTACATTTCTAACCGAGTATGATTTCCTCAAAGGGGTTGTCTGTATGTTGTTTTCTTCAACAAATGTTTTGTCGATAAAAATTCCTCCGGCTCCGCAATCAATAAGTCTGAATGCTTGGGTTTTGACGTTTTTCCGTTCTTCAATCACCGTAATTGGAATAGATAGAGATTGTCAATTCATTTCTCCTAATATTACAGGTGACAGCGTAATGGAATAGTTTTCGGCAAGTACTGACGTCGATTCAGTCCGCCTCTTTAAAAACCCTCGTCCTCCATATTCTTTAGAGCGACTTCTTTCTCTTCCTCATCTAATTCTGCCATAAGTGCTCGAATCTTCATGTAGGCGTCTTTGCCTTTCATTGGTGTCTTTGGTTCTTCCTTTCGTTGAGTTTGAGGGATTGATCCTCCTGCTTTATGATCTGATGCTCGATGTCCGTATTTATGGCATTTGAAACATAGTCCTTGTTTCATGTGTTCATCCCTTTCTTGGATGGTTAATTGATCGATATCCATTGCGTTTGGATCTCTACTGTTGTTCGGGACGTATTTGGGATTGTTTTGTTGGAAATTGTACTTTTTTCCACTGTTTCCTCCTGTACTTTTTCCTGTATTTCCTTTAATGCGTGCTACAATCGATTTTGCATGTCTGTATTGAGTATCGAATATGGATGCTTTTTCATACCAACCCTTGATGGTGGTCGGTGGGTTGTCCATTGTTAGAATCTTCTGCATCAGGGAAGGAGGTATTCCTTCCATGAAATATTCAACAAGTGCTTCACTCTCAGTGATCTTGCTTTCTGATGTGGCTGATTTGAATTCCACGATGTAATCATCTGCTGTCATGTTTCCTGTCATGCGCAGCGTCTTCAAGGTTTGTCTAGCGTCTCCCGCCTCATCTGGGGTAGAGAACGCTTCTTCTATTGTTGTCATGAACGTTGTAAAAGTTCCTGGGTGATTGCTATTTTCTCCGTACCAGGACTTCTTCCATGGTCCTGCTGTTCCTCCTTTCATGTATGAGAGTACGTAAAGGATCTTTTTCCAATCCATATCATAAATTCTGTCGTTTGCCTGCAAATACATTTTGCAGTCAAGGACAAAGTCCTTTGTCATTCTTCGGTTTCCATTGAAGATGTTCAGTGAGCTAAGTTTGATTTCGGTGGGTCTTCGTTCGTCTGTCATCTCTATGTCAGAGTCAGGTGGTATCGGGGAGTCTGGTGATTCGGGTTCCGGTGGTTTCTCTGGTTCCTTTCCTTTGGAACTTTCTGCCTTTGGTTTCGGCGTGGTGGGCATTTCTATTGTTTGTATGACTACTGAGAGTCTTGGTTGCTCTTCTGCATCTTGGAAATCTTCGCTGCTAATAACGCTTTGCCTGCTGCTACTTCTGCTGCTTTCACTGCTGCTCGCAGGTTTCAATCCGTATCGTGGTGCCATTGTGTCTGAACCTGAATAGGTTGACGGTTCTGATCAGCTTGACCTTTTGTTACGGCTGTTTAGGCCTTATCCTCTAAGTCAATCCGATGTATTGTTTTTTTGTTCTTAGACCATTGACTTCTGTAAGTCCAACGTCTATTGACTCCCTCAATAGGGCTAAAGTCAAGTTATCAAGTTATCTGATCAAGGATACACTACCCCCTTTGTAAGGTGGATAGGATCGAGTTTGTGTCAAGAAGATAGATGAATAAGGTTGATTCAGCTAGGTCAAGCTAAAGAGCTAGCTAAGCTAAAGTATCCCTATATATACATAATAGTCCAATAAGCGTTGTTTACGCTATTCGTTATAGATAAAGATGAGTAAGCTATCGAAGAGGATGAGTAAGAAAGCTGAGTAAGTATGAGAGAAGAAATGCATATGGAGATGTTGAAAGATAAGGTTGATAAGCATCTGATAATCAATAATAGGTAAGAGAAAGAAGAAAAGAAGTGATAGGTCGAACAGATAGAGGAATTTGTAACAATTAGTTAGTGGATTAGGAAAGGAGAACATCATCCTTGGACTACCATGGTTAAAATGGCACAACCCCAAGATTGATTGGGAGAAAGGAACACTTGACTTTGGACCAAGCATCAAAAAAGGAGTTCTATTGGAAGCAATCCAAAGGAATATAGAAATCCAACAGATGAAACAAACACAGCAATACCCCAAGGCAATGGTAACAGAAATACAGGAAGAATACCCGGAAGAAATCCCAAGGAATCAACCCCTTGAAGATTGGCAACCAATTCTTTTAGGAATTGACGAAGAAGATGACGAACATGAAGTCAATCTACTCAGGACATACATCCATCCGGAAGATGACGAAGAAGAATCCATTTGGATAAATGCAAAGACATCAATATCACAGGAACTGGAACACAAGGCAGAAATCGAAGATCAGAAACCAAAGAAGACACTACCAGAATTCTATCAAGAATACGTGTCACTATTCAACAAAACAAACTCAGAAAGAATGCCAACACAACAATCATGGGACCATGCAATAGATCTAAAACCTGACTTCATCCCAAAGGATTGTAAGATCTATCCCATTAGCCTGGCAGAACAAGGAAAACTGGACGAATTCATTGATGAAAACATGCGAAAAGGATATATCAGACCATCGAAATCCCCACAAGCATCACCCTTCTTCTTTGTATCAAAGAAAGACTCAGCAAAACTTTGGCCAACTCAGGATTACAGGAGACTAAATGAAGGAACGATAAAGAACGCATACCCTTTTTCACTTGTAGGGGAGCTTCTTGACAAACTGAAAGGGGCCAAATATTTCACAAAATTGGACCTACAATGGGGATACAACAATGTTTGGATCAAAGAAGGCAATGAATGGAAAGCAGCATTCAAAACTAACAGGGGATTGTTTGAACCCCTTGTTACGTTTTTCGGCTTATGCAATTTACCAGCGACATTCCAGAACATGATGAACGACATCTACGCAATAGAAATTGATGAAGGATGGATCCCGATCTACATGGACAACATCCTGATTTCCTCCGACAACATCGATGATTTATGAAGAAAGACCATGAAGGTCCTGGATAAACTGAAGGAAAATGACTTGTACCTGAATCTGGACAAATGCGTATTCGAAGCCACAGAACTTGAATACCTCAGATTAGTCATCAGAGAAAATGAAATAGGTATGGAACCAACTAAATTGGCAGGAATCGCAGATTGGCCAGCCCCAACAACAGTGAAACAAGTCTGATCATTCCTCAGATTTGCAAACTTCTACCAAAAGTTCATTGGACATTACGCTGAACTTAGCAGACCATTGACGAATCTGACAAGAAAAGACATTGAATGGAAGTGGACTCAAGATTTCCAGGAAGCATTCAACGGATTAAAACAGAAATTTTTGAAATCACCCATCCTCATGATGCCAGACAAGAACAAACCATTCCACATTGAATCAGATGCTTTGAAATGGGCCACAGGCGTGGTACTACAACAACAAAATGATAATGGAGAATGGCATCCATGTGGATACATTTCACACTCATTTACAGAAACAGAAAGAAACTATGAAATCTATGACAGAGAACTATTAGGCATCATTCGAGCCTTGAAAACATGGAGACACTACCTCAAAGGATCACAATTCCCCACAGTGATTCTGTCAGATCACAAGAACTTAATGTACTTTTGAACAGCACAAAAATTGAACCAATGACAAGCAGGATGGAGCCTGTTCCTGTCACAATTTGATCTGAAACTTGTACACACACCCAGAACATGAATGATACAGTCTGATGCCTTATCAAGAAGATCAAACTATGTCAGTACAGAAGACACAGACAACGGAGACCGGATCCTTTTGCCAGATGACATTTTTATCAAAATGATTGATATAGGTTTACAAGAAGACCTAAAGAAATCAGTTGAAGAAGATGAGTTGTTCACAAAATCAATTGAAGTGTTAAAAGAAACAGGGACACCACCAATCAAATCAAACCTCTCTGATTGGAAATTTGAAGATGGACTTCTGTTTTTCAAGAACAGATGTTATGTGGGACCAGATGCAAAACTATGATGAAAGGGGGCTCCTGGGCTATAAGTGTGCTGATGCTATGAAATGTAATCTCTTACACACACACACACCAAACCTAACAATCAACACACAAACAGTAGGAATTGCCTGTTTTGAGTTTGGGTTCAAGTGCTTAGAAGCACTAAGCTTTGAATAGTACTAGTCAAGGCTCTTTCCAATGATCTCCCGATGGGTTTGATTCAGACAAAGCCTCAACACAAGTTTAAAACTTGCTAGGTATATTTATAATATCTCTCGATCCAATAGACTGAGTACCAAGTGTACGTTCAATTATTAATGATCCCAAGTGGATCTATAAGTCCAAGTGACTTATTTAAACAAACAGTGCCAAGTGCACTAAGGCCAAGTGCCTAGTAATTCCAATGGACAGTGCGGTACTAAGTTCCAAGTGAACTAAGACTCTTCAATTCTGTGATCTCTTCAAACAATTCCATTCAAGACAACTTTGAAGCAATCTGAGCCTTAATTCGGGCACACAATAGTGTTTTAACAAATGTGATTTGTATACTCTATAGTAGTGCAAAGTGGGGGCAAGATTCCTTGCCTTTGCACTACTCATCTACAGTCTATTTATAGTGTACAAACTAAATATCATATGAAATTGTAAATGTTTATATGGAACCGCGCTCCCCTGCACCAAGGATCTGTATTTAATGCTGACGCGTCCTCTACGACTTGGTGCGTGTGCCATGTGTGCCAATTATGTTGTTACTTGTTACTTATCAAATATTGAAAGAGCTGGCTAAACTCTTATCCAGTCCCGACTGCGCACTTTGTTATTTAAAACAGCGTGGCACTGTCATTTACTTCTCCTGATCGTCCCAGTTGTTATTCATGGTGTCCTGTCTCTTCCAGTAGTTAACACCAAGTGCCCCTGACTAGGATTGGGTTGTGCAAGTCCCGAATTTACAATTACTTCTCCTATTAATGATGATCCCCAGACTAATGATATCATACTACAATGGTTACTTATGGATTAAGATACCGAGGTTGTAACTGGGCATGGTGAATAGGACTAATAATAGACCGTACTCATAGTCCTCTGTACTGATAGTGTATTATCCATTAGACTAGTTCACTCTGATTAGCCATCTTGGAGCTCAACTCTAATCCTTTATTACCATTTACTTGGTTATTAGAAATGATACTAATAGCCTTACTTGTTGACTTTATAAGTGCAAACAATTTTGGGCCCTATCAAGGACGAGAAATATTATGAAGATATCATAACACAAAACCAGGAGGACACCTAGGCCAATACAAAACACAAGAGTTAATCAGTCGAGAGTACCAGTGGCCAGGAATGGGAGTATTCATTAAAAACTATGTCAATGGCTGTGCTACATGCCAACAAATGAAAGTCAATACACACCCAACAAGACCAGGGTTAATACCAATCGCAACAAATGGAGAACCACACCCTTTCTCATTTGTCACAGCCGACTTTGTCATGGACCTGCCAGAAAACAATGGAAAAGACAGTCTCATGGTCATGGTAGATCATGGCCTTACAAAGGGGGTAATTTCTATCCCTTGCACCAAAACAATTGATGCCTTAGGAACAGCAAACCTTTACCTGGAACATGTCTACAAAAGATTCGGATTACCTGACACCTTCTTATCCGATTGAGGCCCTCAATTTGCGGCAAAAGTCTTCAAAGAACTAGGAAAACTCCTTGGAATCAAGCTTGTAATGAGCATGGCATATCACCCACAAACGGATGGAGAAACAGAACAATTAAATCAAGAGCTCAAAATCTATTTCCGCATGTTCTGCCAGAACAACCCAGCAATATGGAAGGATCTTAACCCAATCGCAGAATTTGCGCATAATCAAAGAACACACTCCACAATGAAAAGATCCCCATTCTTCCTTATGATGGGATACAAACCACAGGCAATTCCATCAGCATTCCAGAAGACAAACGTTCCAAGTGTGGAGCAATGGATGATCAAACTCAATAGAGCAAGAGAAGAAGCCATGGCAGCACATGACTTGGCAAGAATAAAAGTTGCAGAAAGGACAACACAAGGTTTCACTCCATTCAAATGAGGAGAACACATTTGGTTAGAAGGAACAAACCTTTGAATCCCCTATCCTTCAAAGAAACTAGCACCAAAATGAGAAGGACCCTTTGAAATTCAAGAAGTCTGTGGACCAGTAACGTACAAACTGAAACTTCCATCACAATGGAAGATCCACCCCGTGTTTCATGCTTCCCTTCTTACACCATACAAGGAAACCAACACCCATGGACCCAATTTCTTAGAACCTCCACCAGACCTTGTGGATCAAAACGAAGAGTACAAAGTAGAAGGAATTATCAATCACCAACAACAAGGCCAAGGCTTCCAATGCCTCGTGAAATGGAAAGGTTACTCATCAGCCCACAACACATGGGAACCCAAAAACCATTTAAAAGGAGCTCAAACAATACTGCAATCCTACCAGAAGCTACATTGCCTCTAACAAACCACTGCTTTTACACCATCCTCAACAAGTTTTCAAACCTTCAATGATCATGTCCTCCCTGACTATCAACAACTTTTACATCGCCACTGCCACCCCTCTTACAAATCCCCCCAACACTCCAATCATCAACATTGCATCTCAAGAGCGCCTTGAACTGACTTGAAAGATCATGCGTTGCCAGAAATTCTTATCATGGTTCATGCACGAAGAACATCGTGAATGAATGATCCAAACATTCAATCAACCACCATACGACAAACTTGTCAAATTAGTCAAGAAGTATTTGGAAATCAGAGAAATGTTATACAACCAAACCGCAGATATCAGTTTAGCTTTAGATCAAACCACTGAAGAACTAGTTGACACACAAGAATTTCAAATCCTAGAAGATCTAATTCCATTATTACAAGATGGGATTCGACTCCCAACATCCACACCTTTGACACCCACAGAATCAAACAAAGGAACTTTAAATGTCAATGAAGGAGTACAAACATCACCTCCTATTACACCAACACCTTTGGCCCCTAACTCCCCCATTTACCAACCCAAACCTCTTCCAATCCCGCCCTTTCGCGAACCATCCCCTTCACCCTCGCAATCTTCCACCCCTGATCCAGCAGATATGGTTCCAAACAAAGAAGTGTTTAAATATTTAACTGGTTGAAAAGGCACTAAATCAATCATCAAAAAGAAGAAATCTCCTAAACCCATCTGGTACACAATGGATCCCCTCAACCATGCAGGAAGTCAAGAAAAACCCATCAACCTTACTCAAGTGGAACGGCATATCATTCACAAGAACGTACTGTGCGCTAAATGCCTCAATTTCAGACACTTGACAATAGATTGTGAAAAATATTATTGTCCAACATGTCATCAACCCACTCCAGGACATCATCGTGAACGATGCCCCAAGAAACCTGTAACCCAAACAGTAGGGTATTATCACAACTGGCAACAATGAAATGGAGATGAACGAGAAGACGTAGATGATGGGATTGATGACCCTTTTGACTACCCAGAAGCCATCGCAAACATGACAGGGGAGCCAATCAATTTCTGAAGCTGGGACGCTTCAGAGATAGAGAGGGGGTAATGTTACAAATTCCCTATTCACTCTTTTTCTTACACATCATTGATTACACACTGCTCACTAACATTGGCCGACTCTTATCTTTAGAAACCCATATATGCATTCTATTTCCCATGCTTACTCATCCCCTTATCTATATAACCAATAGCACTAATCTCTCCTATCTATACAACCAATAGCGTAAACCACGCTTATCTATGCTTATTGGACTCCTACGTATATATAGGGATATTCTAGCTTAGTTAGTTCTTTAGCTTGACCTAGCTGAATTCACCTTATTCATCTACTCTTGACTCCTCGACACGAACTCAATCCTACTTGCCTTATGAAGGGAGTAGTGCATCTTTGATACAGACAATCTGACTTAGCCCTATTGAGGGAGTCATTAGATGTGGGACTTACAGAGTCAACGGTCTAGAACAAATGAACAATAAACCAGACTGATCTAGAGGATAAGGCCTAAACAGCCGTAACAGGGGGGGGGGGGGCAGATGACAAAGCGCTGCGGAGCTAGGATGCTTGCACAACCGGAGTCAAACTAGCAAATGGAGCTGGAGCTCATTGTACACAGGCCGGAAGGGCCAATCTATGCCAGGGGGTGGGCCCCCTGCTGTGGTGCCCCACAGCAGGTGGTGGCTTCAAGTCCACTGATTATCCAGGTTCGCATGTTCAGGCAGGGAGCACCCTATAGCCGTCACTTAGAACACTGAGTACTGCCCCTAGCCTGTTTAGGACTAGGGAACATCAAACGCAAAGGTGCTCTTGTTCTCCAAGAGGAAGTCAACCAGCCACGCATGGCGCAGCTGATGGTTGGGTTTGTCTTCCCTTCCATGTTGTGGGCAGTTGTAGAGGACATGTTGTATGGTTTCCAGGGGAGCACTGCACCTACAGGTGACAGATTCCTCCTTGAAGAATTGGGCTCGGAACGCCCCAATTGGGGCATGTCCGGTGATGCATCGCACCACACAGGTGGTCAAAGCATGGCTGTGACCAGTTTTGCGCATCCATGGCCCATTATTTACATGGGTCGGAGTAAGTGGGGTGTCCTTTTTTGCATAGAGTGTCAAGAAATTGGAGCCAATATACTTTTTGGACTGGAAAAGAGATTTCTAGCTGTTAAGCATGCGTGTGACTGCTTCACGTTGTGCAAAGTCAGCAGAGATAACCAGTGCTCCGCCCGCCTCAACGCGGGTCAAGACAGTGCTGATGTGTGCCAGTTGGTGGTCTTCAATCTCCACCCCATTCATAATGTGGTGGAGGTGGATCTTGTGGATGGCGCGGAGCTGCAGCCAAGGCAGCAGCACATCACACACTTTGAGGGCGGACGCTTGACCTGAGTGGTGAGATGCATCAAGGGAGCGTTTAAGGGCATTGGTGGAGTTGGAGGAGATGTGGACATCATGTATGTCCTCTAGTCCAATGTCAGCTGCCTGCCGGATGCCTTCCGCAATTGCTTGCAGCTCGGCGTCATCAGACATAGAGAGGCCGGTAGCATACCAGTCCTCATATAGGTCCCCAGCATGCCAGACATGGTAGACCGCAACTGACTGCATGGGAGGGGGGGGAGTGGATGCATCAGTAACAATGCAGATGCTCCAGGGGGAATGAGAGGCCTCATTGACAGCACTCTTCAGTGATGTGATGCAGTCTTTCATGAAGTCCTCACGGTGGTCACTGCCCTTGGGTGGGGGGGTGACGATATCGTAGACAATGTGACCAGGGAACAAGTCCTTGGGTCACATGCCCGGTTGGTTGAGTGGGTGGATAGGGTCTAGATCCACAGAGGAGAGGCCAAGATTAGACCAGGCCTCTACGACAGGCGATACGAGTTTCCCAAGCCTATGGATTGGGTTGCGGGTGTTGAGGGTCTCGACTGAGAATTTTTGGTTCCCATCGATGAGGTGACAAAAGGCGTGTGAGGCCTGAAGTGCATGGGAGCAGACATGACTCCTTTCCACCAGCTTCTTAACATAAAGGTGGATGGGGGGGATGCCTGCAAGGGTCTTGGCAGCCCCATTTGGGGATGTCTTGAAGGCACCAGTGATCCAAAGGCAAGCGCGCCTTTGCATCTTCCGGAGGTTATCGAGGGGGCCTGCCATGCGGGCCCCCTTGTACATCCAGAGCCTGCTCCCGTATGTGGCAATGGGGAGAACACAGGCTCGGTAGAGCATCCATTTGTGCTTGGGCCTGAGCCCGCACACGGAGTTGCTGAGGGAGAGCATAGCCTTCATGGAAGTGAGGGCTTTGTTCGTGTATCACTTGATGTGTTCCCTAAATGTGAGGGGATGGTCAAAGAAGAACCCAAGGTAGTGCCAGATGGTGCCAGGTCGGAGGGGGGTGTCCCCAGTATATGGGGCATAGCCAAGGTTGATGTCAGGGTTGATATCGCTGTGTTTTTGAGAGAAGTGGAATCCCTCGGACTTGCTGCACTCAAGCACCAGACCCATTGCCTGGGTGAGCTTGAATACAACTTTGTAAGCTCTCTTGAGCTTGATAAGGTTCTGATCAAACATGTCCAACTGCACTATGATGGTGCCATCGTCCACGTAGGAAATTAGAGAGGCTATGTGAACCCTCCATTCAAATTCCTTGAGGAGGGGTTCAAGGCATAGAGCAGAGAGGATAGGGGACAGGGCAGAGCCCTGTCCCAAACCAACGCTGGATGGGAAGAGTGGGGACAGTTTGTTGTCCCACGCATATCTAGTATGACGATCAACGAGGTATGACCTGAAGAATGCAACCACTTCTGGCGCAAATCCCTGTCTCTCAAGGATGTGTAGGAGGACCTCATGGTTTACCGATGGAAAGAACTGAGCCAGGTCAAAAGCAACGATGCTTGTCTTGAGTTTAGCATGCCATCTGGACCGGACAACATGCATGAGGAAGCAACCAGCATCCTTAGTGGAGTTCTGACAGACCCCTCCGAACTGATTGGGGTGGAGTACACCATGTTGAGCAGCTTCAAACTGCATCCTGGTGGACAACATTTTCTCTAGTAGTTTACCCAACATGTTCAAGAGAACTATTGGGCGAAACGACTTGGGAGTGTCATACAATGGTTTACCTGGCTTGGGTATGACCACTGTAATGGATGTTTTAAACTCAGCAGGCCAATGGCCTGATGAGAGACAAGTGTTCGCAAGCCACAAAAGTAGTTTGCTGCACTGATCATCTTGGGTGATCCATTTAAGGTGATGCCATGAGCTGTGATCCGGCCTGGGGGCGGATCGATTCAAAGTGCCTGATAAGGCTTCCGACATCTCAGCAGCAGAGTAGGGGACCCACGCCCGAGTTGTGGGTGAGGTCCAAGCGTTGCCCAGCTTGTCAAGGTCGATGGGCCTATCAATAGCTGAGTTGAAGGTGGAGTGCAGTGCGTTCCATAGCGACTCCGTGGTGCTGCATGGCACGCCTTGGTACGAGATGGCCTTGACCGGGGGGTGTCTTGCGTGGGCCCACCCAGTCCATGAGATCCCATGGTCTGAGGTTAGTGTTTGCAATCTCATCAATGCATTCATCGAAGTGCTTACATTTTGCTTTATGCGTGGCAGCCTTGAAGGCCTTCCAGTCCTCTGGGAGATCAGAGCTCATGGCCTCAGACCTTGTCCGGGCACAGTCCAAGTCCCACCAAGACTTAGACCGGGCGCAAGCCTGGTTAGCCTTAGCATGATGGGACCATGCCGTTTCAAAGCCCTCAGCTATCGCCTGAGCAACCAGTTGAGTTTGTTCTGCTGACATGATGTCAGGGATTTGGATGAGCCCAAGAAGTAAATGCACTTCCACAAGGAACATGTCTTCTTCTTCAGAGTTGATTTTGATTGACATCTTCCCTTCGGGGAACTCGACCCTAAGGGGGATGTCTAGGAGTAGAGGGAAGTGATCAGGCTCACTCTTATCACCTATTGTCAGGTCAGCTGTGTATCCCCAGAATGCAGGGACAAACACAAGGTCAAGGACTGAGCCGCATAGAGCCGAGTTGTATGGCTGATGTGTGACCCAACCTGAGGGGGGGGTAATCCTCTCAAGGCTGAGGGCGGCCGCACACTCTATGAGCCTATTGGCCATGGGGTGCTCATGATTGAGGGTAGCATCCCAATGCACTGAGGGGCAATTAAAATCACCCCCCATGTAGCTAACATTGGGGAAGGCATCCAGGTGATCCTCAAGGAATCAGATTGCGGATCCATTCTCATCCAAGTAGACGGTCATCAAGTGTACTGGGCCAAGATGACCTCATACAGTGATGAGCATGACATCACGGTGGTTGACAATGTCTGATTGGAGCTTAGGTTTAACCAAGTGGATGGCTTGGTTGACTAGGCCATGATGTGCGGCCTATCTTTGGCTGTGTCAAACCCTTTGGGGAACATGGGAATCCAGTCCAGGTGGATGGGAGGACCCCTGATGGGGATTCCATCTTTCTCGGTCAAGGAGGCTGTATACCATACAGTGGCCCATGGGGGCTCCTGCAGGAAGAGGATGTCAGTGACGTCCTTGCGACATTCTAACAGATTGACTGTCCAGTGTTGTTTGTGCCCGACATTTTGGCAGTAGATTCTGAGCATATTTACATTGCAAGTTGTACTAGACATTAATCAAGTAACTTTTTGTCGAATTGCTCAAGTACCCTCCCTGCGTCCTTGGAGCCTGTCTCCTGTAACAGTAGGGAAGGGGGTATTAGTGGAGGGCACAAAGCGTAAGAGCTCATTGCCTACCTTCTGGGCAGTGTACTTGGCCACTAGCCATTTGGCATCGTAGCAGTGTTTCCAAAAGGAACACTTTCTGTCGTTAGACTCATGGGCGAGTCCACAGTTGACGCACCAGGAGGTGTGTGGGCACTTATGACCTGCTAGTGTGGCAAGTCTTGGTGGGGTAGCCTTGGGGGTGGCCTTGCAGCACGCTGCCAAGTTGCAGTGATTGCGGGCATCATGGGGCCCGCCGCAATAGGAGCACAGTTGAGCTCTGAAGGGACAGACCTCCTTGCAGTGGCCAAACCTCTAGCACTTTGTGCAGATAGGGATGCCTGTCCGCTTATCAGCAGGCAGGATGGTCAGAGACTGGGACCCGAGCATGAAGCTCTTGTTCCGAAGGCTGCGGAGGTGGGTACCTCCCCGAGAGTCATAGATGTTGAAAAACATGGTACATGAGTCCGACGTCTTAGAGTTTCTGACCATGCAGGGGAGCGCCCCTTGGTACAGATGGATTGCACCTTTCCATTTGCAGGATTCAAGAATTGCCTTGACCTCCAGTGGAGTGATGGGAATGGGCTTCCCAGTTTCGTTACGAGTCCTTATGTTTACATAAGTAACTCGTTCATCATCCTGGGTTTGCGGGGAAAATTCAGCGTACCCAACAAGATCCAGTGTTGTTTTTCCCACGGTTAGTAATTTTGAAGTGTTCCGAGAATTCATTAGAACATGATCAGTAAACATTTTGAAGTACATCAGTAACACTTTGTAGTCGTGGAAATATTTTTCTAACTGTGGGAATCAATATTAGCCGACGCGCGGATTTCGAGCAAAAAAGGCAACTGCTAACATAAGCTGCATTCAATATTATAATTTCGAGTTAATTGGTCTTATGTTGGGATATCTCAAGAATTAATTAATAACTGTCCACTGCATAATCATGCTTACGTTTGTCAACTACGCTGTTAACTCTAACAGCGTAGTTGACAAACGTAAGCACGATTACAAGAGGCTTCTTCCGCTTTGGGCCAAACTTTTCCCACACTACAAAACATTGAATATCTCAACAATGACAAGACCTATGGATGCAATTTAAATTGCTATCACTAGATATGGTGAAGGGCTACCCAATTGGTATATTTGTATGTATTTGTATCTGTTTGTTCACCTTCAAACATCATGATCAAAAGCAGCTCTCTCACTACAAGCATGTTACAAATGAATATCAAGTTTGTATATGACTTTGCCACAGCTAGCCAAACAAACAATACCATTGAAGTTCCCACAATATAAATCATTGCATATCTTAACAACAACAAGGCCTATGGATATAATTTAAATTGCTAGTGTTAGATATGGTGAAGTAGTACCTCATGTATATGTTTGTAAGTGTTTGTATTTGTTTTTATTTTTCTAAACCTCATCAACAACAATTTTCTTGCTACATATTACAAATGAATACTGTCTGTATATCACTTCATCACATCTGGCCAAACAAACAATAATATTAAAGAAATTCCCACAATATAGATGATGCTTATCTCAGCAAATACAAAGCTGATGGACATGCTACTACTAGACATTGTAAAGGAATACATGATGTGTTGATTTATATGTGTTTGTAGTTGTTTGTACCCTTCCAAATCTCATTATCAACAACAACTTTTTTACTACATATTACAAATGAATATCATCTGTATATTACTTTGCCAACATCTGGCCAAACAAACAATATTAATGAAATTCCCACAATATACATAGATGATACATATCTCAGCAAATACAAGGCTAACAGACACAATTGAAATTGCTACTACTCCTAGACCTATGGAGGGGGTACACCAGGAAATGTATATTTATATTTGTTTGCCTTTCCAAATTTGATTATAATCTCTTATTATATCTATTTTAATATCACATTTATATATTACTTGGCCATAAGCATAGCCAAACAAGTCAATGTGGATGCTCCTGGAATCTATAATGCTCAATATCTTGACAATGGCTAGCTATATGAGTATGGTTAAATATAGTATGTGATAATACAACGAAAAACACTTAACAGGCATATGTACATTTGTTTGAACTTTGTCTTTGATGATGATATTTCTATTTTTAGCATATCTGATAAGTTTTTGATGAACCCAGGATGCAAGGCTAGAAATAAAATGTTAAATGTTGAATGGTTGATATACATTTCAATACTATAGGAACTTGTTTCTATTATTACAAGTTCTTTATCAACCCAGGTTTCAGGCAAAAAATTGATTGATTGATTGATTGATTGATTGATTCATATTTCAACACTGCAGGAAAATATTTCCATAATGGGATTTTTCTTCTCTTGTGGCTTTTTACAGCATTTTTCCACAAACACAAAGTATTGTGACATAATTTACATGTATTTGGGATGCTTACATAATGCTTTTGATGATGCCATCAAAATTATGCATATCTAATATTTCAAAGTGTCATGTTTGAAAATTTATTTTGTGTTTTTCTCCATAACCAGTAAAGCTATTAACTTTGTTTTGATATATTTGGAATGTACAAACATGGCTCTACAATTTCCTTGTTGAGCATATTTTTCCCACAGTCTATTTTGAGCAAAATACTAGAAATGTCCAGATTCAGCTAGTTTTGAAGGTCTGTGTGTTATGTCAGGGGTGAACAAACATCTTATAACAACAATGACCCTTACCAAACATGACCCTTGTGGAAAATTACACTAAACATTGGAATAATCAACAACTACTACTATATTTACCTGCAATACAAATTAGATTGATTTCTCTATTTATTGGCACATATCACATGATCTATTCCACCATATAAGTATACCAAATACATGACAACAATCTGAATGTCCATGATCCTGGGAAAAGTTATTTCTGATAGTTTTTGTGTTTTCTCCATAACCCAGCAAGCTATGGCATTGGGTTTTGTGCACAGGTATTGCTTGTTTACTTGGTAACATTTTCTCATGGTCACATGACCTCTATAAACTATCATCTACATTGTTTCTACTCATTTACAACTTCCTGAATGTGGAATGGAGCCACACAGTGTGTTGGCCCACTCCACCCAAGTAGGCATTTGGATCAATATTACTTCCTTGGTGATTTAACTATTTGGTATATTCTTTGTTTATTAATTGTCTTGAAATTTAAACAATTAGTTTAAGTTTCACAATTGGGTAGTCCAATCTATAAATAGGTACATTGGATAAATACTGTGGGTGTACTAGAAGTCTATATCAGCCTACTAGAGCTGTGCAAATAGTACAGGGGTAAAGTATTAGTAAGAAGTAAACTAATATTTGTAAAAGGAATAAGAACATATCACAAGGTAGATAGAATTACACCAAGGTAGTCTCAAGGTATACAGCAGCATATAGGTGCATATACAATAGAACAAGGTATATCTGAGCAACTAGATGTGAGGCACATATGCACTCACCTTACACACATCTGGTTTGGGCACAGGGGTGATTGGCACTACTTGGTCTAGACAGCACATTCAGGGGTGCACACCCAGCCACCAGGTGATGGTTCTACCATATGGAATACACCACTGCACCATCCATGTCCACCATGCTAGCTGCTCACTAGCAGATGTGGGCAGACAGTCACTGGTAATGTGGCAGGTGCCTCTGTAGTTCTTGCTGCAGCTCTTATTGTTGCAATTTTGCAGTTGTTATTTTCACTGAGAGGGGTGGGTATGAGAGAGGGTGGTGGTATCCATGGCAGTGGGACTTGGCATTGTACTTGGCAGTATTGTGAACAATCATATGGCAGGGAGGTGATGGGTGGGGCAGCTGGGAATGTAGGGGTAGAGGTTGACAACAAGGCTAACAGGTGATGTAGTATCTATCAACAATATTCAGCCATTGCCAGTAATGGCCAAGAGTAGGCAGCAGGGGTCATTATAATAACAAGCACCTTGGACTGACAAGCTCATATTACCAAATGGTTAATCTGCATGCTTTATGCACATGACATGTAACCTTGAGGCCTTGTATTTGACTCTCCAAAATATTGCATTTTTGTGTATTAAATAAGCAATGATAACTATGATTAAGTAAGCAATCTGGACAGTATGCATGGACTTTATGAGGAGTTGTTCCAAACTGGGTCTGAGCATCCAACTAACAGCGTGGATTTATGGACTTAGCTTTGACTTGGCTCAGATGCAGACTGCCAATTAAGCAGGGCTCCCTGCCAAACAGGGTCTGAGCTCAGACTGCAGACACCTGCATTTGTCTGTGTGGTCTGTGTGGCCCATATAGCTCAGTGTAAAATCCCCAGAGAAGCTACTGAGTTGGTTGTATATTTGGAACATACAAATATGGATCTACATTTCCAAGTTTGTTAATTTTTTCACATAGTCCATCTATGAGAGTCTCAGTCCCTACTTTACCAGCTGACTGGTTTTTAAGGGAAGTGCCTAGATATATATGGTTACCTTTTGTTGTTGGGTATTTGTATAGGATCTATAAACACCAACTTCTATTGGCAATTCATATGCAGTTGCTTATATCATACACGATGGATATGGGTGAAGTTGTAAGGGGATCACTTGTTTGTCCACATCTAGCCATCAGAATCACTATTGCACAGCTCACATAGCCTCACTGTTATATCTATTATTCTGACACACACTGCTTTAACCCCTTGACAGATAGTAGTTTACTCTGGACTAACATATCACAGATGTATTGTTGCATCAGTAGAGTTACTGATATCAGATTCTGTTGTTATTTGAGACATAGGTACAATGTACTGTATATAAGGTGCCCCTTCCTCTCCATGGAAGGGCACCTTTGCAATAGACTTGGATTGGGTTCTCTGCTCATGATCAAGCCCCTAGTGCTCTATGCTCATCCCTTCCCTGCATGGTTGTTCATACTGTGTATACTACTCCCTGCCTGAGCCTCTTGGCAACACAACCCCTTACAGAAGTGCAACAAATATTTGGCAAGCTCAAATGTGTGGTCATATTACATCTTCATGTTGTGTATCCATCAGGCCTTCCATGATATCAAGCTACTCCCTGTACCCTACAATCTAATTCTAGGACAATGCCTGACAAGTGTTCCAGAACCAAACTTATCAACAACAAAAAGTAATATAAAGTTGAAGAGATTCTGGATAGCTAGTTCTATTGCAACAACCTGGTTCTAGAAATATAAAGAAAAGTTAATCAAAAAAAAAAAACATAAGGACTCGTATCTGCCAGTAATGGCCCTCTACCTCAAGTCATATGTGACGGTGGAACCAAAGAAGGGGAAGTTGGGGATGCGGAGGAAGGTCTTGGAGGACCTGACCTCAACCCATGTCTCTGTCTCAGCCCCCCGAGCCTCCTTTGCCTTGGCGTCAAATAACTGGTAGAGGACCTGGAGGTTGTCTTTGGAAGGCACAGAATCCATGATGAGGGACAAACCCCCGAGATGGTTCCATGTTTCCATGACAGCACGGACAGTTCGTCAATTGGAACTGAGGATACTGTTGATTGTTGGTATAACAGGAGCATTGTCCCAGTATACCGGTGGGGAGCAGAAGACCACAACTTCTTTCCAAGAGGAGCTGTGGGTGGTAGAACACTTCATGTTGGCGCAAGCCCATTCAGCATTTGTGCAGGAAGTGGCAGCCCCGCCTGCAACAATTTGTTGCGCTTGGACGATGGATGCATTGGGAGCTGAGGGGAAGGACTTGGCCATCTGGACTAGTCCTTCAGCCATGGCAGTGGTGCCCTTCCTCCTCTTAGAAGGGGGAGGTTGGGGGAGAGCAGCAGCAGCAGCTGCAGTAGAGGCAAACAAGGCCGGGGTAGGCCAAGGAGGGGGAGGCAGAGGCCGTCTAGATGACCGGGCTGGGATAAGCTTCCTTTGGGGCCTGCAGAGACCTGCAGGATTGGAGGTAGCATTGGACGAGTGGGGGGGCCGCTGCCCTGACCCGGGAGGGCCATACTTAGGAGGGGGAGGAGCATCAGGGGGGAGCTGACTCTGAAGGCTGTCAATGACCTGTTGCAGGGCAGCGACTTGAGAGGTCCCATTGGCAACATGCCAGATGAGGCCGAGTATACGACCTGAAGGAGCTCAGTGGCAAAAGTGTCAGTGAGGTGGGCAGGGACGTGGTATCCCTTTTCAGTCCAGAGGTTCATAAGCTCTGTTGTGTTGTGGAGCAACAAGGTAGCCGCCTGGACGTCAAGCTCTGCTGATTCTTTCGAACCAGTTGGGAGGAAGGTGTCAGCAGGGTTGTCAAAGCTCTCCTGGAAAGACTTCATCTCCACCCCCTCCAAGGTTTCCTCTCAGTCCTGGGGAGGTGGGGCTGGGGCTTTGGTGGATGACAATGTGACAGTGTCGTTGTCTGCTGCAGTATCCATCAGGGTGGAAGAATCCTCCTCTGATGCGGGTGCAGGCATGGGTGGTCAAAAGAAGACCCATTGTGCAATAGTAGGGAGGCCCGGGGGTCTCTGAGGAGTGGTGCTCCTGGTTGGAGCAGGGGAGGAGGACCTGCGAAGGTAGTTGCAAATGTCTGGCGGTTTCGAGGCGCGTTCTGCTGATCGCTGGGATCAGCCAGGTGGGTTGTCTTTGCCCATGTCAAAGGCATGGGGCTTGGTTGGTAGAGCATTATCAGGGGTGATCTAGGGCAGCAGGGTGCATAGAACGACAATGACAACTATGGTGGTGGCTGTGCATGTCATGGTAACAAGTCAAGAAGCAATTGATGTGCAATGGTCACATTACCGTTGCCATGTCTTCATTGGTTCTTTTCAACCACATCAACAACATCTGCCAAACTGCCAACACCAACACCAACACCAACGCACCCATGCCGCCAATGCCAATGCATCAAATGCCAACTGACGTCAACATGACGACACACAAGATGGTGTGGGGCGAAGGATAGAAATGGATGTGGAATGAGGGGATGACGAGGAAAGGGCACCCCGAGGGGCAGAACCAGGTGAGTTGTACACCACTGCTCACCCACACACTCACCATGCAGTGCGTCCCCCCCCCACTTCAGGAACTTGAGACAAAGGATATGGCTGCCAACAGCAACAGTGAGGAAGGCGGCAACAACAACAATGAAGACAGCAACAGCAACAGCAGCAGCACCAACAACAGCACAATAACAATGACAACTACAACAAAGATGACCACCACCACCACAAGGACAACAAGGATGAGGACAACTAAGGACAATGACAACAATGGGGACAACAACAAGAAAAGCAGCCAGTGCTGCTGCCACTGAAACCCAGGCTGCTGATGATGCCATGGGGGCCAACAAGGATGATGGGGGGGCGGGAGCCCCTGCCCCTGCCCATATTCAATTATGTTTTATAATCCATGTATTATATTTAGTAGCAAGATATATCATTATCCTATCAATGTATGTAGAACGTTAGTAAGTAAACCGTTATATGTAAGTAAGTAATTTATAAATGAAGAAAGTAACTGAGTCCGCATGGACTTTTGCAGTCTGCGCAGAGTCTGCAAGGACATGTGGGGGACTGTAAAGTACAGGTGATATGCCCCTGGGTGCATTTAGCATCATTGATCTGGTTGGTTAATACCAAGCCAAACTCCCTGAATGCAGCCTTCCTCTCCTCTTTCTTGCCTGTCAGCTTTGGAGAGTGTTCAATAGTTACCCTCTTGGCAGCCCAGTCCACAATATGGTGGCCAGGTTTGTGAGGGGGAAAGTGGGGGACACATCATCACTACAGTCATGAGTCCATAATCCCTGATTTAATTTTCCGGTGCTTGGTGGGTGACATGCAGCTGACTGACAAATGTGCTTGCCTGTTGACCAGGTTCTGGTAGTGTGTCCCTTGGACAATGTCCTTATGTGGTAGTGGCTTCTTTCAACCAGCTTATGTATGTGTAAGTGGATGGGAGGTAGCCCTCCAAGGGTCTTGGATGCCCCTCTTGGGGTAGTCCAGAATGTGCCTGTGATCCAAAGAGCGGCTTTGCACTGCATTTTTCTCAGGAGTTCCAGGTGGCCTTTAATTCAGGCTCCCTCCACATTCCATATCTGGCACCCATACATTGCAATAGGCAGTATGCATGCATGGTAAAGGCCTCATGCAGAATTACCTAATGCAAGTAGGGCCCTGGTGGAAGTCAGGGCCTTATTCACATACATCTCCACATGTCTCTTGAATGTGAGACTGCAGTCAAAATAGAAACCCAGGTACCTCCAAATGAGGCCTGGGACAAGCAGGGTTGCCCTGGTGTAGGGGGTGTGGCCTAGGTCAATGCTTAGGTTGGCATCTGATTTCTTCTTTGAAAAGTGAAACCCTTCTGACTTCATACAGTATGTTCTAAGATTAGTCCCATGGCTCTTGTCATGGTAAAGATCAGGTCATAGACCCTCCTAAGAATGGCTATGTTGATATCCCATGCCTTTGATTGGGCTATAATTGTCCCATCATCAACATATGATATTAGATCTGATTCCCAGTTTCTCCTATAGAATTCTTTGAGGAGGACTGCGAGGGTGAGGGCAGACAGGATTGGGGACAAGGCTCTGCCTTGTCCCAAGCCAACACTTGAATTGAGGGGGGGGGATTCATTGTCCCCCCACACATATCTTGTCTTCTGACCCACCAAGTATGACCTGAAAAATACAACAATTTCTGGCACAAATCCTTGGCCTTCCAGGATGGTGATTAATACCTCATGATTTATTGTGGGAAAGTATTGGGTGAGGTCAATGTGACAATGCTTGTCTTAAGTCCACATGACCATCCTTCTTGGACCACGTGAGTGAGGAAACACCCTGCATCTTCAGTTGAGTTCTGCTGAACCCCTCCAAACTGATGGGGGTGTAGGATACCCTCTGCCTGGGCTTCAAATTGCAGGTGGGTGGACAGCATTTTCTCGATCAGTTTCCCTAACATGTTAAGAAGTATGATTGGGCAGTATGATTTTGGAGTGTCATAGGTCAGCTTCCCAGGTTTGGACAGTACTTCACACTCCCCCACATCCTGCAGAGGATTCTGATTGGAATCCGGAATCCAGAGGAATGCAGGAGGATTTTGAGAAAGTTTTAAAACAGAAAATTCCTTTGAGGAATTCCACAATATTCTGCTCGGAACACAGAATTCCGATCAGAATCATCGGAATTCTGCAGAATTTTGAGGAATTTCTCACAAAGTGTGGAAGAAGAAAATTCTCAAAGGAATTCCGCAACATTCCGCTCGGATTCTGATCAGAATTCATAAGTTTTAAGTCAAAACAGTCAATAAAGTCAATAGTATATCTAACATTTTGGACTCCAACCAAAAGTCGTGCACCTCACTTACAGATCAGACACATCACACATCCACCATCACTCTCACACTCAAACACAACCTCAAAGTGATCTTAATTAAAAGTAAGAACAGAGTATGATATCAAGTAGTGCCCCAAAAAAAATACATTGCTAAAAATACATCTCAACCTACACTGACCATATGCAAGCAAGATGCACACCCTGAAAAGAGAATGGTCAGTTGAAAGGGCAGAGTGTATGCTTTCAGAAACACCCAGGCTCGGGATGTGTCGTTGAGCAGTCATCTTGCAGTTAATTAAATCAGTTGGTTACAGTTAGTGGCAGGTAAGAGCAGGTACTCACCATATGCAATGGCGAAGTGCATCGGGAAAGAGGTGTGGTCAATCAAAAGAGAACCATGAACGCTCTCAGGAACTTCCTCTCTTGGCGCATACGGTTCGACGGTTGTCATGCAATAAAAAAAACAAATTTATAGGGCCAGGATGAAGAGAAGGCACTCACCATATGAAACAAAGGCACAAACCGTGACAAGCGTGCGGTCATTCAATAGAGGAATAGGAACGCATCCAGGAACACCAAGCGTTATGCCATACAGATCAGCGGTTGTCTTGCAATAAAAAATTTGAGTTTATGGGGCAGGGTGATGAGGAGGCACTAACTTGGCATATGACAAAATCAATCGTTCATTGTGCGCATGGGACGTCAAGAAATAGAGAGTTCAGCGCATTCAGGAACCCTAGGCGTTTTTCTAAACGGCCCAGAACTCGGCACACAATGAGCAAAATGATTGGTGAGGAGATGAAGTGAGGACTTACTCACCTAGGGCCACTCCCGGGACACTGCACATCCCACATGCTTAACGTCCGGCTCAGGGAGACATAGGATAATGAGGAACGTTAGTCATACCTGTAAAGAACATGGCGTTGGTATATCAGTTAACAAGATGAAGGTAGGGGTAGATGACGAGGAGGTACATACATTGTATGGGGTACAAGCCATCGTTTCTTGAATGGCTGGTATGGCCATGTAGACACTAGGCGGGATGTTCAGGAACCGTCGGCGCTTTGCTGAACGGTGCAGGAACGATAATGGGGTGCTCAAAATGACAAGTTATGGGATAATGGCCAAGAACGCACCTAGGCAGATGCACAGGGAACCATATAACGAAAAGGACATATGTCCAGGTAGAGGTCGTCAATGACATTTAGGAAATGGCCTGGTTGTGGTAAACGGATGCGTACTCGCTGTGGAAAGTGCGATTTAGTAAAAAAAGGGACAAAGTTGAAGTGTGACTCACCGAACGAGTGCGTGAGGTGGTTGATCTTTAAACAAATATTTTTCCACACCTGTCCTGGCATAATGCATCGATGATTAGTCACTAGCATGCGATATGAACAAGGTCTGGGGTGGTTACAGTATATTAGTGCATGCATATGGGGTTGGTAACATTTATGACTTGCAACAATATCGGTGATGTTGATGGGTAATTGGCCATGTTGAAGACAATTCATATGTCGAGTTAATACTGAAACAGCTTTGTTAGTTGAGATCAGAGTGACGCTGGATACAGAAAAAAAATGACATCAAACGGGTACGCACCCTGCCTTTGGCTTGGCGGCGCTTGCCTTGATGGTGGTGGCGGCTTTTGTGCGCTTGCGGGCTTCGTCGTCCTTGTTGGTCACTTAGGTGGCACACTTGCAACCATGGGTGGAAGGCAGGGGCGTCACACAGACGTGGCCGCTCCTCATCGTCGGGCGTTCAGCAGCTTCGGCAGCAGCAGCAGTGGCGGCGGCTTTGCGGGTTGACATCGTGATTTGGCAGAGTTTTTGCTGGGTTGCTGGGTGCTGGGTTGCTGGGCCTCAGTGTGGTTGAGGTTGATGATGTGCCCATTGTTGATTGATGAGGTGGCCAATAAGTCACGTGACTAAACACGTGACCACAACGCGTCTATTATGTCCCTACAATGCTCCGGAATTCTGTCCAGGAATTCCGATAGAATTCCTGTGGGCTCTGTCAGAATTTCAGTGTTCTGAAGCCAGAATTCCTGTGGAATTTCATTCCGCTCGGAATCTGAGCAGAATCTGTTCGGAATTTTTGTCAATTTTTACAGCCATTTTCTATAACCTCTGCAGCCGAAATTCTGACAGGAATCCACTGGAAGATGTGGGGGAGTGTAAAGACCTTGGTTTGGGAATGACAACCATGTGCGAGGCTTTGAAATGATCCGGCCAGTGCCCACATGATGTTACAAATTCCCTTATCATGCACCCTATCTGTCTTTTTCTTCTTACTCACTGTTGCTTACTCATACTTACTAATATTGGTTTGCATTACTCAGACAATTCTCCATTAGTCCTATTTATCCCATGCTTACTCATCCCCTTTATCTATATAACCAACAGCATTAATCCCTCTTATCTATACAACCAATAGTGTAAAGCATGCTTATCTATGCTTATTGGCTTATTGGACTCCTACATATATATAGGGATATTCTAGCTTAGTTAGTTCTTTAGCTTGACCTAGCTGAATTCACCTTATTCATCTACTCTTGACTCCTCAATGCGAACTCGATCCTACTTGCCTTACAAAGGGAGTAGTGCATCTTTGAATGAACAATCTGACTTAGCCCTATTGAGGGAGTCATTAGACATTGGACTTATAGAGTCAATGGTCTAGAACAAACAAACAATAAACCAGACTAATCTAGAGGATAAGGCCTAAACAGCTGTAACACATGACAAGCATGCGTTCGCCAACCAAACCATTACAGCCTGGGTTTGTGGATCTACCAGGATCACTTTTAGGTGCCTCCATGTGATGTTATCCGGCCCAGGGGCCGAGTTATTTGAGGTGCCTTGTAGGGCATCCTCCATCTCTTTGGAGCTGAATCTGGTCCACCCCCTCCTGGAGGTGGCTTTCCAATGGTCACCCATTTCAGCCATGTTGGTTGGCCTGTTATGTGTGGAGTTGAAGGTGCCGTGGATTGCTTCCCACAGTTTGACATTGGTAGTGCAAGGTCTGCCATTATGTGTCATTGTAACAGCAGCAGGGGCCTTGCGGGGCCCTACCCAGTCCATGAGGTCCCATGGTCTCTTGGTGGTGTGAGAAACCTCCTCAATGCATGCATCAAAGAACTCTTTTTTTGCCTTTCTGGTTTCCCTTTTCAGGGCTCTCCAGTCTTCTCTGTCATTTGTAAAAGCTGCCAGTGCCTTTGCATCTGCACAAGCCACATTCCACCTCATGTCCCCATCAGGGCCCTTGACAGATATGGCAATTATGTCCCTGTGAGAAACAATGTCTGGTCTCAGCATTGGTTTGGTAGGCCGGAGCCTGCTATGCACATATGTGAGGACTTGTGGTTGGGTATCAACACTGATACCCAGTGGTGCAAAGCACGTCCACTCTGGATGAGACAGTCCCCCAATAACCAGGTTACTATCTTTTGCTGTGAGCAATGCAGTATGTCTAATTGTCCTCCAGGGTGGTTCCTGGATGAGTAATATGTCCCACTTGTCTTTTTCAGCCTCAAGTAGTGTTTCCAGCCAAGTTGTGTTCTTAGCTACATTCTGGCAGTAGATACACATGTTAAAAACTCTATTCATTAATACAGAGTTGTTGCAGTGAGGCAATGATGCTCTCCAACCTGGGGGTGGGGTCCTGGAGGAGAAGCATCAGTGAGCTTACTAAGAGGGGTGACAACCAGGTCACCCACTTTGAACACCTTGTATTGTGCTAAGATCCACTCAGCATCAAATCTGTGCCACCAGAAGGGGCAACTGCTGGAGTCGGACTGGTGGCCTGACTTCTGACAGTTGACACATCTGTCTGTGTGTGGGCATGGCTGTCCTTCCAGGGTAGCCATGACAGGGGGAGTAGCCTTTGGTTGTGCTTTGCAGCATGCACCAAGGACTCGGTGGAAATTTTCAGCATGGGGCCTGCCACACTTTGGACATAGGATTGCCTGAGACGGGCATGCAGCCACTGTGGACCAATGCCCAAACCCCCAGCATCATGTGCAGATAGGCACACCTTTTCATGGCCTTGCTTTCTCAAATCAGAGTCTGTGGGTCCCATATTGAAATGACGTACCCTCCAGTGCCTTCAGATTGGCGCCTCCATGTGAATCGTAGATTTCAAAGAACAGGAAGGCATTGCCCAAGTTCCCTGTTGCTTTTACCACTCTTGGGGGGGATGAGTGATAGAACCTAAGTGCCCACTTCTGATTGGCATTACACCTTTCCATAAGGATGCCAAGGGCCTCCTTAAAGTCACAGGAATGGGCTTCTTCTTCTCGTCCAATTTGGGCGAGAGTCCATAGAATGGGAAGTCCACCACCATCACAGAAGACTTTGACAAGCCAGCTTCAACATTGATGGTGGTGTCCTTAGTGCCTCGCTTCTCTGCTGCTTGGATAAACCAAGCACGGATCAGGTCTATGTCAGATTCTTTTGGGAGGTTGTTGCATGTGAGAGAGATGCTCCCGAGTGTTCTTTCCTCCGTTAGAATCTTGAGTTTTGAGTTACCTTTCTGTAAGGCTTCATTGAGGGTGTAGGTGCAAGGGTCTGAGCTCCACTGCACCTGCAGGGAAGAGAATACCAACAGTGACTTGCATGACTGCCCATATGTGGTAGACTTGTGTTTAAGTGGAGCACTAGTCTTGGGGGGTTGGGCTAGTGCCTGTTGCACTCCCATGATCTTCGAGGGGGGGAGGTGTGGGAAGGCCTGGGCCAACATCACTAAACCTGCCTCATGTTCTGTCTGTGCTCTCTTTGGATTGGAGGGCCCAGGTACTGGTGGGAGGGTGGCTGCAATCTGAGAGTACAGCGGCCCTTGGGACACTAACCCCATTTTCCTAAACAGATTATTATCAGGGTTCCTGCAGGAAGGTTGTGTGAACCTGGCAGTGCATCTAACACCTGCCAGGTCCAAGTTGCAATATACATAGGACTTGTTTGGGTTAGGAAGCTGTCCTGGGGGGTTTATGGGTGGGGGTGCAGGGGCATGATGAGCCTTCTGTTCCTCAGATAATGCAGTGCAAACTGAGCTCGCAATGCTGTCAACAAATGCCCATGTGGTGGACCGAGGGTTGTGACCATGTAGGAAATTGCAGATGAACCCCTGTTTGACAAGGGTTCATATGAGATGACCAGATGCCTCAACTAGGCTGTCCAATTCCTCAGTGTTCCATGTCCTCTTGTTCAGCTCGGCAAATTTGATGAACTCATTGATCCTGCAAACAGACGTACAGGCAGCATTGGTGTCCATGTCCCATGTCTTGGGGTCCTTATGGAATGCAAAGTAGTAACCTCCTTCAAGGTCTTCTTCAAATGTGTTAGGATCAATGCCTGAAACATCAACCATCTCAGCATCTCCCTGGCTGTCTTTACCCTTTCCCTTAGTGGAACCTGGGGTAATGGTGGCATCCTCTTTGTCAAGGTCTGTGAGGGCATCAAACATCTCATCATCACTATTGACTGGAGATGGGTGGACAGAAGAGAAAGCTTTTCTTCTTGGCTTAGTCTTCTTGATATTGAGAGCCCTTAGAATGGACTGTTGTGAGGGTGTGTGGGTCGGCAATGGGGATTTCAATGGCGGGGGATGGAAGAATATAGTAGGAAGTGGATCAATTGACCCCCCCAGAGGCGGAGGATCAGGATCATTAGGATGATGAACAGCAGCATAGCCCTAGTAACAGTAGCGTTTGTTGGGAGCAGGTGGGCTCAACCATGCTGAATGACAATAGTAGTTGTTGGTGTTACAGCGTATCTGATCTCTAACCAGATGGTGGTAAGAGATCAAGAAGAGTTTGTCCAGTACAATGTCTATGGATGACTATGGGCACTACAAGGTCTGTTGGCTGATTGTGAGAAAAATCAGGGTTTGCTGATGATTGAACAAAACCAGAGAAACTTTGAGGGCTCTCGACTAAATCCATCTACTATCATATTGATTGATTGCAACGTGATCATCACCCTGTCTGCGACACTCAATCAAGCTAAGTATTAAGCTCTCTCATGGTTGTACCATGGATTGTCCACATTGACTTTGACCCACATACATCCTACAGCAGCAAATTTGGAACCGACCTTGGTTAACCGACACAGGGCGTCACAGTGGAACAGCCCACCGCAACAATGCAGCCCACTGCAACAACACCCCATCACTCCCCGCCAGCCCATAAGTGACCACCTAGGCTAATCATCATTTTCACGAAGACCAAAATTGCAACGTGACCCAATACCAGAGTAATTGTAAACTCTTACGAAAATCACGACTCTGGGCACTCGATGATTCGGCAATAATTAGTGGAAGAAACTTACCAATTAGTGAAACTCTTGAACGTTAACTTGGACCTTCATGCATCCCTTGGTGTCAAATGCATCATGGTTGGATGACCCATGGGTATACCATCTCCGACTTCTCGAGCCTCATTTAGCCACATATATATCATGATGTCTTTCACACACATTAACTATAGCATGATGAATAAGTGAAAGGTGTAGTATTTATGATTGAATAAAATTAACCCATAGCCTCGCGTTTGATTGGGCGGCTGTCTGTTGGGACGGGTACTATAGCTTGCACTCCTACTTGGGTTATAACAAGTATAGCACCACTGACAACTAGTCTCAAACCTTTCTTGTTTTTCCATCCCCACCGTTGCCCTCCAAGTTACTTCGACAACTGCTTTGTAAATGCCAGAAACACCCAAAGAAGCGGTGAATGCTGTGTTGAATGGTATCTTTTGGGGTTCGGTCAGGTTCATCAGTATTCTAACAATTTTCTTTTTGGGCTTGTACAAGCTTGTACAAGTTGTGAAAGTGAGAAAGTGGCAAGTCGACAAGCTATGTCCAAATTTCTGCAAGTCTGGTTTGATTTCGTACAAAAAGTACTAAAGTCCACAAGTCCACAAGCACAAAAGCTCAAAACTTCAAAAGCTACGGTGTTATTTGTAATAAAAAAAACACAAGCATTAGAAAGGGGTTAAAACGAGATTAATGGGTGAATTTCGGGTTGCAAACTGGTAGAACAAGCAAAAGAATGGTAGAAAATGGAAGTACTGCAAAGAAAGACTGGGATTCTTATTAAAATGGTCTAGGTGTGTTACTGTGACAGCAGGAGTAGAAGAATGAGACAGGGAGCAGCAGAAGAATGGAACAAGGGGACTAAAGCCGCGGTAATGCAATGTGATATTGACCTGGTCTGATAGGCATGTTGCTGGGATGGTGGGGGGCAGAAGCATGGGATGACGGGCAGCAGAGGAAGGAAACACAAAACGAGGGGCGGTAGAGCAATGAAACACGAAATGAGTGGCGGTAGACGAACAAAACAACAGGTGGTGGAAGAACGAGATGAGTGGCGATAAATGAATGAGAGGAGGAGCGATGAACCAACGAAATAACTTGAATGGGCGGTAAATGAACAAAAAGCAGCAGTAGAAGAATGAAACGGCATACCGAGGGTGGTCTATTCATCAGATGACTTTGTTGGGCTACTGGGCACATAGATGTTGCGACGCCTTTGTGCCATTGCTGGGGCATTCAAAATCGGTACCTTCTGCTCTTGTTCGACCTGTGCCCCACATTTGCTCAAAATGCGATTCCAGCAGTGTTCCGTGAGATTCTTTGAATTTTCAATCCAGTTGTCCGTCAGGTCTCTGACCTTCTCGCGAGAGAACTGGCCTTGTTCGACACGTTTACCAGTGGTAAACATATCGAATGCACAGTTGAGCTATAATGACATCAAAATGAGGTGCGGACATTGATTAATATCGAGTACTAACAGCTGCTGCTGCTAGGCCAACAGCGCCTTGGGGACGGCCGAAGTCATGGCACGAGCCTGAGCAACATTTGATGAATGGAGTGAGGAGTGAGATCATGAACTCAGACTCAAAGATATTGATCGGAGGCTGGAAGCGGGAGGATTTAAGGCTGAATGGTCAAGGTAATAAGCTAAGCTTACAATGTAATCGGGATGGGTGGGAGGGACAGTGCAATTGATGGGTGTAGGTGTTTCCCAGATGGCCAGACCATCAGCCTTTATTGCCCATCGAGCGTACTTGGCGATTGCCTTGGGATTATCCTTGTAGGGTTTGGTTTCAAAAAATTGCGTCACAATTTTGAGTGCCTGACAACCAAAATATGTTTGCCTGTCGTTCATATGATCCTTTGCCTATAAAAAACGTTAATCTGTGGATTTAAGGAAGCGACTAGGAACTACGTACCATTTTGAGGATCTTGTCTCCGAAACTGACCTCAAATCCGGAATCTGGATAAACAATGTCTACAATATTTTGGATGGTATTCACAATATTAGATCCTGCGCCAGAAAGCTCCCAAGGGGATTTGACTGAACCGAGATAGCTGTTGAGCATCAGCAGGAATTGTGTCGCCCATGCAGCACGAGCGAACAGAGGTAGACCACAAGCATCAACGGATGATGTGTTCCCTTCGGTGGATGGGAGGAGAGCAATGTGGTAAAGTGGTAGCCAAGGTCTTCCACAGTGGGGTTTTTTTTCGTTTTGTGGCGCGTTTTTTGTGGTATGTGTCATATTTGTTTGTGTTGTTGTTGAGGAAGGACTTAGAGAGTTTTTCTCAACAGCCACGCGTCGTTCAATTCTTGCCTGATGGCCAACATTTTTGGAGCTTCGTTGCACACCTCGTACAATGTCCAACCTGCTTTTTGAAATGCAGATCTCGAAGTGGCCTAACTAGACATCAGATCTCAGCACATAGAGAATTCACACCTGAATCTGAAGGTGATGATAACAAATGTTCAACATTTAACTATCATCCCAATTTAAATGGTAAATTTCGTTGATGATATCTTGGTGCACGCTGATGGTTTACTCATAAAGGAATATGAACGATGGGATACTGTTTTTGTTGTGACTGATCCAGATTTAGAAGGGATGCGGGGCATGGCCATCAGATGAGCACTACTTTTCTTCTCTTTTTTGTTTGGGGACCAGTTGTACCCTTGTGCACTCATTAATTGGTTTGTTCCAGGAGATGAACCGGATGAAGATACGGGCATGTGGATGGTACAACCGGAATTTGCGGGCAATGGACGTCACACCCTTGCTGTTGTTCACCTTAACTGTATCGCACGGGCAGCACACCTTCTCCCAGTCTACGGATCCTCATTTGTACCAGAAGATCTTCATTTCTCGGATTTGCTCGATGCTTATTGTGCATTTTTTGTCAATAGAGTAATTGATCATCATACTCACGAGTTTCTATCTGAGTCATAACCAAATGTATACATTGATATTTATTACTTTTCGCATTGTAGACTTGTCATCTTGTAGACTTGTTAGACTTGTCTGCACTTGCAAGCTTGCTGACAAGCTGAAAAGCGCCGAAAAGTGCTGAAATGTCCGCAAGAAATTTGTGATCTTACTGATGTTGTGGCCATGGTTCAATTGGCGTTCTTAATCGCCTATCAAGTGCAACTATACGGCCTCAGCTGGTATGTTTATCACTCTAGTCCGATCTCTTGCTCTAATGCTTCCTGAGACACTAGGGCAGTTTTGCATTTCTGCTTAGTGAAAATTTATGTGGTCACTATGAGTGCGCTTGTTCTTTGTCTTTACGTCGGACGTGAGGAACTGACCATAGCCAACAGTCACCATGTAAGAAAATATAAGAATACTCTAACCAAGCACGACACTGAATTTCTTACGAATGATAGGCTTAATTCACGGGCTTCTTTGCGTCTGGAATTTGACGATCCGATCGATGTCATGCCGTCTGCCCTTGCCAAATCAAGTTCCAGTATAGGCCACTCAATCAGAGTCGTAGAGCCTCAGGACATCCAATTAGTTACTGTGAGCCCTGTTTATGACTTGATCGTCGTTCATATACTCATTATGACCTGTGCGTAATTGCATCAGACAAACACAAGTTTGACAGAGAGGCCTACTTCGACGATTTCACGAAAATGTAAGGTGATAGTGGCTGTTACTCCTAACACTCATACACACCCCGCTCTGTCATAGCCAATAATCCTCACAGCACAAAAGATTCCCATTTCCCCGACGGAGAGACGACGACCATGAGTCATGCATACAGTGTTTAACACTTCACTGTAGAAATATGTCAAACATTTCTGTTTTCCAACCGTGACCACACAGAATTACAGAAGTTGTAATCCGATAGAACCCTTCCTCACGAATTTTGCGAAATAAACTCTTTCCTGTCTCAACGGTTGCTAGTTTACCTAGGACAGAGTGGTGGTGCAAGTTTTCGACGCATATTCAGACTTAGCTTTGGCAGAGATAACACACACGTACACCGATTTGGCACAAGATATCCAGGACTGGATCAGCCAGGTGTGTGGTCAAGCATTTCCGTGTCGGTCAGGACTGTAACGCCAGTTCAATAGATATCCTCATATATCCTTTCTTGTAAACACATCGCGAAAGTCAGCTCTTCAGGGGAATATGATTAACGTCGACGGGGCTCCAGCGGGCTTTCAGAACTACCTCAATCATGCACATGATCTGGTCTTCAGCTTTCAGCGTTACTCGCGGAAATGCTGGAGCCTTATGCTCGGAAACTGGATGTCAAGGTCTGCCAATGATGAGTGGGTCTTCGGATGGAAGTCGCAAATCTGATCCTTGGGCTCCAAAAATCTGATTAGCAATTGGTCCAACTCTAAAGCAGCTATGTATTTCAGAGATTGAAATTCTCCACCCAAATACATCCCTACAATGGACAGAATTTTCCTCCGAAAGAGACATTTCCAAGGTAAGGGCCTGTCCAGGGTCAGTATCACCTTCAACAGTTTTCATTGTATCACAACTTACCCGCATGGTTGTCGATACTTGCGTCGAGCACAGAATTTCCCTCGGAACAATTCTGAAGAGGTGTTCAAGTCTGATCAGCAAAAATATCCAACGGGGTGAACCTACTTCGTTCTCTTGGCCTGCGCACGCCACGATATCCGTCGCCTCCCCGTTCGCGTCCACAGCCTTGATATGGACCTCTCCGGCAGGATGCTGATACCCAAGAAAACGCGGTGGGACGGTGGGTACAGGGTCGTTCTGGTTCGAAATATGTGTAAAGGTTGAACCAAGCTGGGATTAAGATAAGCTCCATATGTAATTTATCAATGGTTGTTCAGATACCGTCGAATCAACAAAGTCCGCCCATTCCTGGTTCCCTCCGCGGGGAAGACCAAAGAGGGTCGTCATCACTTGAACGGAGGGTTCGAGATTCTGCTTTAGAAAAACGGCGTCGAGAGTTGCAACAGCAGCACCTGTTTTATGGACAAGCTTAGAGTAATTTTCGTAGACTGAAGAGCTGTCTATGTTACCCAAAGAATGGCCGGTAACAAGAACCTTATTGACCCCTGTACTCTCCAAACCAGCACGAACGCCCGCGAGCATGCCGTCAGCAGTACGTTCGAAGGTCTGTTGGAAGCCATCGTGAACTCTGATATCCTCTGCCAGTCTCGTATCAAAAGGGTGTTTGCATAGCTCCTGGAGTCCACATACCATTTGCGTCAGGGAAACGCGTCGAGTTCAGTTGCACTAGCTGAATCTGTACGTCGTTTAAGATGGAGAGACTGGAGATGTGGTAAGTAATCATGCATAGTAGCCAATAGACCCACTCACACGCTGCTCTTTTCTGTGCCCTGGTGTGCGACGACGATAGACTCGGTAGCAGGATCATGCGCAACAAAATCTAAAAATGAGTAGAATGTTAAGTTGACTTATCAATAATCCGAGTAAATGGATACGCACACATCGGTATCAAACCATCATCTGGAATCAGATGCGAACGTTCAGGATAATAGAAACATCAGATATGTACACGTGCCTCCGCCAGCCTGCAACACCTTTACCCCCCCACTCAAACTCTCACAAGGTGCACCACATGTCCAACTCGTTACCGCCTCGCTCGAACAATATGCGACGCGACTGAACTGGGCAGGGCGAAGAAACTGTGCTTGAACGGTCTCTTGTGATATAGCAGTTGGATTCGAAGATGATGAAGAACTCGAGTCAAAGATATTGAGCGAGAGGGGGGCAGCTAGGATGGGGACAACTGGAAGGAGCAGTGAAATCCAAAGAGTAGCCGATGAAACCATAATTAGAACAGTCCAACCAGGGGGGTAAAATGAATCTAGAAAAATGTCGACTCGATCGACAGGACCAAGTCAAAGGAGAAAAAAAAGAAACGAAGCCTCCAAGATGGGAGAGAAGGGATATGACCGTACGTGAACCTTGGAATTCGGAAGGGAAATATATAGTATTTCAACTCAAACGGCATCATTTGAACATCACTGATTTTTTTCCAACCGGTGTTGATCAGGCAACGAATCTACCCAGAATGCCGATATAGTGAATTAGTTGGGAAGCCCTATGCAGTATAGCCGCATATGCTGGGTAAATAGCAGCTAAGAGCCCAAACGACTTGTTGCGAAAACAAAAACCACTAACCCAGTGTTAATGAAAGAAAGCCCTGGACAGCGTAAAGACAAATCCGATGAGCAGTTCATATGGCGATTGCCGAAGCCAGTTCATAACAACTCCCCATAGAAACGGTCACATGGTATCCGCGGGTTTTAAAACAACACGCGCCAATAGTAGTAGTACACAATCTCGAGCAGAGTTGCGACCATCATCAACTCTTGACCCAGGCGTGTTCTCGCTCACAAAAAAGGTTAAAGAGATTTATTTGATTAGATATGATAAACAGCAATCCTCCTCCACTCAAACAATAACATTGGCAGGTGAGCAGCCAATGACGACAGCACCATCTATAGGAAAAGGAGTAGTGATCAGTATATGTAGAAATGAGTGATGTACATGTATTCTTACTGTTCTTGTTCTCCTCGCAGCAAACAGGTTGCTGAGTACTATACGAAAAGACATAAATCAAGGAAATAAAAATAAGAATAACAATATATACTGACCATGAAGCAGTTGATCCAACATTAACAACACTGAAAGGAGAGCAGGTTTCTCCAACCATTCCAGTCAATCCCTGGGCAGTGAGCCCGACAATGGCAAGAATCTTAGAACCAGCAGCAGACTGGCTCTGCTGGACATTATTGCAGCAGTAGATTTCACCAGTGGTGCACTCATATTCGCTACCAGATGGAGCAGCAGCCACCGAGAGGGCGAGGGAGAGAGTGGCGAGGATGGCAACCTTGGAGAACATCTTAAGGAATAAGAGAGGAGAGAGTGGTAGTGAAGAAGACGAGTAGTGAGTGAAGACGATTGTTCGACTGAAGGAATTTGAGATGTTGCATGTGCATTTATACCATGAACTTTGCTGTATCGTCACTGATTGGGTCAGCATAAAGGTGGGGCTCAGGCTGGGTGAATCGAAACATGAGGGGCTTGGCAGGTTGGGCAGAGGCGCGGCGCGGCGCGTCGTGCGTGTCG
The DNA here is from genome assembly GCA_013420905.1 of Collybia mongolica. Lineage (NCBI taxonomy): Eukaryota > Fungi > Basidiomycota > Agaricomycetes > Agaricales > Clitocybaceae > Collybia > Collybia mongolica. Next base: position 1,576,464 of record JAAXNY010000011.1, read on the forward strand.
CTGGCAGGGGCCAGGAGAAGCGAGCAAACTAGTGGCAAATGAGGTGCGTAATTTGCGCTCAGGGACCGAGTAAAGCCTGTGGGGTTTTTGTCATAACGTAACGAACTTGTGTTTTTTCTTTTTTTCTTTTTTTTTTCGGCTGCAAAGATGATCGAATTCAGGTGCGTTTAGTGGACTTCAGGAGTTGTTCTCGGAACTTGCCAGTGCCCACTGGTACTTCACCCATCTCATTGGGTTCTCTGACCAGTCATTCGCAGACCTTGAGAGATGAACCTAGTCATATACTTCCTGCACAGTGTGAACCACACACATCTTAAAACACTGGTCACCGGTGTCACCGTCCGCCTGCGACAAAGGTGACCTCATCGGTAAACAAAAAAAAACAACGCGTAAAAGACATAAAGCCTATGTAATTATCTGACTTGGCCCCTTTGATAGAATTAGTGCAGATCAACGGCGTTTCCAAGTACCATAACCCAGGAAATTGATCTGAGCTTGGCCTACCCGCTTCTACGTATTCGGCTCTTACTTAGGACGTTCACAATCATTTTGGAGCTATTCCGCGACGCGTCCGCCCGTCCGTCCATCCGCTTCGACGCCTTATGATTCCGAAACGACATTATCCCTGCTTCAACTGGCTGCGACCTCTTGGTTCCAAGACAACTCCTGAAGTCCACTAAACGCACCTGAATTCGATCATCTTTGCAGCCGAAAAAAAAAAGAAAAAAAGAAAAAACACAAGTTCGTTACGTTATGACAAAAACCCCACAGGCTTTACTCGGTCCCTGAGCGCAAATTACGCACCTCATTTGCCACTAGTTTGCTCGCTTCTCCTGGCCCCTGCCAGCGACACGCACGACGCGCCGCGCCGCGCCTCTGCCCAACCTGCCAAGCCCCTCATGTTTCGATTCACCCAGCCTGAGCCCCACCTTTATGCTGACCCAATCAGTGACGATACAGCAAAGTTCATGGTATAAATGCACATGCAACATCTCAAATTCCTTCAGTCGAACAATCGTCTTCACTCACTACTCGTCTTCTTCACTACCACTCTCTCCTCTCTTATTCCTTAAGATGTTCTCCAAGGTTGCCATCCTCGCCACTCTCTCCCTCGCCCTCTCGGTGGCTGCTGCTCCATCTGGTAGCGAATATGAGTGCACCACTGGTGAAATCTACTGCTGCAATAATGTCCAGCAGAGCCAGTCTGCTGCTGGTTCTAAGATTCTTGCCATTGTCGGGCTCACTGCCCAGGGATTGACTGGAATGGTTGGAGAAACCTGCTCTCCTTTCAGTGTTGTTAATGTTGGATCAACTGCTTCATGGTCAGTATATATTGTTATTCTTATTTTTATTTCCTTGATTTATGTCTTTTCGTATAGTACTCAGCAACCTGTTTGCTGCGAGGAGAACAAGAACAGTAAGAATACATGTACATCACTCATTTCTACATATACTGATCACTACTCCTTTTCCTATAGATGGTGCTGTCGTCATTGGCTGCTCACCTGCCAATGTTATTGTTTGAGTGGAGGAGGATTGCTGTTTATCATACCTAACCAAATAAATCTCTTTAATCTTTCCTTGACCTGACGCTGTTAAGGCCTATTAATACTCGGAGCTCTTGTTGGAAAAGATGATATCATATGACTCCAGTCTTGACTTATATCATGGATATCTCGATATATGCAGCACCATGTGTGCTGTCTAACAAACCTGTAAATTTCTCGTTTCAAGCATTTATCGATGTGCCATGACCTATTATACAGTTATAAAAATATACGGAGATCTCAAGAACACAACGACTCGCCGTTATGTTCTATACTTAATTTTCTTGGTTGTAAAATGAGATTTGCTGAACAGAGATTTAAGCCTCAGCTCACCACATTCTAGGTTCCCATAGGAATTTCTATTGCAGAGAGCAAGTGTTCGTAAATTCGCAAGGTGTTATTACAGTGATGGTATCCCTGCCGGACCGTCACAACGGACGGCTGGCACAGGGCTCATAAAAACATAGAAATAGGCTCACGGATCTGAACCGGACACTGTGTTTACCGACCCGTCGAATGCCTGTTTACTGTAGAATACCCTGTACGAGCATAGAAAAGAAGATGCTAGAGTGACATAAAGAGATATGGAGATCGGGTCTCTGAACATATTTTCCTAACTGCTCTGTTGAATCGACCGTTGATTCTGAGGATTCGGAGAAGAAACGCACTCGAGAGAAAAACTAGCTCCGCAATAACACCGTAGACGGGGACAGGCTCCACATAGTGTTCGATATAGAGACCACGATTCCCCCTTTTCCTCCGCTGTCGTTCCGCCAACCATATTGGAACCCCTTTTTCGGTTCATCATTTCCATGGAAGGCTCTATCAAAACCGAAGAAGGTATGTTTTTATGGAAATCTCACGAATTCGCAGGGGAGTGATGAACCTGTGAGCAGACTGACCTCAAGACGAGTCTTTCGATCATGAGGGAGACCAGGGTATTTAATATGACTCATTGTATAGCAGTTGGAATCCTAGAAGCCTGCGCAGTGTATAGCGATAACCAGACCCCTCCAGAATCCCGACGATCTGAATTACAAGTGAAACGAGACACGTGCGAAAAAAAGGAAGTCATACTTGTTTACAGATAAGCTTAGGACAGGCGTGAGGACACTACACAATGGCTCGGTTATGTTCCGTTCCCCTACTAGCTAGATAATCCTCTATGCTTCCCTAATGTATCCAATTTAGCAACAGTCCATGTAAGGGGCCGACTGAAGTTTTACCTTCTGATTATTACCTCGCCACTTGCTTTGCCTTCGAGCAAACCATTGGGCTGCGGTCACTCCCGGGTCATAGTTATGATCTGTATCCTTTGCGACAGCTTCAGCGATGGTTGGGCTTTCGTCTACCAACGCCCTAAGAGGTGTAGAATCTCCAGGGCGAGTAAAATACACCAGCGACCATCTTTCGTAATGAGACTGGGCCAAAGGCGGGGGTCTAAGGGGTGTGTCAAGTTGCCATTTGAGAGGGAGATGATTTTAGCTTACAGAACACGATGAATACTTGATTTGAGGATACCACCACTGAAGATATTCAAGGCATCTCCAACGTTACAGATGACATGTCCAGGAAGAGGCTATATAAGGAATTAGTCGGACGATAGGGATGTTTTAAAATAAGTCAACGAAAGGTCCAACCTTGACATACTTCCACTCTGTATCGCCGGGTAGCATAACCTGCAGCCCACCTAGTCGATTTGCAAGGAACGATAGACTATAGTTACGTGAATCAGATACGATTTAACAGGTATAGTAGGCATTTTCGACCTTCCGAAATCCGTATGTGCGCCAACCGCTATTTTAGTGGAACCTGGTGAAGGGGGAACCCTAATGCACCGCGCTTCGGACACACTATGGTGCTCGCGCGGATGACGCCAAGCCAAGGCGCCCTCAGGTAGACCAAGCTTGGTGTTGAAGACCCCGAGCATAGTGTTGTTGACTTCCATACATGCTTCAACAAACGGCCGAATCGTGCTTTCCATACGAGCGTTGATAGGCGAGGGGTAAGCAACGTGAACAATATGAGGGTATGCTAAAGCGTCGTCCTTTGAGACGTTTATAAATTCAGCGTTGTCTTTCGAACCATCGAGGTCAACGGTTGTAGCGCCAGCAGCCTTGTAACTGTAATGAGATGAGTTAGTCACTTTATTAGGGGAGGTGATGATGGATTACCCAAAGGATGCGCCTTGATTACCCTGCCAGTATTTCATTTTCTCTTCGAATGGAAGGCTCATAGTTTCATTTCCCATATCGAACATTGGCTCAAAAAACTCCTCCACTCCATGGTTCTTTAAGCTAAGCAAATTCCCAAGAGTGTTTGAGGTAAGATTTAGGTATTGGCACATGTACTCACTACCAGAATCCCCGTACGGTTGCAGCTTTCCAAAGTGTATTAATTTCATTCTCGTCACCTTTTTGGATAAGATTGTAGTCGATAATCACGAGATCTTGGACAGGGACATTCTCTGGGAAGGGGGGGATTGTCATCGCTGGCGTCGCGTCTGTTATAAATCCTGTTCAACTGAAGAGGTAGTTGAGCGCTGGCGAGCAAAGTTGGTGGGGCGGCTGGTTCCATCACCTTGCTGTAGATACCTTGCTATTCTGAAGTTGCTGATCCGTTACAATTGTTTGTGAGAATAAATTTTTGTGGATTTCCCTTCATTAGGAATATACACAGGGTAAGATGGATGGAATGGGGAAAGGAAGGCTGAAAACCCTGTTCAAATGATGTGGTTCGAATTCGAAAGAGTCGACCGCGTAGCTAGCCCCCCCTGTCCCTTCTCTACTTTCGTCTAATAATCAAGGCCTGAATGATTGAGAGCCGTAAGAGATTCCACCGGATGCAGTCCAGTGCGAGGAGGCACGATACAAGACCTCGGATGTGCAGGTCAGAGATCAGGCAAGAAAACTTGAGGGCGTTCGTGGACGTAGTGCCAGACTTGATGCCACGGCTTTTGCCGGTGAACTACAACTTCAGTCCTGTCACCGGAAATGATTTCCTCATCCCGACGCCAAATCCTCGACGGTAGCGGCGCATGGGGGTCAAGAAATTCATATCTGCTGATTATCGAGATAAAATTATGGCCTGTGTCTGATTTTGGACAGGGTTACTCTGTATTTTGATAACGGCTAACAGCTGTTTCGGGATGAGGGTGGTGGTGGGTGTGTTAATCACGTAAGGAGAAAGAACATGGTGCATATAAGCCATTTACCTCGAAAAATTAACGTCTCATAGTATTCGTTGACAGACCAGGCTCCACCTCTTTTCAAGTCCCAAATGTCAGTGGTGAGTCAATTTGTCTCGGTTCGAATGTTTTATAAATTGAATATTCGCGGCCTTGAATTCTAGCCAACGTCAGCCAAAGTCCTCGTAATCGGGGGAGGTCCCGGCGGCTCCTACGCAGGTGCCGTGCTGGCAAGGGAGAACATAGATGTTGTCGTCTTAGAAGCAGACAAATTCCCTCGGTTCGTAGCGATTCTATTTATCCGGCTGTCAACCAGAACTGAATATTGGCTGAAGTTATCATATCGGGGAGAGCCAACTCGCATCTTTAAGACACTTTTTAAGGTTTGTTGACTTGGAAGAAGAATTTGAAGCTTTCGGCTTTCAGCGAAAAGTACGGCCAATACCAGTACTCATTCTACCGCGACAAAATCTCAACAGATTTCACTTGTCAGGACGGAGCCGGTTTCAAGCTTAACAAGCACAAACGCGAAGGATGTAAGCATTTAAGTTACTCTGACTTTCTCCAACATCGATGTTTTGATTGTAGACACCGATTTCGTTTCGCATGACCCGAAAAATTATTCATGGAATGTGGTGAGTTCTTAATTGCCAGGACACGCCGACATCTAGGGGGTTTCTGATTACCCAAAGATCCGTTCTCAAGCGGATGAGATATTCCTTCGACATGCATCGTGTGTTGGCGCGAAAGTCTTTGAAGAAACAAAAGTTACAGATGTTGAATTCGATGGGAAGGGTCCAGACGCATGCCCGAAAGCTGCCTTGTGGAAAAACAAACGAGGCGAGACGGGTAGGATCACTTTCGACTATGTCATTGATGCCAGTGGGAGAGCGGGTATACTGTCTGTCAAATATCTGCACAATCGACAATTCAATCAAGATCTAAAGAACGTCGCAATCTGGGGATACTGGAAGGGTGCTGGGAAGTATTTACCTGGCTCAACGCGTGAAAACTCGCCTTTCTTCGAAGCACTGGAAGGTAACCCGGGTTAATTATCATCCAATCTTACACTAAACTTTGTACCCTGGATAGACGAATCGGGGTGGACCTGGTTTATCCCTCTCCATGATGGAACCGTTTCGGTGGGTATCGTCATGAATCAGGAGAAGTCAAACGCAAAGAAAGCCGTGGACAAAACAGCCGGTGAAGACACTTCCTTGGAAGAATTCTATAAACGCCAAATTAGGCATACTCCAAATATTGTTGCTCTTCTGGAGAATGCGGCTTTGGTGAAGAAGCCAGACGTGCCGCTTGTCAACTCAGCCAGTGACTACAGTTATCAGGCATCTCACTACGCCGGTCCACGCTATCGTCTGGTCGGTGACGCCGGAGGTAAGAATATCCCTCCGTCTTGAGAGGTTCTAAGTTGAAATATTCGGTAGCTTTCATTGACCCGTATTTTTCCTCTGGTGTTCATTTGGCAATCGCCGGGGCTACAACAGCTGCGGCCAGTATCTGCGCTACTCTAAAGGGGGAATGCACGGAGACCCAAGCGTGCGAGTGGCATACTGCCAGAACAGAAACGTCTTATACGCGGTCAGTACTAACTCCTTCCTAGTCGGAGATATGTTCAGCATCTGAATAGTCGTTTTATCTGGATAGCTTTTTACTTGTCGTTCTCAGCGCCTATCAACAAATCCGTGCCCAATCCTTCCCAGTGCTCGCTAAGGAGGACGAGGATAATTTCGACCGCGCTTTTGATTTCTTCCGGCCCATTATTCAGGGCAACAGTGACACTGGGAAAAAACTCGCCGGTGACAATCTAAATCAAACGATTCACTTCCTAGCAGAACACGCCTTTGAGCCATCTTTACCTGAAGAAAGAGCTGCCTTGGTTTCCAAGCACGGAGACCCGCTTGAAAAGCCTCCCGTTGCATCGTCAGGCGACACTGAACAGGGCGCCCGCAACAAGGCGATTCTAAAAGGCGTTGCTATTCGGAAGTTAATGCGTACCGAGGATATAGTTCATCTAGATAATTTCATTACCGATCAACATGGTGGATTCAAATTGAGGCTCAAGCGGGGCACCCTCGGATTAGACAGAGTTAAAAACGGAGAGGGTCCACTATAATTATGATACCATATGTCATTAAAATTATTGTGGTGATGTGCATGTTCGTCACTGGCTTCGATCCCTTTAATGAAGCGAGACCAGACCATGAACGCGAAAAAAAACAACCGTAATCAGAATTTTGAACGGGATGGATGTAAGGGATACAAGGTAGGGAGACAATGGACAAACCAAAAGAGAAATGGACATCGTTAACGTGAGTGTAGTAGACGGAGTAGCAAGAGATAGGGTAAGAGAACCGTCTTCTATGACATGCAAATCGTGATGTATAATGTGCCTCCTTCAGATGGCGATCGACGAGTAAAGAATGAGATATGTAATTTGCATGCAAGTGATATGAGAGAGGATAAAAAAAACAAGGACTGGTAGGGACCGACAAGGATCACAAAAGAAGGAAAGAAAGGAGGGAAACTTCAAAAAAAGTCTACTGTGTGGCAGTCTTCACCATCTGCTGAAATTGTAAGTTTGTTGTCTCATTGGTTTCATCAATATGGATGTACCTCTCGTGCCCACCGCATCGTCTTCTTCGTTTCAGGAGGCATACGATGCTTGGACCTCAACTCTATCGCAACCCAATCCGAGAGGAGGAATTGTTTAATTTGACCATTCGGGAACGAGTCTGCTAAGTCACCGAGGAGACCATAGGACAATCGCATGAGGGAGTCGGTCCTCTCCTCGTCCGCGAGGCATCGGCGAATTAGATCCAGGATATTTTGAGATTGAGGAAGCAATAATGTGACTGAGGGGACGTCAGATATACCAGAAGCTTGAAGTGAAGGAAATACCTTTTTCTGTCTTTTTCAATCCAGTGACAACACCGGTGTATGCCTCCAGAATGCCTTCACGCAACTGTCCGACATAATCCACAAGATCGTAATCAAGCTGTCAAACGGGCTAAATTTTCCAAAACGTGAATTATGATTCAAACCGCTTACAGGATTAGGCTCTACCGCACCGGCCTGTGCGAGGACGTTCATCGTTGTGTCGAGGTATGGTTCGAAAGCGGGGCCAATGGCTAACGCAATATCTCCGAAGCAAGACAAGATCGAGATCTTGACATTACGATTCAGTACATTGCTCTGCAAATTCTCGAGCAAGACGGTCATGAATGGATTAGCATATTGTGCGCTCTGCTCTCCGAGAGCACGAGAGATATCGCCAATGATACCAACTGCCACAGTGCATAACTGCGTGTCCTCGTGAGCCTTAAGTGCGGGGTAAAGGAAAGGCAGGAAGGCTTGAATATAAGGACTGAAGTTGGTTTCGAGGGCTGGGTGGCATGTTAGCGAATATGGATGACAAATCTACATAACCTTACCAGACGCAAGCGACCCAACAACTAAGAAAGCGTCCTCTAAAACTGTCGAGGTCTTGCTAGCAGCTTGGATAAGCTGAAGAAGTAGAGTCATGATGCGATCCGCAAGGGGTTGTATGCCGTCATTGAGTTTGCGAATAACGCACTAACAACAAATCAACTTTTGGCGTTGAAGAAAGACATGTTATCATCAACTCACAATAACAACACCACATAAGTTGCTCTGTAGCTCATTCCAGTTGTTGCGGTCATCAACGCCAAGGATTTGGTTCTAGAAGACTATAAGCAAGGTCCAAAGAACGAGGAATAGCAGCACATACCTGCATGGCCAAAAGTTGTTCCATGCGCTGTAGGATGGTGACGACGGTATTTTGCACAACTGGGATGGCATCTGGTGTAGCTTGTGTAAGGTACGATGTGATGGCCTCGTAGGCTGCCGTCCTGAAGTTAGACTCGTTGCTTGTACTGGGTATTGGTCAGCAAACAAAACGACCATGACGCTTTGATGGCATCCTACCTCTCCGTCACTCGCAGCAAAGCTTGTACAACACCTTCATAATAGGGCGAGAGAGGCCCGGTCTGGCCAGGTTCAGGCTCATCCTCGTAATACAATCCGAGTTGATCAGCGAGGTTCATCAGTGCCCAACAGCAGTTGGCAACGATCCTAGGACTATCCTGCAAGCCAGTGACCAAGGCAGAAATGAGAGGATGCAGATGAACGTCGGGCTTAATAGTTGTAATCAGCAGATCGCAGATCCTTCCCAACGTCCAAGCAGTGGTATCCTTGACGTGAAGGTTGGAATCACTCATCATGTCAATGAGGAGAGGCAGGGCCTGGTTGACCAACGGTGTGAGGACGGATGGGTCTGGTCCTTCTAGGATAGACCCAAACGTCATTACAGCTGCTTCACGCTGATGCCAGTCCTCCGCTTTGATGTGGGCTTCGATGAAGGGTATCACGGCGGGAACAATAGCATCTTGCACTGCACCTGCGAGCAGCGAGAGACAAGTGCCTGCAGCCATCGAGACATTCCATTCGTCGTCGTCAGCATCTTCCTCTTGCTTCGTGAGCAGGAGGAGTAGAACAGGAATTATTTCGGGGAGGGCAATTTTCGCGAAATGTTTAGATTCTGTCTCGGGAGTCTCACCATAATCTTGCGCCTAGAATAACAGGAATAATGGTTGGCTGGGTACAATATCTGAGGAGAAACAGACATGCCTCTTGAGCTTCGATGGCCAAATCAACCTCTTCCTCACAAACGGTTGACCAAAACTCCACAGCTTGAAGGGCTACGCGTTCATCAGAGTGCTTCATGCCAACGACTGTCAACTGTATATAATGATCAGTTGTGTATCGCGAGTGCCATAAAGCTATTCCGCTTACACCAAAGAGCGCTTGTTCCATGTACAACGCCATCTTGTCGTAGTACAGGCCCATGATCCGTACGAGGCATTCAAAAGCGCCGACCTGCACGGGAACAGAGCCGTTTTGTGTGGCTTCGCACACGACTTGCATAATATAATTTCGCTCTCCCTGAACAGCGTTTGTTAGATCCGGAAGCGAAGATATGCGCACACCATATACCTCACGCTCAAAGTTCTCGCGCACAAACTCAAGTGAATTATAGAGGGCATGAATTGCAGCTAATTGGACCTCCGGTGATGGTTCTTCCTTCCGTGCACCATGGATAACGGCGGTCAAAATCTCATTCGAGCGCAAGCTCAGAATCTCAGGTTTCTGAAATCGCGGACTCGATCAAGATATTTTTTGCTAGCAATATTGATATTGAACGTACTATCGTTTCGCAAATAAACCCGATCGTTTGGAGCGTTGCGACTTTCAAGTTGGGGTTGGGCTGGTTGTTCACGAACCCCAGAAGGATCTCGATAAGGTCTGGCCATTGACCCTGGGGGAGCTCGACAGCAGCGATGGCAGCAACGACTTGGGATGCGAAGTTGCCGGCTTTGGGTTGCGCGGAGCCGAGGGTGATAAGGGCATCTTGCTTGATCTTGGCCTTGGAATCATTGTTGAGGCCAAGCCAGCGAGTAGCATAGTCGGTTTGGCGTATACTCTCCTAAAGATATGGTAAAAATGTCAAAAGAGGCTAGAAACATGCAAAAGCCAAGGTCCGTACGCGAGCAGATAAAGCATTCTTCAAAGCAAGACCAGCGGCATTCCGCACATGCAAAGGTGAGTTTTCATCTACCAATACCGTTGAGAGCATCAGCATGTACTCGGGCTACATTGTTGGGGAAAGAGATGAGGTGGATGGCTGGTGAGTCAAGGTTTGGAGTCTCTAAAAAGAAGGCGCACGTAGTTGTCCCGGGATGCACTCTCGAGTTTTTCAGTGGCCTCTTGGCGCGTAGCCCCATCTGCAGAAGAAAGCGGGAGGATTTAGAGAACAGTTGTGGGACTACGACGCGCTCGGTGGGGTGGCATACCGGGGGAGAGAGTATTGGCGAGAAGGTCGGTAGCATTCATTGGTGATTGATAGATATTGAAAAGGTCCGTTAAGGTGAACTGAATTAAAACGTAGACTCAGTAGGCAGTCTATTCGTTCGATTGAGAAATCCGTGTGGGCGGGGTGAGATATTAGGAAAATCGAGGTGAAGGAAGGGACGGTCGTGATGGGGTTTTGAGGCGCGGCTGGACTTCAATTTCACCACGCCTTAACAGCAAAAAAAAACAACCCAAGCTCTTTTTTTGTCCCGTCCCTTCAGTAACTACGTACAACACTATATAAACAGCGTCCAAGCGCAGAAAACAAAGTCCCACTTTGACGAACTTGCTGCCTTACTGACACCTGAGACTACTTAAATCGTCCGATCAGCCTCACCACTACATCATGGCAGATCGGGTGCGTATTTTGGCTATGCTCACTGACTTTGCATATCGACTGAACATGTAGGGTCGCGGTGCAGCTCGGGGTGCTCGAGGCGTAGGGGGAAACTTCAGGGGCCGGCATGGTGGGCCACAGGGATCCCAGCCAACTATGGAGAAGCCCAAGCGAGAGGCTATCCTTGATCTATCAAAATATGTGAATGAACGTATTCGTGTTAAATTTACGGGTGGGAGAGAAGGTGCGTCTTGTATCCCGATAGCCGCAATCCTTGTTCATTTGTGTTGGACAGTGACTGGCATTCTCAAAGGATATGACCAACTACTTAATCTCGTGCTTGATGAAGTCGAGGAGGAGATCCTAGGTAGGTTGGGTCGCTACCGAAGCATCGACGTGAAACTGATGAGAATCGCAGAGCCTGAATCTCACACACGGTCCCTTGGCTTGGCTGTTCTCCGAGGCCCTACGATAACCCTCCTGAGCCCAGTGGATGGGTCAGAAGAGATTGCAAATCCTTTCAACACACAGGAATGAAGCGTGTTGAAATAGATTCTCCCTAGCCCTTGCACCTTTTATGACATTCCCAGGTTCCACCTGCGTGCATTTGGTTGAGAGTTCTAACTTGTAAAATAGTCTAATATTATGCATCGCGAAAAACACCCCAAGGTGCCCAATATATTGCATTCGATGGTACGAGGGCAATTTACACGAAAAGGAGACACAATGACCTTCTTTGGGTCAAGGGTCGGGCCACGGCAAATTATTATACGAAATCCAAAGGTCAGAGAACGCAAAATGGGAGTGGTCTAATAATGCTGTGTGATCGTAAAGTAAGCGAGATGGGGGCAGACGATTTTTTGAAGCACAGCACAGTTGGGAAGGTTAACAGATCAGTTGCCAATGGGATGGGCCCGTTTCCACGTAAATCGAGCAGGAATAAGGCGGCGAAAAATATATGCCGTGCAGTACGGTAGGTACATGTTAGTCCCCGACGAACAATGGCAACTCTAAGGTGCACATGGACATGGGCCGAGGCGACTGTTCCGGGATTTAGGGAAGACAGAGGAGGGCTGAAACTAGGAATCTCAAGTGTTGGCATTGGGCAATCGTGATTCAAGACTAACTTCGGCTATACCCACCGGAATGCCTGGAGGGGGTTCCGGAGATCCACCGTGGATTTTGGCAGTAGTGAATGTCGGGGAGTAGCCCAAGTTTTCCTTTGCTTTGATAGGCATTGCCGTTGGCGGTGGTGAAGGCGAATGAGGAGATGGTGATCGAGAGGAAGAAGTGGCAGAAGAAGACGCAGAACTTCCATTGGATGTCGCCGAGGGCTGAGGAGAGCTTGCCCCATCATGAGACACGACGAACTGGTCATGAACAGGAGGGGCCGGGGATGACGATCGAGATCGCAGATGAGAACGTGAGTGCGGCTGATGCACTGTAGAGTTGAGGGCAGAGCTATTATGTACAGTTGGTGAGAGTTTTGAGACATTTGGCGGGGGAGTGGGTGCTGTTATCGTCGTACTTGAAAGAGTATGTGAGTGTGAGTGTGTGCTCGAATAGGATGCAGGTGTCGGAGTTTCTGGGCCTGCTGACGACCTGTCTGTGAGACCGGCGTGAACACGGGGATTCATGGAGGTCAATGATGGGGGAAGGTTAGCAGGAAAGATGTCCGGCGGCACGGAGTTTATATTGCGATACTGATGCGATTGATATTGTGAGAGGATGGAGGAATGTGATCCGGGGTTGGGGTATAGGACGTTAGGACGAGGTGACCTGGGAACAGTCGTTTGATAAAATACAGTTGAGGGTTCAGTAAAACTGGGATCCAAAGGAGAATCGGGCGATGGCGGAAGTGGAACGGAGACACCAAGAGGAGAACTGTATGGCCAGGATGGGCCCCTTCGAAGAGACCCAGAAATCATACGCGGTGAATATTCAGATCGTGAAGATGAGGGAAAAACTTCATGTGTTTGGCGGAGGGGAGGAACAGGTGAGGTTTCGAGATGTTTATCCGGCATTCGAAGTTGACGGCTCCGAGTGACCGACATGGGGCTGTTCAGTGATGTTTGAGGCACGCGAACGACAGTATCCTGAGTGTACCACGAGGGGCGGCGCAACCCACCAGAACTGATCTGGTTCGCCCCCTCCGTAAAAGAGCGCACAGAAGTGACATCGTCAGATTCTGCAGTGTCAGATCGGTCTTCATCAGTCAAAATCTCGCTGTTGCTTGAAGACGAATTGTAAGCAGCTTCTTTCTCGCGGGCTTCTGTCGAAGATGTGGCAAGTTCCAACCCCATGCCCAGCTGGTTCTCAAATAAAGTGTGGTCCGCAGATGGGGCCTCGGCCGGCGGCGGGCTCGTCCATTTTCCGCGTTTAGGGGCCATGTGTTCTGGCGGGGGTCTATTTGATACCTGTAAAATGGGCTGCCGGGGACCAGGCTCGAAGAACTTGGTCGGAGGTGATAGGCGTTCACCTTGGACGGCACCCTTTGGTCGCATTGACTGACTTCCGACAGTATACGGCGTTTGTGGAGGAGGGGCGGATAGCCTCGGAGCAACATATGGAGGGGCGGAGATGAGGTCTTCATCTTTCCGTTCCTCACAAAGCTCGGCCAAGGCGACAATGGCACGTTCAGGGCGAGTCGCAAGTACACGGGCTGCACGCATGAATTCTCCACGAATCTGTTGTGCGATTGTCAGGCATTGGTCATATGCACGGAAGATCGGATAATTTACGGTGTATAAGCCATCTTTCGTGACGCATCGGGCGACATTATAGTCTACTTCGAATGGATCCTATGACAGGCTTCATCAAACGTGTGCCAAATTCCTCGTTGCGCTGCGTACCTCGATACAGAGCCTATTCCGTTCTCGGGAGTCGTTGAAGTGTCCGTTCGAGAGCTATTAAATTGTAAGGCTAATTCGAGATAGGCAGCTTGAAGGGAAACCCACTTCATTCTGCCATCCTTTAGTGTCCTTTTTCAGAAGGCCAGCACGTATTGATGCTACACCAGTGTTGTAGGAGAAATCACGAGAATAATATCGGAAGAAATCAATCAGACTAAGAAGGCAAATGTGAGAAGTCTCCGATGGTCCTCCAGCTGAGAACACGTACAGTTCCGCAACAGTTTCAATATTTTCGGAATGCCATCGTTGTCTCAGGAGTTCAATATCATCAAAGAACCACGTGTTATATCCTGCGAGGTGTGTGTCCTCCTGCGAAACGTGTTAAAACATCACTGTTAGAGGGACAAAGTCACCTACTTTCGATATGGGTCGTAATGGTGGCATTTGTTGAAGATTCGGGAGGACTGGTGGGTTCTTGACGTGCACCAGGAAATAAATCACGAGTAAGACATATCCATAGGATGATAGGGTTCCCTTGTATGGAGAGTTGATTTTTCTGTAAAAGAGTTCATGAGCTTAGTCCCGCAAAAAAGGGGCTATATATACCGTCGTTTGCTCCATACTTTCACTGAAGCGAAAAACAGGGCTATTGAGTACCTGACTAGAATGTATTATCGTGGGAGAGGGTACTCACGGAATAAAACCATCGTCCGCACACGAGTCGGATCAATCATAGCGTAGCACATTAGGAGGCGCGTATTTTCCAGCGCAAGTCTATTTTCGAAACCAATGTCGCAAGCGATGCCTAGTGGAAGCCCAGGTGATGGATCCAGTGAAAGTTTCACGATTGGTATGCGCGCATGAGGTAGGGGTTTAACGTGGAATTTGGTTTCTAGTATCAAAATATGAAATAGATTAGGGGGAGAGGACTGTATAGGACTGGATTTGAACGTACCGCGCTCCAGGAGGTCCCCAAGCATGGTAACAAGATCAGTCGCAGCAAGGCGCTCCTTGGTATCAATGAGACAACATAGGTCCATATCTGCGTAGGATGTTCATGTGGTATCAGAGAGGTGACTATAAGGGAAAACTTACCAGAGTTACGTAGACTGAAACCATTCGCTGTGCTCCCGAAGGACAATAAGCGACTGTCTGGTTCGATTGTGCGGATGAGGCGCTCTAGGAGCTTCCTGACATCTTCCTTTACAGCAAGCTCCTCAGTTGTAGGTAGTAGCTGAATCACGAAATCGAAGAGACACTGGGAAAGGTCAGTCAGGAAACGCAACTTTTGTGCGAGTCTGCGTTGGTTTGGGGGGGTGACGGGTGCATGGACGTCGCGGTAGTGGTGGTGGATTGCTTGGGGGCTCATTGTCTGGGTATAAGCCATTGTGTGTGAGCAACTGTCCTCTGGGATCCGGCCACGAGGAGGGGGAAGCGGGAGATGCAGGCAGATGCTGATCACGGAGCAACAACCACTGCCAGGCATGATATGGGTGTGCCTATTATAGCACTTCCTAATTCAGAAATTCGGCTCAACTTTCGGCACCCAACGACTCAAATGCCGTCCTTGTATTCAAATCAAGTCACGCTTAGCTATCTACAGCCCAATTGTAACTAGTCGAGAACAATTCAAAGACAAAGGAACAACGACAATCTGGTCAATCGAGCCATCATTGTAGACCGTCCATTCTATCAACGACTTGCCTCCACAATTTCGGCCCGACCTAAATCCTTGCGACAGGCCGCCCTTGATGTGGGAAGGGAACAACTGAGAAACCACCGCAGGACTAGATACATACCTCAGCATCAAGGTGCCTCGAACCACCCTGTTATCACCACGATGGCGACTTGGATCGAAGAAACATGCAACTCTGCAACTGTTTATCCGACGGAACTTGTCGAAGCACATCCGTGATGCTCATCATGGAACGAATAGGCCACAAGTGTTAGATCTGCCAAATCTCAGTATCGTAAGAATGTCAGCCCCAATTCGACAAATCAAGGTAGGGGCGCTTGGCAGCTTACCAGTCCTTACGTGAAGGGGAACGTGCGATCTGTCGACAGGACCGTGGAGGTATGTTGCGTAAATAAGGCTGCCACATAAAATAGCGTGAGCTTGCGGTTCACACCGCCAGTCGCGGATGAGACGCTATGTTCACGGGCTAGCCTATAGGAGTGTGAAGGAGAAACCAATGAACAAAATGACTCAAACCGGAGGTAATAAGTAAGACCCATCTTCACGGGTTGATCGGTGCCGCCATGTGGTGTCTAGTGTGATTTGGTTATTTAAATAAAACTCGCACGGGAAATTATTAGATTTGCATTGGCGGTTGGTAAAGTGCTCCTGAAAACTGAGTGGAAATGGATTCAGCCCCATAGGAGGTAAATCCGGCGACAAAGAGACGATTATATGCGCTCTGAGTGATGAGGAACTCGTTAACATCTTTGGCAAAAGTGAACATGGACAACTCAAGAAATCAAAAACACCTGAGTGTGAGGAAGAACATGGAGTATAGACCTTTTGTGGGAAATCAAAGCTAAAGAGCTATTACTCATAGGCAGCAGCACTTTCTCTTAGATATCTCTGGATATGTCTGAAAACATCAGTTCAAATAAGGAGGTCGCTTTGTGTATGGTGTTTGTGGGTATTTGTTTGAGATATTAGTGATCTCGGTCATGCGCTTGAAGGGTTGGCTTGAACATTGTTTCTGTTGGGCAGCAGACTCTGGGCTCACCGTCCAGAAGGCCATTTTTCCTTCTGTGGTTGCCTATTCGTTTCGATGGCATTCTTTGCAAAACCACAATCAACCGCCATAAAGATTGTTGACCCGACCACGCAGGACGAGTCCAAATCACAGGCGCGTAAAGGTATATTCTGAATTTAAGGAATCAAAAATTACCCGTCTGATATTTTAATAGACTCTGTACAACGGCAGTGTAGGAATGTCTTGATATATGGGTGCGTAGATTTATCTCATCTCGCTAAATAGCGCGTTGGAACTAAACCAGGTGCTGGAATGCAGGTTCTGTAAATATGAGAATAAAGGTTGTGTTTTCTCCCATCCAACAACGGTGAGGCATATCTACTATTCGCGGAATCCGAAAAGCTATAATATATTCAGGAATCAGTTGAGGCGCCCCCCTTACCTCCGTATGTCGACTGTCACGTCGTGTCTTATCCATCTCACGATTACACAGGGCATCACCTTTGGACACCCGCACTTCTACCCTGACCCCCACAGCCGTTAATGCCCCGGTTTTCGTACCCAAATCTGTAGCTGCAGTTGCTGGTATACCTGCTTCAGCATCACCTGCACCAGTTCCGGAGGAAGCACCGCCTTCTGTATCATCGTAAGGGCTATCTCGGTCAGGCCCGCCATCAACTTACCTGGCTTACCTAGACCCGCGCCCCCATCACCTATCGATCAAGCCGCCGAGCTGTCCCAATTGGAGTATCACGACTATCAAACTCTCGAGCCTTATGATTATGGATACAGCGACGAGGCTGCACTTACAAACCAGATGGAAAATGTGTGTCACGCTACAGATCATCTTTCATCTCATTGGACTTAGGTGCGAAATCCGCAGCTGGACCCGCATTTCTACGACAACGGCCAATATGGTTACCCATCCGAATATGACACGGGCGGTATGGACACAGGATATTACCCTCCCGCGCCACCCGTCTTCCTGCGACAGCCTGTGTGTATCGATATTCTCTCGTTAACACTTTTTTTCTAAGAACATTAAATTAGCTAAACTATCACTTGTACACTCCCGTCTCCTTCCCTGGATCTACGCCCGAAAGTCATTTCGTGCCGCGTAGCTCAGATCTGCGTCAACTACTACAACAGCGTAGTGAGACTATCCGCGGCATCGCTCCCGCCGGTACACATTTACCGACTTCTATATCCTTTTTCTGTATTGATGTTAGTCATAGGCTTAAACCTCCCCGAGGAGCTGCAAGGTTACCACACACTCGTCCCGCTGGAGGGCAGTGGAGCCGGAGTTGAACGAAGGAAGCTCGGGAACTGGTATTCCACCGTCTATCGAGCGATTCGTTCATCGGATGGCATGCCATATGCACTCCGGCGAATCGAGAGTGAGCAACCCTTGTTGATTTCGGAGACAAACGGCTTACAGCAAAGTTATAGACTATCGTTTGACACGCCAGGCGGCATTCACTGCTATCGAGATCTGGTCTCGCATTGAGCACCCAGGAATCATAGCCATAAAGGAAGCATTCACGACGCGTTCCTTCAACGATAATTGTTCGTATCATGCTCTCGTTTTTTCAGACCAACCACTGACCTTGATAAACTCAATAGCCCTGGTTGTTGTACATGTCTACCATGCTGATGCCCAAACACTGTTCGAGGCGCATATCAAGGCGAAGCCACCAGTGATGCAGACTCATTTCGGTGGACGCTCGTCACAGCTACAGGCGAACTTACCAACGCTACTCCCTGAGCGCACTTTATGGTCTTATGTAGTTCAGATTGCGTCGGCCATCAAGAAGGTCCATGACGCTGGACAAGCAGTGCGGATGATCGATGCATCGAAAATTGTGGTCACCGGGAAGAACCGGTCAGCTTTATATCGTTAATTATCAACACCCACAGCATTGATGTAGGACTCTGTTGCAGCGTTCGTATCGGCTCATGTGGTATTATTGATGTCTTGATGCACGACATGCATCAAGACATGGGCCATCTGCAGCAGGAAGATCTGACCATGTTCGGCAGGCTGATTTTCGCTCTCTGCTGCAACAACCTCGCAGCCTCCAGCGGGCCTCATTTTCAAAAAAGCCTAGAATTTATGGGACGGAACTATTCGCCGGATGTCAAAAGTGTCGCACTCTTCCTGATTAGTAAGGGTGGCCCCCATCGGGTAAGGACCCAATGTTTTTTCCGAATTATTCACACTAAAGATCGATGTAGAGTATCGAACAGCTGCTTAACATGATTCATGGGAAAGTGTTGGCCGAAATGGATGAAGCCCTCCAGTATGTTACCAAATCTACAACGCGAGTTATTTTTCTCAAACTGCTTGCTGTATGGCAGTGCGACCGATAGACTGGAACATGAGTTCACGGGCGAGTTGGAAAATGCTCGACTAGTGCGACTCCTTTGCAAATTAGGGTTTATCAATGAGCGTCCTGAGTGGGTATGGACCAATTTGCCTCACGAACTGCACTCACTGATGTCTATTGTGATGCCATAGGTTCGCACGCGAACCACGATGGTCAGAAACAGGCGATCGGTACATCATCAAGCTCTTCAGGGATTATGTCTTTCACCAGGTCGATGAGAACAACAACCCTGTTGTTAACCTCGCTCATGTCTTGGCCTGTTTGAACAAGGCATGTATCATTTTCTATATCCCAGGTGTAAATTAACACCGAAACCACTGCAGCTTGACGTTGGTACGGACGAGAAGATTATGCTTGTGGCCAGGGATGAGCAGAGTTGTCTTGTTGTGAGTTACAAGGACATCAAACTATGCATTGACTCGGCATTCAGGTCTATCCTCTTTTCATCCCCTTGCTAATGATGGTCTGACTTTTTCATAGTGAACTTTCCCAAGCCTCGTCAATGAGCAGCACACGACGATAGCATACAATACACAACTCCTCATTACAACGGTAGGTCATAAAATAGGTAGAATCAGAAAAAGACACAGAAAATACAGCAAAAAATTACGGTTTCCTTTACACCATAGCCATTCATGTTCTTGAATCTTAGGTACTAATGAACGTGAACCTCGGTCTGAGTCATGACTGGGCATATGTTTTGTGATCAGTACAGAATTTCATGCTGCTGAACCAATCCTTGACAACATATATCTTTGCCATACCCTTTGTCTGGTGACATGCCATTCAAATCAAATCTCTGTCAAGGTTGATGACTATGATTCTAAGTAGTGATATAATCCAGGCACTGGTCTAGCCATGGCCAGCCACGGCAATTGCGATTGCGATCCAATCGATCGGAATGGATACACCCGTGTCCCACCAGCCCCGCCTTCATCTTCCTTCTTTTCATATCAACCATCGACATCATACTAACTCTGCGGATTCGCAATGGACTCCCCTTGGAACGATGACCACGACTATACCGCAATCAAGGAGGCCGAATGGACGAAGATGTCTTCCGAGTTCACCAACGTACGTGCAGCACGCCGCTCATTTTCGGAGAGGTAGCCTGATCATGCCTTAGGCTGGATTTCGCGAAGGCATCACAGAGGGCAAAGAAGCTGCAGTACAGGAGGGGTTTGACGACGCGTTCGCCAACGTGGGCGCACCGCTCGGCCGCGATCTCGGGCTACTACGTGGTCACTCCTCTGCGATCCTCGCATTTCTAACCTCCCAGACCCCATCCCCAGGCGCGCCAGCAGAGGAGAGTGAACTGCTAGTGCAGGAAGCGCACGAGATCGCTGCGCAGCTTGGAAACATCCGCTACTCTGACATCGAGCCACGGGATCTCGAGGCCGAGGAGCATGCCCGCGAGCATCTGGAGATGGAGGCGTTGGAGGCAGATGACGACGAGATCATAGAAAAGAGGAAGATGGAGCGGATCGAGGACATGATGGCGAAGCTGGCCGCGAGCACTCAGACCACTGATCGGGTGCGGCCCACGCTGGAGGATGTGTACAAGTTGAAGACGCGGTTGGAATCTCTTGGGAAGACCCTTGGTTTAGACATGAATTGGAATTGAGGTTCCTCCGGACGAATTCCGGGATGGGTTTACTTCGAGGGGCAAATTCGACATGCGCTGCGATGGCTCATTATGTGCGTCTCTCACTTTGTGATCATAGGCACTTTCACTTATAGACAACGTCAGATTGCGTTGTGCACCGAGCCAGGACGCAATTTTCCTAAGTCTGTGATTGAGGAGACTGGTGTGAGCATACCCCGAAGGAGAATCTCCGCCGCCCTGTTTAACAGTCATAAGAACAAGGAGGCGTGTCGTGCTTGATGCACGACATGAGGGTATGCAGTGCATGATGCAGAAGTTCCGTAATAATTTATTGTTGATGTGTTGAGTAAGGAATTACATGCAAATACAGAAAACATGGTTGTCGTTGTGATCCACGAAACATAAATTTGTTGCACAGTCCCGCATATGGCCTTGAAGAGTTGAAACCGTTACTTCCCAGGTGGAACGTAGTCTCGCGAAAGATCTACTTCGCCCTTCATGTGTGTATTGGTTATCCGCACCTGGCGCTGTCGAGGGGCACCTCCCCGCTTGCCCTTTTTCTTGGTATTGGGGGCTTTGGGTGCAAGGGCTTCGGCATTCGTTAACTGCAGGCCCTCTACCCCAACCAAGTTGAGAAGGGCAAGCGGAGCAGAAGAAAGAGAAAAAAGTACCTGAAGCAAGCTGCCTCAATAGATCAACGTCATTGGGAACCTTCAAAGAGTGCCACAAGTCGTTGAACTCTGCGATCCAGGTGATCAGTGATGTCTCCTCTTCGCCGATCATATGGAACACACCTTTCTCGACTTGTACTCCTCCACTCTCTTCTGTAGGCTTGATTTCATTCCAAAAGACCATGCGCAGCTGGCCATCCTTGACAGTTCTCGTTACAAGCACTTCACCCTCTTTCTCCAACTCTTCAATAGCGGTTGGTGCTTCTTTCCATGATTCCTTTAGGGCACGGACAGATATTCCACCCCCCTTCCGTGTTTGTCGTTGAATTTCTGTAAGGAGAGCCGCTTTGTTTCTAAAATTGAACTCATGCTACACATTTGTCAGACAAGGCAGGAAAGTCGGAAACACGAAACTCACCTTGTATGAGTAAAGGTCTGTCTTGGGATCCCATGCAATGCGGTCATGAGCCTTGAATCGTTCTAGTAATATATGATCTGAGTCGAGGGGTGTATTCGTGACTATCGCAATGTCTTGCAGTCGCATAGGGTTTTGTGTAGACTACCGTTGGACATGAGTGACTCGAGCCCAAGAACGCTCTATATACAACTCACTTTTAAATGATTAACGGCATACACTAGTTGTGTGTTTATGTTCGTTCCCGTTCCCGTATCGGCCGGTTGTGAGTATACAATGTCTATTTCAATCATAAATGCCACACCCCGTTGGTGGTCAAGAGAGCGTAGTCATACTCGTTTTTGGCCGTTTCTTTTTCGGTGGCGTAGGTTGTGTGGAAACTTCTGCAGCTGGGGGAGTTGACGAGTGCGAGTCCAGCGCCGGGGGTTGGGAATGCCATGAAGTGTAGTCCTGTCTATGCAGAACTGACTTGAACGCTGCAGAGTCCTTTGCGAGTTTGGACATGGCCGTTTGGGTGAAAGATTCACCTTGTCACGTATTTTTTCGTCACACTTCATCTGCAAGTCTGACAACGACCACAACGTCGACCCACGGCTGACTCTGTTTTAACCTATAATCGACCTCTTCTCTATCGTTAGTTTTACTACAGCCAGCGCTACAGAATGGCTGAGGGTACACATGTGAGTTCACTCTACATCGTTCAAAAATTGAATATCTACTAGCCAGTTAGGATATGCCCCCTCGTAAACGACAGCGCATGGCTGGGCCAGAGGGGTTTCAAAAACCACTAACAACACCAGTGAAAGTCAATGTCCCTACCTTTGTTTCAGGATTCGGAAAACCAGCCATGGAATCAAACTCACGGCCCTCGTCAACTTCTAAATCAGCGAAACCTCTGTCGACATCTAGGATGCCTCCCGCGTTCGAACATTTCACCGAGTCTAGCTCAAACCCCAAGTCTAACATTACGAAGAAGCCTATGATAAGACCTAAGCCACCCTCCATTCCAGATCTCAAAGCCAGGACACGGCCCAACTACGACATATCACATCTGCTCACCGAATCTAAACCTGTTGGGCGACGTTTACAACCCCCATCTTTAGCAGAGGTGAAATCTGAAGATACAAACACAACTCCCATGCGAAAGGTCACCCTACCATCTTTTGCTCAACCTCCTGTCACCCCGTCAAAACCTACCTTGAGTCTGAACGCGATTCCTCCTCCCCGGCTACCCACCCCGACGGTCCGTGAACAAATGCTTCCAATATCGAAAACGACCATTGCTCGTGCAACTGACTTGACCACTGACCAAGGCACAGCCGAATTAGCGTCGATATTTTTACGCGACCAACATCCTGATATATCCAACCAGGCACACGATCCAGACGACGTGGGCGGGTTTTGGATGGGTGTAAGCCCTGAGAAAGGAGGGAGAAGCGTGAAAGGGAAAGGTAAGGATAAATTTATGCGGTGCGTATCCCCCAGAACATTATATGTTGATAACTAACGGATTGTGTTCACTAGGAACGGCCTTGCGGCACGAGCATCAGCCATCTTCGCGCGTTCGCACAACGCTCTTGCTCTATGGCAAAAGGAAATCGAACTCAAGCTATCCTCTTCTCATTCTGTATCTCCTGACCTCCGAGCACGCATCATCAAAATACTAGACATGCCTCTCGGACCCAGCCTAAGCTCACCATCGAAGCCTAAAGCATCGACGTCATCTGCTTCGACCTCACGTGGGGTCGCATACTGCCAGATCCTTTTCGTCAACTCTACGAAGACAACGGGCAGCGCCCATCTCCAACCTCGTAAAAAGGAATATCGACATCACCTTATCGTCTTTTCGTTCCCCTCCTCTGCCCCATCGTGGGCTAGTAACAGCAGAAGCCGCCCCCACGTGCGCAACCCAGAGGATTTTATCGAAGGCGGGGAAGTACACATTTGGGAGCCGTGGCAGGAGGTGGCACTCAACAGCGAGGGGTCGCCGTTGAAAGTGGAAGAAGAGGTGCGCATGTCAATCACTCCATTCCCTTTACTTCCCTCGTCTTTCCCATTCTCGTCTTCGCCTACACGGACCCCAATACCCACAGAAATTTGTGTTGCCGATGTCGCGTTGTTGTGCTCTCGGTTCCGCATATTACGTGAAGATTAATGGAAGAAAAACTTGATTTACTCATTTGGACGTTTGCTCGTCCATTTTCGCTACTATAAATATGGCCCGGCCTCTATTATTGACGCCACGACGGGGCTTGTCCGGGTTCCTCACCACGACCGAGTTATCATGGAATCAACCATTCGGCAATTTAGCCCCATGAGTTGCAGTGAATGAACACATTCAAGACGCGTCACATCAAGGACCCATTGCGATCATTAGTTCAAATATGCCCTTGGTTGAGCTCCAGTTCTCGCCCGTCATCGAGACAGACTCGATCCATGTTTTTACCGGCTGCTGGATTTACATGCACTTGAAGGGATGTGGCTCTGGATTTTCCAACTGGTGACACGCAGGGTGCCCAATGGAACAATACCTCCGTGCTGGAGCGAACATGATCGATAGGGCAACCTGGAAATGAGGAGAAAGTCGATCTCCCATGCTTCAAACGTCAAATATGAAGATCCGGACAGTGCAGCGGACGGCTTCCCGCGGGACCTAGAATCGGTGGCAACTCACAGTGCACGACCTATTCCTGTTATGATGGGAACAATCACCAGTACAGTGTGTTGGTCCTGGAGTGTCTTTCACGGATG
The DNA here is from genome assembly GCA_013420905.1 of Collybia mongolica. NCBI lineage: Eukaryota > Fungi > Basidiomycota > Agaricomycetes > Agaricales > Clitocybaceae > Collybia > Collybia mongolica. The sequence goes on from JAAXNY010000011.1 coordinate 1,600,868, forward strand.
TCATATCGCTAGGTGACTCTAAAAATGCTACTCAAATGAGGGCAAATCTTACCAGATTTCTCCATTCGCATACCTCCTGTCCACGAATCTACAACTGAGCGAAGGGTCGAGAACGCCCGATCCCTACGATGGCAGTGCCACAATGCGAAAGGGGGCAGGTATTCAGCTTCACCCGACGTGGTTCTTTTCGGCTGCGAAAACATGTACAAAAGGCATGTACTCGAAAACGCACAGAAAGTATTGCAGTATAGGCTCATATGTTCTGTGAGGCGGAGTGAGGCAACTTATACCATTTTGATCGGTTGATGGTGCTAATGGCCCACCCTCGAGGTTGACTGGTTTAGTAGCTCAGTACTGAAAAAATAGGAACTAAGGGTCTAACATTCGTTTGTACGATCGTGCCCGGAGGGAGCGGAGGAAGGTCAAAGTTCGAATCTTCCGATAATCGGCAAATCGGGCCGATGCCTTCAATAAATATTTTGGAAAGCTACTTTCTTGCAGAGCCCAACAAATCGCCCAACCAATCTCGACTTATTCTCAACAGTTCTCATGTCCGAACGATGGAACCGCCAGTATCTTTCAGGTACTTCTGATCTCAAACCCATAACGATACAGCGAATATTCATAATCTCCGGTGGTGCATACTTGCTTATCAATTTCTATCAAGCTTCATTACCAACAATCGGCCTTTGCAACTTTTCGACTTGCTGCCATAGCCATATCACCCAATCAATGGATTTTCAAGGTATTTGGGGGTAAATGCAATATATAGAAGGGACTCCGAGAAGTATGCCGCAGTACCCGTCTAGGCCCTCGGACGTAAGTACAATATTAATATTATGTACATTGAGGCGTCTAATTCATCGTCTGGATGGACAGAAGTACTCACGTGGATTGGGGCTCTCTGACATGGATTACGATCGTTCGATTACCCAACGCACACCAAGGGTAGGTTACTTGCATAACTGACACCACGATATAGATTCAGCCATGACTTCCTTTCACACTGGCAGCTGCTGCGCCCAACAGCACCCACAGAAATTGGAAGGCCATTAGCCTCATGTGCTAAGAACGATTGATCTTGTATTTTCCCTGGATCGAACACTCTGGGGTCTGCGAACCTGCACACCTGTGGGTCCAAACCAACACGCACACTCCACGCGACTCCTGAACACCTGCTATCACGGGGTTCTTGTGGTATCCGCACCTCTTATAATGATCTCGACCCTCGACGGCGTCCCGTTCACAGCTTTCCACTTTATTCTGCCATTCTCATTGATTCCCCTCTCGCTTCTGGTCAAGCTATATATTCCACGCGTGAAACTATAATTTCATACACCTATTTCATCTACATTTTATCATGGAAAGCCAGACTACTGGCTTTCTAACACCACTCCCACCTCGTCTACTCTGGACGAGTAGCCCCATCTATGGGATCGTCCATCCATCAAACTGCCAAACATGTCGACAGTACATGGTGCACCTGGCAGAAGCTAGTCGTGCTGATGATGACCCGTCCTTCAATATATCTTTGAAGGAGCGGGACTTCCAGCGCAATTCCTATTATCTGAATGGAGTCTGTGAGGGCCGTCGCCTCCAAAGAGAGTACAGTCAAACACGGGCTGATCACCTGGACCTTTGCCGCGCAGAGCGTGATGCAGCGTTGGAAACCGCTAGCCAGCATTTTATCGATCTCTGTGCAGTACGGGAGGAATTAGAGAAACTCGGGGAGGAGTACCGTGTTCTTCAGGACTTGTTTGAAGAGGTAGTAGAATTTGGCGTTAGGAGGACATCCCCCGCGGGTAGCCGGTCGCCATCTATCGATGCTAGGGTGCTAGAAGAAAGCTTATATGACACTCACAATGGGTTCGAGCATGATATCGCGATTGACTCCTGGGCAACGCTCCCAGATTCACTCACACCGGATGTTGCTCAGATCCCAACGCCACCGGAGAGCATAGCCGGCTCGGTTGTCTGGCATACGACGGAACTCCCACCGCTAGCTGATAACACTTATTTGGAGGACTTGCCTAGCGCCCCTGCCGACATCCCTGAACCACCATACCCCTATCCGAGTCCGAGGCCATCTGTGATTGAGGTTGAGTTTCACCCTGAGGCAGCCCCGACGTTCGTCGAGGATCATGTAGAAGAAGATTATGTGTCGCCCCCCCATCCGCGCATACCTAAGACTGTCGCAGAACTCCAAGCACTTATGAATGAAGCCTACGCGGGTAACGAGTCTGCTCTTGTCCATATCAAATCAATGTGCACTGAGGCTCATGCGACTCCTCGACATAAGAAATCTTTTATTCAGCAGTTTTTACTCTCCAATTGGAAAGGGTATCCCAGGAGGTCTGCCCCTGTACGAAGTGACACCACCCCTCCTGCTAGTGAAAGCACTACATCCGCTAACCTTGAAATATTCGTCGACTCGGCGCCGTCTTGGGGAATTGGATTCGTCAAAGATGGTCGCTGGCTAGCCTGGAAACTGAAGCGCGGGTGGAACACTGACGGAAGAGATAATTCGTGGGGAGAAATGGTAGCGGTGGAACTTGGTCTCCGCGCCGCCATTGCTGCTGGGCACCATTCACGTACTATCACGGTGAGGTCTGACAACGCAGGGGTTGTCAGGTCCCTGGTCACCGGAATATCAAGGAATTTTCAGCAGAATTTGATTCTGCAGAAGGTGTTGCAGCTGTCTCGGACGTATGATGTCCGTATTGTCCCAAAATGGATTTCTACGAAATTGAACCCAGCGGATAAGCCATCACGGGGAGTATTCGCGTCAAGGGCGCTACTTTTCCCTGATCCTCCACCTCTCCCTGCTCATTTGGTTGACTTTGTCCACCCCCCCGTTGAATACCGCGCCCTTTCGTCATAGCCGCGCGCCTTTACTAGGATGAATATTCCTCCGAGTAGTTACCATGTATCGAGATTTATCTTTGCCTTTTCACAATGTAGTACTATTAAGTTATTCAAGCTTCCCTGACGGAATCAAATTTCATCGTTTGAATTGCGAGGGTCGTAATATTAATTCTCATGATCATTTTATGACTCGACGTGTGCTAGTCGCGAGAGCACGTGGATGTGACCAACGGGCTGGTGTCACGCATCCTTTGAGTCACCCTGACCACCTCGACTAACAAAGGAATTCACATATTTATTGCCGCGATTGCAGTTATTGCAAGATGTCCCATATAATAGACATATCCTCGTCTCCAGAACCCGGCCCTTCTTACTTTCAACCACAACAACGAACTTCAACGGTCAAACTTACAGCAAAGCGACAAAGAACTCGGATAGGCCCTGTTATCGAGCTCACTGACTCTGACTCTGACTCTGAGGACGTGTCAAGACGGTCGCATCAAAGGGTGGCCTCTCCACAAACCGCTACGCAGGGGTCGTCGTCCCGTACAAGGCGAACGCCTACTTTTACACATCTCCAGCCCGTGGTTGGTGGTTCTGGATCTCTTCAAAACATCCCCAGCCACACCAAGCGAACGAAATCTCCAGCCGCGAAGATATCTCAACCCTTCTTGCCTAGCGACGAAGAGAACGAGCCACCAATACCGACCCATTCCATTGTTGATCAACCCCTGGTTGGTGTCGTTGGCATGGACAATGGATCTGCACTTCTACAAATCACACAGCAGAATCCACCATCAAATGAAGAAGCACCCGAAACGGAGTCTCAGAATGATTCTTTGTCAGGATACGTAGCTCGCGTACTCGAGATAATTCCGGATGTTGAACCGGATCACTTGCTTGCCCTCGTCACCAAGCTTGCTCCATCGCTGCAGGATGGGGTTGTAGAACATGTATTGCATGCACTTTTCGAAAACCCTGCCTATCCCAAGGTTGACAAGAAGAATAAAGGGAAAAGGAAACAAGTGGATGAGGACGTGACTGGGGAAGAAACATCCTTAGAAGGCGGCAGCCCTGCCAAGAAGCACAGAGTTGACTACGGAGACAAAACTCGCGCTTTCCGAGGTGGGGTACATTATACCGATCTTGCTCTTGTAAAATCCCCAATGAGGTCAATCTATATCTTCGTGCTAATCTATCTTTTAGGAGCGACTACAGATCGACAACCCTTATATACCCAAGCACTATTTACGGCAACTTTTGGCATCCTTCAATGGTCTCTATGCACCAACACACGTCTTTCTCGTCGAGAAAGAGAAGCAGCGCAAGGAAAAGCAACCTGTTGCCCGTCTTCCATACGTCCGCAAAGCTCATCCTTTCCGCCCGAGTTCCAAGGGTAAAACTCGTGTCCTTGAGGACACCGAGCTTGAAAGGGAGATTGAGTGGTTGCAAGATGAAGCGGAAAGGCGAGATCGTCAGATAGCTGAGGAGTTGAATGACGAGGAAAACGGAGACGGTATCGAGTGTGCATGCTGTTTCTCCATGGTGCCTTTTGTGAGTCATTGTAGCCTCCATCTCATCATGTCTGTTGTTGATCAGTTGGGAAAACAGGACAAGATGGTTCAGTGTCCAGAAACTCATCTGTTCTGCAGCAAGTGCATGAGCTCGTACGCCGGAACTCAGCTCGGAAGCCACAATCCTAACATTACATGTATCCACCAATCTGGATGCAAAGCTGCCATACCGCCGTCTGAGCTTCGGCGTTTCCTTTCTACAAAGATGATGGAACTCTGGGAGAGATTAAAGCAGCGCAAGGAGCTAGAGACCGCTGGCCTAGTGGGGCTTGAGGAGTGCCCGTTCTGTGAGTGGGGTTGTGTAATCGAGAATGAAGAGGAAAAGCTATTTAGATGTGGCAACACTGAAGTCTGTGGTGTAGTTAGCTGTCGAGGATGTAAGAAAGTGGTAAGCTGACCAGCGGTACGTCTCATGAAGCATTTTGCTGATTTCTACAACCAGGATCATCTACCTAAGAGTTGCAAAGGTATCCAGTATCGGATCTCATCTCTTTGTTCATCTTTAATGCTGTACGCTTGTAGAAGTAGAAGAGGGAAAGGCGCTAGATGGGAGACATGCAATAGAGGAGGCTATGAGTGCGTTTCTCCTATATTACCTGACAAATTGCTTGTGCTTTACATGTCTTCCGCTCCTTGCTACCTACACATGCCCTACAAACTGTCATCCACACACCCGCTGACTACTACCCAGCTCGGGCACTGATGCGAAACTGCCCTAAATGTCAGAAACGTGCGTTTGCCAAACCCCTTGCGTGTAATATACTTCCTAATCTCTTTTCAGCGTTCGTCAAGGAGCATGGTGTGAGTTCGAATAGTCCTTGAACGTACTCACTGCTGACTCTTGCTTACTTTAAGTGCAATAAAATGACCTGCCCGAACTGTCACACCTTGTCATGCTATGTGTGTCGTCAGGTTATCACAGGCTACGACCACTTCAACCAGGCACGTTTTGCATTCCGAATTTGCGTTCCCTATGATGTCATTATAAATTCTACGTCACGCAATAGTTGCCTAGTGGCCAAGCAGCGCCCACTACCAGTCAAAATGCTAGCAAGTGCCTACTCTGGGATGCAGTGGAGCAAAGACACGCAGAAGAGGTAATAACTTCTCTGTGCTTATATGCAAACAATATAGCCAATGTCATTTTTGCTTTTATAAGGTCAAGGCAGCTGCACAACGCGCACTGGAAGAGTACAAACAACAGAATCCAGACGTCGACGAGAAAGAACTTCATGTCGAACTGCCTCCTGCGTCAGCGGCCCCTGCACAACCCATACACGGCATGAATCTGGCTATGAGATATCACGGGTTAATGGGCCAGGGTCCGAATCAGGCGAATGCGGCACAGGTGCAAGTACTCCAACTTCATTTGGCTCAACTCCAGCACCAGCGAGATATGTGTCAGTTACAAATACAAGGATTTGAGGCGCAAACGCAGCTCATGCATGCTACTGTGACGCAGAACCCAGATTCACGATTTTCTGGGATGTATCTCCAGCAACAGGCTGACATGGCGGGGGTAGTCGAGCAGGAGCGGCGTAGGCTTGTAGGCATACAGGCAAGAATGACTGATGTTCAGGCACAGGTGGACGCAGCCAGGGCTAATGCTAATGCTAATGTCGGCGCCGCACAACCCTTGCCACAACCTGTGATTCCCCCACCGTTCAACATCAATGTTAACATAAACTATGGTCGCCAGCTAGCCGCGCTTCCCCCTGTAAGGAGGAGGGGAAGGAGATGAGCTAACGAGACTTCCTTGGCTAGGTGCACTTTTGACCTTTGTCGTTTTCGTGCCAATTGGCGATCAACACCTTTCCGATCTACTCTTATTGTACTTGTGGAACTCCCTACATGTAATACCCATCGTAAACACTTCTTCCTTTCCTAAATCTCATCGATTAAGTGATGGACTCATTACAACACCCACAAACAATTGATTAAGTGGCTATGCCACAAATCCATTTACTAGCGCGATCTACCAACACTCATCCTAAACCAGCTCAGGACAGATCAAAATTACCAAGCTTGCAAGTTGTAACCCTCTTATAAAGTCGGCTGGACGAAGCATGATGGAGAGGATTGGGTTCGGAGAAACACACGGGATTGTACAGGGAGAACGGAGGGAAAGAGGTGCGACATGACAGGTAGCTTCCCCCTACTGGGCGCTTGTCGCCAGAACACGAGGCACAGCCCTTGAACCTGAGTTTCGACAGCAAACCTGAGGCGTTAGACCGTCACTTGAAACACTTGCCAACAGGAATCACTGATATCCTCCATTTCAAGCCATCGTGTCACAAGTGAGCATCTTTCGCTGATGGGTGTCAAGCGTCTTTACTGATTGCTAGAAATCAGCTTGCTTCGTCCATTCGCAAACTGTCTATTGATAGAAAGGTTGACGGTCATCTTATATGGTGAGTGAACAAGTCACGTATATGGATTTTGTCTCAATCTTGCCGTAGGATTTGACACCAGCTGCTGAGGATATTGAGAATGATGCAACTGCTTCCCAAGCCGAAACCCTTTTCTTGCGCTTCCAGCAGTCAAACGATATACAGGACCTAGATGCGGCCATCAGGATCTTTCGGAGAGTAGCTTCATCTCAGCATTTAAATGGTCAGGATTCCCAACATGCCGCATTGCTCGATTTCTTAGCCGGAGCGTTGGTAACGCGCTATGAATTAAAGGGAGGCATGGACTATCTGGAGGAAGCCATTTTGCGTTTCCGCCAAGCACTATCATTTCACCCACCTAGTGGAGGTGATTTTGCAGACACATGCAGCAACCTTGGTGTTACTCTTTTTATGAGATATCAGCGCGTGCGGGAGGCAGGTGACTTGGAGGAGGCAATTAAGTTCCATCGCCAAGCTCTTGACTTTCGTCCTATGGGACACTCAGACCATGCAAATTCTGTTCACAACCTTGCCACTGCTCTATCACTACGCTTTGATGACGTAGGTGATTTGGAAGAGTCCATTGTGGTCAATCGTCGATTTCTTGGCCTTCCTCACGCCCCTAGTCATCCCGAATACTCATCATCTCTTCGGCTTACTGCCGGTGCGCTTTTGCACCGCTTCAAACGACTTAGCAACATCGATGACCTAGAAGAAGCGATCACGTACTTTCGCCAGGCATTCGCTCTTCATTCGCCCTCTGATCCCAAATACACAACTTACGTGGATGAAATCGGACTTGCGCTCTCTTTGCGTTTTCCGCACACAAGGGACATCGATGATCTCGAAGAAGCGATTGGATGTTTTCGTCACACACTCAGCCTTCGTTCTCCTGATGACCCAAAGCACACCTATTCTTTGGATCATCTCGCGAGTACTCTTACTACTCGCTTTGATACCATGGAGGAACTGAGGGATTTGGAAGAAGCCATTTCATATCGTCGACAAATCCTTTCCATACATAACTCGAACCTCAAACCGGAAGAACTGGCGAAACTCCTTGATAACCTTGCAGTTGTGCTTAATACCCGATTTGAACACCTAGGCGAGATCAAAGACTTGGAAGAGGCAATCTCCTACCACCGTGGTGCTCTTGCTCACCACCCTGATAGTCATAGTGATCAAGCCGCATTTCTCTATCGCTTGGGGGTTGCTCTTTTTGTTCGTTTTGAACGCAAAGGTGTCATTCATGACTTGGAAGAAGCCATTGTGCACTCACGCAAGTACCTTGCCCTCCGGCCGCCTGGACATTCTGACCATGTACTTGGACTCAGAAATCTGAGTGCGGCCTTGTCCACTCGTTACGATTACATGGGGAGCCTCGATGATCTCGACGAAATGATTGTGAATAATCAACAGTGTCTTGAGCTCCATCCCCCTGGCCATAACGAACGGGACTACTTCCTAAACAATCTCGCTGTTGCATTGGCGGAGCGGTATAAGCATCTAAAATCTATAGACGATCTCGAGAGGGCATTATCCCACCATCGTGAAAGCCTCTTGCTTCGTCCTTCTGGCCATGAACATCGTGCTATATCCCTGACCAACCTTGGTGCTACCCTCCAAGCCCGGTTCGAACGAACAGAACAACTGAATGATCTAGAGGAGGCCATCGTATGTCAACGTGAGGCCCTCTCCCTAAGGCCCCCAGGGCATGCAGAACATGCAGATGGCCTTTCTAACCTAGGCACAGTCACCTCGATCCGTTTCAGGCATCTCGGGCATATGCCGGATGTCGAGGGGGCGATACTTTACAACCGCCAGGCCCTCGCCCTTCGCCCTCCTGGTCATAAACACCACGTGAGAACTATGAGCAAGTTAGCCATCCCAATAATCTTACGTTATAAATATCGAGGAAATATCGAGGATCTAGAGGAAGGAATTGGACTTTCTCGTCAGGTGCTTTCATTGAACCCGCCTGGCAGTACCTATCATGCCCAGTCGCTCGATGCTTTGGCTGTTCTATTAGCTAATCGTTTCCAGGATTTAGAACAAATAGCCGACCTAGAGGAAGCAATTGCCCTTCACCGTAAAGCTCTTGCGCTTCGTCCCCTCGGCCACCAAGACCGCGCGCATTCTTTAAATGGTTTTTCTCTCGCGATATACGACCGATTCCGTCATCTAGGGGATATAAAGGATCTAGAAGAAGCAGTAGCATCCGGTCGGGAGGCTCTAGATCTATCCCCCCCAGGGAACCCTATACGTCGTAGCGTTCTGTCAAATTTTGGGCTTACTCTTTTTGGTCGCTTTCACAAATTCGGTCAGAATGCCGATATTGAAGAGGCCATAGTGTGTTTCCATGAATCTATCACTCTTTGTCCACCTAGCCATCCGAATCATCCGATCTTTCTTAATCATATTGCCAAAGCATTTTACACACGTTTTCAGTATCAAGGAAAGATGGAGGACCTTGAACAATCCATTATATACAATCGGAAGGCCCTCACCCTTCGCCCTCCTGATCATGTTCATCATTCTCAGTCACTCAGCAACCTTGCTGTTTCTCTCTTGAGTCGATATGAACAATTGGGGCGCGCAGAGGATCTAGAGGAGGTGGTTTTCAATCACCGCCGAGCTCTACTGTTTCGCCCACCGGGACACACTGACCGTAGGACCTCGCTTGATAGTCTTGCGGTCTCACTTTCGGCCCGATATCAACTGTTCGGGGATATCAATGACTTGGAAGAGGCTATTGTCTTCCTTCGAGAAGCTCTCACTCTCTATCCCCCCGGACATCCCGATTACCCCACATGTCTCAATAATTTTGCTTCTATCATCTCCACTCGTTTTGATTCTCTGGGGCAGATCAATGATTTACAGGAAGCCATTGAGTATCATCGCAAGGCACTTGCCCTTCACCCCCCGGGGCATAATTATCATTTTGCCTCCCTTCACAATCTCGCCAATGTTCTGTCCACTCGATATCGCCTTTCTAGAGAAAAATTTGATTTTGAGGAAGCGACCCAATTTTTCAAGGATGCGGAGGCCGCTTTGCCTGCCGAACACCCGTTCCATGCGGGGACTCGGTCGCTTCTTGCATCGCTATATCTTGATCAGCATCACTCTCCCACCGAATCCCGGTCGCACTATCATGATATGGCTTTTACCCTTTACGAGTCTGCCGTTAACCACGCTACAGCTGGCTCAAAGGTCCGGTTCCAGATCGCATTAACATGGGCAGGGGCTGCGCGGCGCTCAAATCACGCGTCTGCCGTCCAGGCATATTCCCAGTCGCTTTCCCTTCTTGACCGGTGCCTCATTGGGGCCCCGACCATTGAATCACAGCAGAAATTCCTTGCTACTACTGCAAATGTGCCGAAATCCCTCGCGTGTGATGCCGCATCCAGTGCTCTTGACAATAACCAGCTTGAGGTAGCTGTCGAGTTGCTAGAACAAGGAAGAGCCATTCTCTGGTCAAAGATGGCGGGTTATAGACATCCACTTGACGAACTCCGGGATATCGACCAAGCACTGGCCAATCAACTCGAAGCTCTGAGCAAACAACTCGAACAGCTTGTCTTATCCTACGGAACTCAATTAACTTTAACTCCTGGGAGGCCTGATCTTTCTCATGAACAGCAAATGCGCACCCATAGGCTTCTGTCGGAGAGTTGGAACCAGACTGTGTATAAGATTCGCCAGATCCATGGCTTCACGGACTTCATGCAGGCAGTCCCGTTTTCTGTCCTCAAAAATGCCGCCGCGGAAGGACCGGTCATACTAGTCAACATAAGCAGACATCGTTCAGATGCCATAATTCTTTTCGATACAGGTGTTCCTGTTCTTGTTACCCTTCCTGGAACCTCTCCTGCAAACCTTGCTAACCTAACTCGACAAATAACTGAAGCTCGCAAGGTCGGCTCTCAGATCAGAATAATCAAGGCTCTACGAGTCCTTTGGGATACAATCGCCTTGCCAGTGGTGGAGCAACTCGCTGCTCATGGGGTCTTAGAAAATACACGGATCTGGTGGTGCCCAACTTCAGAGTCATGCGCCCTTCCTCTCCACGCAGCAGGACGTTATGTTCGAGGACAAAAGAATCTGCCTGACCTTTATGTTTCATCTTACACCCCCACTTTATCGGCCTTGCTTCGGGCAAGATCAAATATGGTCCAAAGGTCAAACATGCCAAATTTGCTTGCCTTTGGACCTCCAGATGATGTGTCATTACCAAGTGTTGGGGAAGAACTTCGACGTATACAAGAGTTTGGAGACTTTGTTGATATTTTACCTGGAGAAGGTGCCAATCGGGAGAGTGTTCTCACAGCTCTCAAGGCACACCCTTGGGCCCATTTTGCTTGCCATGGCCTTCTTCATTCCCAACCATTCCTATCATCCTTTGAACTATATAATGAAGAGAAACTGACACTGCTCGATATCGTTGCAGCAAAGCTGCCAAATGCAGAACTGGCTTTTCTTTCTGCTTGTCATAGTGCTGCAGGGGATGATGTTGGTACCCCCGATGAAGTCATCCATCTGGCAGCAGCACTACAGTTTTGCGGTTTTCGAAGTGTCGTCGGGACCCTCTGGGAAATGGCAGACATCGATGGGCCTGTCGTAGCCGAGAGGTTTTATAGGTACATGTTTCGCGATGGACAACTTGGAGGGAATTTCCGAGATGCAGCCATCGCATTGAATGACGCTGTTTTGGAGATGAGCAAGAGAAAGAATGGCGAGAGTATAGATCGATGGATCAACTTTATTCACATTGGGGCATGAGAGTACGCGGTATTCGTGAGGAAACGAATAAATATTCAATCGTATGGTAGCAATCAAGGTTGTTATGACTTTAAGAACTGGAAGGCTCTGTAAAAGTCTGGATGATATACCGACAAAAAATGAACAGGCAAAGAGACGACCACTCACCCAAATTTCCGAAGTGTATCTATACATGGAAACAAATAAAGTACTTACACACAAGACAAACCACACTAAATGCAACTTTAATCAATCGTCCCACGAGACCGAATGCACGTTCCTGTACATGATCTTCTCCTAAGTCCGACTAAGAATGTTTGTCGTCTGTCTTTTACATATCAATATCAATGGGGTTGATATTGCTAATGACAGGAATAGAGCAGATATGCAACCCGCTCAAAAACTTAAAACAAATTTCCTTCAAAATGGACAAACCGTCTACGAACCATCAGCCTTGTGGAGCATCAGATCTTGCCTAATTGGGTGTACAGAGTTGAGCCGGTTGGGATGGCATAGCTGTGGAGGCGTAACGCGATGTCCATCTCATCGCTATGAGTAAAACGAAACCGCGTTTGCCATCGGATCGGATCAAAATGCAGCATCCGAATTGTCCCAAATGATTGACCCGCAAACCTACCAGCGTCAGAATGCATGGAGTTTACTGCATTCCTTTTGTGAACTGACTTTTCAAGCACAGCCCAGCTTCTTGCCTCAGTGGGACAAGGGAACAAATCTCGGAATTATTGCTAGAAGTACCGGCATAACGGCATTAGACTGACCTACTGGAGTCTCAGGAAATACTAGACCGGCACCCTTCTACTTTTTCCTCTTTGAACGCAGACGAAAATAGGAGATGGAGGGCCCCACTTCGTATGAAACCCACTACCGACAAGTGGATATATGTAACATGGAGGTACGGAAAATACTACTCCAATCTTTAGATAGAATTTGGTAAAAATGCATTTTGTGAATACAGATACCTCACCATATAAGAGGCCCCCAGGGGAGCCAACGGAGGTACGTACAATTTGGCAGACATTCGATGGACAAGTTTATCGGATTTATCAAATATGCAATTCATGCAGTGCTCTCCTGTCGTCGACAGACTAAACCAAGGCCATCGCTGGGACATGTGGATGGAAGTGAAGAAGCCCTGTTCCGTGGGGCAGAAAAGGCCTGGACGACGTGTTTTCCAGTTAGGTTTTCGCACATTCGATTTACACACGAGTTCATCGTTAATTTTCCTCCCTTAAAGGCGACCCCGCCATATGACTTCTGGTGGAAAACGACGGGAAAGCCATTGGAACGCATGTTAGAATGGGCTTCCTACCCGCTTCCATCGCGGAGTTCCTATCTCTCTTTCTACTGCCAGTATATCCTACCCGAATTCGGTCCATTTATATCAGCCAGTGGGGAACCTTCTGCATTGTCCCCAGAATTAGGGAAGACAGAACCGGTGCATATCTTCTTCTCACATCAATCGAGGTCGCTCACAACGCATCAGAAGTATTTCCCCTCCTACATGACCGACGATCACACCCCGATCGAATTCTCTTGCGTCTTCGATGACAAGGGAATGCCTACGATCCGGTTCTCCGTGGATCCTGTCCAGAGACAGGAGGGTTGCGATGGTCCGGCCATAATTTTCTTTGAAAACCTAGCTAAAGTTGTGCCCTTGCCTTCGTCCCTGGATTTGACTTGGTGTAGAATTTGCTCAGAGGAACTCACAGTCGTCCGTTATGGTCAAGTGTCTCCGCCAGTCGAACCTCGTTACCCATCCCAATACTTTGCAGGTGCCCAAGGAATACATACCCTTTAAATTGATTCTCACCTGTTTAATAGGTATCGAGCTTTCTAGATCAAGCACTGCCCTCAAGGCCTACTTCTTACCTGAAATTTCTGCATTAACTACCGGGATATCGAAGCCTGACCTTATCACAGGTGTGGTGAAGAGGCTTTGTCAAGATTCACCTTCGCACTCCACTCCTGGCCTACAGCAATGTTGGAATATGCTCTTGAATTTTTTCCGGTCCTTGCCCACAGACTTAACGCCATCGATGGAAATTGTGGCGGTGGACTGTGTCCCCTATTTAAAAAATCGCTTGAAGGTGTATGTTCGCACACCTCGCACAACGCTGTTTACCATCAAGCGTTTTATGACGCTTGATTCTACTATCGAATCCTTAGCCATCAGTAAAGCTCTCGAACAAGTCTCATATTTCTGGGAGATATTGTTTCCTGGTATACGTGACGATACAGAACCTGTAGTGGGTGAGGATCGACTTCGACACCCTACCAGTGGCCTCCTATTCTACTACGAGCTTCGAGCAGAATCCTTATACCCACTGCCCAAGGTATATATCCCGGTCCGGCACCTGTGTAAAAACGATGAGGAAATCCTTGAGGCCACGGCGGAGCTGTATCGAAAAACAAACAATTTGTTGGCTATGCGAAAATACAGGGAACTCCTAAGAAAAACATTGTGAGTGACGTTTGGCAAAGCAGTTGCTCCAAGTGCCAGTTCTAAGCTTTCTTCAATATTTACAGTGATCATCGGCCACTCTCCTCAAGAACCGGTATTCATACATACATAACCTTCGCCGCGAAATCTAGCAATGTTGAGATTACTGCTTATTTTAACCCAGAATGTTTTGAACGAGGGTAGACTTTAAACAGGTACATTTGTGGCATCGCCCACTAGATAGTCATGATAGTAGGATAAAGTGACGGACAACGACGGCCATGAGAAGATATAGAGTTATTTCATGCTCAACGGAATTCAGGGAACAGAGGTGTATCAGATTTCCCTTTCTAGCTGTGACCTCACACCCAACTCCGCGTGCAACAACAGGGAACGCCTATTCAAATGCCCCCTCTCATGTTCTGGCTCATGTTATCTTGGGCGTATGTATACGATGTTCTTTGGTCTTCGGTTAGACCGTAGCGTTCTTGAGGAAGAGCATTTGGCAACATGCGGCCCCCATCTCAGAAATATACATTGTATACTGATTGATACAGCTAAGATCGCCAGGATTTGGCCCTTGCAACATAGGGATCATGTCCGCTTTAATGTTGCGTGCGCGTAGGAAGAAAAATGAAAAGGGTGAGTTGAGGCAAGTACGCCTTCATCCCATTATATATTATCGTGCTTAGATAAATCCAACACTCCTCCAATACTCTAACCATGATCGAACATCCTTTGGTCCAAGCTTCTGTGCAGGCCCCTCCTCTCTGAGAATACTAGATGCAGCAAGCGTCTGAGTGAGATCAAGGTTTGTGACTCCCATAGCTTCCTTCGAGTCAACCTCCAATTCTGCAGAGCCTTTGTAGAAATCCAGTGTCTTGGCCGCAGGAAGCGCATCCAGTAACTTGTTCGAGGCCTTTCGGTCCCCAGATTCGGTACTGACTCGGGACATCTCTTCGAGGACCTTTACCCACTGGCTCAAAGGTTGGAGTGGCAGCGAAAGTTCCTCGCTGAATACTTTGAACACGTCATGGCATGGTATCGCTTGTGGGTGTGTCAGATGGGCTACTCCATCTTTGGGCGTGGAAGAGGCGAGCTCGACCAAGACGCGCGCAGCGTAATCGAGTGGGATCCAGGTGCAGATCTAAAGAGAAGTGATTAAAAAGCCAGAATATAACAACAGAAAACACGTGATACATACACCCTTAAGGTCAGGCAATATTCCCATCTTCAGACTTGACTTGATAATTAGGGGGACCCAGTCAGAGGTGTTCCACGACCCGTTCAGGCCGCCGCTGAGTTGACCGATACGGACCACCACGGGCTGGATGGGAGTAGCCTTCGATGCTTCTGTAAGAATTCGTTCCGCTATCCATTTGGACTCAGAGTAGCCCTGTCCCATGGGCATTTTCGGGTCTTCGATGGGAATTTCGGGGAATGGGGCATCCGAGTTATTATCTAGTGAGAATATATATGAGCAATCAAAAGACAAGACCCAACATATACTCACTCCTGAAAACGCCCACGGAACTAGTAAACAAGAAGCGTGGGGGAACCGCTTTGGGCGAGGAGAGTGCCAAATCCACAAGCGCACGAGTTCCACCAATCGCGTTCTCAAAAGATGCAGTAGACAAATTAAAGTCAACTCGCCAGGCTGCGGAACGTCAAACGTTAAGACATTGATCAACTGTGGGACAAAGAAGCACACCGTTGTGAATGATATGGGTGACACTGCGGCGTATCTTTTGAAAGGAGAGAAAAAGAACCATAAGAACTCTTTGATGGACACTATAAAGATCTAGGACTTACCTCATCCAAGACCTTTGCATCTACTTTAACCCCCGCCTTCGTCGTTTCTCCCTCTACAAGTACCACCTTAGGTGACCTCACCACCTCGGGATCATACCCACGAGACGCTAGCCCCTTCTCCTGTCGCTCTGCGACGCTCCCCCCTTGCTTTGAGGGGCGGTTCAGCGCATACACTTTGGCGACGGATTTGGATGCAACTAGTGTCGCCAGGAGTGCCGACCCCAGTGCACCAGTTGTCCCAGTAACCAGAACCACGTCGCCTTCCGAACTACCCTTGATGACCGCATTCGCGTCGGGGGTGTGGGTGGGGAAATTGCGGGTGTACAAAGCCAGGAACGATTCAGTATCTGAGGTGGCTGATTCTCCCTCCGACGACTGCGTGTGAAGCCGGAGCATGTGTTTTGCGAGGGAGTCGATGGTAGGGTGCTCATAGACAAAGCCCGATGACATACCGGCAGAAATGGTGGGTCCCAGGGCGTGGACAAAGCTTTGCCGTATCCACATTGCCTGTAGACTGTTTATCCAGTGCACTGGTCAGTGAGAAACCGAAGTTTGATCAGGAAAAACGACCGACCTGTCGCACCCACACTCAAACAAATCATCGGAATCGTCCGCAGGCTGTCTCAGCACACCATTCACGGTTTCTCTAACGAAGTCTAATGTCGTGTCTGGTGTCCACTCAGCGGGAGGCGTGATGCTAATGCCCTTCTCCACCTCTGTGTATACCGCTTCAATGTCGTCGGCGTACTCTGCAAGAATGGCCACGCGCTTAGGGGCGCCCTTATGATTGTAACTAAAGGGACGCGATGGGTGTGCTACGATAATCATCTAGAAGGGGGCATGTAAATCACAGTACGGCAGGTAAGAACGGGCCAAGTGGGTACCTCTTTGAATAACCGGGAATGGCTGGGCGCGTATGCATTCATCTCTTTAACATAGGGCCTACAGGAGTTAGAAAGAAGTTCGTATCCACGTATAAAAGCGAGAGCGTACCAGATGTCAGTGATGAAGGCATTCAATTTGGCCGGGTCGTTGGGATCAAAAGCATACGCTTGTTTCACTTCAATAATAATCCCATTTTGGAAACGTCCTCGACCAAACATGACAGCGGCTGCGACATGTGGGTGTCTACAGATTATGGTCTCTGCACAAGGATGGATAGTCAGGGTGGTGATCGACAAGGCAGTCGCACGATCATACCTAATGGCCCCGGATTGGTCTGCACAGATATCCAAATTCCCGTCAGCTCAAAGGGCAGGGTCAGTTTTACAGTACACAGAGACGCACCTTCTCCCCAGTACTCAATATGATTTGATCGTCGAGCCTCCCCAAAACTTTCCATCGATTAGGAATCGTCGGATGCGGAAAAATCACGTCATTTGTCGCGTGCGCCTTGCGGCCGTTGAGCGTTGTGTTGACCACCACGTGTGGCAGCTCAGTTGTAGGTCCCCCCTGCCGATGGGTAACGCGTAATGTCAGCCGTCCGCACTAATGGTGTCAAAAGAGACGACGCACAACTATAATCAACTCGTAAGTACCGTCACCAAGGGGGACAAAACTCATGTCAACATGTGGGTTCCATGTGACGTATTCCCAATCAAGGCCTGGGCTTTCTGGGGTTCATAATAGGTAAGCATTGTGTATTTTTCTTTGCCCTTATGTAGCAACCTACTAGGAAGGATGACAGCGTAGGCCCCCACCTCGGTGCTGTATTACAGCAGGAAAGAATAAGAAAGGACAAGATTAAACAGAGTGGGGAGGTGACATACGAGCCGTATAGGGTATGTATATTCACACCGTTGCCTGCAAGAAAGTCCCCGACAGCTTTTTGAAGCGGGGCACCGCCATATAACTATATACCAAGTCTGAGAGGGGGTAAATGGAGAACGAGGGGGACGTACAATGCCCTGAAGCTGTTTCAAGAAAGTGAGTTTGGCGGGGTCACGCATCCATCCCTTTGAGCCAAGCCAGGAATGATTAGGTGCGGGCGGAGGTATTCGGAAATCCTTGAAAGTTTACCTCGAAGAAGATAGGAGACGCCCAGAAAAAGGCGGGCGAGACTGCCACAGCGCCGGCCCATACTGCATCGGGCGTGGGCACTTGGGCAGGTGAGGTGGGGGGGAATGTCGCAATCGTGAAGCCAGAGACGGCCTGTTATAACGTTAATGCATAAGGATATGGGAGAAGCTGCTGAATCAAAGTACGAACCATCCAGAATGCGACAGCAACACCAATGGCATGGAAAGTGGCGATAGAATGGCAAGCAATAACTTTTCCACAAAGATTCTGAGCACCGAACTCTGAGAGCGATCAATCTTCTGAATGGAGGTCATGGAAAAGAGTGCGTACGGGGTATCGCCATGACTTGGAGGCTCTGGCG
The DNA here is from genome assembly GCA_013420905.1 of Collybia mongolica. Taxonomy (NCBI): domain Eukaryota; kingdom Fungi; phylum Basidiomycota; class Agaricomycetes; order Agaricales; family Clitocybaceae; genus Collybia; species Collybia mongolica. The sequence continues at coordinate 1,619,108 of JAAXNY010000011.1, forward strand.
ATCATTCCAGGGTATTGGCTTCGGAAAAGAAGTTGTACCTAGTCATCTCAGTCAAACTGACAATAATGATACTAAAAAAGGGGACAGACCGGATGAATGCATAATCACCCTGTCGGTTGTCCAGTCGCGGGCGCGAGCGGGAAGGGGTACGTGAGGGGTGTCGGGGAGATAAATGTCATCGAATGTGGGCATAAGAAGGATGCCTGGAGTGACATCATCGGCGAGGTCACGAACAGCACTGTGTGCGAGGTCTTGTATGGCGTCCTCCGTGCTAACGAGTAGATGCGATGGGCGGACCTTGGAGAGCAGGTGCGTGACAGCAGCGACAGAATTACGCGGGGAAATAAGGAAGATAACAACTCCGGCCCGCCAAAGACCGAGGAGTGTTGTGAAATAAGAAATAGTATCTATGAAGTTTGGGTGAGAGAGAGAGCCTTGACGAACGAGTTGCTATACCTGAGGAAGCAAGGATTGCGATTGTGCCTGGGGAGGTTGGTGCCTCGAGGTCGATGTGTGTCCTTTTCGCTACGAACCTGGCAGCGTTGTGCATGGCAGGAACCATATCGGAGTAGGTGACGCGCACGAGGCTTCCAGATTGGTCCGCATAAAGAAATACTGTATACGTAGGGTTATGCTCGTAGTGCCAATCATATATTTCGGGGACGGAAAGCGAGCCGTCAATGGGGGGGTTGGCGAAGCCCGGCATATGATTCGGATTGTTCGTGGGTTTGAGTAGGAAGTCCATGGTTGTGCAGTCCGATGCAAACAGGATAGCGTGAGGGTAATTTATACGAGACAGCGAAGCGGGGACGTCTTCAAATGACTAAGTTGCTGTATGTAGAAGGTGAACACGGATAGCGCCTAACACAGGGAAACCTAGATTTTAGAAGGGCAACAAGTGACAGATGTAATTTTTTAATTTGATGGAGACGAGAAGCCCATATCCCTCCATAGTTTGGCCCGGCCAATAGGTGCCATTTTCCTGCCTTTCATCAATGTGAAAGGCCGAGAGGTCAGAGAGCGTGTGGAAAGGCCGATCCGAGTTGGCTTGTGTGCGAGGCCCACGGACAGATTCTCTTGCGTGCGGGCAGGCTAACTGTTGTTGATCTTCAAATGTATTCTTACCCCACACGGGCGATTTCTTCAAAATATCCGATGACCTTCGGGTCGGCAAGAATAGCCCCCTTACCAGCTCAACTCAAACCGCGGCACCGTGGTAGAAAGATTACCCTGTGTGCGCCTGTACTAGTTGGTGAGAATTTGAAGACTTCAAAAGGAGTCTGAAATAGCCTGAGGCTGGTGGTGGAGACGTCGTTGGAGGTCATGGTTGAGGCCGTCCAGCAATGCCGTAACCATGGCGGGTTATTTGACCTGGAAATGCCGTCGTTGACCTCCTTCTCAAAATTCTGGTTCTCCATCTTCCACGTAGGCCTTGCTTCATTGAGCAGCCCGAGCTGGAGTAAGGTTGTCGCGGACAGAAGAACTCGACACATGGTAAGATGTTGGCAAAGATTGATCCGGCACAGACGGTTTCCAAGGGAGTCAGATTCGGATAATGCCGTGGATGAAGGACTCGTGATGGATCAATTCAAAACTGGAATCACCCCCGAGTCCATCCCCACCATACCCAGCACATGGCCGGCCATGGGTACTTATCTAGTTCTCATTCGACACCCACATTGCTAGCAGCTAACAGCAAAAAACAGTTGCCTGCTGAGGCTACAGCGCAGAACCTGGTACCATAATTAAACAACTATGTACCGAAACGAAATCCTCCGCATCAAATCACTCTTACTGCAAACCCTTGACTCAACCACAATGACTAGTCAACCCATCAATCATTAAGTTTTCGTATATCACGATCTGCACGTGTGTAGGCACATGAGACACCTGCAACAATCCCAGATGCAATGCCGATAATCGTTTTGTGCGGCTGGTGGGAGCATCTCTACCATTTTAGGCAGCCTCCCATCATAGCCAGTTCACGGTCTACAGTTTCATCGTCAGCTGGAAGTACCATGGAAGTGTGCTGTTGAATGGGAATGGCCATTCTCGATGAACATAAGCCTGAAATGAAATGTAGACCATGATGTCTGCAATTCAACTTGAACACTGAAGCCCCAGATACCAGTGAGTACGGAGGAAATTATATATATAGATAACTAACTCATGAATCCATTTTCGTCAACTCTAATATTAGCTTGATGTCCTTTCGGGATCATTTCAATCTCCTTGAAACTCAATTCCCACCCAAATTTAGCTCCAGGAAATCCAACCTCCTGCCTGGCATTTACTAATGGCGTAGTATCCAACGATGGATCCCAGTGGGACCGACGGCGGCCGCGACGGCCATCAACCCTCCAATTCCGCTCCTAGCTGAGAAAAGTACAGCTAACTCAATACAGAATACTACTCCCCAGACAAAAATAATTATCTTTATATATCCTGCGTTTCCCCTTTCTTCGACTGCAAGTAACGCAACCCCTCCTGGCGGACACGTTAGAAGAAGGGTTTGACTTAAAATTTATAAATATCTGCCTCACAGCATAAAAAATAGCAACTCCAAGACATCTACCACGCCATGGAGCCATCGTTCAAGGCCGCATGCCGTTGGTTGTGATCATCACAAGGGCACGGCTTCTGTGGTCTCCAAAAGGCTAGAGACTGAGCTGGGTGAAGTTACTTATCAACCTGGCGTAAGACCTCCTCTGTGGCTCAAAGCTTAGGACCCTCTAATACCGCAATCTTAACCACACCGCACGTTACAGCATCACCGCTTACTTCCTACCGCCCGCCAACATTGTCATGGAGGTCAAAAATATGGCAGAAACTCCACTCGATCTCAGGACGGGAGTCATCGAAATCGGCATTCTGATCTCCACGTTCTTGTATGGTATAGCGACTGTTCAAACCTATATCTATTTCCGTGAAAGTACATGCGACCCGCGATGGCTTAAGGGAATGGTGAGCCGTAATTGTACTGCTGTTTGGAACAAACTAATATTCTCAAGGTGGCTATTGTCTGGTAAGGACTGCTAAGTCATTACCCGCGCGACTCGTGCCGATACTTTTCAGGGTCTTAGAGACATTCTTGACCGTTGCGACCTGCATGTTTCTTTACAGCCTGACGATCACCAGCTTCGGGAAATACAAGTCCTTGCAAGATTTGCCTTGCACACTAGACTTTTCTTTCTTTATCGGGGGGATAGTCAGTGCGATAGTGCAGGTATGCCTAAAAAGGCTCGATTTGAATTCTGCTCACTATCTCGATGTGGCCTAGTCGTTCTTCGCTTATAGGGTTCACGTTATCTCTGGACGGTGGTTCATCAGTGTTATAGCTTGGGCAGGGAGTATAGCGCGGGTGGGTACTACCCTTCTGATTTTCATCTTCACCTTGAAGTCGGGTAAGCTCGATATCTTCGAAAAAAAGTACCGTTGGTCGATCATCTTGTCGTTTGTGGTCGCCATGTTCATCGACGTGCTGAACACATGCTCGCTGTGTTATTATCTCCACAAGATGCGGACTATTTTTGAAGGGTAGGTGATCAATTATCTCAGATTAGCACACTAATATCATTATGGTACCAGAACGAACACTCTGATCGACAAGATAATGACGTGGTCCATTGGTAGGTTTCACGAGACACCTATGGGGATGACAACTAACTACAAATTAGAAACCGGTCTCCTCACAAGGTAGGCTTTACGCAACCTTGGTACAATATTGGAATGATCCAACCAACCCCAGTGTTTGTGCTATCTTGATGCTTATTCTGGTATCTTCATGCAGTTACTACTCCCGACGTTATTATTGAACCATGACTACTCTACTAGGAACTTGTAAAACCCGAATGGAGTGCGTCTACGGTGTTTTTTATTATTATCTCCACCTACTAACCTGTTCTTAGATATATGGTTTGGTATTCTTATGTTTTACGTGAAGTGTAAGCCTCGCCAATTTATGGAGGTAAACGCAAGCTAACCAAAGGGTTATCAAAGTATATTCAAACTCGCTGTTATTATTGTAAGGATGCTCCCATTTCTGACTGTCTTCTGAACGGCCCCATATTTATTATTGTTAGCTTGAACGGTCGGTCCTCTCTGAGGGGTTCGGGAGCGATTTCTTCTTTTGGGACTTTTTCACACGTCCCTCGGCCTCAGACGGTGATAAATGTTTCTCAGGTCGGTGTTATGGTTCCTGGTGCTCAACTTCTTCGCTGATGAGTTATTTGCCCTTCAAGACTACGGAAGTCTCGCTTGAGATGGGAAATGTTATATCAAGACACAGAGAGGGTGTGCATAAGGACGGGTTACCGCCGAACGACGGAACTTTTAGTTGGAAAAGGGTTTCAGGAACCATTCCTGCTTTATCTGCCAGCAAGCTGAAGAGTTTGTCAAATGTTTTGGAAGAAGAGATGTCATGATGCCACGGCGAGCGTCAATTTACACGAGAATATGCTATCCTCCTATTACATGCACATTCAATGAGGATCAATATCAATGTAGCAGTACCCCACATCATAAGATACCTAATGTATGGCGTTCGTTAACTATACTGGAATCGCTTCCATAATTGCTTGTCCTGTGGACGCCCTCAAGGGATAGAGCTTCGTGAGGCGGAATCCTCCGTGCAACAGAAGCGTGCGCCATTCATCAAGCAAACGCGCCTTTGCAGCAAAGAAACCACCCATATAGAGATCATATGCTGTAGTAATGCGTTGAGAGCTCACGACGACCTGCGTATCCTCATCCGAACCGCGGTCCCCTGAAAGCTTCACGCCTGCGCGCAACTTCTGATATATTTCAGACTCGCCAGCCGTGGTCGACGCCTCGATTCGAAAATGTGGGATGACGAGGCGATCGAGGACCAGAAGCTTTGATGGATTTGCTCGCCGGATATTGGAAAGGACTTGTAGAACGTGAGCGTCAGTGTTATTGTGGCTACGGGGATGAAAGTTTTGGTCTTTGAAGCGTTAAAAAAAATACAAGGCTCACAAGATGGATTTAGCCAAAAAAATGGCCCCTTCTACTTCATGCGGCTGTGGAGTGTAGAAGTCTTGGGCTTGGAACCGAACTCGACCCTCATCAATCCATCGTTTCATGTTTGGACCTGCATCTTTAACTCCTTGCTCGACGACAGGTTTGAGATCCTGTATAACGAAGCGTATGTGTGGTGCAGAGGGCAGAATCAGATCTTCTGCGGCACCAATCCCACCCCCGACGTCAACTATCAGTGTGTCGGGCAGAAGTGCAGCAAAAGGGTAATCTGGGGACGATGGTTAATAATAGTCCAGGTGTATTATGGTACCCATCAGGAACTGTACCGACTGCAAGGAAGGCCTGTCCCTCAACCACACTGTGGCCACGCATCCCAATATTGAAATTCTGTGCGTATCTGGTATTTTCTGGGAGTTGTAGCCATTGGAAGAAAGGCTTTCCATTCGTGGAAAGCGCGAAGGGCGATACAAGCTCGGGTGGGTATTGAACCGCGTGGCCCGAAGCATCAGCATTAGCGGCCAGTGCGAAGCGTCGGGATAGGTATTCGGGTAAAACGGCTGCCGACTGCATTCCTGCATGCAACCTGTGGGAAGGAGATTAGAAATCATTCTTCTTTCAATCAAAAATACGCTTGCCCAATGCCGAGGTGAGATCTAAACTCGCTGCTGACTAAAGTTAAACTCAAAATCGTATGGGAGAAGACAAGGGGTGTTATTTCTTGAAAGATCCCAGACGTTGAAAGGTGACGGAGCAGGCGCGCTTTATCGAGTTGCTGCATCATCAAGTGATTCAGAACGTCAATTAGAATAGTTTCCTACCTAGGAAGTCTTCTTCGACTCTGGCGTATCGAGATAGTATGTTGACATGAACGCCTTCGTTGCCTGTCTCTTCGGAAATTCTCGAAATGAGAGATGCAACGTCAGATTCTACAACAATCTTAAGGGCAGTGGGCGTCCAAAACTAATGAAGATATGTTGAATTCAGTAGCTGAGAAGTCTCCCTCAGGAGTCATACTCACAGAGATGGCGGCCTCTAAGACGATGTGACGCGGCGGGGCGACGGCCTGTTTGATCCGTTCACACGCAAGGCAGAGAAGTGAGGCTTGGTCACTGATTTTCGTATCAGCATGGAATGGGAGACCAAGGCCATCAGCAATGTTTTGGGAGAAACTCTTGTTCGACTCGGAGGGAGCATTCTTTCGTTTCAGCTCCGTCTGTAGGAAGCCACGGAGAACCTTCGAAGACGCGTCGACAATGTCTAACAGTTCTGAAAGTCTCGCAAGAGTTGTTTCAGGTGAAGAGGCCATAGTTGAGTGGAGGTCGGCGAGCAAAGAACTATTGCTTTTCTATATTTTTCAAAGCGGTGACACGTGCATGGTGCTTTACAAAACGTCGAGCTGATTTCCACAGAGGACACATACTCACCATGTGGAGTTTTAAAAACGGGGTTTGTATCCTGATAAGGACAGGTGTAGAAGTCCGGAGCACCTTCCGATAGCAAAGGGCCAAGGGGCTAATAGTTGTTATTTGAGGATACTGATTTGTAACACGTACACTCAGTCTTTGATTGTAACTGATATAGCGATAAGCCTGTGAACTTGCAGTCAAGCAATATCAGGAGTGCAACACCGTAGATTCTTCTTGTCCTTCAACCGATATTTCACCTCCGCGAGTCTGTATTATTGCAGGTTGCTGGGCATCAGCTTTCTTTGCGCGCAGTGTGAAGGATGTGAAATATTTGGACAAATCATCGACTCCATCCAAACGGGAAGTGAAGCAGACGATGCCATCAGGGCGCACCACAACAATCGCGCCGGCTACTTCGTCTACCCCATACTTCCCGAATGTTTCGCCAGACCGATCATAGACCGTCTTTCCAAGCGGTTCCACCCCGATAGCCTCGGAGACTTGTAGACAACCTTCGCCACGCAATATGGTTATAAATTCGGTGACTGCAGCGTGAGTGCGAGTAAACGAGCAAGGTGAGTCAAAGTACTCTCGTAAGGCACCGTACTTCGCGGAGCATGTCGTGTTTAGATAGACCGATTCCGATGCTGGTTCCAATTTGCCGGCGAAGATTAGGATCCAGAAGCGTCCCACATAAGATAGTAGGGAGCGTAATGGCCTGGGAAAAGCGGCGCCAGGACGAAAAACTGGTGCGTCGGGAGCACGATGGCCAACCTTCACTGAAGGAACACCATCCTGGTCTGCTGTACTAATAGCCTGGTTGAGTATATTGGTCTCATACGAAACCCCTAGCCCGACAGTAAATGACGCATTGCTGGAGTATACGATCTCAAGATATTCATTACAATTAGCACCTGGAGGGGCATTGAAGTGACTGGGGATCGTGCCAGAGATGAGTGCTGAGATATCCCTGTCAAGTTGTATCAGCCGCTGAGCCGATGTGCGTCGTTCTAAATCGTATGTCTCAAGGACGCTTTCTCCATACAGCTCGTTGACCACGCCTGCTAGCTTCCAAGCTAAATTGGTGGCGTCATGTAATCCAGTATTCATTCCCTGAGGAATTTTATAAGTATTCGATACTAGTTGGTAAAGGGTGATATATTACCTGCGCCGAACCTGAAGAATGTGTGTGCGCTGCATCACCTGCGAGAATGATATGACCGTCCTGATATCTCTCCGCAACTCGTTGGCTAATTGAATATACAGTCCACCAATCAAGCTTATCGAATTCCAAGGAGAACGGCTTGACTGCGTTTCTGGCAGCCTGCATTATGGCGTCTTCTGTGATAGAGCTTCCATCTTTGCCATACACTTCGGCGGGACAGACAAAACCGATTCGAGTACGACCGTTGTCAGTCGGAGTCCACAAGACATTACCATGTTCACGCGATTCTAAAGCCACTGCTTTGCTTCTGCTCGATGGCATGTCTGTTTTGACAATGGCATCTAGTCGGACCCACTTGTAAGGGGAAGACGTTCCAGGGAAGGGAAATTGTCCTATAGACCGCACCGTAGAACGGCCTCCATCGGCGCCGACTAAGTACTTGCTAGCAACGGAAGACACTTCAACTTTTGCAGGGCTCGAAATAAACAGACATACCAATTGACTTGTGTGATTTTACCCTCATGTTCAAGGTTTGCGACAACGGAATACTGGGATGAATTAGATTCGCGATAATCTATGAGCTTGACGCGTCCTCGAACGGCGTTGGGGTCTATTTCATGAATTGCTGCCCGAATGGCATCTTCGATATACTTTTGCCGAATGGTGAAGCTGACCGATGTGTGAGTCGGGGCTTCAAGAAGCAACGCGAAGAAGCGCATCACCTGAAATCAAAAAGTGTTTGACCAATAGTGGCTTTATCAATGAAAGACCATCCTCGGTTCTCTGATGGTTCTCCGTCTTTAAATGTAATTGCGTTCCTGAACCGATGTTCATTTGCGCCCGGGCAATAAGCTCAAAAGGAACGAACTTCACGATAAACCCAATATCAGCAATGCGGTCATAAATCCCATTTAAATCAAGAAGCTCCATCGATCCGGAATAGAGGACACAAGCCCGTCCATACATCGCCTGTTCAAATTTATCATATTGCTCTAGATATGCAAATCAAAATTAGTTTAATTTCTGAACGGAAGATGCATTCTTACCAACGGTTAATACTTTCAATCCCGACCGTAAGAGAATAAGGCTAATCAGAAGCCCGGTGGGGCCACCTCCAACAATCACTACATCGACTGAGTCAGTAATACTGATTTGCGACATGACTGCACACAGGGGAGGAAATAGTCGTTGGGGAGTCAAACTTTGGCGATTGGAATGAGCACGGACCTGCCCTCAACTGTTTTATGTTGTTGTCTGACCAGATACATCTGATTATCTAAGAAAATCGACTCTGCTTCTTGCGCACATCGGCAAGTGCGTTGTCCAAGCTAGTCCGGGGTAATCGTCCGAAGACTTCGAACGCCGCTTGTGATGTGGATAAACCAAGTTAACGGAACTGCAACAGTCTTCCTAGGTTGCAACCGATGCTCGAGAAAAGGGTTCATCAGTCATCTGATAATCTGTTATTGTACGGCAAATCTTCTTAGGGATGAAAGTTATCGTGGCCACTCCACAGTGTTGGGCCAGCCGTGGGGCGTGGTAGGCATTATTTGTAGGCTGTTTTTTTCATGACGTTTCGTTGAGCTATGGCAAATAAGTATATTTCATGAAGCCCTCACCACAACTCGCTGGTCTGTGTCAGCTCCAAACGGTCGGCAAACACGATTCAATAAGGATGGTTTTGGGCTTTGAGCTACATGGGAGGTTTGAATTGCTTGAAATCAAACTCGGGAAGTGAAAAAAGGTCTATGTAGCAGGAACGACCGTTCGGAGTGAAGGGAAGATGTGTTTGTCTTGGCTCCTTCGATTTTTGGTGTACGTACACAATCGTGGGAAACTAAGGCTGTTTTACCTCGCTAAAGTACGCGTTTTGGTGTTGCGCATAACTGTGATATGTTCGAACTCGAAAAACGTATGTATGATCATCATCAACATCTCCAGCGCCAAGGCGAGGAAGAACACCAAGGTGGTGGTCAAGTTTAGATCTTTGAAAGGAGTTAGACCTCACATGCTAACAGTCACATCAGCTTTGTTGCATACGTTCGGACTTTCACTGGAAATAATCATATGGAAATGCCTACGCTCAAACGACAGCCAAATATCAAGCTGAATCATAAGCGTCCGGGAGAGTCCTCCAGCAGAAGCAATGAGTGCTTGTTAATGGGGTTTGTCCCATCAACCCTCCCGCCTCCGTAGGGTCCGCACCAAAGCCACAGCATCCAAGCACCCCGTTTTACCGCGATAACTACCCAATACGTCCCGCCATCCGTCCTCGCACTTACGGTCAATGGATTCATAGAAGCTTGATGTTCATGGCCTTGTATATTCCCAGTTCTCGCCATGAGTTCTTCTTTCAGAGACGGGTGTTGGAAGGGGGCTCAACTTGTGCGGACGTGTACATAGTTTCACCGGAAGTGCCAACAGGAGCTCCCTACTACAACGGCGACGACAGCCGAAAATAAAGACCAGGCAAGGAATGAGACTTACTATCGCGCTAGCCTTGTGGGTGAAAAGAACGCTTTTAATAATATGTAACTTAGACGGAACGACAAATCTGTCAATTTTATAAATACAGAGTCTTATAATGTGCATCGGGCTTGCTGGTATACGGCAACTCATCCATGCAGCGCGATGGTGTCCGGATTCCATTCCGCCATGATACATAATTAATATCAATGAAAAGGTAGAAAATAATAGATAACGCTAATATTAGTTATGAGTGTAGCACGGTAGACTCATTTTGTCCTTCAACCGAGATTTCGCCACCACGAGTTTGCGTCGGGACGTGTGATTGTTGATCAAAGATCTCCTCTGCAGGACATGTGAAGGATGTGAAGTAAAGGGCGAGATCTTCGACGCCATCCAACCGCGAAGTATAACAAACTACGCCGTCTGGACGAACCACGACAATTCCACCAGCCGCTTCATCTACGCCGTACTTTGCGAAAGCTTCACCAGACTGGTCGTAGACTGCCTTTCCAAGCGGTTCCACCCCAATGGCTTCGGCGACCTGCAGGCAACCTCCCCCGCGCAGTATAGTCAAGAATTCGGAGACTGGGGCATGAGTGCGGGTAAAAGAGCGGGGCGAATCCAAGTACTCTCGTAGAGCATGGTACTTTGCAGAGCACGCCGAATTCAGTCGAGCTGATTCTAGAGTGGGCTCCAATTTACCAGCAAAAATCAGGATCCAAAAGCGGCTTATGTAGGAAAGCATAGAGCGTAGGGGCTTGGGGAAATTTGATCCAGGACGAAAGACTGGTGCATCAGGGGCGCGGTGGCCAGCCTTTGCTGATGGTATATAATCACAATCCGGTGTTCCCGAGGGCCAGTTGAGTGAGTTGGTCTCGTAAGTGACCCCTAGCCCAACTGTGAATAATGCATTGGTGGTGTACAGGAGATCGAGATACTCGTTAGGATCAGCTCCTAAGGGCGCATTAAAGTGGCTTGGAATTGTGCCAGAAATGAGTGCTGAAATATCTTTATCCAGCTGGATGAGCCGCATGGCCGATTCCCGACGTTCTAAACCGTACGTCTCAAGGACGCTTTCTTCATACAGTCCGTTGACCACACCTGCTAACTTCCAAGCTAAATTGGTGGCGTCATGTAGTCCAGTATTCATTCCCTAGCATGTTCTGTAAATATTTAATACTAGGACAAGCAAGATGGGCGAAGTACCTGTGCCAACCCAGAGGAATGCGTATGCGCTGCGTCGCCGGCAAGGATGACATGACCATCCTGATATATCTCTGCAACTCGTTGGCTGATTGAGTACACGGTCCACCAAGCAATCTTTTCAAATTCCAGATTGAACGGTTTGACTGCATTTCTGGCCGCCGCAATTATTGCATCTTCGGTAATGGAACTACCACCATCACCATAGAGCTCGGCGGGGCAGACGAACCCGATTCGAGTATGACCATTGTCAGTCGGAGTCCACAAGACATTTCCGTGCTCGCGAGATTCTAACGCAATTATCTTGCTCCTGCTCGATGGCATGTCTGTTTTAACGACGGCATCGAGTCGGACCCAGTTGTAAGGAGAAGAGGTCCCGGAGAAGGGAAATTTCCCTATAGAGCGCACGGTGGAACGGCCTCCATCAGCACCGACCAAGTATTTGCTGAAAAAATAGAATATCATCAGAACGCCGTTCACGCACAGCTATTTAATTTTAATCTGGCATACCATCTGACCTCGGTGACTTTGCCTTCATGTTCTAGACTTGCGACAACAGGATAGTCAGACTTCCCTGTATCGCGATAGCCAACGAGCTTGACTCGTCCTCGAACGACAGCGGGATCTAACTCAGAGATTGCTCTCCGAATGGCGTCCTCAATATACTTTTGCCGAATGCTTAGGCTAACCCAGGTATCAGTGAGTCTGCGTTTACACAGCCGTCACGATAAGGATGAATTCACCAAAAGTCAAAATATGTTTGACCGGTAACGGCCTTGTTGATGAAAGACCAGCCCCTGTTCTCTGATTGTTTTCCATCCAGGAAAGTTGTCGCGCCCCTGTAGCCAAAGTAAGGTTGAAGTCGTCTAAACAGCGTAAAATAACCAACTTTACGATGAAGCCAGTGTCAGAGATACGATCGTAAATCCCGTTCAAATCAAGGAGTTCCATCGATCCGGAATATAGCCAGCAAGCTCGTCCATACATGGCTTGTTCAAATTTGTCATATCGTTCTGCATATTCAAAGTCAGAGTGAACTATGCCACGTCACAGACTCCCACTCACCGACAGTTGAAACCTTCAAACCTGACCGTAAGAGAATATAACTTATCAGGAGACCAGTGGGGCCACCCCCGACAACCAGGACATCGACTGGGCAATGAATTTCATTTTGCGACATGACTGGATGAGGGATGAGAGTCAACGAGGGTGAGATTGAGATTGTTGGCTTTTATATGAATACGAGCTTGACGTCAGTTAGGGAAGTGTACCTTAATACATACAGAGCGCATGCCCATATAGCCTTCAACAATAACATCTTAAATTCAGTTGCGTAAACCTTTGTGGGTCCGGGTAGGATGGTCCCAGGTTTGGCATTCAAGTAATTCGGGCGATGAAGAGGTAATGCGGAACTACATGCGGAAGTGTCTTTGGGATAACGATCAGCATATGTAAGACCATCACGATATACGTACAAGTAATATACGAAAATACGAACGCGCTGCAACATGCCGTACTAGAAGCACTGGAAATCGTCCGACAGCGATCTTGAACGTTGAACGCTGAATATTTTAATACTCACCGTGGCCCACCCTGACTGCGAAAACTTGACTGGGATACTCCGACTTGTGATGAGAGGTTTTTCCGGGGAATGCTGGGTTTTCGGAACTGAACTTTTACAATGGCAAGGCATAATGAATGCGGGCGCCTGGCGCAAAGTCTTCTCCGTCCATAATCCAACTTGTGATGAGGGGTTTATTCTAGGAATGCCGGGATATCTGTTTGCGATGTTTTCGGGACTGATCTGTACAGGCACAATGCCCCCTCCATCCAGTTTGGATATACCCAGGGGCCTTTCCCCCGAGGAGTCATCTTCAATCAATATTCAACATATAGCGGCCCCACACCCCCCAGTAACTTCACTTTCACAACATTCACACTCCACTCCCGAATTCCAAATCAAGTCAGGGTAAAGCCGCAGCGCTGCAGAGCGCCGTGAGTGCAATGAAGCCACGACCATCAGGCATATGACTACAGTACCCTGTTGTCAAGGCGGATTGGATCCAGCAGGAAGGCCAACCGTGCACGGTACTCTCTTTGAAACACTGATGTGCCCGAGCCCCCCGTGACTCTATATGAATAAAGTGCTACACCTTCCCACTCCGACTCTGCTTGCATTTATCTTTGGTACTTTTCTATCTTTTGATGCCTTCTATCGCCACTCGCATCATGATATCTCCTATTTCAAGGTTCTCGTGCTTGCGACGACGTTCTGAAGGAACGCAAGGAGTCCCGAATGGCGACGCCGCAGATAAAAGGACTGGGCTGGCCACCCTCCGAACCAGCTGCTTTTTTCACCATGTCCCTCCAAGTCACTCCCGAAGAGTTTTCTGTTCAGTTCCGAAACGACTCTCTACAAGCTGCTCTGGTTGAGTGCCTGTTCAACGGGGTCTATACATCTATCTTTTCTTTTTCACTGTATAGGATAAGTGAATCGCCCTTCCTCCACCTTTAGATCCAATCAGATGCTCAAAAAAATGCCCTTCTAGTTTCCGAGCGTGGATGGGCGTTCTTGCGCCGACCGCTGATTATCCTCATGGTAGCCATCTATCTTTTCACAGAGCTTCATGTCGCGGCCCATTGGAGTTTAATCAGAAAAAGCTTCGTCAGTGATGGCCAAACATCAGAGAGCACTCTTTCCAGCTTACTTACGGGACCAACGTGGATCATAGTCTGTGGAAGAGTATCCCTCAGTGCGATAATGTTTCTTGCTGATTGTATAATGGTGCATGGCTTCGTTTTTCTATATCCGGTACCTAATCCACAATCTGTAGATATGGCGTTGTTATACGCTGTGGGCGCATAGATGGATGGTCATCTGCGTTCCGGTTCTCCTCGTGCTGTCTGAGTTAGGTTTGCTTTCATGTTTTTTTTTCCTACTTCCTGCTTGACTGAGTTCCCGCCGCCACCAGCCACATCGATTATGCTTATTTTCATCGACACTGGTCTGAAAGGTGTTTCTGCGTCATTCACCGTTGTTCGGGTTCCAATCGCAAATATATCCCTGTCGCTAGCCACCACCTTGCTCGTCACTATTCTCATTATTTACCGTATCGTCAGCATGGGAGGCGGCCGCCGCTACCATAGTGTCATAGAGATTGTTGTTGAGTCTTCGGCGCTTTACGCTGTAGCTCTCATCATCTATATGCCTTTCATCATGTCTCCCAAGTTCTCAGACCGAATCCCGAACGCGGTTCTTGCCCAAGTCCCGGTATGTATAGCTTCTTTCAGGTTGTGTTTACCCACTCCCTGATTTATGAAAGGGAATTGCTTCGACCTTGGTCATCGCCAGGGTATCGTTTGGTCTCGACCGCCGGGACACAACCCAAATCAGAGGCATATCATTGCTCAGGTTCAACAATACAGCCCCCGCCGACGAGGAAGCAGGTACCCCAAGCAAGAGAGAGGAAGCTGGTATCAGACAAGAAACGGTAATTCTAGAGCCATCATTTAACTTTGTACATCTCCGACTCTTCTATCCATAGGGAACTGTGGCCACGAGAGTTTCTTTAAACCTTACCAGACGTGAAACATCTAGGAACGAACGAGAAAGAAAATATTCTAGTGGCTCTGCATCGCATTCCGGCGTTACCGCAATCCCCCTGCAATCTCGGAGTGCTGCTAAATGCTCGGACCAGGATCCTGATGCATCCAGCGCTTGAACCAAGATGGCTGTAGCTACATGGGCTTGTATTTTCTCATGCATGTCTGTTAAATTACGTTTCCCCGTCCGCTTCTCTTGGCTGACTATGAGGGTTAGATGGGTGACTTTCATCTACAAGAAACGTCGGGTAATATATGGGTATATGATTCATCTGTTTCTGTCAACAAGTGATTTGACTATGACGGTAGATAAACTTCAGTTACCTTATAACTGGGGTTTTAAGTACAGAAGTATTATATATGTACCAATATCCTAGCTTGCAAGATCCAATTGCAAGAGGCTTACTATATAAAACAGCTTGAAGGTTCATAAGTAGTCAGGTTGTCAACTTCCGAACTGATAGTTCTTCCTTATTGGGATTCCCAATCCTTTGATGGACTTACAGCAACTGTCCTCGTCGCCCTTCCCACTCAAGTCTTTGAGGACGTTTCGGGTGGGGGGCCCGAGAGTCACGGGCGCGTCCAAGAATTATCAGAATGAAAAGTATTTATGGAGGGAGTCACGCGCCAAGAGCCAAGTGTGTCACGGGATCTATATAAGACCATGTGACCAAAATTTCGACGTGTCTGCCACGACAGCGCACCCGAATTTCAACTTCAAAACCACATCGATGCTAGATTTTGGACACTTTTAATCGGTCATTTAATCACTCATGCGCCTCATACACTGCTGGAGTGTGTTATCTCTTTTGGCTCTAGTTCCACAGTCAGCATATGCTTCGGTACTTGCTATTGACTATGGCACGGACTGGATCAAGGCCTCGCTCATGAAACCGGGCGTACCGTTCGATGTCATGCTCAACAAGGATTCGAAACGGAAGATTCAGTCTGCCGTAGGATGGAAGAAGGGTGACCGCTTATTTGGATCGGACGCGGCTAACCTGGTGAGTTCTGAATGTCCATGGCTCTTCTGCCAGCTAATCTTGTCATAGGCGACGCGGTTTCCCTTAGATACCTTCTCTTCTCTGAAATACCTTCAAGCTGCTCCATTCGCCTCGGAAACTGTGTCTTTTTTTGCCAAGATCTCCACTAGCGATATGGTCGAGACTGCGAGGAAAACTGTCGGGCTCAGACAAAGCGACGGAACAGAGTGGAGCGTTGAGGAGCTGATTGCCATGCAATTCTCTTACGTCAAGCAACTAGCTGAGGATCTTGGCGAGGAGAAGGTCCGTGATGTTGTTGTGTCCATCCCGCCGTTCTACTCTCAGTACGAGCGCGACGCTGTTGTGGATGCTGTTGAGATTGCTGGACTTCATACTCTCGCGTTGATTAATGACGGAACAGCTGTTGCCGTCAACTACGCCATGACTCGCACGTTTACAGCTCCAGAGTACCACATCATCTATGACGCTGGCGCCTCATCCATAGTAGCGACCATCGTCTCGTTCACGCCATTCGAGCCCAAGTCAGGTACCCCAGGAACGCACATTGCAGTTGCCGGTGTTGGTTATGACCGAAAGAATGGTGGTATCGAGCTCGACAGGCGCATGCGTCAGATCCTCATTGACATGTTCAATGCCAAGGCAAAGAAGGACATCCGGGAAGATAAGCGGGGAATGGCTAAACTCTGGAAAGAGGCTGGACGTGTCAAGGCTATTTTGAGTGCCAATACCGAAGCCACGACGGTTGTGAGTCTTTCTTTCTTCTTCATTGTAAACTGCGCTGATTTAGATTCTAGGTAGAAAGTTTGGCATGGGACATGGATTTCCGTGGTAAGGTCACCAGAGCTACGTTCGAAAGTGCATGTGGCGACTTGAAGGGTCGGTTCGCTCAGCCCATCTACGATGCTCTAAATGAGGCAGGATTGTCCTTGGTAAGTATTCCCGAGCATCCCCAACCCGGCAACGCTTAATACTCATGTAGAGTAACATTTCCTCTGTCATTTTTGCTGGGGGAACATCTCGCACACCTATGGTTCAGGCTGCTGTCAAAGCTGCCGTCGGAGCGTAGGTATATCTTGGTTCTAACATAACACGTCCCAGCTGACCTGCTTTCAGTGAAAAGATTGCATTGAACGTTAACGCAGACGAAGCTTCTGTTCTTGGCGCTGCATTCCACGGGGCAAGCCTTAGCCGACAGTTCAAGACCAAGCCTATCAAAGTCACCGACATCAACATTTATGATGTCCAGGCGTCGTACTTTGCGGCTCCCACCACCCCCTTGTCGCGGCCACGAAGCATCACGACGCTCTTATTCCCCGCGGGCTCGAAAGTAGGCACTAAGAAAACCTTGACGTTTAAACGGAAAGAAGATTTCACGATCTTCCTCGACTATAAGCACCTCATCGCCCCGTATGTCCTTGCGTTATGTTTCATTTATCCCTTGACTTACCTATATCCAGCGGATTCCCCCAGCGCATCTTGGAGGCCGAGTTAACTGGTGTCGCGGAGGCTATAGGCAACCTCACTGAGCGCGGAGCAATAGATCCCGTTGTAAAAGCAACTTTGATGTTGTCGGAATCTGGTTTCGTGTCTGTTCAAAAGGCCGTTGCCTACGGAGAGATCAAGGATGATAGCATCACTGGTAAGTTATTTGGACCGAACTTTCCAATTTGCTGTTCAACGTATTGCAGGAAAGCTGAAAGACTTTTTCGGTGTAGGTGGTTCAACGACTGGCGAAGGGACGGATTCATCCGAAAACACCCCTCCTCGCGAGACCGAGACCGAGACTGACACCACCGCCACTACATCGCCCTCGCCTTCTTCGTCTTCCGACTCTGCAGCTCCCTCCGCCTCGGCTGAGTCGACGGCGGAGAAAAAACCAGAGAAGAAAGCGGTTTCAAAGGAGGATACTATCGTCCTCACAATCAAAACTACTTTCCCGGCCATTCCTCCTATGACCGCTGAAGAGAAAAGGAAGGCACGAAGCAGGTATGCACATGTGTAAAGGCTTTTTTGGCCGCAGGAATTGACGTTTGTTGTACAGGCTGCGTGTCCTCGACAATGAGGAGGCTGCGAAAACTCGAAAAGATGAAGCTCGTAACAATCTAGAGAGTTACCTGTACCGGTTGCGGGACCTCCTTGATGATGAGAACCAGGATACACCGTTTAAAAAGTGCTCACAGGAATCGGAGAGGCAAGTCATCACCGAGAAATTAGAGGAATCGTTCCTCTGGCTCCATGACCGCGCGGATATTGCAGAAACTTCGCAATTACTTGACAAACGCATCTCGCTTGAGTGAGTAACCTTATTAACGTCTAGGCTATTCTTAATTCGTGACGATCCGAAGGGCTCTGGAGAAACCTATCATTCACCGCTACAAAGAAATCGAAGCGTTCCCACAAGCTCTTAACAACAGTCAAATGTGGAATTGGAGCACCCGGTTGTTCCTCACCGAGGCCCGTCAGAACCTCACTGCTGAAATTGAAGCCGATCTTCCATCGAAGTGGACCAAGGATGAACTCGACGCGTTGGAAAAGACACTGAAAGAGCATGAGACATGGCTCAACACGTGGGTAGAGAAACAGAAATCTATTAAACCAAACGAGGACCCTGTCATCGAAACGACGGAGATGAAGGCTCGTGCAAAGGTGCTCGAGACCCACCTGCTTAAATTATGGAAAAGGAAGGTCCCTAAGCCGAGGAAGACGAAGACTACGAGTACCGCCGAGCCAACTGCGACGTCGGCCCCAGAAGGCGAGCCAATAGAAAGCGAAACAGAAGTTCCGCTGTCGGAGGGAGAAGAAATCCCAGATAATCAAGGGCAGGGACAAAAACCATTGACAACCCCAGAACGTGATGAACTGTAAGGGTAGACGCTTTGTGACTCACGATAGAGTTCAGAAGACCCACTATAATATTCCTATGCTATTTACCCCAGCGGCATACCATTGTGTTCTTCCTGGTAATCGTATATTTTCTCCCTGTGCGTTGACTATAACCGTACAGTCATGAGAGAATGCGGGAATAAATTTTGACGTTACCCAACAAAACTTGCAAGATCGATGAACTCGTATAAAACCCCTATGGCGAGCTCTCCAACTGGGTTCTTGAAGGCTTATATGGCCACGCTGGTCACAAGCTCAGGATAATTTTAGAGGTGTGAACCCGTGTGAATTTTTTATTCGGCGTTCGGTACCGGACGATATGATAAAATTGTACTCACAACCTAACAACACGAATCACTTCTAAAGAGCTCCTCTTCGTCAACAAGCAGATAGGTCACCGGTCTCTGACTCTCGGGCTCCAAGGAAATATCTCTCCGTTCCCCGCAACCCCTGAGGACCGAATGAATCATCTAGCTCAAATCAGGTACCGACCACCCGGACCGTAGGAGAGGGTCCACTAGGAGGGTCGGTGATATACTCCATATCCCGAGGATTCATCCAACCCAGATGATTCAGTTGGAATATTCCCGTACAGTTTCGCTGAACCATGTCAAGCAAAGGGGTAAGAGCGTCCATCAGACGTCTTGCAACCACCTTTGGAAGTGAAGATGACCCTTTGGAAAGCATAGTGCAGGATTCCTCGACCCTCGAAGGTCATACATGTGCACAAAAAAATTCCCGCGCGACTCCGATAAGGACCTTCACGCGCTGCCCCTCCGTTGGGCGTTGCAACTGGGGAGCTGAACTGCGTATAACAACTAGACCTCGGATCAAACAAGAATTTCTATAATGCCATTTGACAGACCACCTTTATGACGCTCATGCCTCGGCGAAGCGTGGAAGTGGCCCAAGTAGGCGATGATTCAAGTTTATAAGGTTGAGCTGGACCTCTCTTCTTGATCATTATCATCGCACGAACATACAAATCCACATCTTATGTCGCACGCATCTTTCCGTGAATCAGTCGATGTTCTTGTCGTTGGAGGTGGTCCTACAGGCCTAATCATAACATACCTCCTCCTCCGTGCTGGACTGAAGGTCCTCACTGTTGGTTCGTGTCGATGCTAGTTATTAACCCATTGCTCGCCGACGTTGACCCTCTTCTCAGAGCAATACGACAAATATGAACAAGCTCTGTACGGCCGAGCTTGCGTCCTTCATGCCGGCTCTCTTGAGCTCCTGGATTTGATTGGGATATATGATCGTATCGCAGACACGGGATTCATTGCAAGGTTAGCCCCCGCTCAGAATTTTTCCTTCCCCGCTGACTCATTGGGCATAGGGGAGCGACAACCTTCAAGGATGGAAAGTCGTCTGAGAACAGGGGATGGTCGTTCATGGACAAAGCTATCATCGGCAATTCTCACTTTGATTTCACGTAAGTTATCCCCTCCCACAATAACACAATAGCCTACTGATCGATCTGAACAATGAGCTTAGGTTGATGATCCGCCAAAAATACGTCGAAGATGCTGTTCGCACCGCTATCGCAGAAATAGATCCTGGGGTCGTGCGGGCACAAGTCAAGTTAATACGTTTCAATGAAAGCAAGGACGCCGAACATCCTGTTGTTGCGACGCTCGAACACCAGGGTAGATCTTTTGAAGTTTCCTGGCAAGTAACGAGGTCTAGCATGTTATGCAAGGAATTAACGTCTAACACCTCTCGGTAAATAGCAAGTACATGGTGGGTGCCGATGGAGGCCGTTCCACCGTACGCACTCTAGGAAACTTCCCTTTCCCTGGAACGACGACCCCCCACAAATGGGTCCGCCTTGATGCAGTCATTAAAACAAGTATGCCATATGATTCGAGTCGCAGCAAAATTGTAGCAATAGAATCACAGGATCATGGAAATGTTCTGTGGCTTCCCGTCGATAACGGCCGTACCCGTATTGGTTTTGTGTGCCCAGACGAGGTCTATGGCAAAGATGGGACTGCTATATCTGAAGAAGCCATAATGGCTGCATGCAAAGAATCAGTCAAGCCGTTTACTTTGGAATTTGAAAAGCTTGATTGGTGGACTGTATATTCGATCAGTCAACGGGTTGCAGGTACATTTATAGATGGCCACGTTATATTGGCCGGCGACGCAGCCCATACGCACTCCTCTGCATCAGCTCAGGTATTATATTACCAACTCATTTTTCCTCGTCAATGCTAACTGCGATTACATAGGGAATGAATACCGGTATACATGACGCGACCAACCTGGCCTGGAAACTAGCCGGAGTTCTCAATGGCCTGTACGATAAAACCGTCCTTGACACCTATGATCTCGAACGGCGTACGTCTGCCGAACGTCTCATCCAGCTCGACAGGGACATCGCGACTCTCATATCGGGCATCATTCCCAGTCATTTTAACGCGCCACCCGGCGCGGACGTTAATGACTATCTCGAACTGTTACAGTCAAAGAACGCCGCCTTCACTGTAGGGCTAGATATTTCCTATGATCCCAACCTTTTGAATCGAGCTCCGACGCCAGACGGCCCAGCTTTCATGAAGGTCGAAGTTGGTCACCGGGCACTAGATGCCCCGTTATATCGTCCGGGCGCGGCTTTCCCAAGGCTTCTACGTTCGTTAGTGCCTCATGTGGGCCGCTTTTGGATCTTGGTTTTTGCCGGCAAAATCGAACTCATGGACAACCTTGTGCGGTTAAACGCCAAATGCTCCACGAAGTACCGTGCTTTGCGAGATTATATCGACTCGCCATGCTCCTTCACTCGAACTCTGGCTCCAGCTTTCGAATTCTTGACCATTTTGTGCGGAGATGGATGCCTGCAACCTACAGAGACCTTAGGTGCACCCCCGCTTGGCAAAATACTCTCTGACAAGTCTGGCGAAGCATACATGAAATACGGCATAGATGGTGAAGCTGGGGCAGTCGTCGTACTGAGGCCCGACGGAATTGTCGCCATTGCTTCGCCTTTGGATGGGGGAGATGAGCTTTCCCGTTACTTCTCTTCATTTGTTCAACACTCGCAGGAGAAAATCGGTGGAGGAAAATCGGTTTTGCCTCAGGCTAGAGGTGGCGAAATATCAATCGAGGGTCAAGCAGAGTCGACTCATCGCTCGAGCACATAATTTGCACGCTTTATTAAACAATATATAGTTTTACCTTAAGAAAGGTGTCCCCGAGACACACCCTCAAGCTGAAGAACCAATTCGGCCCTCTGGTGTCATATACAGGTCTGTCGCAAGAAACTCTATGGCCTTGCACAGAGAGTATGAAAAGTTTCTAGGACTCAAAAACTGTGTCGGGATCCCACCCCAGACTATAACGGCAACTTTCGTCAGACTAGGATAGGGCGCTGATGAGACGTAACCCTGACGAAATCATCTGTGTGGTCTATATTATCAAGGTATATTGACGTTTCAGTGAATTCCCCCAACACCGCAATCTCCGTTCAAAGAACTTGGAAGCACCCACGGCATTGTGAACATGCGATGAAGCCCTTCTAGCCAACGGAAATGTAACACCGGCTGTTTGCCTAAAAGCTCATCCGTTCAAAGGGACATCGGTGTATTGCCGGAGGAACGCGTGTATTGAGTCTGGGGTGCACCTTCTGGCCTGGATTCAAGACTCTCGAGTCTTCATTAGATCATGGGCCATAAGCCGGGCAGATTTGAATAAGCGAGGTAATTCCCCCGCCTTTTCACCAAATGATTCTGATGTGTGTAGGATACTTCAGGGGTGACATAAGTATCTCAAAGCACAACTCATCAGATTGTCTAGGGAAGTCAAAGGGACTCGGGCCGGTGTGAGCCGACTTGCATCCTTTCTCGGTGGTCTGACCTGAGTAAAGCATGAGATTTTTTGCCTTGTCAACGCGGTATTGCCCGTCATCAATAATAATGTTGCGAGGATCCGGAAGGGTTTTTGAGTAATTCTTCATCCCAAGGTTTGTGATTGGGTACCAATGCAGTCTAACCTAGCTAGAGTCGGCTTCTATAAGCTCTGTATCTGTGTTTTACTATATGGGACAAGATTGTGGTATTTCCGAGTAATTGGGGATGCCGGCAGACAGGTAAGGTCTCGCGTATGTACAATGTCCCATGTTTGACTGTCTATAAAGTAAGGGAGAAAGTAGTGGAGAGAGAATTGTGTATATGAGAAGTTAATGGTATCGTCAAAAATAAATGGTGGTAGGCCAAGTTCATGGTTAAGGCAGAGGAGGTACTGGTGGTACCTGGCTCCCTGGTCGATTCGATGGTCTCTTTAATCTTCGTTGTTCAAGCTCTTTTGCGCGCTGTTCTTGTTCAGCCTGCATTGCGGTCATTATTTGCATTTGCTGTGCGATGAACTCCGAAGTTCCAGGCCTAAAGGGGAGTTTGTAGCAATGTTAGGGCAGGCCTGAGATCCAAGTGAGTTGAATCATACCGCATGCGAAGTATCCTCATAATCGTTTCTTCACTCGTAACTTCTTTCTCTTGCCGTTTCTCTTTCTTGCGTTCCTTGATTGTGCCAAGGTTGCGTTGGGCATAAACACTCTTGGCGCGCTTCTTCATGGTTGGTGCGGAACTGAGGCTTTGTTGCATCATACGAACACATTCTTCCATCAAGGCATCCCTAACGCGAGGTGAGCTTTGTCTCAAGTAGATCTAATGGCGGGACGTACGTATGCCAGTCGTAGTACAGTCGGATCGAAACTACGTCACGATACTTCTGGTTTTGAAGAACCTCCAGGGGAACAGGGCCTTCGCCTCCAGCATAGAAATAGTCTCGCAGGAACTATTTTAAAGGATGAGATTGACCGAACGATGTTGATGTCATCTGCATACTTACTTTTAACCATTTGAAAACAATGTCCACCTCCTTGTCACTTAGGGGTTTCATATCGCTCGACACATCTGATAGTGGTGGAATAAGGAGGCCCTCAAGCACGGTAAGTATTTCCTTCCACACTCGTGTCATCACCATTTCCTTTGCCGTGTCGCTAAGATATGTGTTTAATGTTTGAAGGTTGGCATCGAAGTAGTCGAATAGTGGCAGAATAGCTTGTTCGACTTCGACGTCAGTCAATTCCTCTGGTCGGACTCGAGGTTTCTCGCCCTGAGGTAAAGGAATCTGGACTTCATTCGAGGTTGAGCCGAGTGCAGAACGATATAGTGCTGTAACATTTCCAAGAGCTTTGTTATAGTCAAGGCCGGAGTTTCCACCCTTGATCAAGGTCTTGACGACATTTCTTGAAAGGCATTGTTGTATGAATGGCGACATCTAAACGCCCGAGCGGTCGGCATTGTGGATCCTCCAATGAGCATGAAGGAAATACCTTATCTATAAAGATGCGGAGCATGTCCGCCTCAGCCCTCTTCAGAGAACGGAAACCGCGACCAAAGAAGAACTGGATATCGTCCTTCTCGCCTTCCATACTAACCCGGACTAGCACCCGACCCTGTGGCTCTAAACCCATCCATAGTTCATGGGCCAAGAAGTCTCCAAATCGGCGGGGGTCCAGGCACAGGTATGCCCGTCCTACGGTATCATGCTTACCCACGAGAGCACGATCACGGACGCTAACCATGAGCCATAGTTCCTTTTCGACTGATATGTCAAACGTTTCGTCCCCTATGAAATAAAAAAAAAGCATTAGTGTGGCGCAAGGTTGATAGTGAAGACCGTACACCGTGGATTAAGAGTTTCGTATATTGTCCGTGTCTTCGCTACCCGATGCCCTTCTGGGTCACTTAGTGTGATGAAGGTGTCTAGCTTTGCAGATGGGCTGCTGTCTAGAGGTACAAGTCCCTCTGCGATCACGATTTTAACTGTGAATAAAAACCGATTCCTTTCCACCTTTTCTGGGACAGGTGGACCATGGCTTTGCACGATTTCTGCCATCTTATCGGTTTGCATTTGGTTGTACATGTTGTCCAGCAGCTTTCGAGCAGCTTCGACATTGTTCAGTTTGACACAAGACTCCGGACGGAAGTTGAAAGGTTCAATTCGCTTTTCGCCCGTGACAGCTAGTTGACGCGCTTTTTCGAGCCAGGCAGACGATTTCTGTGGCTGCAGGTAGTCTGTAGGACGGGGGAACATTTCCGCCAAAAATAATGCCTCGATGCTTCGGCAGTATTGTTCTACAGCCTTTGCGATCGTCTGAGCAGATATCAATGTTTTACTGCAGTTGTAAAAAATGTGGTGTCAAACCTTGGACAACCCCGTGAAAAACCTTGCATTTTGATATTCGTCCTCCCATTCCAGATCTTGCAAAAAGTTAATTGGGCTTCGAAGAGAGTCGAAAAGGTCGACAATTGATGAGCTGTGCCCCTCAGGGCCCTCAGCTTCAAACTAGAACGATCAATTGAATTAACTTATGCACCCAACGCTCCTGGGAGTAATACGTACCTTGTCTGCTGCGATTGCCTTGGGGACCTCACGGTCAGCAGAAAAACTAGTATCACACGAGATCACTCACAGCTTCAACCCATTGCTCCGTTTTACTATCGGTGTTTGCGAGCCACTGGCGAACATAAGGCTCAAAGAAGGCCGCGATGTCGAATGAGATGGCGCCTCTGTTTTCATTATTGATAAGTAACCATGGTGGAATATGGTGCTACTTACTGAGGAACGAAGGCCTCATACATCCCTAACAGCGTTTTAGTTCGACGATAGAGGGCGAAAACGTCTTGTATAGGAACGTCGGGCGTAGGTCCGTTCATTGAGGACTCGAATAGGCGCTTCTGTGAATTTTGCAGGTCCGTGATAAGATGCGGTATCGTGACTTCCACAAACAGGGACACCAGGTCAAGTTTTCTAAGTGGGAATAATCCCTCAGTCAAAAGGGGAAGGGCAGATTTGAGTTCATAAGAAACTTTTACCCCAGTACTGGCTCGGGGAACCTTTTGTCAAGAAGCTTGGCAGACTTTTCTAACTCATCCGTCATTAACAGCAAAGGTAGAGCCCTGTTTACTCCGGGTGCAGATTGCAGCTCTTGCATCTTGAGCTCATAAAAGTGGGCTGCTACTTGTCTTACCCGTTCCTGTACATCCCCTAGCCGAGCTCCTATATCGACGTCAAAGCGCTCGAGCAGGCCACTGTCACGAACATGTTCCAAAACAGAAAGAAAAGGCTCAATTTCAGGGCGTTTGAGGTTGGGGATGGCGTCCATGGCGTGATATAGGGAGGAAAGGAAAACGTTAAAGAGAGAAGCATATACGCTGGAAAGGTATTCGGACTAAAGCAGAATAAGGCTTAGAGAATACCAAAAAAGTGACATTGATTCGGTGCTCACATCCTGGATTGGCCATTGGCCCACCTCACTCTCCTCCATGACCTTTGTAACATTCTGCAGAGCTTCAGGTATACATTCCATAGGAACATCATTACGTTCGTAAAACTGTTTAACGATGTCCAGGAAGCAGGCGGCACGATAAGAATGGCCTATTCGCCACCTCAGTGCGCATTCGTTTAGGAGTTCAATATGTGGGGGCGATAGGATACCCAAAGACACCTCGTCGTTGTCGTCCACCTCTGGACTTAGCATGATTTCTAGATCGGCGATAAGGCAGGATTCGAGCAATCGCCGATAGAACTTTCGAGGATTGGGGGGTATGAAGGTGAAATGATGGCCAACGGGAATCTCGTCATCTCCTTCACTGTTATCGTCATAGTCGTTTGCTTGGCCATCAAAGTGGCCAAGTCCGAACATAGAGCGTCGGCTGGAAATCGAACCATGGCGTGAAGAGGCACCTGGGGAGTCAAGAGCAGAGTATAAGGATCCGGGGCGAGCATTAGATGTCTGGAAGGAAGGGGGAACATCCGATGGTGTCGATTTTGCAAGCTCGGGGTTAAACTGGACCATTATTACCATCAATTGTTGAAGATGTGTCGTTTCGAGGACTTTCCAGTGGTTCCAGGCGGCATCACTGTCAAAATCTTCTCTGCGCCCTGGAAAGGGTGCACCAGCATTAATGTTCTTCAGGCATGTCTATCAAACCTTTCAGATTAGTTGCCATTATTGACCACGAAATTTCTTACTTTGAGATCTGTCAATGCGGCCTAGGAATAGATCAATTCGGATAGTAAGCAGAAATGAAATTTTTTTACCTTTTCATTCACAACCTGCGCGCGCAGTGTATCAACTTCTTGTTGAACAGCGTGTTGAGGGAGCTTGAATAGATGCGCTACTGTTTGAACCAGTTGCATATCTGCGATGTTCAAAATGGCGGGCGATGTGGCCAAGGAATCGCGGTCGCGGAGGGTCGAGGCAGAGTCATACGATGTGTCGTTGTATGCTTGTGACGGAGCCAACTTTGCAGTGTATATATCCAATCTTGAGAGCAGCTCAGGCGAGACGTGATTGACATTCCGCAGGCACTCCCTAAGCATCTTCACGAACTGCGCGATCTGCTTGTTGAGCTCCAGCTTCCAGCCATCGCCAGCAAGGGAAGGTTCTTTCTTCAAAACCCCGGTGGCGTGTGTTGCGAACATCAAGATAAGCTCCTCAATCTTCCTGTTTTCCTTCATTTGACGTTTGAAGCTGTCAACCATAAACTGGCCGTAGAATTTAGCCATGGTTCTCCGAACGAGTTGGTCAGAGTAACTATGGCTCCCCGTTAACCAAATGATCTCTTATATATAAATCGGTAGAACGCACGCCGGATCCTTCCCCATTGCGATATCCTGCAATTTCTGCTCCAACACCTTTAACAGCTTCTCCGGAAACTTGACACTCTTCGGACCATCTCTGATATCCTTGAACATATCTCCAATGGAGAAATTGGACAGTGCTGAGAGTCGGGATGAGTGCTCTCTCTCCCGGGCCTCAACAGCTGCAGCCTTAGGTGACTCCGCAGGTTTGGGGAGCAACAAGTGACTTAAGATTCTACGTGGCGAGGTCAACGACTGTATCCAAATTGAAGAGTATGTAGCTTACGCCACCCTTATAACATAACTGTTTAAAATCAAGTACGTTAATCGCAGGAAGATTAAAGATTGTATGAATTAGACAAACTCGAATAACTCATCGTCCGTAACGCGATATTTGGACAGCCTCTTCTCGTGAGCGAAACTGCCATGGCTTCGCCGCGACATGGGACGTTATATTGTGGATCAGTATGGGATGATGCCTGAGAATGGACAACACGATGAGCAGCCTGTAGTCCGAAATTCAGGCCCGCGAGTGGTGCCAGAAGCCATCACGTGCATGCACAGCACATGATCCGAGGAATGGACTCTCGTGGCAAACGCGTCGCCCGACCATGGCGCATTAGGAGTATGATGAGCGCACTCGCGGTACTAAGGTATCGAGTTGCAGGTTCTTGGATTTGGACATATCGTGTATAACCTGCGTGATGTCAGAGTGACTATCTTATAGTATCCTATCGACGTTCATCATCCTCAAATAAGATAGGGGTCTATGACCAATAAGTTTGTTCTATCTGGGAACAGGGCATAGTACTTTTACATCCTATAGTTTGAGTCCCTTCAATAGCTCATGCTCATCGGCCGCGAAATGATTATCACACAGTACAAGTCCCTCTTCAATCCGTTGAACTGAATTTGGGACCTTCATAGGACTCCGAACGCCGTGTCCCCTGGCGACATCGTTGCCATAGTGGTGCTGTCTTCGATCGAGGTTTTCATCCTTGTTTTCATCCTTGTTTTCGAGATTCGACGCTGGAATGGAAGCGAGGACGACCGCCGGCAAAGTTGCAGGCAGGAGAAGGGTGTGACATGATTGTGACAATGTGACATACGAGGTTGACGCGGTCTCCATTATGCTCGAACAATAAAGTTTTTGTCGAGGCGTACAATGTGACAAAGAACAATGGCCGCACGCCAAGGCTAAGGGCAACGGCTTTATAAAAACGACTGCCCGAAAAATAATATGGTTCTTCACATTCTCCTTGTCTCCGGTTCTATCACGCTCACCGTCCTTCCTTTATTCTTTTACGTTCATTCACATCTAGGTGCTGGTGCATCTAGTCAGATTTACGCCTGGTTGCTTTCATTCTAACCACCTTCCAACGCAACGTCTACGAGTAACATCCAACGACCAACAACGATGCTTCCCCCCAGAGCTTGTGCGTTTAAAATTCCTTTCTTAAACTTCTCATTATCAATGAACATATTCAGATACTTTCATTGGCCTTAATGGCGTACGCATCTTGAGCATCATTGCTCTCGTCCTCGTTTTCGCCAGTAACATCGTCACTCTGGTGCACGACGTCCAAGCTGTCAATCGCTTTGTCGCTGCAGGCAAACAGGTCGAGACAAACCCTGCTGATGCTTCCAATACCACCCTCACGGACATGCTGGACTTTGACTACATCTCGTAAGTCTCCCCAAATAGAACAATCGACTTCTGCCCACTGACATTTTCCCTCAAAAGAGGAAGCACTGTCCCCAACCAACCTGCCGGTGCATTCTGGGCTGTCCTCAACAGGCTTTTGATCATCGGCCAGGCCATCGTGCTAATTCTTTCCGAGTTTGGCTGGCCTGCAGCCTTTTTCAACCGCTACTTTCCCGTTCTTGGGAAGGATTTTGGCCTAGGTGCCCTCGGCATCATGCAATGCTTGTGAGTAATCAACCTCCCCACATCCACGTTCCACCCATTGACTTGGCTGCAACAGGATCGGTGCAGCCATCCTTTCCCACCGTGTCGACACCTTCACCCTCGTCTCAGCTTTCTTCTTATTCTCCGTCGGTTGCCTCAACATCCTTGTGGGTCTCGTCTGGCGTGAATCCGCAAAGGCCAAACGCTCCATCACCTCATGGCGCGAGCATGCCAAGGGCGCGTTACCCACTCACGTTGCTGGTGTTGATGTCCGTCCCATGATGTCGGCCAGCCCTCCTACATTTGTATCTAACATGTGGGGAGGAAATGACCAGAAGGACCACGCATCCGAAGCCGGCTCTGGAAAATCTGGAATGGGATTCGGCAGACAAGGGGAAAAGGCTGCGGGCTTGAAAGGTATGTGTTTCATAGTCGACACCTTTAAAACGCTGTACTGAAATTCCCTCTCTTCAGGATTCCTCATTTCAAAACCGATCGAATCTCTTCCCCGGTATGCAGCCAGCCGAAACCACACCGGAACTAGTGGAAAGACTGAATTCAGCGAAACTCCTACCGCTACATGAAAGACGACACTAAGCAACGTACTCCCACATGCAAAAGCCTCTCGACTATGATACTTATGATAGTTTTCTTTAATACTCGGACACATGGGACACCCTTGCTACATATTCATCTCAGCAACCCATCTGGCATTCCTCGACTTCCACCACGGAATCCACTGTAGCACATAGCATGTACGTATCTAGAATATAATTTCTCTCCTCCTAAATCTCGATCATTGGTCGCGCATCGTTCGGGAAGGCCTCTACCTAAGTAAAGTAATCATCTTTCTACTTTGGGAACTAAACTTTGTTCCGCGGATATATATAGCTTCTCCAGGTCCAAGTTCTTGTTTTGTATCATCCTGCACTGTTGCTCTTTTTCACCTATCGAAGTCATCATGACACTATCGCATACGACAAACTTTTCCTTGCCTCAAGAAAGTTGTCAGGCTAATCTGATTAGTGAATTGCATCTAGGTTTACTGAGTCATGATTTGCATGATGCTGAGTTTAACTACACGTTCAACGTTGAAATATCCTACATACATCAGAATCAGCTGGTGAAAAGGCGGGGGAATTACCTCGCTTATTCAAATCTGTCTGAGATTATTGCCCATAATCCAATGAAGACTCTCGAGTCTTGAAACGCTTCGCCGAGGCATGAGCATCACAAAGCTGGTCTGTAATGGCAGTAGAGTAATTCTTGTTTGGTCCGAGGTCTAATTGTTATACGCAGTTTAGCTCCCCAAGTTTCAACGCCCAACGGAGGGGCAGCGCGTGAAGATCGTTATCGGAGTCGCGCGTGAAATTTCCTGTGCACATGTATGACCTTCGAGGGTCGAGGAATATTGCACTATGCTCTCCAAAGGGTCATCTTCACTTCTGAAGGTGGTTGCAAGGCCGTCTGATGGACACTCTTACCCCTTTGCTTGACATGCTTCAGCGAAGCTGTACAGGAACTGTTATCTTCAATATTCTAACTGAATCATCTGGGTTGGATGAATCCTCGGGATATGGAGTTTATCACCGACCCTCCTAGTGGATCCTCTCCCAAGGTCCGAGTGGGTCGATGATTCATTCGGTCCTCAAAGGTTGCAGGGAACGGAGAGATATTTCCTTGAAGCCCGAGAATCAGAGACCGGTGACCTATCTGCTTGTTGACGAAGAGGAGCTCTTTAGAAGTGATTCAAGTTGTTAGGTTCTGAGTATAATTTTATTATATCGTCCGGTACCGCCGAATAAAAAATTCACACGAGCTCACACCTCCAAAATTATCCTGAGCTTGTGACCAGCATGGTCATAAGCCTTCGGAATCCCAGTTAGAGAGCTTTATCCGTCTTGCGAGTTTTGTTGCGTAACGTCAGAATTTATTCCGACATTCTTTCGTGACTGTACCGTTATAGTCAACGCACATTGAGAAAATATACGATTACCAGGAAGAACACAATGGTATGCCGCTGGGGTAAAGGACTCCACGACAAATTAGATTTTCTCAGTCTCGCGAGCCTGTCGTGCGTCACCAGGTCTAACGAACGCGTCCCTCATTTCGATCCCCGAGAAGATATTCCATCTTCTGCGCATTCCTCATCACCAAACAACACCAATCCACAGATGAAGTTTGTCTTTTCAACTCTGGCATTAGCATTCTGACAAATTTTATCAACCTTGCTATCGCGTCCTTTCGCCTGCGAGACAGTTTGGATCCTTCCGGGATGCCTGTAACGGCTTCTCTTTGCCTCTCTGGTTGCATCGTCTGACGAGTGGTAGATATCAAAGAGGCCTGATTGATGAATCGAGTGGTCCCCCCAAAAACGTGTAAAATGGCACAGAAAGTGACATGGTATAAATTGTACAATGGAGGCTTATTGATTATCAGATGCCTCCTTTAACCCCCTTGAATTTTCACCCAACCAAAAACCCTACAGACCTCCAGTAGTCAACCCATGACTTAACGTCCCCTTCATTAAGGGGTGCGATGTCCATATACGACGGGGATAAACAGGTAATGGTTTTTTCGACACTGATGCACGGCTTTTTCGCTATGCAATACGCACCCCTATTATCCTTCGACTCAAAATAAGGCAGCATACGAAGCACTCGTGGATACAACGCATCCACATCCCTCGTCCCGTTGGTTGATTTCGGGGCCTCAAAGTGGCTCTGGTTATAAGAAGACGCTCGGCCCTGTACCAGATCTAACCATTCCTCGAACGGTACAAGTTTGACGTTCAGTAAGTCCGCCAAGGGTTTGAAAATGGCAGCCCAAAGGATGGGATGTGGGTGTTCTAGGTGAAAGTAACGTGCTTGCGCGCATATACGCGCCAGCTCAACGATACATCGCGCCGCCACGTCGACAGGCAACCACGACACCATCTAGTCAGTACCACACAAACGATCATCACGGAGACCGAATTACAAGAGAACCTGGACACACCCTATCGCAGATTGGCAGGCAGCCTAAGCTCGGGGCAGACTGCACCATGGAAGGAAGCCATTCCGCCGTGTTCCACACACCCTTGATTCCTCCAGAAAGCTGCCCAACCCTCACGATTGAAATCGGAATACGTAGACGTTCTGCTGCAATGTCGAGAACTCGTTCAGCTACCCACTTCGATTCGGTGTATCCCAAACCCGCGGCAACCATTGGATCATATGCTGGGCCTTCGGTTACAAGTTCTCCCGATGGCCAACCTAACACAGGGTTCACAGAGCCCAATGTAGGCACAATTCCAACGGCTTACTTCTGAACAATCCCGTGGAGCTTATAAACAACAAGCGAGCCTTTGGGGAGCTTGCCGCAAAGTCAACAAGGTTGCGTAGCCCTCCCAGTGCATCAGAAAAGGAGGAAAGGCTCCGGTTGAAGTCAACAGGCCAAGCTAAAAGCGGCTAATAAATTTCCGCATCCCACAGAGGATGTCCGAAACTGACCTGCATGTATAATGGCCGTCACTTGGTGGGGGAACTAGCGATATCATTACAATCAGCTCGGTAGATCTACAACGCCGCGCCATTTACGTGCCTTGTTCGGGACGTTCCACGACTTGGCCGAGAGGTCGGTCTCTATGAATGTAATTTTGGCGCTCTGCAATATATATGGATCAAGATATCTGGCGGTGAAGCTACCAATTTGTCGGTCAAGAAGGGGCCGCGAGTCTCGAGGGTGGTGTCGATTGACAGCATATATGCGGTGTACATCCGAGCGATTCGCCAATTCTGCCAGGATATACGAACCGAGTGCACCAGTCGTGCCAGTCACGAGAACAACATCGCCAGAAGGTGAAGGCAAAACCTTCTCAAGCTCTGGAGCAGTAAATGCGTCCAAGGATGGAATCCCCTCTGTAAACCTCGTGACCATGGTATTCATAAGAGCAATCCTCTCAGCCCACTGGTCAACCACCAGACCTTTCCCAGCCATGAAACGCTGAACAAACCCAACCAATTCCTCTGGACATGGACACCGGTACACCACATCCACCGGAATGGAATCTTTGACCAGTTCAGGCTTCAGGGATAACAAGGCTGCACTAATCATGTTCCTGATCCTGGTTGCTTGTGTGCTGTCAATGGTTTCGCGTCCTCAGTAAGTACGAGTCGAAGATGCGGCTACCGACAAACCTGTCACACCCTTGCTGGAAGACATCTACGAGTTCCCCCACAGGCTCTCCTAGGACTTCTGTCAGGATTTTATTTATGAGAAGCCGATAATCCGGTTCAGAGTTGCTGACGAGGGGCAAGTCAAGATCTGTCGTAAGACCAAACCTTCTGTATGCTTGTTCAATTTCCGATTCATACTGTTCGAGGACCGCCCTTCGCTGTATGTTGCCCTTGGCCGTGAGAAGAAATGGTTGAGAAGGGTAGGCAAGTAATATCATCTAAGAACAAAAAATTAGAACCTAGAATCAATGTGCATGGTGACATACTTCTTTGTACAGCCGTGAATGGGAAGGTGCGGTGACGTTCGCTTGCTTCGTGAGATACCTGTAATACACATACATCAACGGCGTAAATTGTGCAAAAAATAGCACATTGCAATGACCGTAGGACTTCGTCAAAGCTCTCCCTTTCTTGGGGGTCGTCCAATAAGCTCCAAGCTGAGGCACTCAGTTCCAGAATAATCCCGTTGTGTGGGCGCTCTCGCCCAAACATGACCGCCTTGCTTATTCTAGGTTCTTCCAAGAATATGGCCTCTAAAAACAGGGACATGATTAATGATGAAACCTGTTCACTACGGTCATAAATTTTAACTAACCAATTGGTCCTGGGATGGTCTAGAGAACACTCCTCACGAATGAGGAACATGATGAGATTACGTGTGGCACACCTCACCTTTTCACCAGTTGATAGCACAATCAAGTCATCAACGCGCGCATACACACGCCACAGGGAGGGGTCAGTAGGGTGTCGGATAAAGAGGTCCCCAGTGGCAAAAGCATTCTTGCCATCGACGGAGGTATTAACGGCACCCGGTGTGTAGGCTGGGGACTCCTATTGTCGGGGAAGTCAGTGAAATCAAGATATCCATGTTGGCAGAAACGAAAACGCACAACCGTCACGAGCTCAAATATCGACTTTTCCGAGTCTTGGGGTACGAAGTGTGCCTCAAAGTGAGGGGAAAAACTTATGTATTGCCAATCTCGTGCTAACACAGTCCCTATGTTGGGTGTGTCGAGGACTCTGTAAGCGCCAAACAAAGCAGCAGTACATACGTGGAATAAACTTAGACACACACCCTACTTCGGTGCTGTTGGACTTTGGCGATTAGTGCGAGAATTTTTGAAGAAAGTGTACACACCCTGCATAATACATGTGCAAATTTACCCCCGAAGTTGCCAATTTGTCCCCAGCGTTCTGGCTTAAGGGGGCGCCTGCAAATATCTTTTGAATCGCCAATGAAGAATAGCTCGAGAGGACAATAATCGTGATAGGAGCGTACAACGGCTTTCAATTCCTTTAGAACTCCAATCGCGTTCTCGTCGGATGACCAGGACTGTGTTGCGGACAATCCTGATTTGGAATATAAAAGGTTGGTACGAATTGATTACCTACCTCGAGGAAACTCGGAACGCAGGCTAGCATTGTACAACGATCATCTTTGATCCCGCCAAGGACGCGCGCAGGCGAAGGTAGGATAGGCTGGGTATCTGGGGGAAATACAGCGAGTACAAATCCCGTTGCTATCTGAATGAGGAAGATCAGCCAAGAATCAAACAGTCCTTCCTTCAAGGGAGCGCCCACGTACTGCACGAAGAAGGAAAGCCACACCCTGCATGTCTATCAGACGTTTAGCCGTGGACCAGCGAAAACGTAAGTAGCACTGCTTACGGAACATCGGAATAGCGTGTATTGATACAACATGCCCACAGAAATCCACATCGCCATAGTCTGACAATATGACTTTGAGAGATGACCCCAGGTAGAAAAAAAAAGTAAATGCACATGGGATTCTCGCATATTGCAGGAGGATTGTCTGTGCCAATCTTGTCGTCTTCGGGAAACCGGTAGACCCTGGAGAAGGTTACATGGAGGAGACTTAAACTTCGTAACATGAGGTACCTGAGCTGTGCATAATTATGACACTCTCATTTGACGAGAATCTTGCGGAACTGGAGTCTCTGGGATGACGACCATCAAGAAAAGAGTGTCCAACCTCTTTCGTGATGTTATGAAAGTACACTGGAAACTCTGTGTCTGCCGTTACTGTTTCGATAAGTTTCTGAATAGCATGATCTTCACTGAGGAAGACGTGGTGGGCATCGGAATTCTCCAGCAAGTGTAGGACCGCTGAAGCAGAGTTACGTGGCGAAATAAGGAAAGGTACAAGTCCAGCACGCAATATACCAAATAACAAGATCGCGTATGTAACAGTATCTGGCCGGGCCAACCCTGTTGAAAGGACGTGTAACAGGGCTGAGCTCGAACTCACCTGTATTTGCGAGAATTGCAACAATGGGTGGGGAGGTCGAGGTTGATGCAACGAACCCCGTGGACTTGACTATCAGTACCGCGCAGCGATGAATTGCGTCGGCGAAATTTGACCAGGTAATCTGAACGTCCTGGCCCATGGAACCTCGGTAGATAAATAGAGGGTGTCCTTCTGAGTAACGGGCATGAAATTCAATAAGGTCCGGGATACAAGTTGTACCATCCAGCGGTGGTGCGGTGAAGGTTGTGCTATCAAGGGCCTGAGAGGAGGGAGGTGGTGGCAGATACATTCTGTGTGCCGACCAGATAATCGACCTGAATAGACGGCAACTTCACGATACTCTAAAATAAAAGTTTGCTGACAAGACGTATCGTTGTGATAGGATCAGAACGTTGAGAGATGCCAGTAAAGCGATTTAGTCTGTGAGAAATCGACGTCGACGTCTAGAGATGAGCACAGTATCGCCGCAGTGACTTCACATTTTAGAAGGGGTAGCCTAACTGGCGTATATTAAAAATGAGTGTTGGATAGATGGTTGAGTTGACGTTTTGTAAAAAAAAAAGCTCAAACTTGGGATTTCTTTTCGGAGTCTAAACTTTACCCATTATTTTAGAGTCCGAGTCGTGCCAAATTTACGCATCTTCGAATTTCGCGGGACCGGACAGGCCATGCCATACACTTGCCGGTTATGGGCTCATTTTCCCTCAGGCTTCCAAGCTAATCGATCAATGTGATCACGAAGTTTCGAACAGTGATTCCAGTCTCACACGACTGTCGCAAAATGTCAGGAACCTTCAGAGTCCAAATTCCAGAAGAACAGGGTACCCTCGTTCAAGCTGGAGCCATATACCTTAAAGGGCAAGACAGTCATTCTCAGACTGTGAGCGGCGTGGACTGGTCCTCGGAATAATCATTGTCATATTCGCACAACCTCGTTCATGCAGGTGGGCGGCTCTTTCGTATGGCCGTCCAATTGTTCTAGCTCCCGGGGCGCACCAAGGCACCGGTGGTAGACGTCATCGAATATAAAACCCGTACGTCAGAATGTACCACCACACATGCCTCGCCAGAGAAAGCAGGCCGATGTTTCGTTCAATCGTTAGCGCGTATTTTGGTACAGACTAGGCTCGATAAAAGTCAGCACGAGAGCTTATCTGGTGACGCTCCATTACCTCGCCAAATATCCGCAGCGCATTCCCGCCGCAGATCTTGATTTCTTGCCTGGGCCATCCCAGGATCTTGGCTGGTGCGACGTTTTTGGGACGATACCTTTCTTCTTCCTCTGAAGGACTTTCGAACCACTCACACGAATCGGAGATATACAGAATCCTACGCCATCGACTTCTCCATGCATACATATCCCGTGCTCCGTTCATGCACAAAGATCTCCGGCCCACGCTATCCTGGCTGATACATCTCGACACCCACGGCATTTCTATTAAAACCTTTGTACAGTCTCAAGCCTGAGGCCTGATCCCATGTGTACCAGCGTCACCGCTCGGTCGATGAGTATTCTCCAAGCGTCTTCACACATCTAATATACCCAAATTCAAAAAAGTGTAACCATTATGTGTGATAAAACCTAAGTACATGAGAAACAACAGGAGCAGATGGACCAGAGCGACGGATATATTAACTCTGCGTTGACCTAACGGTACGACGCTTTAATCATATCAGCAGCGAGCTCGGCAGTACCGTATACCGCAGCCTGAGGGTGAGCCGCTGGCAAGAACGGCTGAAGGAAAAGGTCAACGGCTGATCGGGGCGATGGATCGACACACTCACGAAGACCGATGCATCAACAACACGCAAACCAGCAACACCTTTGACTTTGAGGTCGGGGTCTACAGCTCCCCAGTGAGCCCCAACGGGAGACATACTCGCGGTTCCCACAGGGTGGAACTCGCTAGAAGTGGTATCCCGTATAAACTGCTCCAGCTTCTCGTCTGTATCCAGTTCACCCTGCGTGCCGAACGGTGCGATCACGTAGTCGTCCCAAGCGGAAGCAGTAACAAAGCGCCTTGCACTCTTTGCGCCTTCGACCATAACAGAGATATCGAACTCCGTAGATAGAAGTTTAGGATCAATAATAGGGAATTCAAAGGGGTCTGTGGATTGAAGTTGGACCGTCCCGCCTGCAGAATCGCATGTTAGTATGTTTTGTATCATCTGGAGAATGGAGATGGTACGGACGAGACGTTGGAGATGCTACGGTGTTGAGAATAGAAAAGTAACGACCGGTGCTTGGAGGTGCATCCACAAACGAAGAAAATCCATTCTGTAGTCTCCCTTTAACACCGATAATATGATATACCAAAAAAGCATGAAATACGCACAGAAAACAGTAATTCGAAGTGGGCGGATTTCGGCCCGGAGCTGGGGTCTGGCGTGGTTTTGAAGATCGGGCTGTCAGGAGGGAGGCGCAGCCACCCTATCTGGTTACTGGGCCCTTGAACGAGAGGGCCTGTTCCGTTCGCCCTGTACTGGGCGAGTTGTTCGGCCGCAATAGTGGCGTTCTGCTCAGCATCCTCAAAGGTTTCGGTATTATTAATGACAACCCATTGGCTAGAAAAGAGGGGATGATCCGAGAGGTTCTTTCCTATGCTTGGAAGATTGACGATGGGTTTAATGCCTAATTTTGAGAGGTCGTTGCTATCGCCAACTCCAGAGAGCATTAGGATTTGAGGAGTCCCAATAACGCCCGCCGAGAGGATGACCTCCTTTCTTGCGGTCACTTTGAACCGATGACCTGAACGAATTCACTTTCAGAATAGTTCACGTTGAACCAAAAGGCTAAACTCTGAACCTGTGGGGCTTTGTGCAAACTCGACAATGTTGAACAACGGACGGCCATTGACCGTTCTATTGTGCAGAACCTTGGTGACTTGCGTCTGAATGAGAACATCAAGGTTTCGCCTGTTTATAGCCGGCCTTAAATATGCAACACTAGAACTGCATCTAGCGCTGTTACCAATCGTCGACTGGGTATTACCTAGATTAGGTCAGCCAAACTGCAAAAAAAAAAAAAAAAGACTCTTCCATGTAGCACATACCTATTCCAATGATATCACCCGAATTCATGTCGAGATTGAAGGGGAACTCGTCTAGTTCATGTGCCGTTTGAATAACTCTGCTGTCGGTGGCGGCAACATTTCCAGCAAGGCTGACGAGAAGAGGGCCATTAAAGTTATGGACTTCAGGGTTGAATTGTCCCGTAGTGTTGTGATGATCAGCGGACTCGAAGAAGTGTTCAGGCTGCAAACGATCATGAGTAAATATAATCCTCGGAGTAAAGATATGTACTTTTCTAAGATAAGATTGGAATTTATTCCAGGACCACCTAGAATCTCCAGTAACTCTAGCAAAGCGATCATAATCTTCCGAAGAGCCACGAGTATAGACCATGATGTCTATTTTTAGATGGGCTCTTAATAATATGTCCGCGCAATATGGGAGCGGATAAGACACTCACTGACAGAACTGCTCCCACCCAGGACTCTGCCTCTGGGGTATACGATTGATCGATTATTAAACCCCTCCTGGAGAGCGGTGGTATAATTCCATGTCCACGGCTTATCCGGCGTAGCCAGGAGTGCGAAGAACGGAATGATGAGCTCGTCAATTCCAGCATCACTAGCGAGTTTTGTTAGAGCTAATTCCACGTATATATCGAGTATGGCACCTGACGCCCGCTTCGATGACCAGAACGCTAAAATTTGAGTCTTCAGTAAGTCGATTTGCGAGGACGTTTCCGGCAGTCCCAGCTGATAAAAGTGTGAGTGGACGCAAACGGATCGCAAATGATGCATCATACGGACCTCCAACTATAACGAAATCATATTCTTTGGCAACCTGAGATGGATCTAAAAGAAGCCTCCCTCTACAAGAGGATAAAAGGCATATAACAAACCAGCAAAGGCAAAGGAAAGAGCGCATCATGATGATGATGACTCTGGGACGTGGAACTTGCAGTGAAAAGCACCGTCTCGTATTAAAAAGGTGGCTAAAATATGACACCGTTGCACCCCCGAAGTCGCACGCTGATACCTGGGCGACGAAACTGGGATCATAGAAATGACAATGCAAAAATAGAGTCCCGCGTGCACACCGATTTGGAGCATGGGTATCGGACATGCCGTACAAGCCTAGGCAGGGTTGAAATGAGATACCAGGTCAGTACTGTTTGGCATCCAGTCCTCCCAGCCTGGCAGCCGGACCCTGCTACCGAGTCCAACTCAAAGACGTACTGCAGACCTCAACGCCATGGAGACTGGGACGCTGAAAATGACCTACAGATCTCAAAGCCGTGCACGGAAATAGACTTGGGAATGGAAAGACGTGCATACAGGGCACTGGTCATGAGCCCAGGAGTGGGAGAGACCTTGGCTTCACTACCCGCCGGTAGGAGCTTCACTCACGTTAACCCAGGTATCCATTAGCATGGCGTGGGTTTGCAGAGGAACCACATTAACTAATTCATGCGAAGAGCCGTGAAAAATTTGGGTTGCAATGTATGTAACGACGAGTTATAATCGCGACAACCTGTCCGGCACGTCACCATGCCGAAGAACTCGACGCCGCACTGGAAAGCCTTGAGCAAACGTTGAGGAGGTCGGCTGATCCTCATCTTCAGATTCGATTCAGTAAAAACTTGGAGTTTATGGTAAGAATGAAGGATGGGTGCGAAATTTGGAGTTTCTTTGGTCATGTTATTTTTTTTGGAAACCATTAACTCCGTGGCGACGTTGGACTACCACGGAGGTCACACTCAGGGACGCATGTCGTGGAAGGTTGAACACACTGTCAACCTACCATGAAACCATTGCGTCGAGTCGTCAAAATAGCACTTTTCAATATACAAAGCTTTGCACAACCCAATCATTTCTATTTGATTACTGACACTTGATCTTCAGATCCTTCGAGTAAAAATTACAAATAAGCATCATTTTTTTCCCTCTTTTATAGTACGAAAGATGAGATCTACTGTTTCGAATCTTGCTGGGCGGCGAAAAGGAGGAGATCGCAAACACGACGGGAGTATCCCCACTCGTTATCGTACCAG
Organism: Collybia mongolica; assembly: GCA_013420905.1. Taxonomy (NCBI): domain Eukaryota; kingdom Fungi; phylum Basidiomycota; class Agaricomycetes; order Agaricales; family Clitocybaceae; genus Collybia; species Collybia mongolica. The sequence goes on from JAAXNY010000011.1 coordinate 1,659,948, forward strand.
GCGATCAGCTTAACAAAGTTCTTGTTGAGCTGGATACCAGCGGTGGCATCAAAGATCGACGAAGCGGTGTGACCAACGAAGTCAGCGGAAACAACTGAGTCTTCAGTGTACTCAATGATGCCCTTGAACTGACCCTCGGAAGCCTCCTTAACGGCGGCCTTGATCTCCTCATAGGTCGCACTCTTCTCAATGCGAACGACGAGATCGACGACGGAAACGTCCAGGGTGGGTACACGGAACGCGAGGCCGCTGTGAACATGGATTGTTTATAAATGGCGCACACCCGACAAAAAATCGAACGTACGTGAGCTTCCCGTTCAGAGAAGGAATAACCTTGCCGACAGCCTTGGCAGCGCCGGTGGATGAGGGGATGATGTTGTTGTTCACACTACGTCCGCCACGCCAGTCTTTGCTCGAGGGGCCATCGACAGTCTTCTGCGTGGCGGTGGTAGCGTGAATAGTGCTCATCAGGCCCTCGATGATGCCGAACTTGTCATTGATAACCTTGGCAATGGGGGCAAGGCAGTTGGTCGTGCAGGACGCGTTGGAGATCTGGGAAACAATCGAGATAAGATTGATAGTCGTATAGATAAGATAAGACGATCGGTACGCACAACTGTGTACTTGGGGTCATATTGGTCAAGGTTGACACCACACACGAACATGGGTGCATCAGCGGAAGGTGCGGAGATAATGACCTTCTTGGCGCCGCCTTTCAAATGACCCTCAGCCCTTAAGGCATTCGTATCAGTGTGGTGTTGCAGCCGGCATGAAGGCTTTCACTCACTTGTCGATTGTTGTGAAAACACCCTGGAAAATCATGTAAATAGAACTCAAAAATAGATTACGGAAGGTATGACGTACCGTTGACTCGACGATATAATCAGCTCCAACGGAACCCCACTTGATGTCGGAGGGGTTTCGTTCGCCGAAGACGGTAACAGGCTTTCCTGCGATCCATAGCTTGCCATCCTTGGCCTCAACAGTTCCTTTGAATCGTCCATGGACGGAGTCATACTTGAACATGTAGACCTGTATAGAAGGCTTTAAATTACAGCCCCTCAATAACAGAAGAATCAACTGACCATGTATTCAAGGTCGATGAAAGGGCTGGGGACATATAAGAATGGAGATAAAACAAATATTGACTCTGCTTACTCATTCACAGCGACAACCTCGATGCCCTCAGTTTCGAGAGCATTACGGAAGACAATACGGCCAATACGACCTGCGCTTGCTCAGTATTTGGTGTTTGGCCGAAAATCGAGTTAAACATACCGAAACTAGTGGGTTGGCAGCCATCAGATTAGAAAAATTGAGACAAGTTGAATCGGACATGGCGTACCCGTTGATACCGACTTTGACCTTGTGGGTTCATGTCAGGCAAAGATATATAAGATCAGAAGAGGCAACTGACCATTGTTTAGTGCGTTGAGGAGGAGAATGAAAGTTGTAAACAGGGGAAGCGCAGGATTTTATAGCGGCGCACAGATAATCAATCCATCGGAGATCAATTACATCATTATGATTCAACTTTTCAGGCCACCGACCTCGGAAACTCGCCTACGCACAAAACTTCGCATTTGTGCATTCTCCGAAACGTGTTTGCAGACGCCGCTGCTGGCCGATTCTGAGTCATATTTTTCATCTATAGAGCTTTGTAAAACGTATTATACATTCATCCTCGTAAAGTCGATTTCATGTTTTCCACCCCCGCGCGTACGGGCCTCCGCGTCGGGAGGACACGGGCTTAAGGCCTTCAAGTACCTTCCAGAAGCTATCACTTTCAGCTCCAATAAATCTTCTTGTCAACGTGAACCCCTCAAAGCCGATGCCAACATTGCCAAGGCGGACCATGTCCGAGTTGGAGTTTTGGGGGGCTTACCCGTGCAGGGGATGATGCCCAGTAAACCTCTTCCAATCACATTCAGACAGCACGCTCTCCCTAGGACACATGAAGGTATGGAGTACGTCTGAAAAACGCTGAATATTCGGTGTTGGCAAGACGTCGGACGACCGTTGAAGTTATATCCGACAGATCCGAAGATCTCTATGAGAAATTGTCGTCCACAAGACGCATATAGTCGATATGCCCGCCGCTAATTATTGTAATCATTGGAAGCTTAGAAATGGAAATGGAAAGGAACTCCATAGGAAACGTTGCCAAGGATCAGATTTGAGGATAGAGGCGAGTTAGACATGGCAGCCTGTTGTCAACCACTGGAGGGGTAAATATCGATGCTAAACCACTCAACAAATACAACATTCAAAAATCCACATTCAAACCCTATGAATACCCGGTAAATCACTCCGATATTGCCCAAACTGAGATTTGTTAGTCTGCGCAGAAAAAATGTCATCAGGGTCGGCTTTGCTTGGAGATCCAGCCTAATGATTTGCTTTCAGAGATAGAGCGCAATAATGGCTGATGGTAGTAGCTTACGTCCATGACGACCATCCCCAGGTCATCGCCTCGATTCGTGGAACTAGTAGTCGTGATGCGCACACCTTGCTGTGCTTGCGCAGAAACTTTGCTCAAGTTACCCGAACCGACTGACGGCCTGGCTTCGTCTTCCCACAAGGCGGTTGGCCTCGTAATACGATAATTGTGCGAGCTGCCATTGGTAAGGATGACACGGGAATTTAACGTTGCTAGAAGCGTGTTTGAGTATCTACAACGTAACGATTAGCTTCTCGGCTTGCCACGGAGTAGAATGAGTTACAATTTAGCAAGGAACAAAAATCTATGGGGGTTTCAATAAGAGATCGAGGCAGAAAAGTGACGGATGCAGTACGCACACAATAAAATGCATGTTGTTATGAGGAAAAACCAAGAAAAGAATGAGCTCAGCGATGGCCCCGGCCGCCGTTGTCATTCCCGTCTCGACCGTCAGCTTGATCAGTTTCGTTAAGGCAGATTGTGTCTCTTTGAATGCAGATCGGGAATTAGCTCGGAAGAGCTGGACGCAAATGAGATGAGTATCGCGTTCTCGAATACTTCAAAGGCATTATTTATACCAAAGTGACCATGGTGATAGTGATGAGAACATCGCAGACAGCACTTCCCCCAAGCCATACCTGTGGAAAAATAAATCATTCGGCAATCCAAGATAAAAAAAGGACCTACAGTAACAAAGTTCGACAGTTGACTAATTTCACTGAGTGGATTAAGATACGCCTTCGAAGAAAGTAGAATTAGCTGAGTGGGCTGCAGAGAGTTTGTTGACATACCCGGGCTCCTGTATAAAAGGCCACAACGCATTGAACGGCCGAAACCTGAAAGCAAGGTATCAGATTTCTGGGGGGAAAAAGGAGGCAGAAACACGAACGATGATGATGATGACAGGGAGGACGACACCATGTGTCAGGACACGGATTCGCCAACAAAAAAATGCATGGACAGATGTTGCAACTTCAAAACAGTGTCAGATACCATCTTCATTTCCATCTGATTTGGCATACTTATTCCTGATAGACCTGGAAGAACAAAAAACGACCAGTTTAACCTAGCAAGAACATCTAGGTCGCCCCAGCCGGAAGCGAAGGTCGTCCAGGCTCCAATGGTGGCAAGCATTGTCATGATAACCTCTACAGAAAAAGCAGACCATACTAACGCTAACGTGAGTTCAATGAACTAATACATGGAGGCAAAGACACTTACCAAAACATTTGATCCATTTTCTATCATTGGGAAAGTGCAGATGGTACAGGACTGGGTGGAACTTAATAAGGAGATCATTTGCCGGCGAGAATCATGACACTTACAAACTTGAACAACCAAGATGCCTAGAAGCCCATAGCTGAATAGGTACCCTATTAGCTAAGACGGGAACCGAGTCAGGGACGCATCGAAGCTACTCGTTTTATTCAAAGCGAAGTACCATTGGCCCATTCCTAATGTCGGAAGAACGTCAAAACAGAAAATAAACAAAAGATGGTACAAGAGAGCAACATACAAGAGAGCAATATCAGAGGGCACGCCGGGCAGCCGCATGTCTGAAGTTGGAGAGAAAACTCGATTGATACCGTGGTCGTGGTCTATGAGTTCATTAAGTAGGAGGGAACCTCTGTGTGATGTGATCGCGGTGTCTGATGGGTGTAGCAAAATGCAAGCGGACTTCAAGTCTCAAGATTGAAGTTGTCATGTCAGTCTGCCGCGAGTAATTTTCGGCACGCTCGAAGCCCCAACAAAGCCCCAGAACTTGTTGGGTTGACCATGATAGATCTAGTGTTATTAATGGAGTGACATCACATGTCAGCAGAAGATTTTTTTACCGGTAAAAATGGAACAGTGACTAAACACAGCTCCACAGACTTATCCTTTCCACCATTAGAGGGATGTGGGCTCTCATCAGGAAGCGGAAAAGAGGCACCAAACACTTCACAACGTCCAACTGATACGAAAATCGTGTCACACACCGTCTTTGTATAATAGTTTGCGAGTCCATCCACAATCAAATAGGGTAAATCGTGATACGGATCGACAACGCCCCGTACCAGGGGATCAGCCAGGATTAGCCTTGCGAACACGCAGATATCGATCAGTTGAAGTGTTGGATTGGAATTGTTGGATTATACCCGGCGAACTGGATGGCATCTTTAGCCTACTCAGACTGGAGGCATCAAACGCCCGGCATTTCGGTGTATCATCACCGGAATGAAGTTACATATGTAGGAGTGCCTGTTGAGCGCTGAGCATTGAGCATTGAGCCTTGGGGGTCAATGGTCACGGTTTACGTACATGGTTCAAGATGTTCACAAAAGGGGAAACCTTTTACAGAACTATTTTTAGCCGATGCATCCCATCCTCCCACGATTATGCCAACCGACACCGCCCATATACAAACCAATTCCGAGATGGTTTCTTCTATAGATATGGCAAGATGTAAATATGTGTAAAGCAGTAAATCTCATAATAGGCCACGTTATCAATAATCTCCTTTATTATTTTACTCAAAGTTCGTAGGAGACTCGGGATCTAAGGTAAATGCCAATCGCGGACGTCTGGTAGAGCTTGACTAAACCTGGCTACGGTAGCTCATACTCGCCGCTATTACTCGGCCGACTGATAGGCCGAAATGCGGGGAACTCCGCTTTGCCAAATCACGGCCACCTCGTACTTGCTGGATTCGGTGTGTTTCGCAAGACTCGAGCGATAACAGGTGCCGATTGCGATGCATATGGATTCCTAATCACGAGGCCATTTATATCCACTCATTACATTTGACTGGCGTTACAAATTTGCAATCTCCTAAATGCCTCTCAATGTCAATGCATCTGACTTTGCATCACAAGGTTATGATTATGTTGTTGTCGGGGGCGGTACAGCTGGGCTTGTTGTGGCAGCTAGGTATGTTTTTAAATTGACAATGTGTTGTCAAATTTTACGGTGGAGATTTGGTGCCAGACTCTCTGAAGACCCAAACATTACAGTTGGGGTAATTGAAGCTGGAGAGTATGTTTCTGATATGGATCAAATTAATATTCCAGGTTGGTCTGTGGTGGTTGTGGTCCAGAAACAGTATTTCCATCGACCGTTCATGCAGGGCTTTCTGGAAGTGCGCTCATGCACGAACGCGTTGACTGGAGATTCTCAACTGTGCCTCAACGCGGTGCTAAGAATCGTGTCATCGCTCAACCAAGGTATTCTGAATATTTCGCGTTCGCTCTCGAATGTATGCCGATCTCCACTGTATTAGAGGGAAAGTGCTTGGTGGGTCATCGGCGGTAAGATCCTTCCAAGATGCCATTCCACCAATGACTGCTGACATGCTTCAAGCTGAACCTCTTAATCACGGGAAGGTTAGTTTGACAGATTTCGGTACCTGATCGATGATGGTGATGCGGATTTTAGGGCGTCGCGACAAGAATATGACGGTAAAACTTTTCGTACTTACCGAAAGTTTGGGTAACATGACTCACTATCTCTCAGCTCTCGAATTACTCGGGAACCCGGGATGGAACTGGCCTGAGTTCCTAAAGTATTTCAGGAAGGCGAATATCCTTTTCCAGCCCTTCTATCCCACACTGAACCATGCCTCAACAATCAGTCAGAAACCTTATCGTACCCGAACTCTCAAGTGCTCGAGAAATATCGACTCCAGCTGGATCCACAATTTCACGGTTCTGACGGTCCGATACAAAACAGTTACCCGAAGTATCTCACAGAGCTTCGTGACCAGTACGTTGATACTCTCGATGTATTAGGCATCCACAACAATCCGGAGCCTGTGTGTCCATTCCTTGATTTTCGTTGTGCCGCTACTCAAGGATTTTAAATCGACAGGCCGGGGGGTCAAGTATTGGATCCACTTTCACAACCACTACAGTTCACCCCGACAAAGTCACTCGGAGTTACTCTACCACGGTTCTTGATAGACTTTCGCGGCGCAAGCCACCGACCTGACGCTGTTGAATCAGGCATACTACGAACCCAATGCTCAACGGAAGAACCTAAATGTTCTGACGGACGCACAAGTTACGAAAGTAGTCCTGGAAGGAGTGAGCGAGAATTTTTCAGCTACAGGCGTCGAGTTCGTTCGTGGAGGAAAGACGTATTCCGTCAAGGCAAAGCGGGAAGTTATTTTATCCTCTGGCAAGTACTTACGTTCCATTTGGTACTACTCGCTAATATCAATCCTAAGGTTCATTCCAAACACCCCAGCTTCTTGAACTTTCGGGTATGTAAGGGATTCTGACTATGCCCGAGTGTCTGCCTTCAAAGTTGGTATTAGGCATCGGCAAAAAGGAAATCCTGGCAAAATATGATATTCCTACAATTATCGATCTTCCTGTGGGAGAGAATTTACGCAAGTGATTTTTCCTTTACTCATACACGCTTTGCTGATCACGAGCGCTATTCCTACAGAGGTCGAGTTTTACTTGCGTTAATGGTCATGTAAAGGTCTAACTGTTTTATGGTACTTCTAGGATCATACGTTTGTTACTAGCGTTTTTGAAACTCGACCCGAGTGCAACACAACAGATTTCATCAACGTCCCCGCTGAACGCGAGAAAGAGATAAATTTATAGTGATTCCGTGTTTCTAACTCACCCACTTGACCTTGCTGACCGGATGGCTTTCAGTAAAGCACACAAACAGGGCGTTTTTTCATCTATCCAATCAGGCTCGTTCTCGTTTGTTCCTCTACGCACCTTTGTCCCTCCGGATGAGCTACAACGGTTTGAGGCAAGGATAGCTGAAGACCGATTCTACTCAAAATCGCCCAGTCTCACTAAACAATTTGGTTTACTCAAAACGTGGCTTGACGACCCTGTGCACGCTCAGGTGGAGTATGTCAAAACTGTGAAATTAACCCAATGTATTGTTGACTCATCATCCACATTAGACTAGTTTACCGCCCACAGATGCGCCCAGGAGCTGGCTTGGCTGAACCAGGGAAGAAATATCAGACGATTATGACATGCAGCATGAATATTTTTTCGCGTGGCTCAGTCCACATTCAATCGTCCGATCCGCTTGTGCCCCCAGCAATTGATCCGGCATACTTTACCCACCCTATCGACATGCAAGTTATGGTCTCTGCCATGAAATTTGCTAGGAAAATAGCCAGTACACAGCCATTTTCTTCCACGATTGTTGGACTTGTCGAGCCTGGGCCAGATGTGCAAACCGATGAGCAGTTCGCTGAGTATTGCCAGGACAAGATGTCACCAGTATTCCACCCTGTTGGGTCTGCTTCGATGTTGCCTCGCAGCGATGGAGGAGTAGTCAGCTCATCCTTATTAGTTTATGGAACCAAGAACCTCAGGGTGGTGGGTCATTCTTCGATACTGATTTATTGGTAGTTGATGATACATACATTGCAGGTGGATGCGTCCGTGATTCCATTGGTGAGTAGTCGGCTCATGGACTCTAATGTTACAGGGTAAACTTTCTATATCAGGAATTGGCGTGTCATATACAGGCTACCGTGTATGCGATCGCAGAAAAGGTGAGATACTCCTCTGGTCGTTTACCTCTGGCCAACTGATGCACACGCGTTAAATCAGGCGGCTGATATGATCAAATCGTCCTTCTTAGCGTAGCACCACAACCCAAACAGAGTTGAGAGAGATGACGCCGAGATGACGCAGTTGTATTCTCATCCCTTACGTCCAAAATACAATGATCATCCGAAAAGAACAAGGTCGATGATCCATCAGATCAAATGGATATTGAGCCTGACCTCTGTGTTTGTTGTGGCTCCTCATCGACATTTGCGATTCGACTTATGTAGTAGGGAATCCTCGCAGACTAGTGCAAACGGCTACGATGTGGTTCATTAGATGGGAGCCATGTGGTTGGCGGTTGCGAAAAGTGCCGGCGGCTGCGCTTACTTGAACCCTGAGTCTTAAAGGAGAAACCACGCGTCCCCAATCTCGGTCACATGACGAACGCGTTGAAATTTGCCGTTACCCTGGGCGGTCACACACTTGAACCGTCACAAACCGTTTCTGCCACTCACCATCAATTGGCCTTCCTCAATCCCCCACCCCCACACTCAAGGACAGCGATTATACAGCGGGCACACCAAAGCGTGGGCGGTATTGAGGGACCTATCACATCTCCCCTGAAAATTTATTCAAGATGTGGTCGAAAATCAGCAATGCTCTGAAACCGCGCTACGGCCAGGAAGAATCTGACCAGACAAACCTACAGTCGTCGCAAAGTGAAGTTATGTCGAGAGTATTCGAACAACACCCCAATCTTTCCGTTTTCCATAGTTCTTCAGATCTTCCAATACCAAACCCTTCCCCACCCAGCTCTCCATCAAAACATGGCAGGCGTGGAATGTTCAAGCGATTATCCAGGGTGCCACCCAGAGAGGATACAGACTCCTTACGCGCTCCGTCTCCGATGCGTCTACCAATAGGACTACCAAAGAAGGTCAAATCCCATCTCCATCTCAATGGAAATAGTACGTATGCCTTACTAAGAAACAATCGTACCTGCTAACGTTATTGCAGACTCTCAACACTCTCTTTCTCGAGTTTCTACAGAAACTACCCGCCCTGCTCATGATATTGGACGGCGCTCTTCTCAGGACATGCTTCGGTCATCTAATGACTCAACTCGCCGCTCTAGTGACACCTCAAGGTCGGGAGAAACTCTTCGCCGACCATCCTTGGATATGTTGCGAATGAACGGAGACACATCACACCCTTCATTTAATTCTTCCCACTCTCCTCATCCGTCAGAGGACGGAAGCGTGCGCACCCCGATCACGCCTTTCGATGCCAAGTCTGGATCAGTTCGTTCAATTCTCCGTGATCCAAAGACACCAGGAACTGGTCAGAATGTCCGATTCTTCTCTCGCGACGCGTACAAGGTGATCAGTCCTGATCAATCCATGGACACAGAATTTCAAGCGCTTCCACAGTCGACACAGAACCCAGTGCAAAATAATCAGGAATCGTTTTTAGATCGCTTGAGTCGTTCAAGTCCGGAAGTTACTGGCACGGCGCCTGCTGCAATGATGCGGGCCACATCTCATGCGAAACCCTCGCGACCCACTGTCGCAGAAGTGTTCTCCCCTTTAAGTGGGGGGGATTCTGCTCATACGGCACAAGACCAGAGTAATTTCCTGGGTCCAAGCAATTTTATGCCCATCCCTCCAGATTTTACCAATTTGTTCGACATGTCACAAGGGCTCGATCTTCCCACGGTGCCACCAGGTTTAGGTTTTGACGTTGCAGAACCTGTGCTTGACAGCGCAATTGATTTAGGTCTATCTCGTGCTGATGATGGGCACGGCAATGAAGAGGGTGCACCCTCTACTGCTATGACCTCCACTCCTTATCGGGATAAGGGGAAGGGGAAAGCTCAGGATAAGGTAGTTGAAAACGACAAAGAGAATATCCCACTGCCCATCGACGAGAGCATATTCCATGCTCACGAAAAGTCTCCCCGCCTCCCTTCTGTCCTCCACGACCGCAGCCAGTCGTTCAGTTTCGGACAAACAGTCTTCCATTCCATCATCAATGGTTCGGGCTCAGCGACAAGCTCTCCCAACACTTCAGGTGTCTTCGCGTCTTCAGATTTGAAGCCATCTCTGTTTGATCGTGATACAGACTCGCCGCTTCGTGCCTCTTCACCCGCTGTATCTAAAAGTCGAAGTCGTGCTATGAGTGACACCGCATTCATGTCTATGATGCGCTCCTCACCCAAGCCCCCAGAGTCTGATATTAACGACGAATCTTCCGCGGATCTCGTTGTCTATTCGGGGCCAGCTCCTGAGCCTGATCCATTCAGTGCCAACGCCAATACTTATTACACGCCACAAACTATGATTCCCGTCACTCCACCCCAGGGAGTCCCAACACATACACGAAGAACATCGAAGGAAGAGAATATCATCTTTTCGCTTCAGACACAGCTAGCGCTACAGACAGAATTATGCGGCCAGTATGAAAGTGACCTCCGGGCGCGCGACGAGCTGGTCGAGGTCCTTGGCAAGAAGATGACTGACATGGAGAAAGACGAAAACAAGCGGAGGAGCGCTCTCCGGAATTGGAAGAAGAAGGTGCAAGAACTCGAGAAGACGTGCCGTTACCTTGAAGAGGAAGTGGAAGGCTCTCGCCATGATAGCATGGAGAGAAGTATTATGGACGAAGCTAGTGGGGAGGCGTTAAGGATGTTGCACCGACAGATCGCAGTTTTAGAGAAGGAGAAGAGCGAGTGGGTCCGGAAGGAAGCTGTCCTTCAGGAAGAAGTCGAGACATTGGAAGTCCTTGTGAAGGAGCGAAGCGAGGACATCATGAACTTGAAGGAAGCACTCTGGAACCGGGATGAAAGTGAACGGGAGTTAAAGGAAGGTATCAGAGATGCGAAGGAACAAATGGAGATGATGGGGAATGTTAGTGTGGGTATGATCGACGAGGAAGAGCTGAAGAAGCTTGTTATGGAAAAAGGTGAACAAGAAAGGGAGAGGCACCGTGTCGCAGAGTTTGGATGGGAAGAGGAAAGGGCGGAGCTACTGACGAAGATGGGTGCCACAGAAGCTGAGAACGTTACACTGAAGAGTGAATCGGAAAGCCTCACGCAACAGTTGACTACCCGTGATCAAGAATACACACTGCTGAAAGCGGAATTGGAGGCCCAGTGGGGTCATACCGAGAAGGCGACCGAAAAGATTGAGAACCTTGAAAAGCAGCTTGACGAAGCACAGAAGGAACGAGATGAGCTTAGATTGGGAGTCGAGGAACTCGAACAGAAGATGACGAGCATGGAGCTTGAATGGAATGAGAGCGAGAATAAGAAGGCCGAGTTAGAGGCGGAAGTCCAGGAAATATGGAACTACAAGGAAGAGCTCGAGAAAGAGAGAGAACAGGTATTGATCGATTCGCCTTCCACCTCTGAGAAACTAATCAAAATTATCTCGCAGCTTGAGGATCAGCTACAACAAGAACGTGATCATTCCGAAGGCCTCACCAGCACGCTGCAAGCACGTGAAGACCGCATCTCCGAGCTTGAGCAAGAACGCCAGTTTGCTCTCGACAATGTTACTCGTCTCGAAGGAAAGCTCCATGATCACGACCAAGATATCAATGAATACTCGGAACGCATTGTTCAACGTGAAGCTGAAGCCGAGCAATTGCGGGAGGAGATGAGTCGCTTGAGAAGAGAACATTCTCATGTGACCAGTGAACAGAGCAGGGCCCTTGAGGAAATGACATTGCAACAGGGTGAGACTAAGATCCAGATGGAAGGCCTGATTCGGCAGAAAGCAGAGACGGATGTCGAGATTAAAACTTCAAAAGACCGGGTCAATGCTTTGAAGGAGGAGATTGACCGCTTGCGGCGCCAGGTGCACGAACTGCAGCAGGAAAGTGCCGACAAGGAAGTCAAACTTGTGCAGGTCACGAAACAGAGAAACCAAGCGCAGGAAGATAAACAAGGGCTCAACATTGCGTTAGATTCAAAACAACAAGAAGTGGAGTTGGTAAGTGGCCCCTTGTTAACGGTCATACAGCTTGTTCATGTTGAACGATTGACTTAGCTCAAAAGACGGGGCGGCGTCCGAGGGACAGCAGGTGCAACACCCTCACAGCCCGTTCGTACTGCCCGTCGCGACTCTACTATTTTCAACACCCCTGTCGTCTCTCGCCCACCTTCAGTTATGTCTGATACCGGCAGCACCCTTACAAAAGAACGCAAAAGCTCCCTTGAAACGTTGGCAACCTCATCCGCAAAGACTCCCGCCTTGGGCAGGAGTGTACGAGCCAACAGCACAAACTCACTCGCATCCGGATCAAAGCCTTCCACCAGAGGAATTGAAGGGTCAATGGGACCTCCCCCTCTCAAACCGCGTGCTTCGGTAGCTGGTACTCCGACCCCCGCAGCCCGGGTTTCCTCGTTGACTCGACCAAGTTCAACGAAGCCGTCGTCACAGTCAGGAACGCCCGTCCCCCATCGACGAGTCCCGTCTTTGGAGCGACCTCCATCGGTAACGAAATTGTCGAGAAAGCTTGTCAGCGCTAGCCCCGCATCAAATGCATCTATCTCTGAGCAAGATGAAAAGGAGAACATTGACCTTGGATCCCGGCGGAGAAGTATGCTCCCGACCCCGGCCTAAATGCTCTAATCTCTACGTATATGCCATTCATAGCATTTTATGGACTTTGCCTTTGTTGATTGACCTTTTTCTTGAACTTATTGCCTTCGCTTTCGCTGTTCAATCGCTTTCTCTCCTGCTTTGTGAACCCCTGCATCCCATGTCACCACTATGCATCGCCCAACATCTAAAAGATTTATTGTCTCTCACTTCCAAGTATGCTTATCTCTTGCAGGTCTCCCAACGTGTACATCGAATAAATAAACCTGTTACACCGAAACAGACGTCGGCAGTCATACGATTCGTGGACAATTTGGAACAGACAGCTTACACTCCGAAAATATTGTAGCCAATCGGTGGAATGACAAGGATGCTGAGCAATGTGAAGAATTAATGCGCTATTGGATAATTCTCGTTTTCGAGATCACAAGATAAACCAGAAACTCGACATTCCTCCAATATTCCAACCACACGTAAATATCCTGAGGCCCGATTTTCCTGCAGCTGGATGACCCCTGCCCCCTGAAAACATTTAATGTGGTCAGTACCTCAGCCACCCCCAGGTTCGGAACACATATGGTATCCTTTGAATCGTCTTGTTCTTGAGATCTTTTATAGAAATCAATCCATCTTGGAAACGGGAATGGCGTCTGAATCCAATAGTACCCTTCGGTCGGGTTTGGACCCTGGCCTGCCGTCAATTATATGTTCGAGGACATTTTTTATCCATTCTGTGAAGATTGCAAACCTGTTTGGATACATCTCGACAAAGGGACCGCAAAAGGTCACACATATATACATTCACCCATGATATCATGCTCCGTCACGGCAGAGAATACGCTCGGAAATCCTCTTGGATTCTGAGCAACACTGTTCAAGAGCGATTGTTGGTTTATCATAGGGTGTTTCAGGGATGGGACTCTCATCGTAATTCGTGAATGTGATGGCGCTTCTGCGTTCAATGTTCATCCCCTCCACTTGAAATATTTGGATGATAAGGCAAAGATGTATTTATTCAAATACATAGCGCGCGCACCATATATTATCTCTAAATACCTGTGACCTCTCGGTTTCTCGGGGGTCGAAGGAGTACTCATCCTTGACATCGAGGACGCCATTGTGGAACCTCTCTTGACCATATATAACCACCGAAGAAATATATGGATGCTGGTACAGTATTTCTTCGAAGTATCAAGCCAATGAATCTGCGACTTTACCATATGTCGCTGAATATTTCTGCCTAAAGGAACAGGGTTGGTCTGTATGAAGATACTATGTCGGTCAAGAAATATGTTACTTTCACCGAAACCAACTTTTCTCCTGTGTTCAGTGTTATATGATCGTTCATGCGTCCCAAGACTTTCCATCGACCAGGATGAAGTGGATGAGGGACGAGGATATCACTAGTCACTCGTCGCATACGCATCTTGACTATCGTCATTCTGTAGTCGATTGGTCTAGGTGCGTTACTCTTCGACTCTGAGAGGTGACAACACGCCAGGTGTACGATAACGACAAGCTCATATGTCCCGTCTCCAAGGGGGACAAACTCGGTGGCGCAATAAGAATTCATTAACACATACTCCCAATCGAGCTCTAGGTATTATTGACACCGGGCCCAGCTGTCTGCACCTGTCTAGCCTATCTGTATGTGGTAGCAATACCAGGAACAGCACGCCATAGACGCCTGCCTCAGTTCTTAAAATAAAGTGCCAGTGGATATGCGAGTGTACATGGACTTACAGCCTATAATGCATAAATATGAAAACCCTCACCAACAAGATGATCTCCAATTGGCCCTTGAAGAGGAGCATCGCCATAAACCTGCCGCGAGTGCTGTTAGAACGGCCTTAACCATCCTCGTGGTCGGGCTTACGATTCCCTTGAGCTGTTTGAGGAATGATTTCGCGGGTTCGTGGCCCAGCCCTGACTATGAACTATAGGAGGCGTACCATGCGCTTTTTGAATAATGCTTATGTGGTACCATTGCGACTTGTAAATATGACCTATCGTTCCAGACAACGGGCTTCGAGAACGAGGTCGACCCTATTCCACTCGGTGTAAGAAACCTGGATGATACAAAACACTTGTATGGACCGGGTGAGTGCATGATGATCCTGTAGCTGATAGATCTCGGCGGCGTGGTGGAAGAGGACGAACACCACACCTGGCATAAACATATCTTCGAAGACTAGCGTGGACAAGACCACAGTTTTTGCACCATTGCCCAATGATTGAATTGCTTCGCGCCAGACCTGAATTGGAGCTCCTGGGCTAACAAGGACGTTAGAGGTGACAACTTTTGACAGAAGATGTGCGACAGCGGGACGGGAATTGCGAAGGACACTACAAATACCGTGATCTCCGCTCGAAGCGTTCCAAGCCTCGCTGCTGTAAGATATGTGATAGTATCTTTCATATCGTTTCATCAGTGATTTTTCGGCAAATGGGATGCACACAATGTGACCTGTTGCGGCCAGGATGGTAACAGTGGGTCTAGGGTCATCACCTCCAAGATCAAGGTTTGCCCTTCGTGCAACCACCCGAGCGGCAGTATGCGCCCCAGGGCCCACATGGGAGGTGAGACGGGATAACTTGCCCTCCACATTTTGATAAAGGAAGACAAGATGTGCTGGGTTGTTCCTAGTAGTGAAGATCATAGAGCTCAGAAATTGTGAATGAGACGCCCACTGATGGAGGTTTGAAGCCATTGTGGTGGACAGTTCGCTTGGGCAAATCAAATAGAAGCTCATGGTGTTTGTGAGATTCCTGTCGATGTTACAGTCATCAGTCAGTTGTTTCACCGTGATAACCCTTATGGAAGCACAACTAGGTCAAATATAGCACTGAAGAAGCACCATCGGGGCCGAACGCTGCCACCTCACTCAGCTACGCTGGAACGACAATAGCCGACTGAATCCAGAAAACTTGACGTGCACCGGATATTCATGCCTTGTTCCAACTGTTCGAGCTCGTTATTACTGACCTCTGCTCTTGTTGACACATCTCAATCGCCTTTCAGACATAGCTTCTCCAAGCTTTTGCAGGGATCTGCTAGCAAGAGCCGGAGTGTAAGTCTAGCTAGTCCAAGTCGTTTCAGATCATCACTAGATCTAATTTTCAGACATAAGTTCTTGCTGCCCATGCATTTTCGACTTTGAGCACATACTCAGCCTGTCTATGGACTAGCCTCATGATTAGTCCGGTATAGTTGGGTTGATTGGTGGCACACTGAAAAAAAAAAACCCTGTGCTGCGGCGAAGGTTGGGTGATTCCAGGGGCACCCGGTGGTGCTTGCTAGACCCAGGATTAGTCGGATTGTGGAAGTATAACAGCTATCGAAGAACAATATTAGTACGGCGGTTCATGTACAGCAGACTTACTACACAACCTGGTCAGACTCAAACACCACAGATTTATTTTTCACGTCAAAATGTGCGGAATTTACCGAGGCGCCTTGGGAGATCACCTCATTTAGAAATCCGTGGGAGAAATCGATGTTTTTTCATGAATCCTAATGTCAAGGAAGAACAGTCTTGTTACCCTAACCATGTTGAAAGTCAATTTATTGTTGTTATTGCCCTCAGCGTCCAATCAGCCTGTCTCCCACCACAGTCCTGTGAAAGCTTCGCTTGATCGCAACAAATCTAGGAGGGATAACATGGAAACCGTCATGATATTAATAACCTTGAAGAATGTTGACTCGAAATCTAGCTTGTGAGTTGCAAAAATAAACTACTAATCGCCTCTCCACTCCTTCTAGCGCAATATCACAAGGCATCCTGATTCTATTCTACGTCTAGTCTCATCATAAGCTTCCATTCTCGTTCGTGAACATTTGACAAGCCCCAACGCCGCGTTCGACATCCAAACAACATAATTAAACACTCACCCATCCACCGAGTATAAAAGCCCCCACGAGTACCAGATGTAAACTTAAGAGTTCAACTTGCATCTTTCGTTAACTACTTATCTGCACTTTCGCTCTACTCACACTCTCTCAGTATACCATGCGCTTTGCACTCTACACCCTCCTCGCAACCTTGGGCCTTTTCGCTACCTCTATCGTAGCTACTCCTTTGCCCCACCCTGATGGCGGTGACCTTGGCCACGACCTCGGCGATACCGTTCGTGAGTGCTCATGGCTTCGTGACCGTTATGCAGATGCTAATCAGTGAAAAAGATGACGTCGTGGACCTTTTACCCCTCGACAGCCACCAACACTAGAAGAGAGAAAGACAAAAATCTGGGGACAATGACAGAGCTGATGGAAAAAGAACTTATCTCGGTCTTCACGTCTTCGTCTCGGAAAGCTCTACCCCCTCATCCCCAGCCAACTCTACTTCGCTTCAATCATTTGCTACAACCACTCTTTGAACTTTTTTCTTTTCGATTTTGAATCGCTTCTAAACTTTTGATAGTTGCCTGGTACATATTCCGATAGCCGTATAATTCTGTGAGGCAAAGCACTTCATTAGTCATGCTTTTACTCCACTTTGGGCAGCTCTTTCTGTTGGGAGGATACATTCTTTGTCAAATGACGTTGGCAACTTTGTAGACTTTTCCAATATAGTCTTTCTAACTTGGTCAACTTGACAAAACTAATTACGAAGCTCAGTAAGGTTAGGTCTGCTCTCGAACCCTTTAGAGCATGCACGGTAAGAGTCAGTGAGAGAGGAGAGGTTTAATTGAAAGAGACTCGGTCAGTTCAGAGCGCATCGAACAGTGGTGCCAAGTCACTCTGAGTTCTCAGTAAAATGAAAAAGTCAGGGTTCGTCGGCCGGTAGTCAGGGCAGTCAGATGATTGCTGCAGAGTGGCCCATTGATGCCGTTTTTGATCCCCGAGAATAATATTTGACATCAGCTTTGTGCGTCTATTCCACGAGCACCGATGGGGACCTGTAACGTTCTGGGGTAAGTGTCAAGTCTTTAGAGGACCAGCTATCTGCGAGTTTCTTCCGATGGATTATGTCATGCGCGGTGCCCTTTTCTCGCCCGTCTTTGACCAGAAGGCCAAAGCACTATATTATGCTATTGATACTGTAGACTCAGACATATTTTTACGAGTTAATGGCGGGTAAAGTTGAAAGATGTACATTATAGTTAAAAGATTGTGCACAAGCGGATAAAGCTAAACCTTGTCCGAAAGGAATTATCCCCCATATACAGCCTAACCACATCTGATCAAACTTCCCTCCAAAGCTGACGAGACCTGGTTAGGCCGTTAGGTTTCGCAATGGCTGATAAGGTAAATTACCTTATGATGAATCTAAATTTTTCGACACGATGTGGGACTATTCTTCGTTGATGGGCCCATCCATGAAAGAACACACCTCCCACCCCACAGCCCCTACTGGGTGCACAGTGTGGTGTATCTACATGGCACCAAAATTTTATCACAACGCACTAGAAATTTCACATATAGGATTGAAGGTAGCACACCTAACAGCTTAATGTATGCTACTTTATACCCATTAGGCTGGTTGTCAAACCCCTACGTTCTTCAGTTGGAACGAATCCTGATGATAGGTGCCACTGTGTGTCGAAGATATCCTAGTTGTCGAATCGTGCTGAGCAAAAGCAATGGTCGGCGGTTTTCCGGGATCATTGCCACTCCCTATGACGTAAGGACGTTCTGCATAATGACTGGTCGTATTGGTAGTAAATCCTTTGTTTACTGCCAACATGATAAGCGCAGGGAATATTCCCTGGTAGTCCGTCAGTCCTACCACACAAAATGTCAAACACGACCACAACTTACCATGATCTGTGGCATACATTCGAGCGGGATGTAAAATGCGTTCAGTCCATTGAGTCCATCGTCAGGCGAGATCTGGAAGAGGATGAATTCGATTGTTTTGCTGATTGCCATAAATATCCCAGACTCGATTATGATAAGAATAACGGAATGGTACTTGACTTGGGAGGATTGAAAGTTTGAAGCACCAAGCTGATGCGATAACCTCCTGAAGGAACGTGTTAGCATAGTCATGTACAAATAGATAAGGACCTTCTATGACGGACCAAATTCTCCCCGCAGTCAAACCAGTCACGAGAATATTTGTTGCCATTGAAATGGATAGCATTGCTCCGGCCCATCTTACGGCTACCGCCTCATATGGGTTCGGGGTGAAATATCGTCCCACAGAACCATACCCTGATACTTGATATTACCAGATTCAGTGCTCTTCATTCCAGAAGAGTGCACCGTAAAATTCACCTGCTGTGCCAACTACCATGATCGCGGGGAGAGAAATGGCATAGTAATTTCTATTCCACACCATGAAACAGCGCCACACTAAGATGAGGTCTCCAAGGACGATCTTTTGAAAATAAGCAAGATGTACATTAAGCCAGGTTTTGATCAGTGACACTCACCATAGATATATATATCATATCCTTACTCCTGTTGAGTGGTTGGCCGATATCTGCGAAATAAGATATAGCCCCTCCCTCGTCATGAATGTGAACGATAAATCCTTGAATGAGGCGGGCAAGTACTAGAGCTATATGTGCAGTCGCGAGCATATACCTAGGCTTTAATTAATTTGGGATGGGATAGTTTGAGTGCTCTACGCACATTAGACAAACAGCGGCCATGGGCACATAGTGACGGCGTATGTTCTCTCGTTTGTTCAGAACAGAAGTCATCCACAGGAGAAAAATTATTGTGTATCCACCTAAGTTAACGTTATTAAATCAGCATATGGACAAGACAAAGATGCGAAGTCATACCCCAGAGCGCGCTGGCTAACCACCCTCCTACAAGGTACGCCTTATCAATTGGGAAGTTTGGTGGGGACATATCGGTTGTAGTGAGCGAGTGACTTGATTTGAAGCCTTGAGGGTGTTAATTACTTCTGTAACGTAGCCTATTATGAAGCGGTAAATTCGCGACTATTTAAGAAAATGGGCTAGTGAAACGGCGAATAGGCTTGATCCCAAACCTATCAGATCGTAATGGTGGTATCATCGCACTATCATCTATCAAAGATAACTTATTTCGGGGTGCCAGCGAATGATTGATAGGGTCTCATGATGCTAGCGAAGTGTTGAGGAGAGACTCGATCCCTTTAACTCGACCCCATCGGGGCAGGGCCGTTGGCGGAGAGGGGGCTGGCATTTTACGATTCGTGGCTTCAAACCGTGAACGAGATAATTTCACCATTACTGCCGTACTCGAGTGATTGCCGACGATGTCGGCATTAACCTTGCTTGCTATGAAGAGTGGTTTCGAAACGCCCTGCGACGTTGTGGGAAGCAGTTACTGAAAATGGTATTGTTTGTTGATTGTTTGCCAACATGAGTCGCAAACTGGCTTTATTTTAACTTTCCAGAGATCTTGACAAACAAGATAATAATCTGCGCATTCTTGTCACAATGCTGCAATACCATTTGCCCTATGTAGCGCGGTGTTCCCATTGGTATTCAATTCAATAACGACAAAAATAACTCATATGTGCTTCTGGGAGCTTCTTCGACAGCGTCCTTTGAGGGTCCTATCTTTTAGCTTTCAATTTTGGGATAATTATAGTCCCTTTACCAGATCATAGTGAGATATTTCTTCCTTTTGGATGCGAAACCACTGATAGGGGGTAGCTAATGTCCGGAGTCATCCACAACCATCTACCGAAATCATGTTTAACAGGTGCATACAAGAGAGTATATCCGCGGTCAAGTTGTGTACGTGTATCAAGCAGAGTACCTTTTCCCTAGACACGCACTTTCGCACTATGGGTCAAACTTGGTCGCAAACATTCCCACCAGCTCCCAAATACCAGCTAAATGATATTCCTGACCTGGCTGGGAAGGTCATGTTAGTTACTGGTAGTGGTTTTTTTTGGTTTGAATTTCGTTCAGCCTGACCCAGTCAACAACAGGTGGCAACTCGGGCATTGGAAAGGAAATCGTCAGGGCGCTCCTCAGCCGAAATGCCAAAGTCTACCTCGCCGCCCGTAATCCGGAGAAAGCAAAATCCGCCATTGACGAGTTGAAAGAGGATACAGGAATCGAGGCAGTCTATCTTGAACTTGATCTCGCAAGCTTGGATAGTGTTCACCGTGCCGCAAAAGACTTTCTAACCAAAGAACGCGAGCTTCACGCCTTATTCAACAATGGGTGAGCCCTGATAATCTTGCGTCTATCTGGATTTGAACGGCTTTCCAGGGGAGTTATGTTTCTAAACCCTGCCGCGAACGCACTAGATATTACACCGGACGGGTACGACATACAATGGGGTACAAATGTCGTTGGTGTGTAATCTTTCTAAAGTTATCAGGTGCCTTTTAAGATCGATTCGGCGTTAGGTCCTTTCCATCTGACACAGTTACTTGCCCCTGCGTTGATCGAGGGAGCCAAATCCTCTCCAGATGGCAAAGCACGCATTACATTCGCCTCGTCGATCGTTCAAACAAGTTCCATAAAGTGGGATACCCTCACCGACACTCCCGAGAGAAAGAAATTATGGCCAGAGTTTCGCTATGGCCAGTCGAAGTTTGTATGATTATAGTTTTATTCTGTGAAAGCATGACACGAACTTATAGCAATGATTTCCATGGCTTAGGCAACTGTGGTTCTAGCCCGGGAATTTGGAAGACGTTACGGTGATAAGGGACTTGTATTTACGTCTATGGATCCAGGTTAGTTCGCATGTCAAGGGAATATAGAATTCCCCTGATTTGATATTAGGTGGAGTTAAGACCGGTCTCCAGCGTCACATGCCTGGTTGGGCGAGGGTCCTTCTGGTAGGTCTTGTTTCCAAGCTGTGGCGTGTGCATTCACTTCACACCTGATTATGTAGAACACGATGCTCAAGCCACCTCATTTTGGCGCTCTCACTCACTTATGGGCAGCAACATCTCCAGAAACTGTTGATTATAACGGAAAGGTAAGAACTCCTCTTCTGATCATGCAGGGATCTCGCCACTTACAGTATTGACTTGGCCTAGTTTTTGATTCCCTTTGGAAGACTTGGTGTTCCTAGTGCAGCTTCTCAAGACCCTGATCTTGGTTCAAAGCTCTGGGAGACTCTTCAGCAACAAGTTAAATCCAAGTGACTGATTCTTGATACATACTGTTTTAGAAATATGCAATTGTTTTCTTTTGATTACTGTTATAAAGTTACCGGTAAAAGGACTTCTTGGCTGTTCCTGGGCCAATATCTGTTCACTTGTCATATAGCCATCTTGTATCATTCAAGAAATGAATAGCTTTTGAATGATCATGTTTTCGATGTTGAAAAGAAGGGACCAACAGCCACATGACAGTTTACACTCGATAAAAAAAAGTTGTATTTAGTTGGTATCTAGCAAGGGGGTGGCGGGGGTAAGGGGGGTCCGCCGGAGGCCAAAAAAAATCCGACTTGGCCCAAATTGGTCTGGGAGAAGCTCGCCAGGGCATCCTTAATCGTTTATAGCAGATCAACTTCCTCACTGAATGACAAGGAGGCTCTGTTCAGTTGTAAATAATTTGTAATACAAGCATTCTTTTTCAAAAACTGTCTCACTATGTAGTGAGACCAAGCAAAAAGTATGGCAAAGAAAAAAAGGTAGCAATTCACACACATGTCACATTCACAAAACTCGGGCACTAATCCTCGATAACTGCATCTGTGGTAACCCAGTGTCATCTGAGGAGATCAAAACAGGAGATTTGGTGATGGCTTGTAAAGTGGCAGGCTGTGAGACAGTTTGGGTATGTGCACATTCTGAGTGATGACTATGAGCTGACATGGTTAGTGATGTGCACGGCTCGGCTCAAAGCCGCAAGCCGGCCGGGGCCGAGCCTGCAGAAGCCGAGCTGCCCTGAGCTGTGCAGCAGGCTCTGAAGGGCTCACGGCTCAGGCTTGGAGTTTTCAAAGCCTGGAGCTGTGGCCTAAGCTGCAGCTTTTTCACTGGCGATTGTTACAATTCAAATTGGACTTTTGGTACATGAATACTAACAATGTAATCCCTCCTGGTATGACTGTTGTGGTGTGGTGGGGAGTGCGTACTTGTGGATCCCAGTCCCTAAATCATTGTGTGCTAATATATTGTTTTTAGTTAAATGCACCTCGTTACCCAGTTGCAAGTTCACTGGCTTGTGATTATCTTGCAATTATGGCATCTTCTGTCTCAAGTGAACGCACATTCTCGTCAGCTGGCCTTACAATCAGTAAACATCATAACCGGCTAAAGGGTGATATCGTAGAAGCTTTGCAGTGTCTGAAGTGTATGTATAATAATGACCTCATCTTCCAGGACATCATAGCAGCTACTGAAGAGGAAGAGGAGCTTGAGGATATGGACCTTGAGCTAGCTGGTGAAAACGAGGGCAATGTTGGGGAAGAGTTTACCTGGGATGGGCTACTTGGTGATGATGGGGATATATATGAAAATGAGAAGTAGGTCATTGTACCGAAATTCAATGCTCTATCCACTGCGAAGCCGTGGCTTAAGCCTGAGCTGGCCTGAAGCCATCGTCACAGCTCAGGCTTGTATTTTCTAAAGCCTAAGCCCCCAAAAGCCGAGCCTTTGCCGCGGCTTTCAGGCCAAGCCGGGCTGTCAAGTCACTAGACATGGTTTCTGTCATCAGTTTCATCAGGCATGTATGGATCATGATTTTGCACCCAAGAATTGGTCATGTCCAAGCTGTAAAGCCAGTGGTACAACTAGTAAGCATTGACATATATAGTATCTACTCAATCTAGCCTCCATGTGTTGAACAAATATTATTTAGAGAATTATTTCAGAGAATAACATATCCATGTGATCAAAACATACCATATATAGAAAGAGGGGGGGAGGGGGGTCTGAGGGATTGTGAAAAAAAAAAGTACAAGTACATATCCTCTTTTCCTGTTCTGCCACCCCCTTGGTTTCTAATCTGAAATTTTGTTATAGTCAGGAAAAAGTTGTGTAAAAATCAGCTTAAAGTTAGCCTTTTTACAAGTTACAAAGTCCTTATGTTTACATAAGTAACTCATTCATCATCCTGGGAAAATTCAGCATACCCAACAAGATCCAGTTTCCAAGAATTCATTAGAACATGGTCAATAAACATTTTGAAGTACATTAGTAAGACTTTGTAGTTGTGGAAATATTTTTCTAACTGTGAGAATCAAAATTAGCTGAGGTGCATATTCTAAGCAAAAAAGGCAACTGCTAACATAGGCTGTATTTAATACCATAATTTTGAGTTAATCTCAGGAATTAAATACCCTTCTAGCAACTTATGCCATAGTGCATTACCTTTAAAGAAGAACTCAATGGCATACTGGATAAGACATCAGTATTGTTGATTGTCAATATCAGGAGGTTGTTGGGGGTCTTGCAACATTTTGATAATGTTATTGGGTCGCAAATTGGCCCTCATTTGGCGAGTGTTGCATGGTATAATGACTTTGTTTGAAGAAGTTGTTGAAGCAGGTGTGAAGTCGAGGGAAAGGTGAACAGTGTCCATGAAAGATGATTGAGGGGGGTCATCATGTCAGATAGATTGAGGAGTGGCAGGGTATAATAGTTTGCCACAAGTCAAAGGTGATGGGTGAAGTGTATAGAGTGAAACTGACAAAACAGGCATAGAAGCAGACAGGGAAGAGATCGGGTTAATGAAATGCATGAAGCTGTATGCACAATCAATCCAGTCTTCATAGTCATTGGAGTTGTCAAGGTTGACATCATTGTCTGGCTGTGCTGGTTGTCAAGAAAGGCTGTCTGGGCCATGCGAGGCACCTGATATGTGGACTAGCTTGAAGTCAAACAGAAGGATGCCAGCAATCCAACAGTTGATCATTGTGTTTGGTTGGATATCTGGGTTGTTAAGCATACCTTTGATATACTTGGCATCCACTTCATTTCTTGATATTATAGAATGATACCCTTTTTGATGTGTACCTGCTGTGTGAATGCCTAGAGTTGTAGATCTATTTATACCTTATTCTATTTTTATCAGGTTCCAAGATCTTGCATGGTAAAATAACCTACCAAGCCAATCAATCACATGAGATTCCTTGATACACAATGTATCCTGTGTCCCCAATCAGTTCAACAATGCTCAAGCCTAATTTGGAAGCATGCAACAGTGATGCATCACTTTGGGCAGGAGGAAAAGGTGCTACAAAGAATCCTGGGGGCATAACTGTAAGCTGATGCACCATCTGCCATGTGGGTGAAAAGAAATTCCTTTATTAATTCTAGAGTATTATTTGGTGCAATTTTGTGACATGCCTGTATCATGTTCAAGTATAGCTCACCTACTATTGAAGGCTGATTTATTCCCTGCATAAGACTTGAGCTCAAGTTGGCCTAAATTAATCCAGTGAATCACTTTAACTACATTTGTTATCTTAATAAGCAAGGATATCAACTTCTGGGATGACTACATGCTCTCTACGAAGGGTGCTGTCTTCCTGAGCGGCAAGACATTTAGGGAAGAGAGGAACTAGTCGAGTCCTCTGAATTTCACGACCCTTGCTCCCAAAATAACGGCCGCTCTCGAAGTTCCAGCAATCGTTGCATCGTGGCCAATTAGCGAGCCCTTGGATATATTCCTGTACTTGACGATCCATCAGATATCCCCAGGATGGTACTCGCTTGAGACCATCAAGGAACTTTGTCTTGACTTCTAAATGATAGTCTTGGACCCATTCGATGGCCGCGTTGAGCTCGATACTAAACTGGTGCATGACAATGGTCAGAATATTATGCCTGTCATCGCCCGTTGCTCGCTCCTTGTTGTATGACGCGAGATCCTGCGTAGGGCTAAATCAAACCGTCTTCGTGTATAGAGACGAGATTGAAACAAACATTGTCAAGGATAATCAAATCCGCGATGTAGTATGATAGCTCCTGAATCACCGGATGGTAAAACACTTCGTCAGGGAGATTGAGACCAAGTTCCATAGGAACGTAAGAGGGGCGCGCTCCAATATTTTGACGTCGGTTTTCCAAATAAGATTCGACTGTCCGGATAGTATTGGTGTCGCGATCAGCAGCTTGCTGAACGACCGACTCGAGATAAGCAGTGAAGCTCTCTAACATATGCTTCTGAGAGGTTGGACTAGCCGTTTTAATCGCCAGCTGCCAAAATCTAGTGGAGTATGGGTGTTCAATGCTCAGAACCTCAGACCCACAAACTTACTCTTTCGCGACGGCACCGAGAATAACCTCACCCTCTGGCCGAGCTTTAAACGGATTATGAAGGGCATCAACCACAACATCGACCATACCGCGAACCACCCCCTCCGGCTCGACATCGGTGTATTCATCGATGATGAAAAATAAATTCATAAGGTCACAACCTGTCCGAAGGTGCTCTTTTCGAAGTCAGACAGCTTTACGCGGGATACAGGAAGATAGATGACCTTTGGATGCCCATGGATACGCAAGAGCAGCAAGACGGCCTACAAAAAGATTAAAGATACGGCCATCACATGGGAGAGCAGTAACTTACCGAAGTCACATTTGTTGAAAGCGTTCTGCGACTGGGCAGTGAATGGCTTAAAGCTCTCAAACCAAGTGTTAGACGCGGCCTGGACTTCCCGGTAATAGGGGTTAATAGTCCTCTTCCACGGCCAGTGGGCCATAGTTTCTGGAAGGTAGAACATAGGCTGTACCTTGCTTACAGTCATCATGCTTTCACGACTTTGGAAGCGCAAGTTTGGCTCTCTTTTAAAGGATGTTTCGGAGACCGGCGTCCTAGCTGAACCGCGAGACCAGACTGCACATCTGGCATGATAATGAACTGGCCCAATAAAAATATGGCTATGCGAATTACCAGTCACAATATCAAGGTTATCGCCGCCCAAAAAGGTACTTGCCCTGATCATTAAGAAAAATAGACTGGTTCCTAAAGTGCCGTAGCACTCGGGGAGTTGGACTTTCGATCGACAGATGCCCCGTTTAAAATACAGAATCGGTTACTGAACCATCCTGGGATCTGAATAAGAAGTTTGATCAGGCTTGTACGTACGTCTACAGAAGTATAGAGATATCAATGGATTGAGTTTTTGATCAAAGCATATTCGTACCCGCAAAATCAATCAGAAAAACGATAGTTCCGAGTTCTGATTATAGAATGAGGTTCCTTTTTGCAGTGGGCCAAGATTTTCAATTCTTCGCGAAAATCGGTAACCGTGCACGTGACCTTTTGATTTAAATGTTCCCTATCTATATGTTTCGACTTAATAGTCTGCTTTCGGATTTATGATTTTGTTCCAAAACATTGACAACAAAACAATATTCACTTACTCATCACGTGGCTATTTCAAACTTGTAGTTGCTTGGTACTCGGCTGCTTGCAGGAATGACCAGTGCTTTCAATAACCTGTCGATAACACACAACCTCAGGCTTTCATGCTACCATGATGCTCTGTGGTCCATGATTCTTATATGAAATGTCCACAATAAACTCGGACTGGCCATGCACAGCATTGGCTATATCATTTACTCATTAGTAGCTACAATTTGCGTCAGTCTGACCGAACTGGCCCGATGGGACAGGATCATTATTCACGTTATTGATTTCGTGCCATTCAGCAAAGCGCCTGCGCGGTCGGTTGTCTTACGAGAACAATACTCTGAAAAGTTGAAAGCACTAGCGATTTTTCTTTTATAATCCGCATATTTGATCAGTATCATGGATGCAACCAAACAATGCAGTATAAACAGCGGCGACGCAGGTCGGCTCATCGTTACTTATGAAATTAACTGTAAAGTAATCTGAAGCTTCCAATCTGATGGGAACGAGCTGCCGTAGTGCACCCTTTTCCAATGCTGCGCAGTTATAAAGCCAATTCTCCGACGCTACTTACAACTTACCCACTTTGACGCATGTCGATTATAGCTACCTCCCTCATTCTTGCAAGCCTTGTTACAGTACTTATCTCTTGGTATCACTGGTCAAACAGACTCAAAGGGCTCCCCGGACCTGCTATCACAAGCTACATAGTAGGCCATGTCGGAGAGCTCGAGCGCGCACCGATGGGATCAAAGATGAACGTCTGGGCAAAGAAGTACGGCCAAACCTACAAGATGCGTGGCCCTCTCCTGGTGAGTCAAGCGCAGATATGGTCAACGGTAATCTGAGAGCCAGATTAGGAGCCTTGGGTTGTACTTGGAGATCCTAAAGGCGCTATCTACGTTCTTCAAGGAAAAAACTATGTCAGGCCAGATGCTGATCGCACTATTCTGGAGTTATTTGTGCGTTTTCTAGTCGTCGGCGATTTCAACTCTCTAACCGTGTTTTCCAGTTCGGAAAAAGCCTATTCGCTGCTGAAGGTACATTGGTAATGGGTAATGGGCCTATGGAATGCTTATTCTGGTTTAGGCGATGAGTATCGGAGGATGCGGAAAGGCTTGAATCCCGCGTTTACGTGTGTCTAACTTTACTTCGAGTATGCAATGCTAAACATGTCCTATTAGCCTTCACTCGGTTGAGGAAGTATCCCATGTATTTTTCGACTTAGCATATAACGTTTGCCCACATTTCAGGTGTTATTTCGTTGCATCATTTGATATATCCGATACAGTTAAAACGACAGTATGAAGAATTGATTGATGGGAGAGACGCCGCCGTTTTCGACATCGCGCCCAATCTCCATTTACTTGCGTGTGTATCCTTCGAAATCGAACATTCCATTTATTGACTATGGTGACCAGCTTGGATGCGATAAGCATGACTATGTTCATGCACAATCTGAGCACATCGGCATCATTAGAGGGCTCAACTGATATTCCGGAGCTACTACATTCAATGTCTAACTCCCCAACCGGCGCCACATTCAACATTCTACTTGAAGCATTTGCGTCTTTGTTCCCCTGGCTTTTGTATCTTCCATCCCCTATCAAAACATACGGAAATAAATTGAAATATGAATTTGGAAAGATTGCGGAAGAAGTATGGCAGGGAAAGGAAGGCGTTGGGATGCATGCTAAAGTGTTAGATGCCTTAGGCAAGCCCACAATATTTTCTCATTAAATGTGCTTAACATATACGGCCCCCAGCAAACCAAAAAACTGATATACCAATAAGCAAAGAGGAGGCTGTTGGTCAGGTACATACATCTATGGTGGTTACTCATGCATGACCTGACGAACGAATGAATAGATAATCGGTATCCTGTTTGCCGGATCCGAAACGACGGCAAATACAATATCTGTTAGTAGTCATCACCACGCACTCCATTACTTCCCAGTCATGACATTTTCACTATTAGGAATGCATTTATGAACTTGCCGTACAACCTCGCATACAAGAATGTCTTCGCCTGGAATTGAAGAAATTTTATTCCGTTCATGGACGTACGCCAGGATTCGACGATTTGATGAACGCCACCACACTGCCATACCTTGATGCTGTTGTGCGCGAAACTGTTCGTACAAAGGCTGTACTCCGAGAAATAGGCCGCATGGTAAGCCCTCGCATTCGGTTTGCTCGGAGTCTGACGTGAGATATTAGGCCGTCCACGACGATGTGATTCCCTTACAATTTCCAATCCAAGGGAGTAACAAGAAGGAGCTTCATGTTAAAGCTGGACAGGTCATTCAAATACCTATCCGAGATGGCATCAACGCCGACGAGGCTATTTGGGGCCCTGATGTGGCAGAGTTCCGCCCCGAAAGGTGGATTATGCAAGGTGGTCTTCCAGAGTCGGTCAACCTGATGCATGCTCAAGGGCATGTTTTAACTTTCGGTGACGGGTGAGCCGATGAATTGATTCTAAATCTTTCGTCAACCCCTGCTGATATCATTGATAGTCCCAAACATTGCCTCGGTAGAGTCTTTGGTGGGTTTCGGGTTCTACATACCCTTTTCAGTTGCTGATATAACCCACAGCGACAGCCGAACTGAAGGTGCGTCTATGAATCAGAGTGGTTTAGTGCGTATCTTATGTTCTTCACCTCCTTGCCCTAGATCGTCGTTTCGGTTCTCGTGGCAAATTTCTCTTTCGAAGACACAGGGCTTCCACTAGACTTCTATCATCTAGGGGGGAATACGATCAAACCGTTGATTCGCGGACGTGAGAAGGAAGGAGTCCAGCTTCCATTGAAAGTTAGATGTCTTTAATCTATCGCCTCTCTCTTAGTGATGATGTTAGTGGTATGTCCGTATTTTGGAAAATTTCGCAAACATTTGTATACCCAGAAAAGAATGAAATATGAGTCTCACTGACGAGGTGCTGCATAGTTGTGCGTACATACATATCTTCTGACTGATGCTCCAACTTCCGGGTTCTCATTATCCTAGTTGATTATATTTAGATGGAATCGGGTCAAGATCGGGTTGGACAAACGGAACGCGACTTGACTGCAACAGGACGCGCTATTGTCTCAACGATATAAGTCTAGAGTAACTTGATTCGTTCTGAGTCGAAACTCGTCACCATCGGGACTTAATTTCGATCGCGCCTTCAAGTTTCAGCACATATACTAGCTATATGGACCAACAATTAATTTAGTGTACACTCAAAAAGTCCCCGATATCAGGAACTCTAATAATCAGATTTCAGCCGTCTGAGTCGGCTTTGTATATGTTGTATTCAATGCGACTTCATTCCTTTATTATCGCTTCAAGTATAAATAGATGTGGGACTTCCTGGACGAATCCAAATCAGAAGCAAAGCGGGACGAGCTTCACGGGGTGGGAGTGTAACTGCATCAACCGTATTGCTTCATTATACAACAACTAGGCATTTTGCGAGTCCACAATTTTGTTGCTATTACGGCTCAGGATTCTCAGCCCAAGTTGAAACCTGGTGCCGCGCTATATTTGCACGTGTGATTTCAGACCAATTAGGGCTTAACTCAGCCTTGACTCTCCTTCCACAAGAACTATCAGAAAGTCATTGCGGCCTCATGGAGATGCACATTTTTAGCCTTTTAGTAGGTGGGCAATCTTGGGTTCTGCCAGCGGGGATTTGATCGAACATGCCATACGGCGAATAAATTTGTCCCCGATTCTGCTCACATGGTAAGGTACCGAATCCAGACATCCACCAATGTGATGTTATGTCATATGTCCAACGTTTACGAGAGACTTTGGTATCATTGGTCAAAGGGGGTAAGGGGGGAGCAAGCGCACTCTATTGCCTCCCCGTCGTAGTCGGCAATTGCCAATTTCTTACAAGTCTCTCTGAATACAACCAAAGATCTAGAACCCTTGATATATTCTGACATAAACAGGATGCCACCAAGAGCTATAGCCTATAAGCTTTGATGGTGAAAATTGGCAAAGATGATGCTAAAACTGTTGACGTGACATTGAGTGAATGTTTTTACTGATCTCCACCGCTCCAAAGACCCATAGGCAACCAATCACAACATGGAAAAGTCGATGGCGCATCGTGTTTCCTTCACTCCTTTGAATTCTGAATTAAGGAAACTGATGTTTTGAAGCGAGGTTCAATGATGCACTTGAAAGGTTTCGGGTGTCTGTAGGATAAAAAGACCGCCGATAAACAGGAAGTCGGTAATTTTGAGCAAGGAAAGAGTTGAACGAACCGAACACTGTGCTCTAAGTGGCGATTATCGATTGGTATATCGAGCCCTTGCTGGTCCACGGCTGGCATGATTCTAAAAGCGTAAATAAGGGAAACTATAGTAATCCAGATCGTGTTCTCAGCGATTTCTTGCCCAGGACAAGCTCTAGACGACTGCGTCAGATTGTTCAACACTAAGATAATTAAATTCACCTTCTGCCAAAGCCAAAGGCGCATGATCTCGGGTCTGGTTGGGGACTTCGACCTTCACCTGTCAAGAAGCGGTCAGGGTTGAAGATTTCGGGTTCCGGGTAAATCTTAGGATCGTGAAGCATTGCCCTTGCAATAATCTCAGATAGATCACCCTTTGAAGGAGAAAGCGCTTACCAACTGTTCGCAACTACGGTCGTTCCCTGAGGAATAAAGTATCCGTTGTAGATGTCGTCTTGGGTCAATCGGTGGGGAACGCCTGTCACGGATTCAACGACTGCATCGGAATACTAAGTACGAATCACTGACCTACTGGAGTTGTCGCACCCCACCTTGTAAACATCAGCAGAGTAACATTTACATCATAATACGAGCCTACCGTATTGCCTCAGTTATGATGCACTTGATGTAGGGCAAGTTATCCCGGTCACAAAAGTCGGGTAAACGGTGCCTCCCGACATTACTGTCGAGCTCAGCTTGAGCTCTAGCCTGTATGATAGGGTCTATTACCAAAGAAATCAGGGCGCTCATTAAGGTGGCTAAAGTCTGATCAACAATAAGTCCGCTGCATGAAGACAAGAAAAACATTATATTACTGTGTCAAACCCAGCTATGGAGCAATGAATTTAGTATAAGAGTCCCGAATGAGCTTAATGGTTAACCCCACCAGAATAGACATTCGCAGTTGTATCCCTAATGCCCTCTTCATCTTGAAAATTTGTGTCTTCAAGTAAATCAGAAACATAACAAGACTGAGCCATCCCTTTGGCCTGTTCCTTTGACTTTAAAATCGGAGGATTTCTACAAAAGCGTTGAGTGCTTACCATTTTTTCTTTTACATGGTTGAATGGTATATAGCGCATTGCAGAGAGATCCTCTCTGGTTCCTCGAGGAAGATGCTTAAAGCCAGTTCCTGGGAGCCAGTCAGGAAGAAAGCGCACTGGTTAAGTATTTGGTTATTATCAACTCACACCTTCCGATAGAGTTAACGTACAAAGGGGAATCAGATCAACTATGTGAGAGCCAACAGCCCCAGCCGCAGCTATTGTCCGACCACCTTTAGATGCAATAGTGAGGTATTCGTCATCTATTGAATGAACTTCGTGTCCGAATACGATATCCATTATGACGGCACCTGCAAGCCTGGAAAAAAGGTTCAAACAACCCAGACTACCAAGGGGGTTAGGTTTTACCGCTCTATGTGAGATTTGAAGTTGTCGGGATCGTTGAGAATATCGTTCAGAAGCCGCCGAGCTTCTTTGCACTGAATGTAATAATAATTAGGAAGCCGATTCTTCGCAAAGTATTGCTGAAGGTATCGACGATGGCGACGGAAAGTTTCGCCATATGGAACCAACGGTAAGGCCCAGTTCCAACCGATGCTACACGATGCTCATTAATTAATCAGTAAAAAGAGTAAACCCATGCTTACACATCACCTGCCATGGGGACATATGGTCGACAGGAATAGATAGCGCTTCGCTTCTCCAATAATTCATGCGCAATATGGGCAGAGTTGATCACCACGATCGACTTTTGGAGGACGCTAAAGTGTATAATATCCCCTGAGAAGATCACGTTTGAGTATTTCCGCGACGTGCATATTGGACTGTTCAGGGGGCTTACCAAAAGTTTTCCCCCACTCTGCATAAACTTTCCAAGGCGTACTGTCATGGCTGGGGACATCGAATATATTCCCGAATAGAGGAATAGGTTTGGGTCCTGGAGGTAGATTCCTGTATTTTCGAGAGCGGAGCAGCAGGAATCCGCTAGCCATGCATATACAAGCGAAAATGGAGAGATGCCACATTCTTCCTACGCAAAGTGTTCACTGGGAAGGAACGTCACTTGTCTTTTTATTTCAAAACCTGCTCCGCTCCGAAATTCCGACTTGAATCTGCGACATAGAATCCGGGGGTCCCGGTAGCCTAACTCGAATAGAAATATCCAGAATCGTAAAGATGTCTTTTCGGGAGGCATCATCTCAGCGCTCTACCAATGTGACACCAGTGAACAGTTGAAAAGGCTGGAGATCTAGATAACTAAGGTTGACCATGACACTCGGATATGACCAACTTCCTTCAACATGCAGTTTTTGTGAATTTTTCGTTCCGATTTCAGAAAGAGATTGTGGTGGGAAGTTGTCTTGGGAGTTAATTAAAACTGGTAATTTTAATTTACCCGTGAACTCCGGAGTCCGCTGTTCCCGTTGCGTCGTGCATGATGCGAGCCAGCCGGGCTCATAGCAAGTAAACTCCCTTGCTACACTAACACAACTCTTATATCGAGCAACATGGCGAGATTTTGTTCTCTCAGATGACCTTCAATCCCTATTGAAGATCCCATCATTGTACATCGGTGCTTGATTTGTATTGAAATCCCTCCTAAATGACATTGTACAGCACAGTGTGGCTCTCCCTCCTTGCCTCGGCAGTGGTATGGGCCTTTACAACCAACATACGACAACGTATACTGCGGAAGAAAATGCCGCCAGGTCCTCCTGGTGTTCCACTTCTCGGTAATGTTTTTCAGATGCCAACCAACTTGCCCTGGATTCGATTTGCTGAGTTCGCGAAACAATATGGTATGTGAGGCGGGCACTTACATATCATGTAAACTATACTTACGTTTTTTGAAAGGTCCTGTAGTTTCATTTATCGCTGCAGGTCAGCCTGTAATTGTTTTGAACGACCACAAATCTGCGTTTGAACTTTTGGGTACGTTTCTACTGACAGAACACGTACGAGTTGCTTTTATTTATTTAAAGATAGATAGGAGAAGTTCGATATATAGCGACCGCCCTCGCTTCATAATGGCTGGCGAGCTACTTTGTCAGGGAATCATGCTTTCTTTCATCTCTTATGGTGACTTGTGAGTTTAGAATATGTGTTTTGCCCGAAGTGTCTAATGACCTAAGCCATTAGATTTCGAAGGATGAGGCGGGCTACGCACGCCGTGTTTGGACCGCATTCTTCCGAGCAATTTCAGCCTTTGCAAGAACTAGAAGCGGCGCGCCTTGCCTTAGAGCTACTCTAT
Source organism: Collybia mongolica (assembly GCA_013420905.1). Classification (NCBI taxonomy): domain Eukaryota; kingdom Fungi; phylum Basidiomycota; class Agaricomycetes; order Agaricales; family Clitocybaceae; genus Collybia; species Collybia mongolica. Next base: position 1,694,208 of record JAAXNY010000011.1, read on the forward strand.
GAGCCTCACAACTGGGAGCGGATAATTAAAAGGTGCCTTAATCTATCACCCGACCCATATTCCTGCCTCCTAGCATCCTCATAACGCTAATCTACATTTCTTAACCAGATCAGTTTCATCCAATATTCTGACAGCAACTTATGGATGGCCTCGTATCACAGACAAACATCTACCTCTCGTCACTCGCATCCACGCACACACCGCTCGTCTAGCTAATGCCTGTATCCCTGGGACGAGCATGGTTGATATCTTCCCAGCTTTGAACCGCTTACCGTTATGGATGGTGAAGTGGAAGCGTGATGCACTCGAATGGCACGTGCGAGAGTCAAATATGTTCGAAAATTTCTATAGTGACGTCGGAAATCATATGGTGAGCATTCCAAACGGCTCTCATCCAACTCTGATGAACCGTATATTTCAGAAAGAAGGAAACATTCAACAATCCTTCGTCTCGTCATTGATAGAGGATACAGATAAGAACAAATTAAATCTGAAGGAAGGAGCCTGGCTTGCTGGAATAATGTTGTAAGTATTCTCCACTGACCAATCCCTCATTTTTTCTGAGATATGTCGCAGCTCAGCTGGAGCAGAAACCACTACGGCATCCTTGGGGACTTTCCTCATCGCAATGATCCACTATCCACACATAATGCATAAGGCTCAGGCCCAGATTGACCATACGATTGGGCACGATCGACTCCCTTCTTTTTCGGATCGGCCTAAACTTCCTTACATTCGTGCCATGGTTAGGGAGTTGCTACGCTGGCGACCTGCTGGGCCTATGGGTAATTATCTTGTTCTTTTCCCTTACACTACCACAGATCACTTGTTATCTAGGCATCCCAAGACGAGCGGCACAGGCAAGGCTCTATGAAAGGAATTAAGGGACTCATTGACAACATTTTTTTCACACATTAGGATGATTGGTACAATGGGTTTTTCATCCCGAAAGGTTACCGCTTTTCTCTTGAGACTCTTACCAAGGTGTTGAAGAATATTGACAGGTTCCACGGTTATCTCAAACATTTGGTAAGTTTGGTATTTGAGCAATTACGATGATTCTATTCCCTATTCCATGGTAGGGCTATCAATAGGTAAATTAAAGATCCGCCAGACATACTATTCACTGCTCACTACATGTCTTGTTAGAGACCCGGACATATATGCGGACGCGGATGTGTTTCGTCCGGAACGTCATTTGGATGAAACAGAAACGATTGACATATCCCCTTCAAACATGCATTCGTTGGGCCACACTACATTTGGATTCGGAAGGCGGTGGGTGTCTCCCTGACATATGTGGCTTGCTGGACCCCAAAACACTCAAATTTCATCCCCATAAGTACATGTGTCGGCGTTACCTTCGCTAGCCAGTCGCTGTTCATTGACTTCGCTATTCTACTTTGGGCATTTGACATTGAACCGGCGCTGGGCGAACACGGGGAAAGCTTGATGCCTTCCCTGACTGAAGTTGTAGATGGAGGTGTCACAGTGTGCGTATTTGGAGACTCGACCCCATGGTCTACTAAACTTTCCCCGCAGTGGCCCGGCTCCATTCCAATGCCGTTTGGTTCCACGAAGGCCAGAAGTTGGAGCAATCCTCTCAAGGGTTTTGGCTGAAACCTGAAGAATTCATCTCGTTTGCACCTCGTCCAGGCGTATAATATAATTGGATTGAAAGTGGATATGAAAGCTGCGCATGGCGATTTACACATAATTAGTATCAGTCAGTAGACAAAATACTATTGACATTCAAGTGTTCCTGACCATGAGCATCTCAACGCGGCCAAAGTAGACTAGTGACGCGTGACGATGGAAACTGTCACAGCTGTGCACGACTCATATAATATGTATGTATCATTGTAAGGTGCTATTTTTAATCTTTATAAGGTTCATCAAAGTGCGTTTACTGTCGGAGACATTTCGGACTACGTATAAAACCTAACACTGGCAGCGAATGGATGTGCATCTGTGACAGGTGTCACCCTCGATCGAAGGTACATATGGGCAATCTCTAAAAAACAAGGCATACGCCCGAGGGAATATATCTTGCACTGCTCCAGACCTTGAGGATAGACTAAATGGTAAAAACCCGAACGCCAACCGCCTCGCTCTCTCTGGCAAATAATTTGGATAGTACAATCAATCATCACGCGTTGCCAAGGATTTTTCGTGTTCGAATCAGAATACCATCTTTATGTCTTTTTTTAGAGGTGGGTCCCATCGTTCTGAATTTAGCTGGGGGTTAAGTAGCTCTAATAGTCGTATCCTGCCGTTTTATCTCACCTCGTTGGTACTTAGTACCGAGCAAGAGCCCTTCAGGCTCCGGATGTCTCCGGATTTCCCAGAGGTACTCGTTGTCTTTTTTGCAATCAGGCCTAATCAGGCACCCTAGCTCTTCCATCTTCGAAGCTTCACGCTCCATCCATGGTGCCGATTGATCGAGCCAAGGGCCTTAGGTTCATTGCCAGGGAATGGTCGGCTCCTTGAATAGACATACCACAAAGGTTCCGTCGCCAGCGGCCAAACACAGCCGACTTAATGCAGAAAGCATCTTCTATGGCTGGAATGACTTATATTCATCGTCTCTCCTTTCCCCCTCGCTATTGTAATTTTGCTGCTTGGCATGACAACTCCTTCGAAAAATACGGATTCAATCATACCAGAGGGAACGACTAATGTCCTGAAAGCCACTCTCCTCGGAATATCGTGTCTTGCACTATTTACAGATGCACTTATGACAACATCCATAATAATTTGTCTGGATGCAGTGAGTTTTTTCTAGACTACGACCCCATGTAACTATTCTAAACCTTCTGGTACTGTTATTTTTCAGATTAGCCAGGAGTTCAACCAATCCACCAGCATTGTTCCCTGGATCATGACCGCATATGGCTTAACATTTGGGTCCTTCTTGCTTTTGGTGGGGCGATATCTTATGACATTTCTCAACTTCCAATATTTTTAGGCCGGCAAAATTTCCGATATCTATCACCCTAAACCTGTCTTCATCTGTGGGTTCTTACTTATCGGGGCCCTTGGAATCGGGGCGGGTTTCGTGCAAAACATAATTCCGTTGATCATTCTTCGAGCGCTGCAAGGAATTGGTGCTGCGATGACGATTCCTTCTGCAACCTCAATGCTGACAGCCGCATATCTCACACCGCTCGCTAGGGGAATAGCATTGACCTTGTGAGCCACGTACAGTCTCGCCTTATTTAACCTAATTCCTTGAAGGTTTGCAGCTGCAGGAACACTTGGTCTATGCACAGGCTTTATTCTGGGAGGTGTTTTTATCCAATTTGCCTCCTGGCGATGGACTCTTTGGGTTGTACCCATGATTTCATTTCCTGTATCGATTATATCGGTGTGCGTATTACCTGGCCACCGACCTAGGTCAACGAACTCTATCAAAAAACTAGATGTCACCGGCGTTGTTATCTTAACCTGTAGGTCACTTTATTATTTTGATCGTTGTTGGATAGATCAAAGGCTGTTTTAGCATCCATTATACTACTGCTGTTCGCTCTATCACAGGCACCCACCATGGGATGGGGGATTGCTCGTGTCCTTGTCCCTCTGTTGGTATCGCTCATTGGGCTCGTTGCATTTTTCCTTCGTCAGGCGAAGCTGGATGATGACCATGCTCTCATACCTTCAAAATTCTGGTTCATCCCCAACTTCCTAGTCCTAGTGATGGTGTCCTTGTGCACCCAAATATATTTAACAGGGCCAGTCTTTATATTCAGCATAATATGGCCATATTCCTACGGCTGGAGTCCATTGAGCATTGGCTTACATGGGTGAGTACATTGTTTGTTTATGCTGTTAATGTTCAAGCATTTTAAACGTAAGACTTAGGTTACCAATGGGCGTAACAGCGGTTATTGTGTGCGTAATTCTCCCAAAGTATATATTACAGGTGCCACCACGAATCTCTTTGACACTTTCGACGGCAATGAGTGGTCTTTTCTCTCTGCTCATGGTTTTTGGAGATTCCGAGTCCCGCTACTGGAGTCACATCTTTCCGTCCATGGTATTTATCACTCTTGGGTCAACGGCTGCATATATGATATCTAAGTGAGAGGCACCATACTGTTTTCTTTTCCCGGTGTTTTTGACTCATACCCTTTCAGTGTTGGAATAGTCACGTCTGTGCCCATCGATCATGTTGGCGTTGCATCTGCAATCTTCAGTGCTGCTCAGCAAGTTGGGGGTGCTATCAATATTGCAATCCTCACAACAATTTTTGTGGAAGTGCGCAATGAACACCCGCTACCATCATACAAAAGCACTGCTTCTGCTTTGTGGTACCTGGTTGCTCTCGGAATCACGCAAGCTATTGCAGTCGCTGTGTTTCTCAACACAAGGCAGGATTCAGGATCTTCCTTCGAAAGTTCACCTGACCCTGCAACAGAAACAAAAGAGCCAGCTTGATCCAGGAATATTTCAAGTACGGTAGTTGAAAATTGTACATGCACCCATGACATTCAACGATCCATTTAATGCCATTGCCCACCTTCCCTGACTCCATTACATAAATGATATAGAGGGTTCTGTTGCTGGGGTTTACGCAGACTCCTAACACAAGCGGCAGAACTTCTAGCGTTTGACCCGGTAAACTTATGTAATGTATTCTGATTGCTGTGCTCCCGGCCCACTTGTTGGATGCACGATCACGCGATCATGCATGAGCTCGTTCTAGCTAAGTGCTTTGTTCTCGACATGCTCCTACATGTCCATCTGCCATGCAGTGTATCATTCAGTGAGGGCCGTTGCCAGTACTTCACACTCCCCCACATCCTGCAGAGGATTCCGATCGGAATCCGGAATTCCGACAGGAATCTGATCGGAATCCAGAGGAATGCAGGAAGATTTTGAAAAAGTTTTATAACAGAAATTCCTTTGAGGAATTCTGCAATATTCCGCTCGGATTCCGCTCAGAACACAGAATTCTGATTGAAATCATCGGAATTCCGCAGAATTTTGAGGAATTTCTTACAAAGTGTGGAAGAAGAAAATTCTCAAAGGAATTCCACAACATTCTGCTCGGATTCTGATCAGAATCATAAGTTTTAAGTCAAAACAGTCAATAAAGTCAACAGTATATCTAACATTTTGAAGTACTAAATTACTCTCTTTCAGCCTGTCTTTTTAAAATCTGTTGAGTATGATAAAAAAGCACTCTATAATTAATAGGATAAAACATGTATTATTACTAAATATAATACATATATGATAAGATAAATTTAATATAGGCGGGGCCCCCGCCCCCGCCCCCCCGTCGTCCTCGTCGGCCCCCGCGACATCGTCAGCGGCGACGGCACTGGCCGCTCTACTTGCCGCTGTCCCCGTCCCCGCCGCCGCCGCCGCCGTCCTCGTGGTGGTGGTGGTCGTCTTTGTTGTAGTTGTTGTTGTTGTTGTCGCGCCGTTGTTGGTGCCGCCGCTGCCGCTGCTGTTGCCGTCGTTGCCGCAGGCCTCGTCGGCACTGTTGCTGCTGTTGCTGTTGCTGTCTTCGTCGTTGTCGTTGTCATTGTCGTTGCCGCCTTCCTCACTATTGCTGTTGGCGGCCGTATCGTTTGTCTTGAGTTCCTGAAGTGGGGGGGAGGGGGACGTGCTGCATGGTGAGCGTGTGGGTGAGCGGCGGTGTATGACTCACCTGGTTCTGCCCCTCGGGGTGCCCTTTCCTCGTCGTCCCCTCGTTCCGCGTCCGTTTCTATCCTTCTCCCCACACCGTCTTGTGCGTCATCATGTCGACGTCGGTTGGTGTTCGATGCGTTGGCGTTGGCGGCGTGGGTGCGTTGGTGTTGGTGTCGGCATTGGCGGTTTGGTGGACGTCGTTGATGTGGTTGAAAAGAACCAACGAAGACGTGGCAACGGTAATGTGACCGTTGCACGTGCCTCATAATCATGTGACCTAAGTCTGTTGACTTGAGGCCAGTGAGCCGGCAGCTAGAAATGCCCGCCTTGCCCAACGGTTATGAACGCCAAACATATTACGTAATTTTCGTGCCTGTACACGTTCGAACCTAGTCGGATGCAAATTTTTCACCGCCGTTATGTGATGTTATTAATAACAAATAGTATATATAATTTGTGTAAATAAAATTTATATTACTAATCTGATTAGTAATCAAACACGTGACCACAACGCGTCGTCACAACGCTCCGGCATTCCATCCAGGAATTCCGATAGAATTCCTGTGGACTCTGTCAGAATTTCAGTATTCTGAAGCCGGAATTCCTGTGGAATTTCATTCCGCTCGGAATCCGTTCGGAATTTTTATCTATTTTTACAGCCATTTTCTATTACTTCTGCAGCCAAAATTCCGACAGGAATCCGAGCGGATTCCTGTCGGAATTGAGGATTCCGCTCGGAATCCACTGGAAGATGTGGGGGAGTGTAAAGACCTCGCTGTTGCATGGCACGGCATATCCAAGTTCGAAATTATGGAAAGTCAAGAATGCTTACTACTATTAATCATAGACAATACGCAGTGCGTGTTGCCTTTTTTCCATGACAATAGGAAAAATCCTGCACTTTGGTGAGGATTCCTTCATACTGCATTTACTGCCCAGTTGGCATGCCATCATGGAACCAAATTTGCCCATGGGACATAACAAACTGTGCAGTGAAATGGCTGTTCCCATAATAGATGATCCCCCAGAGTCAATGCATATGATGGTGAGCTCCCACAGGTATAACTAATGACCCATGTAATGAACAAGCGAGATTGGTGATTTCAAATCCCGGGATAGGAGGTGTGCTTATAATGTTGGAAATTTAAATCGCCCCTTGTAAGGCATGTGAATTACAATCAGATCATGGTTGCCTTACAAGTATGAGATGTTGGTTGCAAGCACATCATTTTGCTTGTTTTCTGATCATGAGAACACAGAGATCACTACTTTGATGAGGGAATTGACACCACTTAAACTGCTCAATAACTTCATCCCACTTTGCAATGTCACACACTACTGGACCACAAGAAGATGGGGAGGGAATAATGTATAAGTCAATATTTATGGACTCAGAATTAATTTTGTTATTTCATTGCCAGTACTAAACAGTGTTGGGTGTGTGTACATATACATATCCATCAGGGAAACAACAGGGGCCCAAGAATAAGGGGCCTTGAACCTCGCATTTGGGGCCTTGGCTTGTTGGAGGGAGGTCAGATGAGAGGAGAGGGCCCCAAACATCATGTTTGGGGCTATGGGTTGTGGCAAGGGCAGTAGGCAAGAGGAGAGGCCCCAAATACAAAGTTCAGGGCCTTGGTTCATGGCTGGGGCATCCAATGAGAGGAGAGGGCCCCATAAGTGATGTTTGGGGCCTTGGTTTGCAGCACAAGCATCTGTTGTGAGCAGAGGGCCCTGGACACAATGTTTGGGGCCATGGTGTGTGGTGGGGGCAGGTGAGAGGAGAGTCTAAGGGTCAACATCCAACATTGATCTGACAATGCCCTGCCTGCCACTGCCAAGACAACCCCTGCCAAGTCAATCCCTGGAACTTGAGCAACTTGGTATTCAAAAAGGGCAGTCATGCCCACCTCATTGAGTGATGGAATATTACAGCTGGATTAGAATCACCTCCCCTCCCTGAGTTTTATCTATACTAACCACAATGTAAGGGGATTACTTGTTTGTCCACATCTAGCCATCAGGATCACTATTGCACAGCTTGCATAGCATTGCTGTTAACTCTGGACTGACATATCATAGATGGACTATTGCATCAGTAGAGCTACTGATATCAGATTCTGCTGTTACTTGAGATGTAGCCACAATGTACTGTATATAAGGTGCTCCTTCCTCTCTATAGAAGAGCACCTTTGCAATAGACTTGGATTGGGTTCTCTCCTTGTGATCAAGCCTCTTGTGCTCTACACTTGTCCCTTCCCTGCATGGTTGCCATATTGTGTATACTGCTCCCTGCCTGAGCCTCTTGGCAACATGGCCCCTTACAATTTGGATCAACTCCTGAATTAGGAAGAGGATTGGTAAAGATCTGTTGCAAAGTTGGTAACCACCACATACCAATGACACTGACAAACATCATGTAAGGGGAGTGCATATGTGCCCCACATCTAGTCACTCAGACATACTTCACTTCATTGTATACATATCCATATGCTACTGTATGCCTCAAGATACCTTGGCATAATCCTATCCACCTTGTGACATCTTCCTTACCCCCTTTAGCAGATATTGGTTTACTCCTTACTAACACATTACATCTGTATCACTTGTACAGCCCTAGCAGGCTGATATAGGTTTCCAGTATATATCCATACTGTTTTCTGATGTACCTATATAGATGGGGCTGTCCAATTGTGGACGGCACCTTTGCAGTACACTAGGCCTGTATGTCCCTTTGCAACAAAGCCCACTTAGTCCTCTGGTGCCTCCTTCCCTGTGCAGCTGAGTTTGCTGTTCATATTGCTCTCCCCTCAGGACACTCAGTGAGGCACAACCCCTTATACATTATACATGCTCCAAGTGCCCCTTGGGGAAAATATAAAAATATATCACTACCAAAATCTACCAATATCATTCTATAAGCCCAAAAAATAGTGTAAGTGGAGTGCATATGCACCCCACATCCAGTCACTCAGATATACCTTGCTTATTGTATACTCACTCATATGCTGCTGACATGCTCACACTTGCACTATGTGTGTAAACCAATATCTTTGACAATAATATCATCTCATCTTCTTTGACTTTGACTTCAATATCATCTTGGCAAGTCTTCAACTTGTCAATACACTCATCACAACTTTATACTCCTTCAATCACATCCCATTCCTTTCTGTTTTCCTTTTGTCTTGCCTCTCTGCTGCTTGATCATGCAACCAGCACATTTCAATAACCAATCATGCCCAACATGTATTGATTTGACTCTCTTTTGGACTACAGACCCGACCATGCCTGATGGGGCTGGCCAACTTCAATTTAGAGTATTGAGCAACCCTTGTAGATCTAGTACAATACCATCATACTATACCCTTTTTAGATATACCTTTCTTTTACCTCATTTTGCAATATGGATTCCATCATAAAATTTACCAGTTAGGTACCATTTTTGACATATAAAAGGTCTCTGTTATATAGGTATCAAACAGCAATTCACATCTACTCTTTTCTTGCACTCTTCAATCTTGACTTGTCCTCTCAACTTTGATTTGCATTCACAATCCCTTGATTTGAGTTTATTAAAGTACTTTGATGTACTTTAGGCTATTAACATTGCAAATTGCTGTTCAATAAACCATATAATATGTTGATTCTATCACTCACTTGGTGGCCCATTGTTTTAATCACTTTGGTCTTTATCTGCATCATTATCAAGTTGTCAACTTCCTTGACTAGAGTCTGGCAACATCTTCAGCCATTTGATTGAAAGCCTCTCAATTTCTATCAGAGATTGTCAACAACATTAAACATGTTATTGACTGTACTTGCCACTGTCACTGCCATACACCTTGAGACATCTTGGTATAACTCTATTTACCCTGTGACACCCTCCTTACCCCCTTTTCACATTTATTAGTTTACTTTTTACTGACATATTACATGTGTATCATTTGTACAGCCCTAGTGGACTGATAAAGGTTTCTGATGTATTTCCATAGTATTTTCTGATGTACCTATAAAGATAGGGCTGTTCAATTGTGGATGGCACCTTTGCAATAAACTAGGCCTGGATCCCTCTCTTGTGATGAAGCTTGCTTAATCATCTGGTGCCCCCAGGGGGGGGGGGGGGGGGGGGCAGTAGAAGAATCTGAGACCTTGAGTCCCCTGGACCCTTACATCAAGGGACTTGTAGGGTCCTCCATAGGACAACTTCTCAAGTAGGAAATTCAGTTTGGCTAATTTTGGCCAAGTTCAATTGCACCAGACTAGATGAGAATCTGTTATCTTCTTCTCCTTATTCTACCCCATCTGTGTACTTCACCATATAAATATCTACAAGTTAATATAAATGATACTAAGGGTCTTTGGTTTAACCTTACCAATATACTTAGGGGAGCCTGCCCTAGCTGTAGCTAACCTTTCAAAGCATCTTACAGTGAAAAGGCTTGAGGCTGAGGCCAACATTAATTATTACTTATGTGGGCAAACTACAAAGCTCAAAAACATAAGGAATCATGTGGGAAAGTACTTGCTTTTTGCTCAGAGAAAACCAAATCAATTTGAGAAGTTACTACCTGATTACAAGTCCTTATGTTTACATAAGTAACTTGTTCATCATCCTAGGTTTGCGGGGAAAATTCAGCGTACCCAACAAGATCCAGTGTTGTTTTTCCCATGGTTAGTAATTTTGAAGTGTTCTGAGAATTCATTAGAACATGATCAGTAAACATTTTGAAGTACATCAGTAACACTTTGTAGTTGTGGAAATATTTTTCTAACTGTGGGAAGCAATATTAGCCAACGTGCGGATTTTGAGCAAAAAAGGCAACTGCTAACATAAGCTGCTTTCAATACTATAATTTTGAGTTTTTTTTTTTTTTTTGGGTCATATAAAAATATTAAGCGCATGTGGGTTTGACCCAGCTACATGCAGGCATAAACACCTATTACCACTAAGTAATCTGTAATGGGCCATCAGGGTGGAGCTGTACACTAAGTTGCTCTCCAGGTCATATTACAGGTCTAGACTGAGGATACCTGCAGTCCAATGGTATTGTACTGTACCATGTCTGAACCTCCCAATGCCTTAAAGGTTTACCTTCGCTTGTCAGGGCATGGTCCCCTCCCTTCACGTTGGTACCCCATTCCACTCCCCTCCTGGTATTTTCAGGTTGCCCTGGAAACCCATTACTCCCCCCCAGTGTCAAAGATAAATGTCCAATCTAAATGAACAACCCATACCTCAAACCTGCTCCCCCTCTCCTGAATCCCCCCTATTACTTTCCCCCCTGTTCCACACTGCTCTCCCAAAGCAATGACTCCCCTCCAAAATGAGGCTGCCAAATCCCACCATTGGTCAATAAACTGGCATTCTCCCCAAGAGGTGTGCTCTGTGCAGGGACAGTAGCTGATCGGGGGCCAGACCCCTTCCTCCTTTTTTGTGTTTGGGTGTAGTGGTTAAGCAAGTACAAATAAATTGTCAAAAATGTTGGCAGTGACGCTCCCTAAGGATCTGCGTGAAACAGAGTACTAGAGTTGTGGTGTCCTTGTGTGGCCTGGTAGTTGATGAGGTGGATGTGAACAGATTAGTGAAGCCCCCAGTACAGGCAAGATGAGATGTCCCTGCAGATAGTCAGGATCAGCTCTGATAAGTTAAAAATTTGGATATGGTATAAAAGGATAGTGGCCCAGGCTGAAAGAGTGGTCTGATGAAAGGCAATGTCGATTAGGGATGAGGTGTTAGGTAGTTTAGGGACGACCTAGTGCAGGAGGGACAAATTCCCACGGTCAGATGGTGGTGGTAAAAGATCAAGAAGCATTGCTATAATTTTGAGTTAATTGGTCTTATGTTGGGATATCTCAAGAATTAATTAATAACTGTCCACTGCATAATCATGCTTACGTTTGTCAACTACGCTGTTAGCTCTAACAGCATAGTTGACAAACATAAGCATGATTACAAGAGGCTTCTTCCGCTTTGGGCCAAACTTTTCCCACATTACAAAACATTGAATATCTCAACAACGACAAGACTTATGGATGCAATTTAAATTGCTATCACTAGATATGGTGAAGGGCTACCCAATTGGTATATTTGTATGTATTTGTATTTGTTTGTTCACCTTCAAACATCATGATCAAAAGCAGCTCTCTCACTACAAGCATGTTTGTATATGACTTTGCCACAGCTAGCCAAACAAACAATACCATCAAAGTTCCCACAATATAAATCATTGCATATCTCAGCAACAACAAGGCCTATGGATATAATTTAAATTGCTAGTGTTAGATATGGTGAAGTAGTACCTCATGTATATGTTTGTAAGTGTTTGTATTTGTTTTTATTTTTCTAAACCTCATCAACAACAATTTTCTTGCTACATATTACAAATGAATACTGTCTGTATATCACTTCATCACATCTGACCAAATAAACAATAATATTAAAGAAATTCCCACAATATAGATGATACTTATCTCAGCAAATACAAAGCTGATGGACATGCTACTACTAGACATTGTAACAGAATACATGATGTGTTTATTTATATGTGTTTGTAGTTGTTTGTACCCTTCCAAATCTCATTATCAACAACAACCTTTTTACTACATATTACAAATGAATATGATCTGTATATCACTTTGCCAACATCTGGCCAAACAAACAATATTAATGAAGTTCTGACAATATAGATGATGCATATCTCAGCAAATACAAGGCTAACAGACACAATTGAAATTGCTACTACTCCTAGACCTATGGAGGGGGTACACCAGGAAATGTATATTTATATTTGTTTGCCTTTCCAAATTTGATTATAATCTCTTATTATATCTATTTTAATATCACATTTATATATTACTTGGCTATAAGCATAGCTAAACAAGTCAATGTGGATGCTCCTGGAATCTATAATGCCCAATATCTTGACAATGGCTAGCTACAATATATGAGTATAGTTAAATATAGTATGTGATAATACAACAAAAAACACTTAACAGGCATATGTACATTTGTTTGAACTTTGTCTTTGATGATGATATTTCTATTTTTAGCATATCTGATAAGTTTTTGATTAACCCAGGATGCAAGGCTAGAAATAAAATGTTAAATGTTGAATGGTTGATATACATTTCAATACTATGGGAACTTGTTTCTATCATTACAAGTTCTTTATCAACCCAGGTTTCGGGCAAAAAATTGATTGATTGATTGATTGATTGATTCATATTTCAACACTGCAGGAAAATATTTCCATAATGGGATTTTTCTTCTCTTGTGGCTTTTTACAGCATTTTTCCACAAATACAAAGTATTGTGACATAATTTGCATGTATTTGGGATGCTTACATAATGCTTTTGATGATGCCATCAAAATTATGCATATCTAATATTTCAGAGTGTCTCAAAATTTATTTTGTGTTTCTCTCCATAACCAGTAAAGCTATTAACTTTGTTTTATATATTTGGAATGTACAAACATGGCTCAACAATTTCCTTGTTGAGCATATTTTCTCCACAGTCCATATTGAGCAAAATATTAGAAATGTCCAGATTCAGCTAGTTTTGAAGGTCTGTGTGTTATGTCAGGGGTGAACAAACATCTTATAACAACAATGACCCTTACCAAACATGACCCTTGTGGGAAATTACACTAAACATTGGAATAATCAACAACTACTACTATAATTACCTGAAATACAAATTAGATTGATTTCTCTATTTATTGGCACATGTCACATGATCTATTCCACCATATAAGTATACCAAATACATGACAACAATCTGAATGCTTATTAGTGTCCATGATCCTGGGAAAAGTTAGTTCTGATGGTTTTTGTGTTTTCTCCATAACCAGGCAAGCTATGGCATTGGGTTTTGTGCACAGGTATTGCTTGTTTACTTGGTAACATTCTCCCATGGTCACATGATCTCTATAAACTATCATCTACATTGTTTCTACTCATTTACAACTTCCTGAATATGGAATGGAGCCACACAGTGTGTTGGCCCACTCCACCCAAGTAGGCATTTGGATTAATATTACTTCCTTAGTGATTAACTATTTGGTATATTCTTTGTTTATTAATTGTCTTAAAATTTAAACAATTAGTTTAAGTTTCACAATTGGGTAGTCCAATCTATAAATAGATACATTGGATAAATACTGTGGGTGTACCAGAAGTCTATATCAGCCTACTAGAGCTGTGCAAATAGTACAGGGGTAAAGTATTAGTAAGAAGTAAACTAATATTTGCAAAAGGAATAAGAACATATCACAAGGTAGATAGAATTACACCAAGGTAGTCTCAAGGTATACAGCAGCATATAGGTGCATATACAATAGAACAAGGTATATCTGAGCAACTAGATGTGAAGCACATATGCACTCACCTTACACACATCTGGTTTGGGCATAGGGGTGATTGGCACTACTTGGTCTAGACAGCACATCTAGGGGTGCACACCCAGCCACCAGGTGATGGTTCTACCATATGGAATATACCACTGCACCATCCATGTCCACCATGCTAGCTGCTCACTAGCAGATGTGGGCAGGCAGTCACTGATAATGTGGCAGGTGCCTCTGTAGTTCTTGCTGCAGCTCTTATTGTTGTGATTTTGCAGTTGTTATTTTCACTGAGAGGGGTGGATATGAGAGAGGGTGGTGGTATCCATGGCAGTGGGACCTGGCATTGTACTTGGCAGTGTTGTGCACAATCATATGGCAGGGAGGTGATGGGTGGGGCAGCTGGGGATGTAGTGGTGGAGGTTGACAACAAGGCTAACAGGTGATGTAGTACCTATCAACAATATTCAGCCATTGCCAGTAATGGCCAAGAGTAGGCAGCAGGGGTCATTATAAAAACAAGCACCTTGGACTAACAAGCTCATATTACCAAATGGTTAATCTGCATACTTTATGCACATGACATGTAACCTTGAGGCCTTGTATTTGACTCTCCAAAATGTTGCATTTTTGTGCATTAAATAAGCAATGGTAACTAGCAATCTGGACAGTCTGCATGGACTTCATGAGGAGTTGTTCCAAGCTGGGTCTGAGCATCCAAGTAACAGCATGGATTTATGGACTTAGCTTTGACTTGGCTCAGATGCAGACTGCCAATCAAGCAGGGCTCCCTGCCAAACAGGGTCTGAGCTCAGACTGCAGACACCTGCATTTGTCTGTGCGGTCTGTGTAGCCCATATAGCTCAGCGTAAAGTCCCCAGAGAAGCTACTGAGTTGGTTGTATATTTGGAATATACAAATATGGATCTACATTTCCAAGTTTGTTAATTTTTTCATATAGTCCATCTCTGAGAGTCTCAGTCCCTACTTTACCAGCTGACTTGTTTTTAAGGGAAGTGCCTAGATATATATGGATACCTTTTGTTGTTGGATATTTGTATAGGATCTATAAACACCAACTTCTATTGGCAATTCATATGCAGTTGCTTATATCATACACCATGGATATGGGTGAAGTTGTAAGGGGATCACTTGTTTGTCCATATCTAGCCATCAGAATCACTATTCCACAGCTTGCATAGCCTCCCTGTTATATCTATTGTTCTGACACACACTGCTTTAACCCCTTGGCAGATAGTAGTTTACTCTGGACTGACATATCACAGATGGATTATTGCATCAGTAGAGTTACTGATATCAGATTCTGTTGTTATTTGAGACATAGATACAATGTACTGTATATAAGGTGCCCCTTCCTCTCCATGGAAGGGCACCTTTGCAATAGACTTGGGCTGCATTCTCTACTCATAGTCAAGCCTCTAGTGCTCTATGCTCATCCCTTCCCTGCATGGTTATTCATACTGTGTATACTGCTCCCTGTCTGAGCCTCTTGGCAACATGACCCCTTACAGAAGTGCAACAAGTATTTGGCAAGCTCAAATGTGTGGTCATATTACATCTTCATGTTGTGTATCCATCAGGCCTTCCATGTTGTCAAGCTACTCCCTGTACCCTACAATCTAATTCTAGGACAATGCCTGACAAGTGTTCCAGAACCAAACTTATCAACAACAAAAAGTAATATAAAGTTGAAGAGATTCTGGATAGCTAGTTCTATTGCAATAATCTGGTTCTAGAAATATAAAGAAAAGTTAATCAAAAAAAAAAACATAAGGACTCGTATCTGCCAGTAATGGCCCTCTACCTCAAGTCTATGCTTATTGGACTCCTATGTATATATAGGGATATTCTAGCTTAGTTAGTTCTTTAGCTTTACCTAGCTGAATTCACCTTATTCATCTATTCTTGACTCCTCAATGCAAACTCAATCCTACTTGCCTTACAAGTCAGATCATTCATTCAATGATGCGCTACTCCCTTTGTAAGGCAAGTAGGATTGAGTTTGCATTGAGGAGTCAAGAATAGATGAATAAGGTGAATTCAGCTAGGTCAAGCTAAAGAACTAACTAAGCTAGAATATCCCTATATATACATAGGAGTCCAATAAGCATAGACTTGAGGTAGAGGGCCATTACTGGCAGATACGAGTCCTTATGTTTTTTTTTTTGATTAACTTTTCTTTATATTTCTAGAACCAGATTATTGCAATAGAACTAGCTATCCAGAATCTCTTCAACTTTATATTACTTTTTGTTGTTGATAAGTTTGGTTCTGGAACACTTGTCAGGCATTGTCCTAGAATTAGATTGTAGGGTACAGGGAGTAGCTTGACAACATGGAAGGCCTGATGGATACACAACATGAAGATGTAATATGACCACACATTTGAGCTTGCCAAATACTTGTTGCACTTCTGTAAGGGGTCATGTTGCCAAGAGGCTCAGACAGGGAGCAGTATACACAGTATGAATAACCATGCAGGGAAGGGATGAGCATAGAGCACTAGAGGCTTGACTATGAGTAGAGAATGCAGCCCAAGTCTATTGCAAAGGTGCCCTTCCATGGAGAGGAAGGGGCACCTTATATACAGTACATTGTATCTATGTCTCAAATAACAACAGAATCTGATATCAGTAACTCTACTGATGCAATAATCCATCTGTGATATGTCAGTCCAGAGTAAACTACTATCTGCCAAGGGGTTAAAGCAGTGTGTGTCAGAACAATAGATATAACAGGGAGGCTATGCAAGCTGTGGAATAGTGATTCTGATGGCTAGATATGGACAAACAAGTGATCCCCTTACAACTTCACCCATATCCATGGTGTATGATATAAGCAACTGCATATGAATTGCCAATAGAAGTTGGTGTTTATAGATCCTATACAAATATCCAACAACAAAAGGTATCCATATATATCTAGGCACTTCCCTTAAAAACAAGTCAGCTGGTAAAGTAGGGACTGAGACTCTCAGAGATGGACTATATGAAAAAATTAACAAACTTGGAAATGTAGATCCATATTTGTATATTCCAAATATACAACCAACTCAGTAGCTTCTCTGGGGACTTTACGCTGAGCTATATGGGCTACACAGACCGCACAGACAAATGCAGGTGTCTGCAGTCTGAGCTCAGACCCTGTTTGGCAGGGAGCCCTGCTTGATTGGCAGTCTGCATCTGAGCCAAGTCAAAGCTAAGTCCATAAATCCATGCTGTTACTTGGATGCTCAGACCCAGCTTGGAACAACTCCTCATGAAGTCCATGCAGACTGTCCAGATTGCTAGTTACCATTGCTTATTTAATGCACAAAAATGCAACATTTTGGAGAGTCAAATACAAGGCCTCAAGGTTACATGTCATGTGCATAAAGTATGCAGATTAACCATTTGGTAATATGAGCTTGTTAGTCCAAGGTGCTTGTTTTTATAATGACCCCTGCTGCCTACTCTTGGCCATTACTGGCAATGGCTGAATATTGTTGATAGGTACTACATCACCTGTTAGCCTTGTTGTCAACCTCCACCACTACATCCCCAGCTGCCCCACCCATCACCTCCCTGCCATATGATTGTGCACAACACTGCCAAGTACAATGCCAGGTCCCACTGCCATGGATACCACCACCCTCTCTCATATCCACCCCTCTCAGTGAAAATAACAACTGCAAAATCACAACAATAAGAGCTGCAGCAAGAACTACAGAGGCACCTGCCACATTATCAGTGACTGCCTGCCCACATCTGCTAGTGAGCAGCTAGCATGGTGGACATGGATGGTGCAGTGGTATATTCCATATGGTAGAACCATCACCTGGTGGCTGGGTGTGCACCCCTAGATGTGCTGTCTAGACCAAGTAGTGCCAATCACCCCTATGCCCAAACCAGATGTGTGTAAGGTGAGTGCATATGTGCTTCACATCTAGTTGCTCAGATATACCTTGTTCTATTGTATATGCACCTATATGCTGCTGTATACCTTGAGACTACCTTGGTGTAATTCTATCTACCTTGTGATATGTTCTTATTCCTTTTGCAAATATTAGTTTACTTCTTACTAATACTTTACCCCTGTACTATTTGCACAGCTCTAGTAGGCTGATATAGACTTCTGGTACACCCACAGTATTTATCCAATGTATCTATTTATAGATTGGACTACCCAATTGTGAAACTTAAACTAATTGTTTAAATTTTAAGACAATTAATAAACAAAGAATATACCAAATAGTTAATCACTAAGGAAGTAATATTAATCCAAATGCCTACTTGGGTGGAGTGGGCCAACACACTGTGTGGCTCCATTCCATATTCAGGAAGTTGTAAATGAGTAGAAACAATGTAGATGATAGTTTATAGAGATCATGTGACCATGGGAGAATGTTACCAAGTAAACAAGCAATACCTGTGCACAAAACCCAATGCCATAGCTTGCCTGGTTATGGAGAAAACACAAAAACCATCAGAACTAACTTTTCCCAGGATCATGGACACTAATAAGCATTCAGATTGTTGTCATGTATTTGGTATACTTATATGGTGGAATAGATCATGTGACATGTGCCAATAAATAGAGAAATCAATCTAATTTGTATTTCAGGTAATTATAGTAGTAGTTGTTGATTATTCCAATGTTTAGTGTAATTTCCCACAAGGGTCATGTTTGGTAAGGGTCATTGTTGTTATAAGATGTTTGTTCACCCCTGACATAACACACAGACCTTCAAAACTAGCTGAATCTGGACATTTCTAATATTTTGCTCAATATGGACTGTGGAGAAAATATGCTCAACAAGGAAATTGTTGAGCCATGTTTGTACATTCCAAATATATAAAACAAAGTTAATAGCTTTACTGGTTATGGAGAGAAACACAAAATAAATTTTGAGACACTCTGAAATATTAGATATGCATAATTTTGATGGCATCATCAAAAGCATTATGTAAGCATCCCAAATACATGCAAATTATGTCACAATACTTTGTATTTGTGGAAAAATGCTGTAAAAAGCCACAAGAGAAGAAAAATCCCATTATGGAAATATTTTCCTGCAGTGTTGAAATATGAATCAATCAATCAATCAATCAATCAATTTTTTGCCCGAAACCTGGGTTGATAAAGAACTTGTAATGATAGAAACAAGTTCCCATAGTATTGAAATGTATATCAACCATTCAACATTTAACATTTTATTTCTAGCCTTGCATCCTGGGTTAATCAAAAACTTATCAGATATGCTAAAAATAGAAATATCATCATCAAAGACAAAGTTCAAACAAATGTACATATGCCTGTTAAGTGTTTTTTGTTGTATTATCACATACTATATTTAACTATACTCATATATTGTAGCTAGCCATTGTCAAGATATTGGGCATTATAGATTCCAGGAGCATCCACATTGACTTGTTTAGCTATGCTTATAGCCAAGTAATATATAAATGTGATATTAAAATAGATATAATAAGAGATTATAATCAAATTTGGAAAGGCAAACAAATATAAATATACATTTCCTGGTGTACCCCCTCCATAGGTCTAGGAGTAGTAGCAATTTCAATTGTGTCTGTTAGCCTTGTATTTGCTGAGATATGCATCATCTATATTGTCAGAACTTCATTAATATTGTTTGTTTGGCCAGATGTTGGCAAAGTGATATACAGATCATATTCATTTGTAATATGTAGTAAAAAGGTTGTTGTTGATAATGAGATTTGGAAGGGTACAAACAACTACAAACACATATAAATAAACACATCATGTATTCTGTTACAATGTCTAGTAGTAGCATGTCCATCAGCTTTGTATTTGCTGAGATAAGTATCATCTATATTGTGGGAATTTCTTTAATATTATTGTTTATTTGGTCAGATGTGATGAAGTGATATACAGACAGTATTCATTTGTAATATGTAGCAAGAAAATTGTTGTTGATGAGGTTTAGAAAAATAAAAACAAATACAAACACTTACAAACATATACATGAGGTACTACTTCACCATATCTAACACTAGCAATTTAAATTATATCCATAGGCCTTGTTGTTGCTGAGATATGCAATGATTTATATTGTGGGAACTTTGATGGTATTGTTTGTTTGGCTAGCTGTGGCAAAGTCATATACAAACATGCTTGTAGTGAGAGAGCTGCTTTTGATCATGATGTTTGAAGGTGAACAAACAAATACAAATACATACAAATATACCAATTGGGTAGCCCTTCACCATATCTAGTGATAGCAATTTAAATTGCATCCATAAGTCTTGTCGTTGTTGAGATATTCAATGTTTTGTAATGTGGGAAAAGTTTGGCCCAAAGCGGAAGAAGCCTCTTGTAATCATGCTTATGTTTGTCAACTATGCTGTTAGAGCTAACAGCGTAGTTGACAAACGTAAGCATGATTATGCAGTGGACAGTTATTAATTAATTCTTGAGATATCCCAACATAAGACCAATTAACTCAAAATTATAGCAATGCTTCTTGATCTTTTACCACCACCATCTGACCGTGGGAATTTGTCCCTCCTGCACTAGGTCGTCCCTAAACTACCTAACACCTCATCCCTAATCGACATTGCCTTTCATCAGACCACTCTTTCAGCCTGGGCCACTATCCTTTTATACCATATCCAAATTTTTAACTTATCAGAGCTGATCCTGACTATCTGCAGGGACATCTCATCTTGCCTGTACTGGGGGCTTCACTAATCTGTTCACATCCACCTCATCAACTACCAGGCCACACAAGGACACCACAACTCTAGTACTCTGTTTCACGCAGATCCTTAGGGAGCGTCACTGCCAACATTTTTGACAATTTATTTGTACTTGCTTAACCACTACACCCAAACACAAAAAAGGAGGAAGGGGTCTGGCCCCCGATCAGCTACTGTCCCTGCACAGAGCACACCTCTTGGGGAGAATGCCAGTTTATTGACCAATGGTGGGATTTGGCAGCCTCATTTTGGAGGGGAGTCATTGCTTTGGGAGAGCAGTGTGGAACAGGGGGGAAAGTAATAGGGGGGATTCAGGAGAGGGGGAGCAGGTTTGAGGTATGGGTTGTTCATTTAGATTGGACATTTATCTTTGACACTGGGGGGGAGTAATGGGTTTCCAGGGCAACCTGAAAATACCAGGAGGGGAGTGGAATGGGGTACCAACGTGAAGGGAGGGGACCATGCCCTGACAAGCGAAGGTAAACCTTTAAGGCATTGGGAGGTTCAGACATGGTACAGTACAATACCATTGGACTGCAGGTATCCTCAGTCTAGACCTGTAATATGACCTGGAGAGCAACTTAGTGTACAGCTCCACCCTGATGGCCCATTACAGATTACTTAGTGGTAATAGGTGTTTATGCCTGCATGTAGCTGGGTCAAACCCACATGCGCTTAATATTTTTATATGACCCAAAAAAAAAAAAAAAACTCAAAATTATAGTATTGAAAGCAGCTTATGTTAGCAGTTGCCTTTTTTGCTCAAAATCCGCACGTTGGCTAATATTGCTTCCCACAGTTAGAAAAATATTTCCACAACTACAAAGTGTTACTGATGTACTTCAAAATGTTTACTGATCATGTTCTAATGAATTCTCAGAACACTTCAAAATTACTAACCATGGGAAAAACAACACTGGATCTTGTTGGGTACGCTGAATTTTCCCCGCAAACCTAGGATGATGAACAAGTTACTTATGTAAACATAAGGACTCGTCATAAGCGTAGTTTACACTATTGGTTGTATAGATAGGAGGGATTAGTGCTATTGGTTATATGGATAAGGGGATGAGTAAGCATGGGAAATAGAATGCATATATGGGTTGTTAGAGATAAAAGTCAGCCAATGTTAGTAAGCAATGTGTAATCAATGATATGTAAGGAAAAGAGTGAATAAAGCACATGAATAGGGAATTTGTAACAGGCATGTCTTTGGTTCAAGACATGCTGCTGGCTGACTCCTCATATTCCTTGCCATCTTCATCATTGTCACCATCATCTGCATCTTTGACAGCAGCTGCCTTTCCCTTTCCCTTCAACAATTGATGGCTTGGGGTGGCCTCATGCTGTTCATGAGCCATTGTCTGTTCCAGCTTGGCCTCCAGCCTCTGCAATGCCATGAGGTTCAAGGTCACATGGCAAGCCTCCTTTTCCAGACAACAAAGTTGATCAGATATGCTGTTGATCTCCATATGAACAAGTGCCAAGTCAACCAACATGGCCATAGGAGATGGCCCAATTGCTGGCGCAGTCTGGCTCATCACCACCCTTGACAGCAAACTCCTCATAGTCCAAATGACCCAGCCAGTCCTCAGATCAACCATTGGCAAGCTAGGTGTAACCAGCATCATGATCCCACCTGGACTCTCACCTGTCTGTGCTCCCAACACCTTTGCATGCCGTGCCTTGATGCCACCCATGTTCCATGATGCAGGCCACACCCCCACTGAGCTTTCCACACCACTGCCAGCTGAACTCTCCCTGCCTCGCATGCTGCAACTGATGTTGGTCTTTGCATGGCCCCAAGGAACCAGGAGCTCTGGCAAACTTTTGCTGTCACTGGCAACCTCCTCACCACTAATCCCAACATCTGTACTGGCACTGGGCCCAACCAGACCCATAGTCAAAACAACAAGGTGTTTCAACAGCTTTGCATTCTTCACAATCTTGTCCTGCACCCATTCCAGCAATCCCTTCATTGCTGCCACCAACAGGTCACACACCCATTTGCCTGCCTGGCACCACATACACTTGTATGACCAGAGGGAGTCTTTGAATTTGCAAACTCCCTTGATGCTGCAACAGTAGTTGCATGGCTGGGTCATCTAATGATTGCATGGTGAGCCACAATCATTGTCACTTCATGACTGCTTACCTTGTGAGTTGTTGGAAAATGGCATGTCCTCAAGTAGTGCTGGTACACTTGGTCTGGTCCTGACATTCCTTTACCCCATTTTGCCAACATCTCCACTGCCTCAGGCTGCTCCCTGCTAGCTTTCCATTTTGACCAGCCACTGTATTTGTTACTGTTGACTTTTGAGAAGTAAGCACAACCTCTGCCCAGAGCCATGGGGTCTTTGATATTGCCAATGACATTGAAAGAGCCCTGGGCCGTGCCAACAGGGGAACCTGCTCTTTGGCAGACTCACTTTTGTTGCTACCAATCACCTTCATCTTCACAACTGCTGGCAACTCCTCATCATCCGAGTCACCACTGATACTGGTATCCCCACCAGCAACCTTCACTGCACTTTTGGCCTGACATTTTGAACAGCCTGTTGACTCCATTGGTGGACTGGTGGCCAATTCAGCTTCAACTTCCTGGAGTTTCTCCTTGATCAAAGCTGGTCCCAAGCTGAGTAGATGATTGTAGTTGTGATAGTTGAGCTCCCACCAAGCTCCATTGATGTGCCTGTAGATAAATGTGTCCAGTAACAACATCGTGTATGGCATGCTGGTGGTAATGATGTTGGTTGGTGCACTGGCCAGATCGATGTACAGGTCCTGCCATTTGTCTTTACCCCATGTCATCTCAAACAATTTATTGATCAACTTACCTGTGTCGCCATCACACATCCTGTGATCTTGAATGCATCCTCTGGCATCATGTTCACCCCTGGCCTGATTTGAGGAAATTGAGGACATGGCTAGCTTTGACAACAGGGGGGGAGGTTGGCCATGGTAGATGCTTAATCAGAATGATGGGGGAATCTTCTGTGATCCATGGATAAGTAATCAGATATGTTCAAACTCCACCAGTATCACACTACAACATTGACTTGATGATTTCACACTGCTATATCCTGATGTTTTGCCGCCTTGCCAGCATTGTTTTAAAATTTATCAAGCCACTTCCCTAGCACACTCCTTGGTCTTTGTCACTTCTCTCTCTCTGTTTGACTTGCCTCTGCATCAATCTACCCAAATGTATTACTTTTGACAAGACAATGCACACTTCAACTTTGAATGTTTTGACTGGGGACAGTCAAAATCAAGTCCAGGGGAGATGACACACTTGCACTTGCACTATGGGCATACACCAATATCTTTGACAATGATATCATCTCCTCTTCTTTGACCTTGACTCCAACTTTGACTTCAATATCATCCCAGCAAGTCCTCAACTTGTCTATACACTCATCACAACTTCATACCCCTCTGATCACATCCCATTCCTCTCTCTCTTTTCCTTTCATCTTGCCTCTCTGCTGCTGGATTGTGTGACTGGCATATTTTGACAACTGATCACACCCAACACATGTCAATTTGACTCCATTTCAGATTACAAACCTGACTTCACCTGATTGGGCTGGCCAACTTCAATTTAAAGTATTGATGACCCTCGTAGATCTAGTACAATGCCATCATATGGTACCCCTTTTAGATATACCCCAATTTCACCTCACTTTTGCAATACAGACTCCATTGTAAAATTTACCAGCTTAGGTACAGTTTTTGACATATAAAAGGTCTCTGTTATGTAGATCTAGGACAGCAATTCACATCCACTCTTTTCTTGCACTCTTCAATCTTGACTTGTCCTCTTGACCTTGATTTGAGTCTATTGACTTTGATTTGCATTTACAATCCCTCGATTTGAGTCTATTGAAGTACTTTGTACTTTAGGCTGTTGATATCATGAATCACCGTTCAGCAAACCATATAACATGTTGATTCTACCACCTGCCTGGTGGCCCGTCATTTCAATCACATTGGTCTTTGTCTGCTTTGTTATCAAGCCATCAACTTCCTTGACTAGAGTCCGGCAACATCTTCAGCTGTCTGGTTGAAAGCCTCTCAAGTCTATCAGAGATAGTCAAAAATGTTAAACACATTATTGACCATACTTGTCACTGTCAACACAATGCGATACAAGAGGGCATGACAGGTTGGAGTCCAAAGATTCTCCAACACAACAAACAATGAGCCACATACCAGTTGCCAGTGAGCTCACTCTATGGTTAAGTCCTCAGCAGCTATTGTGTATTTATTGCACAGTACTAATATAAATCCATGCTAATTAGGCAGGTATGAGAGCCCTAACTAGGCAGGTGACTTGGTACTGACAGGTGGAATATTTTAGAATTATATTAAAGATGTATATCAGAGCCTCAAAATGAGACAGTAGAAATAATAACTAATTCCACATGCTCTGATGGTCTGCCTTGCTTTCAGTTTGAAGAAATGATGGACTCATAGATACTTAACCACTCTATAGAATGTTTTGAAATTTCAGGATGAAGATGAGCTTTTCAAAGGGAATCAATCGTGCATGCTCCAAAAACCTTCCCACATGTTTTTTGCTTTGGCCAAAAATTTCGAGGTCATCTGACAGTAAATCTTACTTTAGAGAGTGTTGGCTTGTGCAAACTTTTCCTTTAACTCATTTACACCTCTTTTCATTAAACGAAAGCCCTCCGTAATACCTGATCCAGTTGAATAGATCACCCATCAAATGTTGTTTTTGATTGTCCATAACTGTATGTCCAGGCCCGAAGATGCGTAGTTGGTTCAGGATATCCACGACACCCACCCAATCTCCAATCAATGCCTTCGACGGATATTCGTTTATCTATGGAACTCCACCAGTCACTCCAAGAAACCAAGGTGAAACCCCGGTTTTTTCTGTACCAGTAGCCATAGTTACCAGAACATCATCACCATCAAGGCGTGAACATATCCCATCTAGCTACTAGTCGTGTGGCTCAATAGGGTGCGGGAAGCATTCGGCCAGAATCTTTCGAACAAGATTGTAGCCTTCAGTGGTGTTATAGGCGGTGCATCGTGTGGCAGAAGGGACAGGCATGTCATGGGGACCCATTTAATTCA
The DNA here is from genome assembly GCA_013420905.1 of Collybia mongolica. Lineage (NCBI taxonomy): Eukaryota > Fungi > Basidiomycota > Agaricomycetes > Agaricales > Clitocybaceae > Collybia > Collybia mongolica. The sequence continues at coordinate 1,720,045 of JAAXNY010000011.1, forward strand.
GAAAGGATAGTAGAGTATTATATTAGTATTAGGTTGAGTTTTAAAAGTGTGTATAAGGCATATAAGGACCAAGTCGCGCGACGCGTCAATTTTCGCGCGCGACCATTTTATTTGACTATGTTGTTTCTACACGTGATGATGAAATAGCCGAAATCGGAACCATGGTTGGAGACCCGCACGTACAAACAGACTAGATATGCCGTGCTTGCGCGGTCCTCACAAGACGGTACCCCTACCTTAGTGCCTGCGAGCGTCGGTCTTAGGAGCCTGCCTGAACCCTATCAAGAATCAACTCAAGTTACGGCAATCAAGCAGCCTGTCCTCGGACACAGTCTTGTTTAAGCCTTACGGGGGCTTTTTTTCCGTTACGACATAACCAGGAAGGATAACCTGGAAGACGTTGCATACAATTGAAACAGTATGACTGGAACTCATCGCTTATAAACTGCAAAACGAGCTATTAATCGCCTCCCCACTCCTTCTAGCATAATATCACAAGATGTCCCGATTCCATTCAATGTCATCACAGGCTTCTATTCTCGTCCGTGAACAGGCTTTCACAGGAACTGAGCGTTGACTAGCCCTGGGTGTCGAAAAAACAAGATCAAATACCTACCCGTCATCGAGTATAAAAACCCCTGCGAGACCAGATGCAAAATTAAGAGTCCAATTGGGATCTTTCATTGACTACTTATCTGCACTTTCGCTCTACTCAAGCACTCTCAAAGACCACCATGCGTTTTGCAATCTACACCCTCCTCGCCACCTTGGGCCTTTTCGCCACCTCTATCGTAGCTACTCCTATGCCCCACCCTGATGGCGGTGACCTTGGCCACGACCTTGGCGATACTGTTCGTGAGTACTCATGACTTCCTGGCCATTATGCAGATGCTAATCAGTGAAATAGATGACGTAGTTGATCTTCTACCGCTTGACATTCACCACCACGACCACCACTAGAAGAGAGATAACGCTGGGAATGATGATAGACCGTTGGTGGAAAACGTCTTATCTTCCACGTCTTCGTCCTGGAAGACCCCGTCATCCCATCCCCAATTAACTCTACTACAATTCAACGATTCGCTAGAGCCACTTTTTTAAATTATCGGTTCAAATTGCTTCTAAGGTGTCCTATCATTAACTTTTTGTAGTCAAATTATTCGTGGGACAAAGCATTTCTCTTGTCGTACTTTTACTTGACTTTTGACAGCTTCTTTTTCTGTTTGCGATACATTGTTTGCCGAATGACTTTGACAGCTTTGTAGATTTTCCAATATATTAAACACTTCTTTTTTTTATATTGCCCATCATAAGACCTAGAATAGTGTCGTGCTGGTGAGTTCAGGTACGCTGGACACCAAAACCGCACCTCCTCCGTCGTATAATTTGAAGACTCGGAGTGAATAAACATGTCCGGACTGCTCATGGTCCCACGCATGTACAGAGTGTGATGAAGCTGTGTACGAATAATACGTAAGTGATGCATTTCAACTCTCATAAGTGCTCCGACTGCAAGGTGTCGACCGGGCTAGGCGGGTGGTGTAAACCGACGAGGCAGATGCGAGTACCCGTGGCTCCCTCCTGGCCAATTTAAAGAGGCGGCCGTGCACTAAAACGGGGTTAACCATCGAAATGTCGACCATCACCTGAGGTGTACGCCCTTTTGTTTCTCCACACGATATCACAACGTTTTTCTTGCCCACTGTTTAACAAACGGAAAACTCGTCAGCAGGAGAGTGGTGAAGCGTTAGTATTACCACAGACCGATTAAGAGGAGTTCCCTCGTCAATAACAAACGCAGGAGAGCCATACGCGAGATCTCAGAAAGGCAATCTCCAACGCCCGCGTCACCATCCCCCTGAGCTGGTTAGGTCGGCCTCATTGAGAAATCTTCTAAGGAGAACCAGAGAGGCTTTCGTCGACGAAACGTGGCGAGGCCAGGTAAATTTTCCGTGACAGAGGAATGAATTGCAATGGTTCGCTTTACCCGTGTTGCTTGTAGACTTATTTTCGAAATTCATCAAGTAGGATTTTCTGAGAGATTGGTTATAGCCGACCACCGAATTTATCCGAGTCTTTCCAGAGGTCAATGCGCCATCAAGATCCTGAGTATCATGAACTTGAAGCACCCCTCGTCAGCTGGTCCGTGGTCCAGATCGCGGATTCCAGTGAGTGTGATGTTAGTTTTCGTCCGCAATTTATCATTGACTATGCGAGAGCCCACGGCAGACATACCTCGGCTGTAGCCCGTGAAGGACTCGAAAACAATGTAACTTGATTTAAGTTCACTTCCTGATGTACGCATCGAATGTCGTCCTCTTTACCTAGATTTATGAATACCTGATATCTACTGATTATCAACGTAGTAGTTGTTCAAGACCTACTCGACGCTCACCTCACCCAAGGGCCACCCTTTAGCCAGTCATGCACACATGCGTTTTTCAACATGGAGTTATCAATCATGACATGCATGACACTCTGGGCTTCTTCTGTCAATGAACGTGTAATGATTTGAGGGCTGGGACCTGGTGTTATTCCCGGTGTCCTTTGCAGGCCAGGGGTGGTTATTGGTATTTGGACATCTTGTTCATACGATATGCTGTGGTGGGCAGAAAAAGATTACAGTCCCGGCACTCCTTAAAATAACTTTAACCGGTCAATCCAAAGGGGATGTATGACGATAGATCAGGCGCGGCGCCCAACTAACCACATGGTCGAAGGAAAGAAGTTCGGTGCGAACTCGCGAGGTTCCGGTTGAAAGACAATTTCAATGGCGCCTATGTCAGACTTAGTCGCGTTTAATTCACTAAAAAAACAAGCAGATAGTGCAGAAAGTAGTAGAGATTAAGATCATGTTGTAAAAGGAGGAGTCGTGGCGAAAAACTTGGCTGCTTTGCAGCTCGGTTTTGAAAGTGCGATCACATTTTGTGCCTTGTCACCAATTGCCGCTCTCGATCGATATCTGGATCACGCGATTTTATAGTCGAAAAGATACTATTTGTTATGGCTCTTTTTTTCTAGACGCGCCTACCGAGTAACCCGTGGCTGACCTTGTCTTCTAAACCCCACGTCCACCGGAAGCCATATCCTGTGAACATCACCGTTCAGGCTTGTGCTCGCACCACAAGGGCCCTTCGTTTGGCATTGGCTCCACACTCGTTCTACTTATAATAATCCTTGTTCGGTTTTGGACTTAGAAAATGGTTTCCACCAAATCTACACACTCAATATCCAGTTCGACCGACGATGATGACAGAGAACTCGTGGCGCTGGGGTACAAGCCCTCTTTCAAACGCGAGTTTTCGAACCTGGCTACTGTACGTCGCGATCTTTCACCTCCCAGGCCTGAAGCTGATCCAAAATCACAGATAAGTTTTGCTTTCAGCATTATGGTATGACATGACTGACACCGTAGATTCTTTGCTGAAATGTCGCTCGACTAGGGATTGTGTTCAAGTATTGCCACAACATTCAACACCCCTCTACTTCTGGGCGGTCCGTCGTCGGTACATCAAGCATTGAAAACGTCCGTCATTCTCGCTCCTGATCTGTCATTTTTAGGTCGTGTGGTGTTGGATTCTTGGAGCAACAATGTGCTTCACCCTTGGGGCGAGTATTGCGGAGATCGTTAGTGCTTATCCCACCTGTGGCGGATTGTGAGATAAACCTTTCGTTCTTATTACTGGTCACCCCTCATGTACCCATTAGATACACCGCATCAGCTCAGCTGACACCGAAAAGGCATCGGGCTCGGGTATAACTTTTCTCCATTTTCGTACTCTATATCCGCTCACTTGCCTTCAGATTGGATGGGTAGTTGGATGGCTCAATCTCCTTGGTGTGTCCTGTTCCTTTCTTGCCTTACCTTGGCAATGAACCTAAATTATAACGATCTTTTAATTAGGTCAGATCGCTGGAATTTCATCCACGGAATTCGGTTTGGCCAATATGATATGGGCGGCAGTTGTTGTCGGCAAAGTAAAAAATTATTTTCGCTCACCTTTTACTCACCTCATTAATTAACAACATTCTCTATCTTTAGGGTGATGACTTTGTCGTCACTCAGGTACAATCTAACCTACACCCCGCGAGATCCCAATCTGACAAGTTGAAACAGGGTATGACTGTTGGCTTATTTGCGGGACTCCTTATGTTCCACGGAGTTCTGGTAATGGATGCGCCGCCACTCATGTTACAACATTGGCTAAAAACTGGTCCAGAATTCCCTGGCAACACGGCATCTTGCTCGACTCACGACTGGCTTTGTGTTCGTGAACCTTGGGGCTACGTTCCGTCAGTATCACTTTATTTCTGCACATACACAAAATACCTAACAGTCAATGAATACTGCTTAGTTATTATCATTGTACTGCTCTCGACAACCCCTAGATCCGAAATGCACCCCGCCGAGTACGTTTTCGGCACCGCAGGCTTGTTCAATCAAACAGGTGGATGGAACACTGGAATCGCATTCCTATTTGGACTTCTGAGTGTACAATGGACGGTAGGTTATGGAAAACTCGTAGTTAGATAAACTCAACTAATCCTACTCCATAGATGACGGTTAGATAAATCGATTTGAGTCCCTCACGCGCCGTGCTTATTGTTTACTAGGACTACGATGCAACAGCTCACATCTCGTATGTAAATAGTGGAGGGCAAGTTGTGTACTACTAACCTGGTTCTAAACGTACAGAGAGGAAGTGCGTCGCGCGGCGTACGCAGGTAAGCTAGCTGTCCGGAACATTGTGCCCTTTGCTTACGCTCCATCTAGCTCCAACTGCCATCTTCGTTGCGGGTATGCAGGTCCAAATTATCACTATTCGATCGTCTTACTTACTGCACTCGATAATCTTTCCAGTCATCGGCACTGGTCTTATCGGCTGGCTTCTCAACATTATCCTTGTCCTATGTTCTGGACCTCTGTGAGAAATCTCTCCCTTTTTGATGCTGCCTGAGCTACAACGCGTCCCTAGAGAAAATCTACCCGGCCCTTCAGGCTCGGCGTTCCTCGAGGTGGGTCTCCTGGGCCATCTTTAAATTCTCGTTCTAAAGCTCGATGTACAGATCATGGCTTTACGCATGGGCAAAGACGGCGCTCTGGTACTTTGGGTATGACTCTCCATCCCACCAAGTCAACATAAACTCACAAAGAACCTACTTAGGCGTTCGTTTGCCTGACAGCATTTTTCGTTGTCCAGACGGCTCTACAAGCCTGTTCGCGTACCCTTTATGCCTTCAGCCGTGACCATGGTACGTGCGCCTCCCGCTTTTCTACTTTTACTCTCTCATCCTTTTCGGGTAGGCCTTCCTGACAGGGGCTTTTTTGGCAAAAATTCCAAGAAGACCATGACACCCCTTCGCGCTATCTGGTTGACCACGATTGTTAGCATTCTCCCAGGCTTACTCGATCTTGCCAGCCCTGTCGCTGCCAACGCCATCTTCTCTCTGACCGCAATGGCACTCGACCTGAGTTACATCATCCCAATTTTCCTTCGCCGTGTGTTCGCGCATCACCCTGAGGTCATGTTCAAACCCGGACCCTTTTATATGGGTGATGGGCTCCTTGGGAAGTTCTGCAACTGGTTATGCATCTTCTGGACACTCTTTATCTGCGTTATCTTCTCCCTACCGACGATACGCCCGGTTACGGCACAAAATATGAATTATGCATCGGTGTGTACCCACTTTGCACCGAGGCTTGAATTCTCCCTGATGTGCTGACTCCTGCTCCGTTATAAAGGTTATCACCATAAGTGTGTTGATCCTTTCATTGTGCGGACTGTTGTTATTTTCATCCTTTATGACATCGTTGACACGACAAACAGCGCATGGTACATCCTCGGGGCGCACAAACACTACATTGGTCCCCAATCCAACCTCCACGAAAAGTCCGACATCGATACAGATGTCAAACACTCCAATGAGGAGAGTAACGACAGCAAAGACGAAGTATAGACTCAACATCTTGCAATACGACGATAGGGGCCTCATCTGCCCTTTGCTTTTACGTCTACAGTTTAATTGTTCAACACATTATATCATTATATACCTACTTACACCCACATCAAATATTCACCGGACTGTACAGCATTATGCTATCTTACCAGTTTGGCCTGGGACTCTGTTTCCTTATGTCTTCCCCGCCCGCGTCAATGCAATGCTTCCATCAGCTATCACCTTACTTCGAATTGCAGTCGCTCGCAGTCTGGTTTTAAGGTGTTTTAATATTCAATGCTCATGAGTCCTTCATATATATGAGGCAAAAGGGTATGACTTTTACCCCTTTGAGGATGGAGGTGAGCTTCTAGTTCATTTGTACATTGCGCCCATATGTCATGCTGTGCGACGCACTGTACCCGCGGTGTAATACGGTTTCTATTAAACCCTCCTCTTCCGCTACAACCAACGCCCAGCATCAACGTCACTCGAGCGGAGTTGTCCGCACCATTGCTTCATGTTTTCACTCGTCGGGGGGTTTATAAGCGTCTAATCAAAGGAGCCTTACCCCACAACAAGTTGGCAAACACGGCCGTTTAATACCTGAATAAACACGCGCGGGTCAAGATCCTAATGTATGGTGCAATGCAGATTCGCACAAGCCCAGGGAAGAATTAATTGGATTGGGGTCTCAAATCTGCTCACAGGTGACCACCGATCTATTTTCAAGCTCATTAAGTTCAAGTGCCACTTGGCAGTCCATGCACTTTAATATAGCGTCAGAACTCACTGAACGTCCGTCATTAATAAGGCATACAGTGTCTTGGCTATATCTTCGGCCGCCGTTGCGTAAGCACCTCCGTCGAGGAACGGTGCGCAGTACCATCCTTGGGATACACAGGTCCAACTTGGGGTCAATTCCCTAGCTCCTCGCGCCATAGGCTGCATATGTATCATCTCTTCTGAAATGCTCCACGAGCTCATCGTCCCGCCGAGGACTGCCCCGAGTCCAGACGACCCCAGGTGCCACAAGTCCAGCCGACCCGCCACTGCTCGTCTTCTCTACCCAAAATAACATGCACCTCTCATGCCTTATCAGCATACCAAAATTGGTTCGGACACTTGGCAAAGAGATTGTTATCTTCTTGACCCGAGGACGGGAAGACGGAGCGAGGATTCTGCGAGCCTCAGCGCATGGTAGCTCATTGTCTTGGCGGGCTTGGTTTTGCGCTATCGCCTTATTCGGGAAGGCCGACTTCTAGTGTCGGGGAGTACTGCGAGCTTGGCACACCACCCTTCTCACTGACAATCACGAACACGGTGCGTGCTGCGGCTTGGCTCATCGAGTAACGCCCTAGTAACCCCTTAACCCAAATTTCTGGGCCAAATGGAAGCTTGGTGCTCTTACAGCTCTCGACGCTTCGAAGTATCCTTCGAGGAAGATCCTATGTAAAGTGGTATCATTTCAGTGCACCAGCTGGTCCAGATATTAATTAACCTCTACATAGAACGACCGTCTCGGTGGAGGCTCCAACCCCCACGGCGAACTCGAATGTATGTGGGAGAGACCACAGAACACTCTAGACCTCCTTAGCTTTGAGAGTCGAGCTTGGCACCAGTCTATTTCGTGAACCCAAAATTTACAGGCTTGATTAGCTCGACTCCTGAGGTTCTCCACCACGATCCCGCGTGCTTTTCCTTGGAACCGAAAAGCTAATCATCGCCAAGGGCCAACGTCCACCACGTCCCATTCTTCGTTTTCATCACACAAGACCACAGTGACGCATTTACCTACCCGTCACAACCCTGTCACGATGTAGAGTGTAAATACTAAATCAACTCAAAAGTTTAAAGCCCTTTTCTCGAATAATGCGTCGAGAATATTCAATTGTCGGTATCGAATTGTCCAAATAACAACTGGCTCGGATGACCGGGCCGCGATTCCTGATAACGTTCCGTGCATGTGCCTCCGCCTGCTCTCCGCGAATTTCAATATCGAGCATGATTTTCGCGAAGTAGTTTCGCGACCATCCCTAATTGTCGTTCGCGCATGATCCCGTGTGACCTCACACACAGCACACGTTCCTAGATAAACATCTAATCTCTTGCAGATCACCTCGGCATGATCATGGACTATCATAGCATATATACCAACCCATCACCCACCAGTCTTTCGGGTCGCATGAACCACGGAAGCCGGAAAAGATGGGCAAAGATGCCTGATGTCCCGGACGAGCGCTCAGAGGGGTATTTTCTGGACACTAGGAGTGAATCGGATGCTTAAGAGAGATGGCGTCAGGGCTGGGGAGAGGTTTGACTGATTTGGGGATGAGATGGGGGTACGAGTGACAAAAGTGATGTGCAATGGGAACTGATCTAAATAGTCTGGCACACGACATAGAAGTGGATGCACTGTGTATAAGGGGAGGAAGAACACAGGGGCAAGATACCCGCGGTGTTCAGAACCCGTAGTGTGTGGGTATTCAATGACATATGTATAGAACTTACAATATATCCGACGTGCCATCTTTGATCGACACTGCGACGCGTTTGGGCGGGAAAGAAGTGTTGTCGACTGCCAACTCGACGTTGGCCAGCCTGTCAACGGGGTAACAACGTGACGTCGGTGCCTCGAGGCAGCGCCGGCCATTGTAACCAATGTCTGTCCCTCAGTCTCATAATTCCAAACCGTTGGAAATCGAGCATCCCGGCACTTTAGATCTATCCTGAGGAGGTTTAATGATCAGCTGCCCTCAGGGCCTTTTCCAGCACCGTGATCAGGGCACCACACACAAGGGTATCGATACGAAGTGATTATTTGCCACTAGTCCCAACTTGATACATGCAGCGTGGTAGGGTAAAGGAACGTGATCATCATCTACCCACGAGCTGAATATACAGTGAGGATTTCGATTGGTGGGCGAGCCTGAAAGTGCACACACGCGCACGCTCTCCCTCACAGAAGCCAGGAATGTTCGAAGAAGGCGACGGAAAAACACGATCGCGATTGCGACTGCCTTTGTTTGGGAACTTTATGCTCCAGATAACGAACCTCCCCCCCGAACAGCTCACCATGAAGAACTGATGGATTCTTACTAGGCCTCGACAACGTTCAGATTGACTTTGTTGCCAAAGTGGCTTCTGCCAAGCCGTATGATAGTGGGCGTGCTTCGTGGCTTTGAGCGGGGGCAGATTTGCTGTGTCTTCCGCATCTATACATTGAACGTAACCAGCCAGTCTCCCACAGTGGACATTGCGGCCTTAGAAGAAACCGATCCAAGATGTGTTTTGGGGTATACATAATGGGGGGTACATCTTCACAGGACTGACCAATGGATGTGAAGAGATGCTTTGTTGAAGCCATTAAGTGCGGTGGAGCCAGATAATTCTTTGTATATTTTTGACCATTAGGCGTATTGAGACGGGGAGTGTTGTTCATGGCCATGGTCACCAACGGAAACACGTTATGATGAGTTTTGATATCGGTTAGGCACGGAAGCATTAGACTTACGCATAAGGTGCGCAGTGCGCCGCGCCACTGTAAAATAATTGGGGTTGGCATCGTATCACTTGATGGCAGAGGGATTTACGCCGGTAAAGGAACATGACTGAAGTTAAGGTTCCAGGCATGGGGATTCGGCGTCGGGCGTCCAATTGCGGTGTGCGGCGTCGACACGCTGGCCATATACAGAACCGGCGAATTCAGCCATTTTGCGCCTGGAAGGGCGATCCTTTTGACATGCGAATATAGAAAGGTGATCCGACGATAGCGTCGCACCGCTTTTGTGTGATTCAGATATTTTTATCGCATGTTTCGGATAGGGGCCGTAAGGCCTAGCTCCTAGGAAAACGGAGTTGAAGGGGGAAAAAAAGTCAAGGTTGACATGACATTGTGGTTCATACACGAGGAGCAGGTAAGAAGAAGAGCTGTTGGAAAGGACAAGTGCTGGGCAATTGATGGAAGCGAGATGCGAGGAGTGGCTGGGCGGAGATTGCGGACGGCCACGCCGTGGACCGGAGACAAGGAAAAACAAAACAAGGGACAAATAAAGGACAATACAGATGTCAAACCCTGTATTTATGTCTTGTTTGTGGCGGCCAATAACTCTTCTCCCATCCCACCAACTGAACACTTATAATGCCTTCGAGTTGCTAACACTGGTCTCCCTGTTTAAAAGTCGCCGTTCTCTAGTATAAAGCTAGTGGCCTCGGCTACAAGCTCTATATCCCTCTACTTCCTCGCCATGTCGCCCCGCCCGATTCTCAAACAACGTTCCAGTGCCCCTAGCGACCACCATCTCGCTGTGCACTTCCCCCCATCTCCCTGCCTCACCACCCACACTTTTGCCGTCTACTCTGCATCTGTATACGACCGTTCTCCAATCGTAGTCTCGCCCAACTCTTGTGCTCTACCTGAACGCGGCTGTCCGGGCCGCACTTATACGCTCGACGACCCTGTAACGCCAACCCCGTCAGCCATCAAGAAAGGTCACCCGTATGGCGGTCGCGACCTTCACCCCCGCGCGATGGCATTCAATGCATCGCGGCAGCAGAGACATGGGAACGACGATGGCGACCGCACCCCTACCGCGACCTCCTCTTCCCTGCCCCCTCTAATACCTGACCTCTCGTCCGAGTCGGAAGAGAGCGATGGCTTTACCAGTCCGCCTCTGGAATCCTCCTACACTCCCAACCACCTTCACGGGCTTGCGATCCCTGAGGACAGATATGCCTCCTACTCATCCTACGACCTTGACATGTACGGAAGCGGCGCTACCTCTCCCTCGGCCCTTTCCTTCCTCCCTCACCCCCCTGCATCTCCCTCGTATTCCACCTACACCCACGCCCCCGTTGACGACGATATGGCGACACAGAAGCCTCGCAAGCGCCGGGAACGAAAGCACGAACCCTCGCGCACTCCCGATCGGATACCTAGCGGGTCAAGCGATGCCCAGGAGAATATGACACCCACCAAAAGCAAGAAAAGCAGGACGTGCGGGTTCAGTAGAACTCTAGCAGCGCGCCACGCCGCGTCGAGCTTCCGCATCGAAGACGACGGCTGCCTGGGAGGTTTTTGACCACACCGTACTCTTAGTTATCTCTTCGTCTTCTCTTTTGTATGATGGATAATCATCTCTTATTTCGAGAATGGACTTCATGACTACAGACTTCATGATATTTCGCTTGTTACCTCCTAATACAGCGTAATTCCTACGTCCACGATCATTATTCATTGCACTTTTCCCGTCCTCTCCCGTACCCATGAGTCATGACCCACATTACATTCGTCTTCCTGCACGCCTGTATCATCATCACCATGCATTAGAGATCCAGTCTTCCATTCACCTCTTAAATATACGACCTTGGTGGTGTGCTAATAACATTTGCCTTTTTACCCTCTTTTTTTTTTTGGGTTCCGACATCATTGAGAATTCGAAGCTCTGTACGTATGCCAAGGCCATCTTTTTCGTGATTTTGCAATTATTCCATCGATATACAGATCATTCCCACGCCATAAATCTAATCTATCATCGGCAATGGGACCAGAATACGGAATCATCCTTCCCAAGCCAATGGGACTCTTCAACACTTCCATTGAGGCTGTGGCCTGCTCCCTCGGAGTGGTCTATCCACGGCGTAAATGGACCACTGACTGCGAACATAACATACTTAGACATGTTCCGGGATGAAGAGCGGAACATGGTACAATGGAACAATTAGTGAAGGATCTCACTCTGCCCGCCGTCCACCGGATGCTGGGCCGGACACGTTGTATTTTTTCTCCCTTTCCGTAATGGTCTTGATTTCTTCTTTTTCTTCTTACCTCCTCTTGACTTGCCGACTCCAGGAACAAAGGATGATATGATTTATGGGAACGACGACCTGTCAGGAATTTCGAATGGATGCCTCGAGGCCCAAGGCACCTTCGCATGTATGAGGGCTTGCGAGAATTTCGGCGTGAGTGCATACCTACCGTATGCATGCACCGGGCGCGAGATATGCTCCCCATTCTATCATCCAGTCGACCCTCGAAGATCAACCAGTAGGTGGCCCACAATGGCCCTCCAATCGGGGCTTTTCCATTTGCCATACAGTCCCCTCCATAATGCGGTGGGTAACCTGAAAAGTAACTACCAACAACCTTAACGGACTGCTTGGTTAGCGCCAAGCATGAGCTGAGTTTCGAGGACCACATGCTAGTGCTCGTGTTTCGCGATTGAGCTTTCAACTTGCTTATCCTGGAATCGCTCATATCGCTCCCGTGTCTCTACGAGCAATAACAACTTGGGATGCCCTACGGGCCTGTTGTAGCCCTACTGCTTTGACTGATTGAGGAACTCAGGAACTCGTGATCTGATATCGTCCGGCACATCTATCAGAGTCCGAATGCGACTTGCGGCACCTATTCGCAACTCTGATGGTTGTGATCACAGCGTATTTATACATATGCAGATGGTCGTGCCGACCTCCTGTGTCGTGACGTGCCACCAGGTTGACCCTTCTGTGTCCCCATATTACTGTGTGCTGTTGGTGGAGTCATAGAAGGAACTCAAGCAGTTTGGTACAATCGCTTTTATCCGCTAGTGCATCGCGAGATATGGTTTACCTCAATCAGTCCAGCCACCTGATGTGATAAACAAAGACGTCAATCGTCTGACCACGTTCTTTTACTCCAACTCGCTATTCCTGGCATCTCTCTCCCAACCACCTCTAGGCCTTCCGTGGGTATTGGACCTTCCTTTACAAACAACTATGAGACCTTTTTCCGGCGCCCCACTGCCTGATCAGCCCAAGGCCACAGACATAGAATCTAGGATACCCACCGATACCGGCGTGTTCGAGACAACTGTCGAACATGCTCTCCTGAATGTTGGATCTCGGCGTCCATTGAGCTCCGACAGATCTATTGACCGGTCTTGTCGCGGAATCTCATGTCTATCCATAGTGACGTACCTGCGACCTTCTAGCCCGTTTTCACTGCAATTTTTAGCGATGCAGTCATTGGCCAACTGCTGCGATTGGGCCCCAGCATGACGGCGCCGGAGGGATTTATTTTTATGACAATTTGCATAGACGTTGGCTTTCTAGGCCTGGATTGACATGACGAGTCTACAACGTTAACATGGTATCGTAAATACAGGCAACTAAGGTTCTTGAAGAATTTTCACAGGGTTATGTATATATGTAAGATAGTTGTTGTGGAGTTCCTCGATGTGGCTTCCTGCGCCGACGTACCATGATAACCCCGTACCAGATGACAACGCAGAACAGAGGTTCTAGATTGCAATCTCTCCGTTCCATTTCGTCATATTCGTGAAACCCGAAGAGGTGACGATAGCGACCCCCCACCACCATCAACAAGGGGACTTGGTCCGTGCACTACGCGTACTTGACGCGACATGGTCACGTGATTCTACGACCGAAAGCTGCTGTCACCGACCTCAGAATTCTGACTAGAATGTCCGCCAAAATCTCCCCAACGTTACCGACGAGCTGCGGGTATCAATGATGCGAGATTTGGGGTGTGTGCATGCCCACCCTAGTGGAGCATCAGGTATAAAATTCCTCGTCAGCGGGCTCCCTGAGGTGCCGTATTCAACGTGTTTTTCGCTCACGCTGATTGTACTGGCAACAACCGGGTTGATCCTGAGGTTAACGTCAAATCCTCCGTTTGGAGGCCCACACGACTTATGATTGGTCTATTAACCTATTATATGTCGTGGCGGAATGCCGCGACTCACGCCCGCGGGTGACTGGCAATGGCGAAATAATTCGCGTCGAATCACGTGGATCCTCGGACACCTTTTCCGCGATTCCGGATTCCTCAGAATCTCCAATCCCTCCTTCAATCTCCCATCCTCCTCACCCCAATCCACGAACAAAAATGGTCAAAGCTGTTGTCCTTGGAGCTGCTGGTACGCGATCTATGTTTATCCTGTCTTAATAGCGCGCATGCTAAGCGTTTGACAGGCGGTATCGGCCAACCTCTGGCCCTTCTGTTGAAGGCCAATCCGCTTGTGACAGAGGTACGTTTTGCTCCCGTTTCTTCGATCGACACGAGGCTAAGGGTTCCGCGTAGCTGAGTCTCTTCGATATCGTCAACACCCCCGGCGTTGCTGCCGATCTTTCGCACATCTCTACCCCGGCTAAGGTCGAGGGCTACCTTCCTCCTGATGATGGCTTGAAGAAGACACTGACCGGCGCGGACATTGTTGTCATCCCTGCTGGCGTCCCCAGGAAACCCGGTGTACGTTAAACGCCTGCCGATCTATGCCTTTCACTGAATATAACATCTCAATAGATGACAAGGTGATGTTACGTTTTGCTATACGTTCGCTAGCGTGTATTGACGATAAGGACGATCGTGCTCAGAGATGACTTGTTCAAGGCGAGTGATCTCACCTTGGAAAAATTTCAAGCGAAATTGAACCCTTTTCATATTAGATCAACGCTGGAATCGTGAAAGACCTGGCCACCGGAATCGCAATAACCGCCCCCAAGGCATTCGTCCTCGTCATTTCCAACCCTGTCAACTCCACCGTCCCCATCGTTGCTGAAGTTTTCAAGAAGCACGGCGTTTATGACCCAAAGCGGTAGGCAATAAAGTTCTTGCGCGCTACCCAAGAAATGACCCCTGAGTTGCAGAATCTTCGGTGTTACCACCCTTGACGTCGTCCGATCATCCACTTTTGTAGCAGAGATCCTCGGTGACCTCTCTCTGTCCAAGGAAATCGTTGTCCCCGTCGTTGGAGGCCACAGTGGTGTCACTGTACGTTATTTCATGGACTATCACCGGTTTGTCCCTGAGTGTCTCGTCATCGTAGATTGTCCCCCTCCTCTCCCAATCATCTCACCTCCTGCCTACCAGTATCTCTACCCCCGATTACGAAGCTCTCATTAAGCGCATCCAGTTTGGTGGTGACGAAGTCGTCAAGGCGAAGAATGGTGGTGGCTCCGCAACCCTGTCGATGGCGTATGCAGGTGCCGAATTCGCCGCCAAGATCCTCCGTGCCTTCAAGGGCGAGAAAGGCATCGTCGCACCCAGCTTTGTCAGTTTGCAGGCAGACCCTTCTGGTGCCGCTGCTCTCACAAAGGAGCTCGGCCAAGAACTCGAGTTCTTCTCTTCCAACGTTGAATTTGGTGTAAGTGGATTCGAATCCCTTGTTCGTTGAGAGCGCGGGCGGTGTGCTGAGATGCTGGTTTTTGACGCAGACTGAGGGAATCGTGAAGATTCACCCGCTCGGCACGCTCACTGATGCTGAGAAGGCGCTCGTCAAGGCCGCCATCCCCGAGCTTGCTACTAACATCCAGACTGTGGGTCTTTAATATTTGTACCCGTGGAATGGTTTCTGATGTAGAAAATTCTAGGGTACCAAGTACGTCGCGGATGCCTACCAGAAGGAGGACGACGGCCCATCCAAACTTTAAAAGGTTCGATGTCCGGGCAGAGGAAAAATGAATTACATGTATACTAGGGCAAGGCATAGGGACAGATTACGTTGTAGGTAGGCACAATATAAATCACTACATTTTTCCAGAACCTTTAGGCCGTATCAACGTCGACGGGCCGCCCTCAATCGATACTTATATGCCGGTAATTCAGGCTTCAACATATATTTTTAGAATACATCAAGCGAATCTCACGGGAGAAAGCTGCGCAGCTTTCTTCGGCTAAAGCCTCCTGCTGTGTTGTCCATCTGGACAAATCCCTTGCCAGTGATGGGCTCGTAGAATTCATGGACTACGGCAAGTTGGGTGAATATCATACACCGGAGTTTCGAACCAGGCTTCGAAAATTCCGACATAATAATGTAGTCGTTTGAATAGAGATCTTAATCCTTGGAACGACATATGGGGCTGTATCTGCCAGTGGAGAGCTTGGAGTATGTAAATGGTTACGGGAGCGTAATGCAGACGTACGTAGCTTCTCGTGTAATGTTATTGTTTCCATGGGACAAAATTAGTCTTTGTGGTTGAAGCGCCGGCATAGATGGCTCGATATTCCCATCTGCGTAAGTCGCTCGAAGATCGATGTGGGAGACATTGGAATAAAGGAGGTGAGCTTAGCACACGGTGGGACCTGCGTTTCGAAGGTTGTAGTTGACTTCTCTTGCTGCTTGCTTTGTCGGTAGCTGCATGTGCAATGAGCATTCACCCAACGGACCAGGGTGGCGGTGGCTCGGAAGAGTGGGTCTCGGAGATCGGGTGCCGGGTCAGGTGAACAACCGAACACAAGACCCACAACACATGACTCGAAATGTGGCGTGGGAACGGGAGAAGCGTTGATGACTTTTCGAGGTCACAGGGCTTGTGGTCACGACAGTCGTGACCTTCACGTTCCCCCAATTCCCCCTGCCTCCCCCGCCCCCTCCCCCGTCCCTCGTCGACGGCTACAGCAAAGCATCTAGCGCATCGTGCTACACATATAAAGCTGTAAACAGCATAGATCAACAGCAAACGGATCAGCGATTAGCCGCAGCTTTTAAAAATCCACAATTCGCACCACACCACACACCGACAGTCAATTGCTAGGACCAACCACCTATTTCTACCTGAACGACTTTTATCTAGCGTTCGGATACATAAACCAGTCCTAAATCTAACCAAATAAGCCCACAACAATGGCTCCCACTGTCCCCGTCGCCCACGATCCAGCGTTGTCTCATATCGTCGCCAATGCAAACAACCAGCAAGCACCTCAGGGGGCTCCTGGACTTAATCAGAATATACTGGGAACAGACATGTCGCAAATCAGCTCACTCGATCCAAACCAAATCATGACCCTTCTACGAAGTTTGCCTGGTGTGTTTAATAAGGTACGACCTATAACTGCTCCTTTTTTATCTCTACCCCTCTTTCTCCCACCTTCCACCTTACCCGTCACCTTTTTGATTATAATTTCATCCGTCCCCGAGAACTCCTTGATCGTTATTCGACCACACGTGACTATGTCGCGCTCAGAGCACGAGCGTGTCGTGCACAGTCACGGGGGGGCGACGAGCACCCTTTTTTAACTTTTGTACGAAGTCGTTGCTGACTATCGATACAGCTCACCGAAGCAGGAAAGGAGGATGCGGCCCAGACACTCTCGAACCTAGCTCAAGCGCCCTACCCGCCCGGCACCCACCACCAGCTCCCCGTTCAGCAGCACCCCTATCCCGGGCCACAGCATGCTGGGGCAGGAATGCCTGGTATTAATGATCCAGGCCCATCGTCTCACCCCCGTGGTCCACCAAATTTGGGGCAACTCTCAGCGGTAGCTATGTCTGCAGCGCCTGCCTCCGGATCGGCACCAAGGCAGCCGCCTCAGCTTCAAGGCCAAGCTCAAGAGTTGGAGGAGAGCGAGGATGACCGCCGTGCTTCCGGTCAGGCCCCAACCAGCGGAGCATCTACAAAGGAGGGGACAACGTCTTCTACGACAACCCGAGCAAGGGGTGGTCGGAGTGCCACGATGGGCAGTGACGAATGGAGTCGGCAGCGAAAAGATAACCATGCAAGTTTTTATCGTCATTATCTGGAACTATCCACTAACATCGAGTTCCTCAACAGAAAGAGGTTGAGAGAAGACGCCGTGGGAACATCAATGAAGGTATCAACGAGCTCGGGCGGATCGTGCCAAACGGCTCTGGCGAGAAGGCTAAAGGTGCCATCCTCTCCCGCGCTGTGCAATACATCCATCACTTGAAGGAAAATGAGGCACGCAACATTGAGAAGTGGACGCTGGAGAAGCTTCTGATGGATCAAGCCATGGGCGACCTCCAGACTCAGCTCGAGGAGGTCAAGAGGATGTGGGATGAGGAGCGGATGGCCCGGCAACGAGCGGAGAATGAGTTAGAGGTGTTACGAGGCGTGCATCATGCCACCGTCACTGCTGCAGGCTCCGGAGGCCAGAATACACAGCAGAATCAAAATCAGACCCAGAATCAGAACCAAGCTCAAAGCCAGAGCGCCAGCGGAAAAGCTGGAGAGAAGAGGGAAGGGGATGCTGCAGAAGGCTCAGAGGCAGATCGAGATGGGAAGAGACAACGAACGGAATAATAGCCAAACGTGACACCTGGTCTTTGCTTTTTTTTTTTCATCTTCATTGTTTTCTTTTTGATCTCTTTCTCTTTGTTTCGACTGTGCCCTTTCACTGGTGGACTTACCGTCATCTTGTATCCCCTTCCCTCACCCTCTTGTGAATACTCCCCCAGTTGTACATGTGCCAATTGTTGTTCCCTTGTGTCACTTTGCAGGCTGAGCGTTCCCCTTTTTTCACCACCTATGTTTTCCATATGTTTCCTTTCTCTTTTGCGCCCTGTCCATATCAAATGTACATAATGTCATCTGCGGTATTGACCAATGGATCAACGGTTCACACCAGTTCGCCGTCAACAATATCGAGCTGAGGTAATGGTAAGTTAAGAGGGTGTTGGTGCTGAGTAGGAATAGCAACTCAGTGATAGCTGATAGATAGTGGATACTCCAAAGGTGGTGACGGCTGGTGCAGCAACTGTCACCGCCGTTGATGCTATTGAGCTAGTTATAGTGACTATGAGGGAGGAGGTAGATCAGGGGGAAAACTTTCAATGATGATTCGAGCCAGTGTGAAGATCCAAAAAAGTTGAATTGAATATTCCAGACTTTACACACTTGCGTAGTAATAGAGCATATGCTACTACATTTATATCATAGGTATGATATGTATCTACGCATTTTGGGCCAAGTAGTTCAAGGTCGAGGAGGCTAGAAAGGTATTGTTAGGACCAGAGCACGATGTAACCAACGGGCCACGTACGAATGCCGGAGAGGACACCCTTGACGCTCATGCTCTTGAGGGTGGAGCTCATGGTGGCGGGTGAGCTGTTTCCGTTCCTGCCAATCAAGTACGCGATGAGACCGGCAACGTGGGGAGTAGCCTGTTTCAGAACACGTTAGCCAGTGAGACTGAGCGCGCGTCAATGGGCTACGAACCATGGATGTGCCGGAGATGTTGTTGGTCGCCTGGTTAAGATGTGCGTGAACATCGATAAGTGAGATTAATGAGACGGGGTGCTCACGGAGGTGCTGCCGATCCAGGAGCTGATGACGTTCTGGCCGGGAGCGAAGATGTCGACAACAGAGCCGTAGTTGGAGAACGAGGCACGGGCGTCAGCGATAGTGCTTGCACCGACGGTGACGGCGCTGGGTGTTCGGGCGGGAGAGGTGGAGCCTGCGTCGGTGTTGGAGTTGCCTGCGGCGACCTGGAAATATTATCCGTTTAGCTATGATATGTGATCTGAGGTGTGCGATGCTTACGGTGACATGGACGCCGGCGTTGGTGAGCTGGGGTATTGGAATGTTTCAGGTTATGTTTACAGAGCGATGTTAGAAACACTCACAGCAGTAACGGCGTTATCCAAAGCGGTCGAGGCGCCGCCACCAAGGGAGAGAGAAGCGATCGAGGGACGGCCAGAGGCACGCGCGGCGGTGGCGACCCAGTTCAGGCCAGATACACTATAATCAGGTCAGCTTCTGTTGATGGGTCCATGCGAGTACTGTCATCTCACATATCGGCAACACTGCCGGATCTAGTTTAAAGCGGTACGATTAGTGTCTGTGCGGTAATATGCGCATCTTACTCACCCAGCGTCACTGAGAACCTTGACGGCAATGATGTTTGCCGACTTTTACCAGCACCAGCGTGAATCGGAATGTCAGACAAGAGCGTGAGGTAGTACTTTACCTTCGCAACACCAAATTGGCTTCCTGCGGCGGTACCACTGCGTGTGCATTATTTAAGGTCAGACGTGGATACAGCAAAAGGGGAAAACTCACGCGCAGTGGGTACCGTGACCGTTGCCGTCAGCGTTTCTGTAGATTTTTTAGACGGTTCGGGGTAGATGGATATGGAGCGATTACTAACGCGTATCCGCCGAAAGTGGCGCCCCATCGTGCGCGACCACCAAATTGAGACTATCATACAATGAGTTGTCGCTATACGTAAGTGGTACTTGAGGACTTACGTGGGAAGTGTAAACACCTGATCCAGAACCTTTTCAATGCAAAAATATCTTTATAAAAAGGCATTGCTTACCGGTGTCTGTGAAAAGATGGGAATTAGCAGGGGCGAAACTGAACAGCGTCCAAGGGCTTACCAATAATGTAAATATCAACACCCGATCCTGCGGAGGCGTCGTAGGTGTAAGTGTGGGTAAGAGAGCTGTTCGAGTTAGTGATAAAACTGCAAGAGATGAGGGTAACATCCACCTGGGGGATTGGTTGGTTAGTCTAGCGGCCTGGCTCAATCGTGAGAGACCCCAGGGAGCATTGGTTCTATTAGGGAAGTTAGTATGAATTATGACTGCAGTCAAAGGCATTATTCATACTGCGTGACCATGGTGTGCATGATTCCATCTTCAGAGACGTATTCAACGTCGGGGGACGCGCGGAGGGCGTTGAGGGTCTCGTCATCGAGAGTTCCTTGAAGGTGCGAAACATCAGATGAATGAAGTATGTGAAATTTAGCTAGCACGTACCAGCAAAGCCATTGAGGAGCTTCCAGTCGTGGGTGACGGCTGAGCCGCCTTTCAGCTGGCCGAGAACGGTGGACTTGGACGCGCCATCCTTGAGCTTGACGATGTATTTTCCGGAAGTCTTGCCGCTGAACTTCTCGACGGTGCGAAGATTAGTTGGGGTTGCGAAAACAGGTGCGGCGAGCGCGATAGCAGCTAGGACGGCGGTGAAGAAACGCATGGCTTTTCTGACTCGAGAGAAGGAAGCGGAGCTAAACAGGGCACTTGAGGAAAGTGTAAAGAATTGTAGAGTTCAGAAAGAACCTTTTATACCTCAAGCTCGCCTATTGAGCACGTTGTTTGTCGAAGAACGCATGCGGTAGACTTTAGGTCGTGTGTCCCGAGAATTATCTTGGTTTCATTTTTTTCTGAACAAAGGTCGCATGAGGGAGTCCAAGAAGCCTGTCGTCCGTCGAGTTCCATGTGCTGTATCGCATGGAACGTACAGTCCATCCACGATAAGACAAAGGGCTTTAGTCGCGCCCCGCTGATGCAATCGCACGGATATTTCGCCATAAATGGGGAATCGACGGAATGCCCTGCACCGTGCGCACAGTTCCGGGCGCGTGACTATGCATTCAGCCTCCCTACTGTTATCTTCATGACCCGCGCGATGATAGCGCTCACGACTAGAGAGATATCCCATCACAAATGCGAGCTCACATGCTGGAAACCGGAATCGCTTTGGAAAAGGTACGATCTTTTCAAAGGATGCAGTGTCGAATACGATCGCGTGGTGAAGTTGGTTCTACGACATCCTTTGCCGCTTTGTGCCCGATATCGCAATATTTGTCTTGGTAGGCGAATCGGAGTAGGACGTCGACATAACTGTTTGCCAAGTCACCATGAGTAACAATGACATGTAAATGGTATACTCGTCACTTACGCCACATAGTAAAGATGGTTAACGACTCACTTCTGATAAAATGCCTAACCATTGAAGACCTGTATTCTGACCGCCCTAAGGCAGCTTTGTTTGGAATAAACTCATAGTTGTTGAGTATCGGAATGGCCTTGGCATTTAGCCGAAAAAGGGTGTTCATCAAGCACGTCATGACTTTAAGAATGAGCCCAAGACATCCAGCCCGTTACTATGGATTGTTGTCCAAGAAAAACACTCTGCACTCGTGACTGCCTCAGATTAACGTGTCATGATATGGCCACATGAAGTAGCAAGACCCGACTTCAACGTTCTTTCCGACTAGTGTCCCCATGTTGTCTCGAAACATGGCGGTACGGATCTCGTAACATGTCTTGAGAGCGCCAAAACTATATCAATGAAAACTGCCCTGATATTCCGTCCAGGATAGGTTTGTAGTCGTCCGGGAGTAGTATATGTGTGAGTCGTGCGAGCACGAAGTAGGCATGTGAGGAAAGCGACATACAAGAAACGCGAGGTATTGAGAGCGAATTGAGGCTTGGAGGGACGTCCAAGGATCAGGTCAGTAATCAGAGCTTCTGGGCCCGACGTGTTGCGATTAAGAGGCGTAAAGGATGAGTGTTTTCGTCATTAGGTGTTCACGTTACTTTTGAAAATAACTTTCAAAGGCCAGATTCTCGAACTGTAATCCATTTGGAAGGCTAGCCAGGAACATTAAGTTCGTTCCGTCAGAATTTTGATATTTATTCGAACGCAAGAATGACCTTACCTCGCTGTATCGCGTGATGAAACTGAACTGAAGTTGAGCATTGGCACATGCGAGATTGGATCATTGCTTTGACCACTTTCTGCCATTTCAATAATACGACTTTAGACCGTAGATGATCCTGAGGAATCGTCACGTTGAGCGAATCTGAGGGTAAGTTGAATGGCAAGTTGAGCTTGAGTTCTGCCTCGGTCCGACCGGAGCCTATCGTTCCGCCTGTTCACGTGACGACGGATCTTTGAAAGGGTTTTGGCGCTTTTTGAAGTTTGACAGGAGCTTCGAATTCAACCGATGTTCATCATAGAAAGTGCGAGATCCTCGCTCCGATTCTCCACTACATACCACAACGATCCATATAGTTCATGTAGACTTGCTCCGTCCTGTATCCCCACCAATTGCAAGTTGGATTATTTGCGAACGTACCTGGGTGAATCATTCTCAAATTACCGTCACTGTCTTTTTCAACGTCGGCCGCCCTTGCTCGCCACCTCCCCGTCTGACACACATAGATGGTTATGAAACCATTACATTTCGCTTCGCGCTTCGAGGTATATTAACTAGAAAAATACGTCACCCGGGTTTATGTCGTATCTTATGATAATGGATGAGCGGAGTGCGTGGACATAACGTTAGAAAGAAAGAAAGAAAGAAAGAAAGGACCATTGTCGTGTATCATCATGTGGCCTGTCGGGGTTCGCGACTCCTGAGCGCTACCGCTCGCCTTGCGTCCTCACTTCAACTTCTCTGTTACTTGTGTGTACAGGTGTAAATATATCATTCATTTTATGAGTCTGATTCGCAAGTCCTCCCGACGCTCACAGTTTACCTTTGACTGAGAACTGAACGAGTAGCAATACATCTTTTAACGACAGCGTAAACGAATCTGGAATGCCATCTTCAATATTCTAACTTTAACGTACTAAGGGAAATCAGATCAAGTCAGAAATGCGACCGTGCTGGTCACGACGAGCATTGAGCTTGCTACGGAGACCGTTTGCCTCCGGGGACTTGAAGACTATGTGCAAGCGCGGTAAATATGCCGCACCCCTCTTACGGAATATGGTAGTCTGTCCGTCGCCGAGCGATCTTCGTCTGAACTTGAAAAGAAGGTGTATTGACAGTGGTTTACACGGATGTCTCCCCTTGGGCAGATTTCGGTGAATGGTTTTACGTATAGAACAAGTACGAGTTCACAAGCTGTATAGACATTTGTGTGGTACATATGCGAATCCGAAGTCGCGGTTAACAGGAAAGATGATAGTGCTTTAGGCTATTCCAATCAACGTGTACTGGCTTAAAAATCCTCTCCATGCAGTTGTTTAATAACCGAAAACCATAACTTCACGAGGCAACGATCATGACGCGACTTTTTGGCAAAGAAAATCGACGTTGGTAGTCTTCGAAACCTAGAACAATGCGACTTATTTCGAAACAAAAACTCTCTTGTCCGGTCAACTCAAGTCCTTATGTGTTCTATGTCGCCGACGTTTTTGAGAGCTACGCTGCATTGTAGCCCCGTATAGACATCTTCCGCAAATATTAGCATGCTCCTTCTATCCACAAACATCGGCTTGAACAACTTGGGTAGTTCGGGTGAGGCTTAGGTAAACCGGCAAGGCGGAAGGGGAGACATATACAGTCAGGGTATTCGACTGAAGAGTACCTTCGTTTGTGAGATTGGGATGGGAGGGTCCACCAGCTTGGTCGCAGTCGCCGACTCTGAGTGATTCGTCAATGCAGCCAGTGGTGTATGGACCCCAGTTTCTATAATCAACGACGCGGCGGATGTCCGACGAATACCCGCGTTCACGCAAGACCGAGAATAAAATATCCAGTAGAGACACGCTGTGAATAATATCCTTGATATGGGCATACTTTTGGTCCTCACTGATGAATTACATCATAACGCTGAAAACAAATACGGCATTAAGGGATTCAGCCAAATTCTGCAGAAGATCAGGCACAAACTGGTGCAGGTTAAAGTACATCATCGTGCTTCAGCAGGATGGGCGGAAGGGCCAGATTGACACGTTCAGGAGAGTTGGAGTTACAACTTGAGGAGAAGAGGACGGGATATTAAGAGCCCCACCGTCGGGTCGCGTCACAAGTGGCCTGCGGGTGTCGGGTGTTTAGAGTGCGGGAGCCACAATCGTATATGTAGACAAGAAGGTGAATTCGCTTATCAAACGTCCATGAGAAGGCTGATGCTGCTGTGACAAAGTAAGTCATTTTCCTATTCGCTCTGAAGAAGTTGGAAATACTGCACGGGGAATCCCGGTACCAATTATATACGTGAAGACATTGAGGCGGGTCTGTGCGATGAGCAGCCTGGAGAAATTCATGGCAGGAAAGAACACCGATGAGGTCACCATTCCATTAATCTCAATTCGAACCTCGGTTGAAGGGCCAAACTCGAATGTGAGCACAATGGCGCTTCTTGAACTGTCAGGATGAAGGGAGGCTCCGGTAGAGAAGTGGAATATTTGTAGAAATTTTTGAACCCCATGATTAAGTGTCGAATCACTATTATTATCAGTGTATTCTACATACCATCAAGCGTTGTGCATAAACCAGGTTACTCTTACGAGCAGTTGTTCTTTGTCGACACCAAAATCAGAAATACTTTCGGACATCTGCAAAGGGTAGTCGAACAGTATTGGTTGCTGGAGTAGAGTGACCCCGTGAGGTCCGTTTCCTTTGGCTGGACACGGTCGTGCATACGAAATCGTTGGCCTCTCCATGAATTCGTCAGTTTTTCAGGGATGTATGTCACAGCTTCTCTGCCGCTCTGCATAGTAAACAAAGGATGGATCATTAAGGAATAAAATGCAGAAGTTGACACACCTTACAGTCTATTTCCCATTTGCGATCGGAAGAGTAAAGGGCTGTGCGATATAAAATGGTGATTTGGAAGTAGACCTATTAATTTAAACAAAAAATCAGCCTTTTGTGGAATATTATAAGACTGGGGGTACAGATTTAGATGTAGCGGTGTCCGTATGACATTCAATGAGTGATTTGGCCATCATTGGTCGGTTCGTAGTCTGTAGAGCTGCTCGATCTGAGTCGCTCAGGCATTTCGAATTGCACGTGGTTTGTGGCTGTGCTATAATGATGGTGTGTATTTGGCATACGTGTCTTGACGTCACCTGGCAATCAATTTCAGCTGCGCCTCGCACAGGCTAGTGTCTTTCACTTCTCTTCCTTCCTACCACAATGACTGTCTAGTATGCCGTTTTCTATGTTTTCTACAGCGCATTATACTAATTCCTGATACAGTTACTCACTCACGTTCATGCTGCTCGCAGCGGAGGTAGTTTGGTCGCGATACACGGTTTCTTTCATCCTGACGTTTTCTGTAGATGGTTACGTTCTGCCTCCTCGTGGCACCACTTCCACACAAGCTTCGTAAAAAGCTGTTCCATTTTCTGTCAGAGTCGTATTTCGTGGCGAAGGTCGCATACGCCCTCAAAATTTCTTTCATGTGTGTCGCGCTCCACGTGCACTACCGTACCTCTGTACTCATATCAATGATGCAGATTTGTGGCTATCTTGTTTGTCGACGCGCTCCAGCGTATGTTCCGTGTGACCGCTGAATCAGACCTCGCAAAATCGGGACAGGGAGGAGCTACCGACGTGCGGACAGAAACTAACCTCGCAGCCAGGAAATTCTAGTATGTTTTAACACCCGATTCATTCCGAGACTCTGGCTTATGATATACCTTTAGTTCTCAAAGAAATACTTACCTCACCGGATTTACCCTCTTCCTCTCCCTTGTCCTTACCAGGACCTTCTACATCCTTCTTGACCTTGTTCAAACTCAAGAACGATACGCCGAGCTGAAAAAACAGGTCAGTGTACTCCTATCTACAACGAATATATCTCACGGTTCCCGTCTATCTAGGCATCTGGCAAAGCTAATGGACAGAACGATGACGACAAGAAGCAGATAGCAGAGCTGAAGAAACAGGTTGCGACTTTGGAGGCGAAGGATAGGGATTTTGGTACGGCTTCCCAATTATCCACCTTTGCTGCTGTCTTATCATGTCCTTTGCAGAAACCCTCAAAAAACAAGCTTCCCAACAAGCTGCCGAGTTTGATCGCCTCGCTAGCAAATACAATGAGGCCACAGGAAGCGTCAGCAACAAGCGCTCCGACTGAGCTGTCTCGACGTAGTGAATTTGGCCTGAGCTCGGTCAGAAATATGGACTCTTATAACAATCTCGGGCAATTATCTTGGGCTTTCGATTGGTATTGCGTTGTGTTCTGTTAAGGTTGCTTTTTGAGTATTTCCATCATTTGGTATGAAGCTCGTCTGTATAAAGCTCTGTTAATGGCACAACGAAGTACTATCCCAAGTCTCACTTTTGACCTTCCAGAATGTAGCATCAAATTATTTTAAGTAACCTTGATAGTGCTCTTGTTTGGAACTCGGCAATACTTCCACTCAATAGTCCTGGCGTGTTGGTGGTCGAAAGGCAAGAGAGAACATTAAACCCGTTAAATTTTAAAACATAAGAGTTATGCTACACAAGCAACAGATAATCTCGATCTGTTCTAGCCACTGCCTGTAAGGCTTCAAAAGCCTGAGGGAATTTTTGGCACTTCGTTATAGAGTGCCTCTTGGTCACTCCCACTACGCTGCAAATTGATGACGGGGCGGAACGAAACAGTGGTTTGCCCCACTGTTTTGCGCCAACCATCCTCAGTAGGGTGAACCGGCTCAGAATCTGTCAAGAAAGAACGTTAGAGAATTAGAGGAAAAACCAAAGTCAAAAAGGGGACGCACCCGGAGAGATGTGCTCAGCCGCAACCAACGCAGAATGTCCCAGGACTAGCCTTCCGACGGCCGTGTGGTTGAGGAAATCGCGGATACGAGAGATTGTGAGCATGCCAAAGAGAAGGACGATGGCCGACCCTATAAATGATGGCGCCCAGATCAGGAAGAGCACCAGCAGCGGTATGCCATACTTGAGGTCATACGTCACTGAAGGCCCCAGGCTTGCAACAGCAAGTGTGGAATGGCTCTCTGATCCGACTAAGCTATTAGCAACGATGTCGGTCCAGATGAGGTTGCGGATCTGGGCATGCCCAAGCTCTGGGTTCTTGGCGAGGAGAGACCGCCATTTGGTCAACAGCGCATAATTATCCTTGCCACTGTAAGGAAGGTCGCTGCTGGTATCGTATACGTCATTCCAAGCGATGGCAGGGACGGTAGATGGCTGGCCCGAAACGGAAACACCCCAAATGTCTGCGCCTCCCGCCGGCACATAGAGCCCAGTACTACGGGTTGTCCACAACGAAGGATCCGACTCGTATTTATCTGCGACGTGCCCCCAGAAGAGGTTAACGTCAGTGATTTTCAGATCGGTCTTCTCAACCGCCCACAACACAGGCGTAGTGCTCGGCTTCCGTGTGATCTGGAGGTTACTGAGTTCCTTCGTAGAGTTGACACTAAAGGTCATTGTTTGGATGCTTGCACGAGTCGCACTTGCACAAGCGTGGAGGGTCTGCGACCACGTCGAATTGATAGAAGGAATCCTCTCATCTCCACCATCCGTTCGTCGAGCCGGTGAGGCGAACATCCCGCACTGAACCGCGACATTAGAAATGTTCGCATTGTCAGCACCACCAAACCCTTTACACGATATGTCCAGACTGCTGGTAGTGGTGTTCGATAGGAACTTCAAATCAATAGTGGACATATCCCCTACACGGAAAAAAGTGCTGCTGCGATTCAAGGGATATGGTTTCCCAATATAACTTTGGTTCCGAGTTAAATTGTTGAATCCCATCATCGTGTAAAAGTTGCTGAGAACAGCCCCTTTATACGCGTGGTCGTAGAGATTAATGTTCTGCCCATCTAGCGACATCGATGGATACACGGTGGTGAGGTTCGCAAAGCCGCCACGGTCGGTGAGGTTGAACTGATCAGTGGAGTATTCGTCCTTAAGGATGTAATCGACTGTTAAGTTGGTGTCGACACAAGTTGTGACAGGCTCCAGCCATAACGTGTCCTGAGACCACGTAGCACCTTCCTTTAAGGAGGGAATGGTATGGTTCAGGAGGCCGATGCCAGGGGAATCACCCATATCAACAATCACTCCTTCAGCACCAAAGATCCCTTCACGGAGGACCATTGACTGCACTAAGCCAACCTGGCCCTTTGTCACCGAAAAGTTGTACCCTGCCTCGCTGGTAAAATAACGCCGATATTGCATATCGAATGGGCCGTGAGGGGTACTCGTAAATGTTTCGTAGACAGGGGGGTATTTCTGTCCTGTTCATGGTTTCGGCGGTGTTTCCAGGACAGATGACGGGTGAGAATGCCCCACATATACGACTGTACTTGAAGTCCTGACGGGGCGAGGTCGCCAGGCCAAGCGGTGAGCTATCTGCAACGAAGGCTGCATCTACGGAACGAAAGTTGGAACGGACGGGAGGACCTTCTTTGAGGCCAAGAGGGGTAACGATCCCACATATGGCAACGAGCAGGGCGCTGATAAGGGATAATGTGGAAAAGAAGTTGACGCGAGTGCTAGCATGTGTGCGGCCGCTGGGTAGGATGGTTGCCCAGAGAGAGGTATGAACCTGCCTAGCGGCTACGCTCCAACTGTTGGCAGAATTGATTGGTGGGAGGAAGTAAAGTAGGAGGGCGACTAATGCGAGACCGAGTGAGTATTGGAGGAAGGTGATGATGGCATTGATAATGGTGGCAGCCTGGGCGACAGTGATGTTTCCAATCACTATAGCCATGGAGGCGGGGAAAAAAGAGAGGATCCGGTGAGCAAGAGAATGTTGTTTCAATTCAAAAGAGAGGGAATATATTGGGAGCCAACCTTAGCCAACCTGAAGAATAACAACTAGATCTGATGATAATAATCTGGTAAAGCAGACGGCGATCTGAAAACTCTATTCACCATGTTGCGCAACCCTTCAATGATCTCGCACGATTCTCGGGATCCCTGGAAGGAAAAAGAAACGTAGAGCGGAGTCACAGTTTTGACATAAAATGCTTTAACCGAGGCGGCTGAGTGGTCTAAGTCTTTACTTGATTTTAATGTTCAAACTGCACTCCGCTTGTGCAATTTTACGAGGGGCCTATCGTCCTAGATATGGACGTTAACTTCGAAAAAAGACGCGGTACGCGATAAAGATGCAACCAACCTCAAAATACTCATGTGTCGACGCATTCGTCCCTTGTTGCCAAGTTTTATTGAGCGTTTCCCAGATAATATTGCAATGTGCACTTGAGCCTTGGCAGATCTAATTTATCGTGAAATAATGGTTAAACCGGGGGCCCAAAATAGCCATTAGCGAAGATTGACCCACCACCTCCTATTCCCGCTTCCATACGGTCAATGGGCGAGCTGCTGGGGCTTCCAGGGGTATTAACACTAACCCTCGTGTTGGCGTTGGGCGGCGGAAGGCTAATTTACCCATCCTAGACCAAACCTGTCCGTAACAGAGGAGAACAGAGAGCCGAATAACTAGAAGTTCATTTGCCAAAGCACGTTTTCCGACTCAGGGTTTCAGACGACCACTCCATGCATAACTGAACGAGCGTTGCAGACTGTAGACTTGGAGTAGCGATTGCGCGCAGATTGTGCGGAGGTCGGTTGTACTTGTGGGGCCCGCTTGACGGGCGCAAACCTTGGGCAGCAACGTAGCGTCATTATGAGTCACCTCTGTCGGCAAATGTCCTCGTATGTTGTCCCTACGAATACGAGGGATGGCCCTGGAGCGCCAACACATCAGCTTCTACGTCAAATTAGAATAAAAGCCGTCCAACCTCTATTTCGAAAAAAGAGCGCCGAAAAGATTTTTGGATGGAAACCAATCAACACGTGGCATGTCCGTTGTATCGCTTCGTGTCTAGGAATTTGGAACCTCTGGACGAAATTTACTAATAAATTAACGAGTCGGTCCGGTTAACGTACGAGGCGTGCTTTCTCCACGCGCAGGAAACTGATAAGACAGCCCGTAGTAAAGATTATGAACTTGAAGACAGCTTGAACGTCTATTGCCAGTGTATAAGGCAGCCCAGCCGATGTTTTGGTACCATAATCATTTTTGAAGTTTGGTAAATATGGGCTTTCCTATGCCTGCCAAATTCCTGGCAGCTGTACATGTGTTTGTGAGCGAGCTCCGAGATGCTTGCTGCGAATATGAGATGGTGGTGGTGAACAAGTCCAGAAATGCTGCGGAGTACGTAGTATGGTTGCTGAACTCCAGAGTACCGTACCTAGTGGCAACTTGGTGGTCGGATCTACAGGGCGATGCTTCGACATACAAACTTAGCCATAGAGGGCGCTTTAGACCGCAAAAATATTTGGTCCTATCGGGAGTTTCACTTTAAGTCATTGTTGAGTCCCAATTAAGAACAAAACGTTACAAAAGAAATCAACCCTGATTTATTGCTCTAAATTTAAATTTTAGGTGAAGCCCCTATTCACACATTTATGGACTAGAAGATCTCTGTGTAGTGCAGTACCAGTTGCAACGGTGGGCTTACAAAGTATATTTTCATATTATCTAATCCAGAAATCTCCAGAACCGTTTATATCCAAGACCATCGTATTTTTCACCGATAATCGCTCTGACCGGAGTTGGCAAGGCTCATAGCTGTTGCACAGGCTCAACCATGACAACATTCACACCACCAGAGGTCGAACTGAGAGAAGCCCTTGTGTCACTAAAATTCCACAATCCTGGACTAGGGATCGCGAAGACCCATGCTCTCCTCCTCGCGTCGTATCCTTCGTGGGCCGTCAGCGAGAAGCGTGTACGGAAAATTCTCCAAAGCGAAGGGCTTGTCCTGTGTGGGACGCCAGTTCCAGCATCTGGAAGCGGCACTCCAGCCGTCTACCCGTCGTCTCGAGTCATCCTAAATTTCGATGTGAACAAATGGACTCCAAAGGTCCAGGTACAGTATTTCGACCAGAAGAAAGGAAAAGGACTGGTGGCAACGAAGGACATTGCAGAGGGAGAAATAATATGGAAAGAGGATCCATTTGTACTCGCTCCGGAGTGGTTCGTCCCCTGTATTTAATCGACCGTATTCGTTGTTCAGATAACCACAGGGAATTATTTGACATGCAGTTAACCTCCACTGCTTGTGGGTTCTGTAGCACCCTCCTTGACATCTCCTCACCTCTTATGATTTCGTGTCCTGCTTCGGCGGCGTCATCGTCCCACTGCCCTATCCGGTTTTGCAATCGATTGTGTCTTGCCCGTTCATCGCACCACCACCCACTTCTCTGTTGCGCTGCAAATCCTGCTTCCGTTCCAATTCTAAAGTGGGCTCGCGAAACGCAATGGATGGCGCTTCACGCACTAGTGCAATGCACCTCCCGTATCCTATTGGCAAATCAGCACGAGAAACTAGAAGAGGACTGGAAGGTTGTTCGTGGTCTTGCGGAGCTCGGTCTTGAAGAGCGATTCAAATATAGTTTCGGATCGTGAGTATCACACAGTCCATCCGTGTATAACTCTGACCGATCGGCCGATTGAGAAGAGGCGGCCACCCGGAGCCCGATAGAGTTGCTTGGAAAAAAGCTCATATATTGTTCCTTCAGGCGTTTTCTGAGCCTCAGAACCCTACCGAGAAGAGGAAATTATACAGGATTCTGAAGAAACCTTTGGGACCAGAGCTGGCAAGAGAGTTATTTGATTATGAAGCGGGGTTTTTGAAAGGATTGGGAAGAATGAGCCTAAGTGAGTTGCTCGAATCCATGCGCCGAGAGTGTCCTGGATCTCAATCTGACGACACATACCCTGAATAGATCTAGAAGCGCACGGCGGGTTATATGCTCTTCACTCTCATCTAAATCATTCATGTTCGCCCAACGTCTCCGTGAGGCACTTGGATCAGCGCACCGCCCTGTCCCGGATAACCATAATCGCTAAGGGCCCAATTAAGGTTGGGGAAGAATTGCTTGTGACATATGTCAATCCGGAAATGCACCTCAAGGCTCGAAGGAACGAACTCGAAGCGTGGGGCTTTGGGATCTGTCAATGTCAGAGATGTGTTGTGGAGGCACAAGATTACAAAGAAAATGAGACCGGGGAATTAGGAAGTCATGCAGACCTTGAGATTGAACTGAAGGCTGGACTGGGGATAATATGATGGAGGTTATGAGTACCCACGCTAGTGCGCCAATTCAAATTTGCTCAAACAATTCATCGACCAGGCCCTGTTGGAGATGTCATTCGTGGCCGCGTACAACCCAAAGGACTCGGCGATGGTCGTGAAGATACTTTTGTCGATGACCGTGACCTATTGGATGTGGTACGTATTCAGTTTCTGCTCGCCAGTGCTGGCCTAAGGTCCTTGTCGGCCAAGGCTGATATTTACTGTTATTGAGGCGTGCTGATGCCGGACCCCACTTCGTAAAACCAAACTACACATAGTTTACAGACCGCAAGTGTTCTACACGGGAAGCGAGCCTAAACGGCGATCCAGGCATAATGCATAAAGTGTGTAGGACTCAAAAAAGCAAGCGTTTAAAGCAGCAGTCAACTCAACACGTGATCATGACCGAAAGACGCCCAATATCTCGTACTGGTAGCGACATAAAACCATGGTGCCAGGCCTTCAGGCCCGAACCACTTCATCGCCTTCGCATACATATAGGTCGTGCACCTCCAATCCTGGGTATTTCCATACCATGAGAGCTTGCCGACAGTTCTCTTCCACGCGTCCCGGTCAGGGAATACGGACCTACTGACCTGCCTTCGCACAGGGGGCGCACAGTAGTCGGGCAACCATTACGGACGATCTAGTGACAATGGACCGGACTCTGATGCCTTACTTTCCCGAAATATTGTTGTGCGCATCCTGGGTTACATGTGAGCCAGGTTATTCCTAGATCGGGGGACCAGCAGAAATCATCGAGATCAACCCCGGTAGAAATACATAATTCTGAGTCTCTTTACAGTCCCCTCTCTCCAATACTCCGTGAACACCGCGGGAATTATGCGTTCGTCGTTTTTAACCCTGTTAACATGGGGTATGTGTCGCGGACTCGATTCTTACCCATACGCTGAGCGGCTATTTTGTACCGGCTCCCTTGCCAGAAGTCAATGTAGCCGCTCTTCTAACCAGTAAGTTCTGTGGATACGAAAAATTCGATAAGCATGAGTCTAGCTGTATGATGCCAAGCTAACCTTCGTCAGGCCTTCTGCGTGGTGGTCCTTAACACATACCCAGAACGCTAGCCATGGAGCGTACATCGGGCGAGATGGTAGAGGTAGATTCAAGCATGACCAGACCTGCCGCAATGAATTCTGCGTGAATAGTGGGTCAACCGGCCACGGCAGCTATCTCCATCGCTTAATCGTTCTTGGACCGGGGACGCTTCCACGGCAGGAAGGTTTCGTGAGAAAACGTATCTGGGGATATTGCTTTTACAGAATCGAAATCCTCCCTCTTCAGGCTGAAACACATGTTAACACATGCCACGAATTACGCCGTCGATCTTGTGAGAACAATGCCACTCCTCCACATCCCCATCACGCTAACACAAATTTCCAGAGTAGCTCGGCTCGCAATGTCGTATATGCCCTCTCTGTTTGGTTTATTTTTAGACGCGTCATGTTGGGTCTGTCTTCCTCGAAGGTCCCGTGCAGCTGATGGGCTTCTCAGATGTCTTGGAACCTAGTTGTACATGTGCTGTAGTGTTCATACATGAGAAGCCACATACAGGTAAGGGAGTCGCGTCGGACTGGGACATACTTGGCTGGCGCCCCGAAGGCTGGACGGAATGCATTTGCAGGTGTCGGGCGAGAGTGAATGTCCGCGAAGTAATTTCACGGGCGTTTTCCTGCAAGCATTACAGGGAACCAGTTTCGGAAATCCAGCACTCCCGTCCCAGGTCCGACCCCGCCCCTCCGTCTGGAAGTAT
Organism: Collybia mongolica; assembly: GCA_013420905.1. Taxonomy (NCBI): domain Eukaryota; kingdom Fungi; phylum Basidiomycota; class Agaricomycetes; order Agaricales; family Clitocybaceae; genus Collybia; species Collybia mongolica. The sequence continues at coordinate 1,754,072 of JAAXNY010000011.1, forward strand.
GATATACGGCTTGAGTGATTTCAAACACCACTTATGCCTCCAATTCTAACCCGGGGGATGCCTCGCCCTCCGACTGGCTACTGGGTCGCGGTACCATCATTCCCCTGTTCGTAGCGATGCGCCATTTCAAACGTGATAGAAGGGTTAGTAACCCGGGTTCGGAATATTATCCGAGTCGACATCCCAAATGCAAGCTCGTCGTCGCCATTAGTGGTGTTATATTGCTTCAAATTGAGTGTCAGGCGTCCTATCATAGTTGTCGTGATGCTAACCAGGCCCGCGACTTTTAAGGGAAAATGCCGAAGTATTGGCTTATAGATCAGTACTCACCATGCGGACCAGCTAACATCAAGGGCGTTAGTCAAGAGAACCTGTACATGTAAATGGGGACTGACGTCTCTAACGATGTAAAGTCACTTTCTCGAACAACCTAAGCATGACAACCTTCAGCGAAAGAATACTTCATACAATAATTTCCGACTTACACTGTTGTGCTTCGCCTCGAAGGCAGCCCGGGCTAGGACCCATGCAAGGTTGCTCGCAAACACAACAAAAAAATATAGTGTTCCGTCTCTGATAATCAGCTGGACCAGCGGCATTTGATTTCGATAACGACCCGAACGTCGATAGAGGCCCACAGTCAAAAGGATTCCAACGATGGCATCAAATACCACCGCGGGGACAACAAACCACACACCTGACGACGGCCTAAGAAGCCCCATGAACTTGAACAGATCTTCCCGAGAGAACATAAATTGAACGTACTCTATAAATAAAATCTTTGATATGTTGCCAACTGACAAAAAGAGTGACGCTGTTTATGAAAAGGGCTTGAGTCAAGGCATTAAGCGCAACCATCAATATGCACCTTGATAGGCAAAAAAGCTCATCGTAGACAGGTGGGCAATCCATAGGAACATCAGAAGTACAAGGATAGGTTTGTTGCCACCATAAACGGCGGAGACTCTGCAAGGAGCAAGGAACACATCTTCGTTAACGAAATTTTAAGTGGATAATATCCACTAACCTCAGAATCAACATAAGCTCTGCAATCAACATAGAAACAATGGTCAAAAGAACCAGAACAAGGACTGGATGGCTAGATGTTGGAAATATGGTAAGTCGGTCTAACTGATGTGCGAGGAGATGATAAGCTGACAACTGTTAACCGGCAATTTGCCTGATTAGCTCGTATTGATATGTTTAAGATAGATTCCTTACATTTGTGTCCTCGCCCTGCATAGCACCATCAACCGTAGTCATTGGGACCAAAGTGACCCCAAGCACATATATGACCATCGCTATCAGCGTAAAGTACCTGTTTATGAGAAAGAGAACATCGACTGATTGGCCTTAAGAGAAGCGTTCCGGCTTGAAACATGAAGGCGTCACTCACTGATTGTCATTCTCCTCCTCCATACGTAGTTGATCTAGACAAGCGTTTAGCCCCCACGATATTTAAATGGTGCAGTGGAGACACGACCTCATCCCCGATAGTCAAAACGTGGTCGAACAGGAGGACAACGAAGGATACAAGGGTCGTATTCTGGAGAAGAAATCAGCATACGTAAGGGCATGACAACAAAAAGCGGAGCTGGCTCACAAGTACCAGTCGGCTGCATACAAGTATGAATTCATTGGTAAAATATACGAGACATGTCAAAAGTGTATACGTACTCTGTCCAGAAACGCTCTACAAGCCTGGGGTCACCCATGGCTCAAATAGGGCGCACACTTTCCTGCTCTGAAGGCGAAAGGGTTGTTTATGGAAGAAAACAGCAGCTTGACACTGTAGGGAAGGCGCTGATATATACCCATGTACAGAATCATCGTCGGCTCGGGTCTGTCAGTCAAAATTGATCCCATGATCACTATATTCACTTAAGCAAATCCCATCTGGCGTAATCCGGACAGGTAACAACGCGTAGCTCCACATATACCACCAGCGAACCCCGATCTTTCATTCATTTTCGGTTCTAATGTCGTCATCCTGATACCCAGTCCTGCCTTCTGAGCTTTCGTTATCTTCGGAAGGGAGTGATGCTAAATGCTATCCTTGCGCTATGCTAGTCAGAATGTGGGTCAGTTTAGAAGTAGAGGAATCTATCCCAGGTTACCAGCCTCGCGGGTCTGTGTCCCCGAGTTCCGGCAGCGTGGACGAGAACGTCCGCGGCCCGGCTGTCATAGGTTTATAGCTGAGTTTGTAAATTGCGGAGGCGGAGGGTAGGTATAGAATTGGGTTCTTATCACCTTTTTAAGTGAGTTTATGATAATTCATCGGTCATGTTGATGGGTTTCTCAGTGCCCCTTTAGTACGTATGCCACACCGCATAAATGTACCCATTGATTGTGGAGACCGAATAAAAAGCCTAGGATTGGTTTCAATTTGCTATAAAACACATATAACAAGATCCTCAAGAATTGTGAACTCACTAATCTTAGAATCAACATTGCCTCCACCACGGCTAACCTATACAGAAATCGAGACGACGGCAGGCAAGAAAAACTGGAGATAGGTTAATTCGGTTATGTCGAGGTATCGTAACATCGACAACTCTGTTGGTGTCATAAGTTGCAACAACCTAGGGTCAATCCATTTAGCCTTGTTAACACCGCGGTGTACCAAATAGGTATGCCCACACTCCTACATCGGTAGTGTCAGTTCGGTGTGGGAGCCGATTGTAGAAGATTCAAACACTATTCGAACATGTTTCTTGGAGACATACATCTTGTCATCAGCTACTTCCAAACAAGCTCTACCTTAGAGCATAGATAAGCAGAAACTTTGATACAACTTACTTCATTTGCAATTGTCAGGATAAGGCGGAGAAACAAAGCAAATGAAATGGTAAGAGATAGCTATTTCTGGATGTTAGTGTAATATTGAAAAAAAAAAAATCCGGTCTCACTTTTAACCAAGTGCTGAAGTAAATGATACGAATGTTCGTGACGACAAGGATAACGCAAGGAACAACCAACTCACCTAACCCAACTAGTCTAGGCAAACGTCCACGACGAATATAACTGGATTTCTGGCCAATGGTTTGAAACTTCCTGACATATTCCGAAGGGACATTGATGGCAACGGTTATTGAAGGAGCTTCTGTATTAATTAATACTCGTGTTCGTTCCCTAACTATTATGATCCTCTTGTGCAAGTCGGATTCGAGACATCCTTTTAGCGGTTTGTATAACTCCACTTGCCAGCACACGGAAACAACATGGAAGTCCAGAGTCGCTTCCGTGGGTGCCTCTATCCCCAGGCCGCATCCCGAGCCTTGCGCCGGGGCCGTACAATACTAAAGTCAACTTTGTTGTACACAAATCGTGTTGGGACAAGGAAAGTTGGGTAACAGGAGGAAATGCTGGCTCGGGACTCGGGCCCGGAAGGCTGGTGAAAATAGGAACAAACAAAAGGGACGCGTAACCTGGAACGCGGGATCCTTTTAATCTTTAGTTATTTGCTTCCTCCCTTCCTCCCTTCTCAATATTTCTAGATGGCACCAATCGCAGTACATATTAAACATGCTGGAAAAGTCTACGACATCCAGCTCGACCCAGATCTTCCACCAAATGTCTTCAAAGATTCCGTCTACCAGACGACAGGTGTCCCTGTCGACCGGATGAAGGTCATGGTCAAGGGTGGCGTCCTTAAAGAAGATTCATCATGGAAGAAGATCTCCCCGAAGGAGGGGCAGACCTTTATGGTTATCGGTGCTGCCGGTGAACTCCCGAAACCACCTACGAAACAGATTGTCTTTCTTGAAGGTGAATATTACTAATATCGGCAGTGGACTACTTACTGACGGATCTGCAGACATGGATGATGCTGAACTCGCAGAAGCAGTGAGTGATCGGTTATGTGTGTCGATATCTATCTAAAATAACCAGCTCGCGAAACCTGTCGGATTGCGCAACCTCGGAAATACTTGTTACATGAACTCTTCTGTCCAAGCCCTGCGCGCCATCCCAGAGCTGCAGGTTGCCCTCAGTGTGTATGTGTATGACTACATGTGTGCTTTCCCAGCTGATCTCGCACAGTCCGTCGCTCCAGTCACCTACACCTCTTCCTGGCTCCCTCCGAGACCTGTATGCTACCATGTCGCGCACAACGGATAGCATCACCCCCATGACGTTTTTGTCGGTGCTTCGGCAAGTCAACCCTCAATTTGCAGAGATGGATCGGGGATCGAAGGCACATGGAATGATGGCAGGGTATGCGCAGCAAGGTGGGTCTAAACGCTGCAGATGTGATGCTAACTAATAGTACCTAACAGATGCGGAGGAGTGCTTTGGTCAGATCGTGAACTCTCTACGAAATGTTCCCGGTCTCCCATCATCGGATGGAGGCTCCACAGAAACGAAGAAGTTCGTAGACCAGTATCTCATGGGTGTGATGCGCAGGGAGCTCAAATGCGATGAGGCGCCGACAGAGGAGCCTACCGTTTCTCACGAAAACATCCTCAAGCTCGAATGCAATATTAACATAACGACGAACTTCATGCTCACCGGACTCATGAATTCGCTTGATCAAAAGGTTGAAAAATCATCTCCAACGTTGGGGCGGCAAGCTGTATACACGCAAAAGTCGCGCGTGACTCGGCTTCCTGGATATCTTATCGTTCACATGGTGCGATTTGCTTGGCGGCAGGATATCATGAAGAAAGCGAAGATCATGGTGAGACTATTATCCTCAGTGAATTCGGGCACTGCTTTAACCATACAACAGCGAAAAGTAAAATTCCCATTGGAGTTCGACGCGTTAGACCTTGCCACAGAAGATCTCAAAACAAAACTTTTACCCGTAAGCCGCCGCCTGAAGGAAGTGGAGAAAGAGCGAGCGGAGAGGCGGAAGGTGCGCAAACGGACAAAGGTCGCAGCGCCCACTGCATCTAGTTCCACCCCGGCTGCTGCACCAGCAGGCGAGACTGGTAATGTGACAATGGGTGACGAGACAACTACAGAAACAAAGACAACAGCGGGTGGAGAGCTCGAGGAGGAGAGCGTGTACCGTGCAAAGGAACTCGCTGAATTAGAAGCATTGTTAAGCGATGATGTCAGGAAAGATACAGGGTGCAGCGGTAGCGGGCTGTATGATCTTGTCGGTGAGCAAAGACCTCCCTTTAGTGTTGGATGATAATGAACGGACCTCGGTAGCTATCGTGACGCACAAGGGTGCAGCTGCAGATGCAGGGCATTACATGAGCTTCGTAAAGAAGAGCGTCTTCCACGCATCAAAACATGGACCCAGGGCTTCAAACGGTGAAGCAGAAGCTGGCGCGGTTCCACGTCTCGAGCTCGACGACGACGACGAGGATTGGTACAAATTCGATGATGACAAGGTGTCTGTATTCCCGAAAGAGAAGTTATCTACACTGGACGGCGGAGGTATGTGCTTTTTGTTGTAAGTCTATGAATTGGTCGCTGATGATGTACAACCCTGTCTTGCAGGAGAGGACTCGTCTGCATATGTTTTGGTTTATAAGACCAAATCCTTGGCGTGATCAGACAAGTGTGTATATAACATAGTTCTACATACGCGTTCGGTCCATGTGGGAGACAGAGATAGGTGGGCAAAAAATGTGTATCGAAATGAAAACATACCGTTGTTGTGTTTTGATATGTATGTACATAGGCTAGCCACATACGTACCATTCAGGGTGACGGACTACGCCTGGCACACCCTTTAATTTTCAAAATCAAGTGTCTAGGAGTTCCCCACATGAATCCATGCACCAACTTCCACAGTATCATCAAACTTTCATCGGTAGTGATGGCGGGATCACCGGGGTGGACCCATCGAGGAACAACCAATTTTGATATTTTTACTGCTTCTGCGTCAGACTCAAAGTGGTCCAACACATTGAAACGTGGCTGTTCCAACCTTGATGGAGTTCAGGTGTGGTGTCCAAGGTTCAACAACCCTCAACTATTTTGATGCCGGTCTCTGTTAGAGATACACTGCTAGTCAGGGTATGTTCTCACATCAGCATGCTCTTTACATCAAGTTCTCCAATTCTTATCGATTCAAACGGCTCATTTATGACGGATCATCTCAATCACGATTCACATCCTCTTGGACTCTTAATGGCGAACGACCCATGATTGATTATGAGTTCCAGGACCGAACACGCCTTAAATGAACGTCGGCCGCTTCAAGACGCATCATGCATCATATCTGCACAAGCGAGCATGCAGGCAGTGTCTCCGGACATCATGATTCCATGCGTGATCAAGGGAAACCCGGAGGTTATCTATAAGGTATATTTGGACAATGTCTTTAGTAAAGGATCAACACGTCGTTGCCCTCCACTCCTCCCACCACCTGTGATCCCCTTCTTCCCTCTGACTCTTTCCCGGACGAGATCCAACGGATTGAACACCTCGATACTATTCCATGGAATACGATCCTGAAAGAGTGGAAGTAGGCTGGAGCGAGTACGCCCATGGTTGGGAACTTACAAAATAGCTGTGTTGACACTGTTATGCATTACAGGCGGCTTCTTTTCGTAAGCATCTTCTTGATGTTCACGCTCGCTGCTCGTTGAACCTCAAAATAGAGTACAATCCTCCTATCATTCATCGTTCTACTCTACGACCACCTTCTGACATTCGCTGATGAGGTAGTTTGATATCTCGCCCCCCATACTCACCCTCATTCAATTACTTCAACACTTCAGGTAGAATATATATGGAAGCGGAGATGGACACCTTGTAAGTTTTCAGCATGCGTTGGTACTTGGCCTATTCTAATGTCTGTTTTCACCAGTCAGTGTCCTCTTCATACTCAACAGATATTTTGTGGTCCTTACGATGATTGCTTATCTTTGCGCCATCTCGGATTTCAATGAACACAAGGTAAGTCTGATTTCGATCACCTGCGGAATTGGCGACGCTGATATCAATTTGGATGATGTGGTAGCTGTCAGTACTCAATTCATTTATTTTCGCGGACACGTTAGCTGACTTTGAGCTGCAGTCAGCCTGCCTTGATCCTTGTAATCCTGTCATCAGTTACAATATTAGTGGCTGAGGCCATGTTATCCCTCCGGTAAGCCATACATGTCCATATATTGGAACATCTTGACCGAAACCCACTAGGGTTTACGCGGTTTACAATAATAATAAGCTAATCCTTGGCCTTGCTTTATCTGTTTGGATCACTCACCTGGTGACCATTTGCATTGCTATTGTTGGGAAAGAAGGTCCAATTTTTTTTTCTTCAGAATATAGTATGAATGGACCCTGACCAGACCCGGGAATAGGTATATTGAATCCCACAAGCCTTGGGTGGAATACTGTCCTCGATATATCCTCGGATGTTCGGCTTCTATTCGTCCTCCCTGCCGTTGTGTTTGATGCACTCGTCGGAATGCTTTTGACACTAGGACTTTATCGAAATTTTGGACCGTATAGGGTTAAGATGCCGCTTGTTAGACTCATCATAAGAGATGGGATCCTGTATTTCGCCGTGGTGTTTGCATCCAATGTCGCATGGATCCTTATCAACGCCCTCCTGGCTGATAAAGTGGTGAGCGCGCTCATATCTCTGCCTTTTTAAAACTCAATTATCGTTTCAGTGGTTGATCGGACTCCAGTTTACTCCAATGGAAATGTGAGTTGTTGAGCAACTATTCGTTTTCTTCGGGCCGGGGTATATGCTCATCACACCATTAACTCCACAATCTGATAGCTGGTCTGCATGGTGGGCGCTTTTTCTGCATTCTAAGCAACCTCCAGACTTGACCTCGCTATGTAGTATCACAGCAACCATGATTGGGCGGTTGACCCTCAATCTCAGGATGTACGATCCTGCTGGGAATGACGAGCTCACCTTCGCCACGATGAGCCTAAAGTTTACTTAATTTGACGGAGGCAAGTGATCTTTGTCATTATCCGAAATCTCCCAGACTCATTGCATTGGAAGGCACGCCGAGTTTCTGGGGATACAGAAAGATATCGGTCCCCTTAATGCAGGGCTATACCGATTCCCTGGTTCTTCTCTTCGCACCATAGGATAAGGCTCAAACAAAAAGCAGACTAGGAGGAAAACCCAGCGAAGGAAGCCTGAGAGCAACGACCGCGGTCAGACACAAAAGCTCTCCTCACAAAGTGTACCATCAGAGAAATCCACTTCGTATCGTTACATAAATCGAAGTAAGAGTCACTCATGTCCAAGTAGGAGATTCCGAGTGATCTAACCCTAAATTATTGGCCATGGTTTCTGCTGGCAACCAATTGCTGTTATAATAATCAATGATACATATCAATACGATTGACATCAGGCCTAGGTGACATAATAGCCGGTTACCGGTTACCTTCAACTCCAGGCTTCGAGTCAATTGCCGCACTCCTTATATGGCCCCGGTCGAGATGGCTCCGAGTTTTCCTTCCAGCCATCACATGTCCTGTGTGTACACATGGACCTGTATCGCCATGCCCTGTTTCCTTAGATCGCTAAGTCCATGTGTCAAACAGTCGCGCTCATAATCACAACGGGCGGTGTTGCGGACTCACAGTCATGCCTTGGACTTAACTTTCAACAGAGGTCAGTACCCCGAAGGTTGGAGTCATATGGCATATAATGGCCATTTTTCACTTCTAAGATTCATACTTATCCTCTGGACCCCCAGCTCAGTCGTTTATTCGTATCGAAGCAGATTTTTATGCACTCAAAATTAAGAAACTTGCTGATGCGTATCAATGTTTGGCGCAATGTGCCCCTCTGTTCGCCGAAATTACCCTTATCTCACAAAATGCAAACGCCCGTAATCTACATACGAGTCACCTTGGCATTGGTCATTGGATCCAATTACTTGCTATTTCTGGAACCTAGCACGTAAACCTACACAGCTGGCCTACATGGGCTGCCCTCCTTCGGCGAATGTACAGCACTGGGTACGTCAAGATCTCTGTCAGACAGTTCCGATATCTAAAGGGCAACAAATCCTGCTTTCACACTTTTGCTCTTACCTCCAGAACGAAAAGCGTGCACGCACACTATCCGGGTCATGACTGAGTACACCCTGTCTCAGCTTGCAGAGCGTTCTCGGATCGAGTGAGTATGCAGAATCGATAAAAGCTCACTCCCCCCCCTGACGCCGTTCGTAATACAGTAAAGTGGTACTTGTAAAACAGCTCCGTCTTGTTTCATGGTGTAGTGCTGACCCCGTCTGGAGAGTACGACCCTTGCGTCCTTCATTGTCCTCTTATTCGACCACATTTTGACGATCGGGGATGAGGTCGTGTGCACACTCAATCAATCAATGCCACAGATGCTAAACTGCTAGCGCTTTTGTCCAGGTCAAATATATCTGGGGGAGAAGGTTAACAATCAGTAAGTGGACATTCTCTTTTAAGACCCAGTCAAGCCTCAACAGAAATAGTCAGTGGTCTCTTCCTTTTGAACAGATATTTTACACTCATAGCAATGATTGTCTATTTGGCCGGTGTGACCTCAACGCCAATGACCCCTGTTGGTGGTGTTGCGCCAAATAGTCCAATAAATGTAGGCTGAGTGTCTTACGCTCGTTTTTTCAGATATTGAGACGAGTATTCTTTGACTAGATGTCAGTTTTTCGCCTTCCAGGGCAAGAGTTGTAGCTCATCACCAACACCATTGAATTAACAGTCATCCGGTGGAAGTTATTGTGGTTTTATCCATCGTTTCCGTGTTGATTGCGGAAATCTTGTTAATTTTAAGGTTCGTGGAGTAGTCAGCTAGTAATATCCGATTAACTTTCGTTCAAAGGGTTTCTGCTGTTTACCATAACAACAAATTTATTATTGCCTTCCTAATATTCCTGTGGATTGCTCATCTGATAATGATGGTATATGTTACCATGGAAGGTGAGTAGTCAACCTTACCACGCTCAATCCTTATATTAAGATACGTCCTACCAATGATCAGCCTCAGAATACCTGTCCGAAAATCATATCTCTAAGATTTTATTCATAGGGTGAGTCGCACTTTGTCCGCTTTTTTTACGATGGCTTGCTCAACTTCTGTGACTGCATAGGCCATCTGCGGGCCTGATATTTGTCGTTCCTGCCGTAGTATTCGATACTGTCGTTGGTGTCCTTTTAACCTTCGGCCTGTATCAAAATTCGGGCCGATTTCGAGATCAAATGCCATTGGTCAGGTTGATCATGAGGGACGGAACCCTCTATTTTTTTGTTGTCTTCGCGAGCAACGTCACATGGATCTTGACCCAGTCCTTTCTCCAAACACGGATGGGACCTCATACTAGTAGTGTGGGTAAACAAACCGATTTCTGCTTTTTTTTTTCCGCTGAAACTTGGCGTTGTGCTCAGGCTTTCCGAGAAAGCGACTTGACACCACTTGAAATGTCAGATATAATTTCTTTATACATAGGAGCAGTGGCTAATATTTCTTTGATGTCAGTTGGTCGGCATGGTGCGTTTTCACCTGTGAATCACAAATCTAGGCCACTCTCAAGCTAAACTTTGATAGCATCACCACTACGATGATCGGCCGTTTGACACTAAATATGAGGGAATATAACCCTTCGAATGATGAGGAGTTTACATTAACGCGGTTGAGATTCCGAAGCGAAGTCTCTCGACAACCCATTGGGTCTGAATGGGTGATCGAAGACTACTACGGTCAGCCGGAGGATAACACGCCAACTCAGCGACCATCGGGAATGAGATACGCCGATTGACATTGTTAAAAAAGGAAATGTTTTGGACGTGCCAAGGCATATAGAGCGCAAATTTGACAAGTGAGGCAAGAGCCTTTGAGGTTTTGGGCGGTGGTACGGGAAGTACGCGATAGCGTAACAACTGGACGCGCCGAACGTTATTAAAAATCACGCTATATAATGTTCACAGACAAGCGCATATGTAACGGCCAGTAAATAGTCACGAATAAATCGTTCTCAGCCGCTGGCAGTACAAGAGCTATGTTTTCGGTACATATACTTAAGGATCATTGGCTGGACCTTGAGGTAAAAGAAGTCTTGCGGATAACTTGAAGTACAGTCGAAGAAGGGTATGTATACAGCTACTTCGTCAAGAGGTCATCAATTGGGTTAAATCCAACTTGCCTGATTGGTGAGTGTTGCATATATCACACGAATACAGCAGGACGAAGGTTTGCCAAGAACCGTTGAACCCCGCACTGCCTAGGGCATTTACAAGTGTGTGGTAGATGATTTCATGGGACACCTGATCAAAAAAAGCACTGAGCATGATGCATGATGAACGGGAAGTAACAAGACAGACAAGTTATTGTATGTATCCGTTTTCATCCTGATGCAATAGATGGCAATAGCTTCCTTTTTATGGCATCAAATATGGTGTATTATTTAGGAAGGATTGAGTTTCTAGACTGTGCCAGGAGGGATATAGATCATATCTGTGATACTGGTTATGTCGTGCTTATAAGATTGTCAGGTAATAAGAGAATGTAGACGCTTGCGAAACCGTTCTGGATTTGGCAGATGTTGGTGTTCGTATTGTGCAGGATCAGGGAGGGTATGGCTTTGACAGGGCGGATGCGGATTATGACACGATATCAATTGTTTTCAGTGATGAGGTTAGTTCGGGGTCGAGTGAATTACTCCTCTGCTGAGTAGTGATCTCTAAGGCTTTCAGGGTATGAATCGCATGCCTTTGTTAAGAGCGCTTTCGACAGGCTGTGACTGCTTGAGAATGGCAAAGTATGGGTCTTCTAGAGATTTCTTGCTTGCAAAGATTGTGAGTTTATGGTAAGTGGGATGATTCGACTAGAGGGAACTCATAGAAAATGACAGAAAAAACAGACACCTGTGTTCGTATCAGCAGACGACGTGAGGATGAGCAATGATTACAGGTTATATTGTTTCGACGTTGCTGCCGCCAGCTCCGAACAATGATGTGTAAAAATATCAGATGTAGATGATTGGCGGTGACCTCAGGAGATTCGCATGAGGTTCCGACGGCATCGGCGTTTTCTCGTTGGCATAGATATTAGGCACGATGGCAGTTCAAAAATCGTATGTCGGTCGCCGAAGAAAGATGGGTATATGTTCACTGGAAACGCGTTGAAGAGACTGGTGTTATGGAGCAGGACCATTCGATTTTGTATCGGCGTCAACTTCCATTGTATCATCAAGATCATTGGCCGACGGTACAGCGGCAGATGTTGCTGCACCAGCGGCTGCTTGTCCTTGCTGAGGTGGAGCAACATCCCTTCGGGCGAAACGTACAAGGCGTTGGTTGCTGGAAAGAAACTATCGATGAACGGACGCACCATTTGATTTGAAATCGGGTAACACGCGGCTTTGTGCTGATGTCTCTCACGAGTCGCTCAAACATGATCTTCGTTGGCGGTGTCTCCTTCATCTCCTCGTTATCATACTCAGTATTTTGGTAATATCCCACACGGACGAATTCCTGTTCCTTGTACGACCCCGTCAAGATGAGTGCAGCAACACCTAAGACATCTTCTGGTGGTATTTTTGATGGGTCTGGTGGTGAACCTTCGAACTCGAACGAGTTTACTCCTGAGGGTACAGGTCCCACAAGACAATCGTCAAGCTCTTGATCAAGATCCTCGTTTCCTGGCGATGAGACATATATGAGCTTCCACTCTAGGTCTGCGATATATGATTAGCTGTCAAGGACTCAATGAACAGCCCATAATTACCGTCTTTCAGAGGTGCTATACACTCGAAAGTGACACGAAACTGGTAGACGTCCGAAAACCGAGCGGGGTTATTGATAAATTCAACATTCTGCAATATGATTGACTCCATTAAGAAATACCAGGTAAAAGAGAGAGATTTTGACGCACTCTAATGGTTACAATCGCCATCTAATATATATCAAATACACAGCAAAGTCAGGAGCAAGAGCAGGCTTCAGCGGGGCGCGACGCGACATGAACGTCACACCGCCTCGTCACTTGTGTGACGGAGTACACGTGATTTCAATTGTCTTGACTTCCGAATCCCGACTTCAACAATCCCATTATAATTTGTTCTCGAAGTTGACGACAACGACGACCGCTCTCAGGAATCAAGCGAAAGCCTGGTGAGCGCTGAAGGACGCTACGGAGAACTCGAGGATCTAAGGATCGAACGATTGTGGCGGACATCATAGAAGAGCGTATCTCTTGGCGAATATCACTTCTCAAGGTCTCTGTTCTCGCCCATTCTCATTGTGTATCCAACTACGACCACACCTGGGGCGACTACTATGTCTTATTAGCTCTTTAAGTCCCCTTGTCTCATCCTCGCTTTCTACACCTTTCATCATCACACTGTATACATCTCTCTCACTGCTACAATGTCATTCATTCCCGACTCTCCAGCTGGAGAAGACGGCTCATCACGCTTCAGCACAACATCAGCTTCGACATCCTCCCCGACGCAACCGTCAGCACCCAATATTTCCCCAAGAACTTCCTCAGCTCCAGAATCTGAGCCTGTCAAGGAACTTGACAGTTCAATAACCAATCTTCTTTTGCCTTTACCCCCGTCGTTAGCTATCATATCTTCCCCATCCCCCACATCTTCAGGCGCGGTTGACGACTCACAAAATGTGGATTTAACATCTCAAGAATTTGCCAAGGCGGATATCTCTGTAGCTCGTCAGTTATAATGGTTCATTGAATTTCACAACCGACTGACATATAACACCACAGCTGATGGAAGCTTCATTGAAACATCATCTGGGTTTGCAGCTCGTGAGATAAAGATTCATTGGGATCAGCATATTGGGGTTGGTAAATCAGTTCGCTCACCATATGTCATCACTGCGTTTGTGAATCAGCATGGAAAGCAAATGTATCGCGTTGGGTATGTCTTGTCTTTTGCCTTATGAAATTCCACGACTTACTTTACCTATCGATAGCCGTCGTGAAATGTCCGCGCCAGCCGCTTCAGCTGCAGAAGTTGAGCAGCGTGTAACTCAGTCAACGTCGCCTAGCGAGCACTCTATTTCCCCTCAGGCGGGACGCCGCTCCAGGATGAGCATGCATGCGTTAGCTCCATCTATATTCAGAAATGGAAGCAACTCGTCAGGAAAGCCGCAAGCTCCGGTGTCTCAAGGTTCTGGGCCGAGGAAGCTTCGAAAAACACGATCAATTCCCGACTTGGGCAGCATCTCTACCAACGCCTCTTCATCAGTGGACCATCCGTCACAGCACGCCGGGGCTACATCAACATTGACAGGACGCGCGCACTCACACAGTGTAACGGGTGCCGATGTTGCCCCATTCTCAACAATTGCATCAGCACGGCGTCGTGACCGAGACTTATTTGGAGGGATCATGGAATGGAATACACCATCCACGAGCGACTCGACGAGTTTTTCTACGCACAGCTTGTCCCTGCCCAGGCAAGCGCCTAATGAACCTTACGAACCTTCAACTTCTCTCGCTATCATTATTCATCCTTTTGGCCCCGGCGTTACGTTCGATTCCCCATCTAGAAAACCTGCCACTGAGTATTTACCAACACCACGCTTGCTTCGTGAAATGCAGTCATTTGAATCTGGGCTGACTGCTCGGCAGCCTGAACCCCAAAGGCGCATAGGACAAGATTCTGCCTTAACCTTGGAAATAAACCCCCTTAATGAAACGACTCGTCCTCCTTCCGCTCTACAAATACACGTTCCAATGGAACAGGGCACGATCCATCCCGAGATATCAACTGCATCTCCATCGCCAGAAATGACGGCTCTTTCGCGATACTCTACCGATGTCTTTGACGTACTCCAGACCTATCGAGGGCTCCCACTGTTGGAGAAGCTATCTCTCGGATCAGAAGAGACGACAGTCATCAAGATGTCGTTGTCCGCGGATGACACTGCTGTTCCGCGCGATGACCCTCGGTTCGTGATTTGGGGAGAAACACAGAAGGAACAGGACCATGATGACAATTCTGTCTCCCATGAAAGTTTTGCCGAATCGTCCGCTAACTCGTCTATGTCTAAACGACGGAACACCCGAGGCAAAGCACCAGAATCGCCGAACGCGAGGTTGCCATTGGAAGGGACGAAAAAAGTCATTATTGCTGCGACAATCGAGCGGTGGATAGCCCAATTAACGAGCGACTTGAATTACGATGAACTTCTTGATTTTTTCTTGACCTACCGAACATACGTCGGTGCAGTTGACCTTTGCCACTTGCTAATTTGTCGATTTCATTGGGCTTTGCAACCCGCTACATCTCCCCGTGACGAGCGCATACGTCAAGTAGTACGGGTCAGGACATTCGTCGCTATGCGATACTGGGTGGTAACCTTTTTTACCGTGGACTTCTTGCCGAATCGGGAACTCAGGCTTCTTCTTGCAAGCTGGTTGAATACTTTGATCCGCGATCCGGTGCTGGATAAGCATAATGACGGGCGGGTAAGCAATTTCCAGTTCCTTCTTTTCTGGTTCGTCGCTCAATTCAAGACGGCCATAGAACATTGTGCGGAAATTAATGAAAGTTGCAAAGGAATGCAAGCAAGTACACACACGTTCGCCTCCTGTAAATAAGCCTCGAGTTTCCTCAGCACCCTCTAAGACAACGCCCGGCAAAAAAGAACAGCTATTCGGTGCTGAATTTGCCGCCGCAACGCAGAAACCGAGTATCGATGACGAGGAATCTGACGTTGATTTAGATTTTCTCCAAGGTGACTCAACATCTGACATACCCTCTGGGTATCTGCATGATTCTGCAAATGCGCACCTTACGGCTGCCCACATGCATGTTGGTGCTACCGGCGTTTCTGCGACACGACCAGCATCAATTCCATTTTCATCGCTTTCTATCTTACAACGCACCGAACACGCCCCCGGGCCTGCCGAGTTTGATAGCCCCTTCGTCCAAACTACCGCAGCATTACCCATTCCCCATGGAGCGCTCTCCCGGGCATTCGTCAGAACTATTGGACGACTTGGGCGCTGGAGACGGGTCCTCAATTCCAGATCCGTAGCACGTACGTCTTTGGGTGGCTGTGCAGACGTATCTGCTTTTGACCTTGAAGGAAACATCCCCCGAGAGTTGCTGAACGCAAATGGAGGGGTTGAACGGTTCCTGGGAGTGATCGGACCCCCACCAAAGTCTTCTCCAACGAAGATAACCATGGCCCCCATAAGCTCTACCTCAGCCACTGCCACTGACCACCCACCCAGACCCCAAGCAGCACCTGGAGGTCCGCAACTACCCGCTCTATCAATACCTACGCCGCATCCGCCTGCGATGACCGACGAGTCACCCGACATACCGGCCATGACTCTCGAGAAGATCGTCAGCAGAGAGGCATCCACGCCATCTCCACCACCGTCGCCAACCACCGAAGCTGAATCTATAATTTCCGACCCAAGCGAACATGGTCAAAGAGTCAACCTGCCCAATAATCTAGAGTCCGACGACAGGGCTGTTTCATTTCGGTCATCCTCAACAGACTCCCTGGGTACCCCTTTAACCCATGGCGGACTTGCGCCTACCTTCCCCCCACTGGCCGAACCCCAGTGGCAGTTCCCGATCGCGTCGATTGAAGATTTGGATCTCTCTGACACATCATCAGATCTCCATGTAAGCCCCGCTTCACCTCCAGGTTTACGTCGACAGCCGCGCAAGTTGCCTTTCCGCCGCGAATTCGAGTTTGTACGCAGACCGGATACAGTCTCCTCAATGGGGCTTGCTTCACATGCGTCAATGATGTCCACTGCGAGCTCGGCCATGTCATCTCCGTCGGTAGTTGGGTTTGGCGGTAACATCGCAGTGTGGCAGATGAACGCTCTTGTCGATTCTCTGAGTAATGATGGGGAAACCGGAGACGTGGAAGATGCTCTTCGTCGCTTGGAAGGCCAAATAAACCCTCGCGAACAGCAAGAAAAAGCTTCAAAGGTTGACGGCTGGGTGCGCACCATGCGAGAACGTATGGCTGCTGGAGATTATGAAGACGAGGAATTCCGAACATCTGATGATGAAGATAACCAACAAGAGGACCTCGTTTATAATGCTTTTTATGATAACGATTCCAACAGGCCACACAGCATATCCGTCTTAGCCCCATCCCAAACCGAATCAAGTGGTCCATCAAATATGGACGGGACATTCGACTCTATGGACACACCTATCCCCACACAGACATCTCATATGGTTCCTCCTCCACCAGGCCCTGAATCACCAACTCGTCCTGAAGCCAAGCCTGCACCTGAGGATGCAGTACCACTTGAAATTCTGCAAAGCAGGGTGTCCTCTCGGCCATCGACACCGTCATCCCACAGGCTTTCTATGTCACTATTTGGGACTTCGGAATCTCCTCGAAGCCATCGATCTTTTATCCTTAGTCATCAAACTGCTGAGCTTGCTCGACATTTCGCGATGATTGACCGGGAACTCTTTATGGGTGTCAAGTTCGAGGAGCTTGTGTTAGATGATTGGATGAGTTGTGCGGAGGTCGATGTTCTAGACTGGGCCCAATACCTCAAAGACCGTGCTCGGTGGAAGGCGGAAAACCGCTATCATGATAAAACAAGCGCTCTGGCTGCTGTTCGGGCACGGTTCAACCTCTTGGCTAACTTCACAATTTCGGAAATCGCTTTGACTCAATCCAGCGAACGTCCAGTCCTTGTTAGTAAATTCATAAGGATTGCTTGGGTTAGTAGTACCATCCTTCTTTTAAACTATCAGTGCTCATGAGGCACATCAGAAAGCGTACCTGATGTCTAACTTTAGCACCCTGGTTGCCATAATTGCTGCACTACAAAGCGAATGGGTAACAAGGGCAATGCGAAAGTGTTCTTGGGGCCGAGTCGGGCTGTGGGAGAATCGCATGTTTAAAGACTTGAAGATCTTTACAACGAATTCCGAGGATTTCAAGTATATCCGCCAAGTCGTGGAATCCATCGTCGAAGCAAAAACTCTGGATACCAATACACATGCACCCTCCGTTATAAGTGGTGGGGGTGCCGATACCCAATCAGGGAAAGGCAAATCAGACCGTTCAGCTACATCGCCAGCCTGTATACCATTCATCGGTGTGTACTTATCGCCATTGTTCTGGCATTAAGCTTATTTGGATCTGGCACAGGCATTTACCTGTCGCAGCTCAAGCAGCATAGCAAACTCCCCGACTTAATCGATCCAACGGCTCCGAATGAAGCTGTCGGTATCAACCCGGAGACATCAAATTTTGATGCACCTGCCCATCCTGAAGTATTTTCAACTCTTGCGCCTCTTCCTGTCTCCATGCATCTTGAACCCTTGATTAATGTCCACAAACAACGGCGAATAGCTGGTGTTATCAAGTCTCTTGTTGCTGGTCAACACTTGGCAAGTCGAGTGAAGTTTGACATTGACAAGCGATTGTTCCAAAAGTGTCTTCGTCTTCGTGGGCTGGATTCTGGTATGCTCCAAAGAGCGCTCGCTGCATCGGAATGATGGGACTTTATCTACATTTGTTTCTTCGCTATCCATGTTCCTTGCATATTTAGAGTTCCCCCTTTCTATGTATTCCTAGCCACTCGCCTGATGAAAACACCCGACTTGAGCTGCCGAACCAAAAGGAATTCCTAGTCAAGGGTAAGTCTGGTTCGGGAACTGGTAAGTAAAGACATCCTAGTACACTGGCTCAGGTGACATTTCGACCCTTCATTTAGTAGCAAGGTAGAAAAAAAAACAGAAGCTTGATAATTGCTGCAACATCATCCCACATTGCCTTGTTCAAGTCTTTGGGTTTCGAACGGTCGAATTGTGAGTTGCACAGACCTACGGCTGAATCACAGTAAGCGTATTTGTCAATTCCGCGGAAGACTACGTTCTAAGTTACAATGCATTTCTCGACTGTAGTGACTAGTAAAATTTTGACCCACCTCCCTTGGCATTTAGATACCATAATAGCATCTCAAAATGCTCCTGTAGCATGCGCGGAAGAGTCATGGCGTATATGACAGTCCCTGTCGGTGAGGTTAACAAACATTCATCCGGCCCAAGTTGATAGCATACTGAGAAGTAGGCGTCAAGATCCACTAGTATCAAGTGGTATGTATAGCCATTGCTATGTATGGCTGGTCCGAGTTCCATGATGAAAATTTCAAGTTCAATATTAAGAATAGATGATAAAGATTTAGGCATAGCCATAAAATGCAGATGTGAGAGGGCTCAGGCCCAAACACAAGCATACCCTGTACTGTGCGTGCGTCCTACCAATAGCCACGCACAGTTGCAGACTATGGAACTTTGGGGGTGCCCACCTCCAAGGACCCCTTGACTCCCTTCAGAAGATGCAGAGGTGCACTGCCCTCTGGATCACTGGTGCTTTCCATACCTCTGTTAAAGGTGGAAGCCTAGAGCTGGAGTCCTGAGTAAGAAACTAGTATATTCACTAATATAAGTGAGTACTAACCTGGAGTCCTGAGTAAGAAACTGGGGACTCCAGAACGAGCTACTCTACACCTATATACCTGTAGGAACAATAGTAGAGTACAATAAACAATAGAACAATAGAACAATGGAACAATAGAACAATAGAACAATAGAACAATGAAAGAAGCGAAACAATACCAAGCTAAGCTATATACACAGGTCAATTCTAACATACCCCCCTGACCTGGTGCATCTCAATAAGAGTTACCAAAATCAAAATAGAGTAGTCAGAAACAAAACCATTCAGGGTTTAATACCCATCATCTCCCTGCAGTATTGAACCTTGGGGAGTGTAACAGCCTTGGTAAGAATGTCTGCCACTTGAGCTGTTCCAGGAATGTGATAAGTAGAAATAATTCCACTTTCCACTTTCTCTCTTAACCAGAATAGTCTGGTGTCAATATGTTTCATTCTTCCATGGTGTTCAGGATTCCTGGTCACATTTAATGAAGACATATTGTCAATCATTAAAATGGAAGAGTTTTGGATAGGATACCCAAGTTCTTGCATGAGACTTCGCATCCAGAGAATCTCCTTGCCTGCCTCCACAGCAGCAACATACTCTGCTTCAGTGGTGGACAGTGTGACAATTGGTTGCAGTTTGCTGCTCCAGCCTATTGCTCCTCCCCCCAAAATTGTGACATATCCACCAGTAGAGTGCCCAGTGTCCACACAGTCTGCATGAGAGGCATCACAGTATGTCTTGAACTCCAGTGGTTCACCATTTGCCTGGTAGGTCAACTTGTAGTCCATGGTGGCCTTGCAATATCTGAGCATATGCTTTGCAGCAGCCCAATGCTTAGGACCAGGATTGGAGTTATACCTTGCTAGCTTGGCTACACCTGCAGCTAGATCACCTCTAGTCATACTGACAAGATATTGAAGTGATCCAACAAGACTGAGATATGGGACATTTCGCATTTCCTCCCTTTCTGCATCTGTCTGTGGGCACATTGACTGGGATAGAATAAGTCCTGGGGTCATAGGAGTGCTGATGGGATTGCAGTCTGTCATGTTGTACTTTTCCAGCATGTCCACAATGTACTGTCTCTGGGAGAGGGCAATGGTGTGATTTGGACGATCTCTGATGATTTCAACACCTAACAGGAACTGAGTGGGCCCAAGGTCACGAAGTTTGAAGTGTCTGGACAGCTCCTTGACTGTTCTGTCAATTTCTGCATTGGATTTTGAAGCTAGAGTGATATCATCAATATAGATGGGGACAATGATCTTGACTTCTCCCTTTACATACAAGTAAATGGAGCGGTCAGATTCCAGTCTGGTGAATCCCATGCTGTCAAGAACACCATGTAGCTTCTTGTTCCACTGCCTGGCAGCCTGTTTGAGTCCATAGAGCGATTTCTTGAGCTTCAAGACCTTGTTTCCAACCACATAACCTGGAGGAGGGCGCATATAAATGTCTTCTTCAAGATCTCCATTGGGGAAAGCAGATGTGATGTCCACAGAGCGCAGTTCCATGTCTTCAATTCCAGCAATAGCCAGAATCAATCTCAGAGCAGCTGGGCAAAATGTAGGTGCAAAGACTTCATTATAGTCAATGCCAGGATGTTGTGCACATCCCTTTGCCACCAGTCTTGCCTTGTAGCGTTCAACTGAGCCATCTGAATTGCGCTTGACCTTGAATACCCATCCAGAACCAATTGCCTTCCTATCTTGAGGCAGATCAATGATGTCCCATGTGCCATTCTGTGTCAATGACTCTATCTCTTCATCAACAGCCTTCTTCCACTTGTCAGCATCCTTAGACTTCATGGCAAGGTGCCAGTTCTGGGGATCTGGCTCAGGATTAAGGGCAGCACCAGCAAAGTGGACAAATTCAAATCCATCCTCATCCATTTCACCACATGTGAAGTTAGCCTCAATATCACTATCACCATCATCCAGGACAGGCTTGGATGGCCTTACAATCCAATATTCCTGGGGAGGTCTAGTAGCCCTAGATGACTTCCTAGTGGGGAGTACAGTGCCTTTGGGAGGCTTTCTACCTCTAGGTCTAACAGGACCATCATCCAAGTCAGGATCATGTTGCTCTGGGTAATGGGTAATTGGCTGGATCAATGTTTGGGATTTGGACATTATGCTGGACAGGTGGTGCTTGGGCAGGGGCTTGGGCAGCAGGGGGAATAGGTACAGGGGCAGGTGAAGGGGCAGGTGCAGGATGCTTTGGGGCTGATTTTAGATTATCATCATCATTATCATCATCATACCCCCCAAAATCAGGCATATTGCTTGAGTCTGGCACTGGACTGCTATCAGGACGATTTGGACCAACAAAAATAGGTGGGGGTGGGCCAGAGGGAACAGGGACACTGCCAGATGTCTTCAGACCAGGGAAATACCACTCATCAAACTCTGCTTTGTCTGAGATCATGGTCTTCTTGGTGGTGGGGTTGTAGAACTTCCAACCCTTGTAACCATCAGCATATCCAATAAAGACACATTTCTCCATGTGTGACTGCAGAGTCTTGCGCTTATCCTTCTGCACAAAGACATAGGAGGTGCATCCCCACACCCTGAGATGACTGATATCAGGTTTAGTTCCAAACCAGCCATAGTGAGGAGTTTTGGGTGCTACAAGCATTGGAATGCGATTCCAGATGTGTACTTGTGCATCCATGCAATGCTCCCAAAAGGATGGGGGCAACTTGGACTCTGCAAGCATAGCAGTAATGTCATCAGACATAGTCCTGTTGGCCCTTTCTGCAACTCCATTCTGCTGTGGTGTGTTTCTGCATGTGTGTCTCCTGGTAATCCCACAATGGTCTGTGAATTGAATGAACTCCTTTGACATGTATTCACCACCCTTGTCATCCTGCAATGTCTTAATAGTGTAGCCCTTGTCCTTCCAATGGTTCTCAGCATAAGCCTTGAACTTCTGGAATGCCTGGAATGCCTGAGACTTTTCCTTGAGTGCCATCACTGCTCTGAAATCCAAGAAATCATCTATGAAGGTAATCCAGTAAAGTGCTCCAGAGTGCGATTTTGTAGTCATAGGACCATGCAAGTCACTGTGGATGAGTTCCAGGGGCTGTGTAGCACGATTTCCAGTAGAGGGATAGGATTTAGACTTCATTTTGCCTGCCAGACAAGCCTCACAGATAGGATCTGGCTTGGTTGTAGAATTCATGTCCATGCCTGTTGCCAACTCCTGTTTAGCCATAGTCTTAACCACTGCATAATTGTGGTGAGCCAGTCTTCTGTGCCATAAGGACAAGTCCAGGGGAAGAGTAGAGGCAACATTAGCATACTCTGAAATGCATTGGACTGTTCCATCAAGCTGGGCACAGTTGTTGGACTTGATTGTAGCAGAGAACAAGGCCTGAGATGAGTCCTTGAGTCTGAACCACAATGCCTGACTGTCAATCACAATCTTGAAACCCTTTGCTCTGGTGAGGTATAGGATAGAGAGGAGGTTGTTCCGAAGCCTAGGTACATGTAGGACTCTAGTGAACTCCACTGGACGCAGATTCTGCCCTTTTACTACAGGATTAAACACAACTGTCCCAACCCCAGCTGAATATATCACACTATTGTCTACCAGCCTGATTGGTACAACATGAGGGCAATAATTATGCACCCAATTGCGATGTGGGGTCATATGCAAAGAGGCCCCAGAGTCTGGAAGCCAATTGAAGTCAGCATCTAGTTGCAGTGGGCCAGACAGATCAGAATGATCTGGGAGGGAGGTACTTGCATTTCCAGCATATTCTGTAACATCCTCATCAGAGGCATTGTCCTGTGCCTTGTCCTTTTTGTCCTTGGATTCCTCCTTGGACTCCTGTGCCTTGTGTGCAGTCTCCTTGCACTTTTTGCCTTTATTTTTGCCACCATTTGAAGTCCCATTGGGCTTCTTTGCCTCCTTTTGTGCATTGATGTACAGTGTGCACTTGGTCTGGATGTGACCCCCTTTGCCACAGAAATGACAACTGTTTCCTGAGGTGGATGCAGCCATGGCAGTGTGCTCTTCTGCCCTTCTGCGACGAGATTGGTCCTCAGTAATGAATGCCTGATGGACTTTTGACTTGTCCAAGTCAGAAGTGAGGAGTAAACTGGTCACAAAGTGATTATAGTCCTCAGGAAGAGCCCTAATCAAAGTCATGGTTGCTAGTTCTGAGTCCATGTCAGCCAGAGTATACTTCTCTGACCTAAGACTTTTGACATTGGTGATGGCTTTTTCAACTCTGTTAATAAGAGTTTGAAGGGACTCTTCCTCTTGCTTTCTGATGGAGAACAAGTCATCCAGGGCATTAAAGCGAGGTCCAGGACGCTTCTGGACATGTACTTTGGCTAGTGCCTCCCACATTTTGACAGGATCCTCAGCAATTCCATTGAAGTGGACTCTCTGGGGTTCCTCAACCATAAAGAAGATCTGGCCAGCTGCCTTTTCAACTTTGATGAGGTAGGCTTCCTGTGCATCCAGTTGCTCTTCTGTAGGAGGGCTACTGAGGGAGGGCACTCTGGCAATGCCTTTGACAATCCTCCAGCTGCCATTAGCCCTAAGCCAGGCAGACATATCAGATGCCCAGGAGGTGTAGTTGGTGTCATTGAGGAGGGGGAAGGTAGGTTTTGTAAGAGACATGTTGGTAAGGAGTGAAAATGGGGTGTTAACCTCTGTGCAAGTTTGTATCAACAGGAATACAACCAGGTTCCCTTGAAAATAACAAAGGGCAGGGTTCCAAGTTGAGCCTTCAGGAGTGTGTGCAGGAAAGGAGTGCTGAGAGTATTCTACTGTAACTACTGAGCAATCCCAATTGTAGCACCTCCAGGATCACCAGGATGATTACTGGGATATTTCCTAGGTAGGATGAAAACCAACCCACTGAAGAGTATGGTCCCAAAAGTTGGATGCCCTTGTAACTAAAGGGGGTGCAACACACTATAAAGGCAAAAAATGCGAACAGAGGGTGCAAAAATGGCACTGGTGAGTTGTATACTTGAACTAGAGCTCTTAGAGCGCGGGGCCCATAACCTGTTAAAGGTGGAAGCCTAGAGCTGGAGTCCTGAGTAAGAAACTAGTATATTCACTAATATAAGTAAGTACTAACCTGGAGTCCTGAGTAAGAAACTGGGGACTCCAGAACGAGCTACTCTACACCTATATACCTGTAGGAACAATAGTAGAGTACAATAAACAATAGAACAATAGAACAATAGAACAATGAAAGAAGCGAAACAATACCAAGCTAAGCTATATACACAGGTCAATTCTAACAACCTCCCCTAACGGAGCCCCTGAAACTCTTGCGGGCTTACCCCCTATTCACCTGCACATTCACAAACTTGTGGATAGGAGCTTTGCCCGCATCTGCACCCTGAAGTGCTCCCATGCATTCAGAAACCTCATTGATGGAGACTACAAATACTCCATCATGAATCTCCCTCCAGAACAAAGGAGGAGCATTAGGTCAGCTGCCAAGGATGCCTGTGCAAGCATGAATCCTGCCAACTTTGACCTCAACCCCACCCACCTGCTGAGTGAGCCAGGAAGACATCCCTTGGACCTCATGGAGACCCAAGTCATCTCTGACCTCACACCCACTCCCCCTGCTAAAGCAGATGAGAGGAAGGCATTCTTTGAAGAGAGACAAGAGGCCTGTCAGGGCAACCCTAAGTCAAAGTGCATGTGATCACAAGTCAGCTGACTTCAAACTGGTAGGGGAAATCCTAAGTCTATTGTCTGAGTACATGTCTAAACTACTCACCTGGTAGGGGAAATCCTAAGAGATCAATCTGAGGATTCCCTACCAAGGTATGACTTGAGATAGAGGGCCATTACTGGCAGATACAAGTCCTTATGTTTTTTTTGATTAACTTTTCTTTATATTTCTTGAACCAGCTTGTTGCAATAGAACTAGCTATCCAGAATCTCTTCAACTTTATATTACTTTTTGTTGTTGATAAGTTTGGTTCTGGAATGCTTGTCAGACCATGTCCTAGAATTAGATTGCAGGGTACAGGGAGTAGCTTGACAATGTGGAAGGCCTGATGGATGCACAACATGAAGATGTAATGTGACCACACATTTGAGCTTGCCAAATACTTGTTGCACTTCTGTAAGGGGTCATGTTGCCAAGAGGCTCAGGCAGGGAGCAGCATATACAATATGAACAGCCATGTAGGGAAGGGATTAGTATAGAGCACTAGAGGCTTGACCATGAGTAGAGAACCCAATCCGAGTCTATTGCACTGTGAAATGTTAGTCCGGAGTAAACTACTATCTATCAAGGGGTTAAGGCAAAGCATGTCAGGCTGATAGATGTAACAGTAAGGTTATGCAAGCTGTGCAATAGTAATCCTGTTGGCTAGATGTGGACAACAAGTGATGCCCTTACAACTTCACCCATATCCATGGTGTATGATATCAGCAACTCCAAATGAATTGCCAATAGAAGTTGGTGTTTATAGATCCTATACAAAAATCCAACAACAAAAGGTAATCATATATATCTAGGCACTTCCCTTAAAAACAAGTCAGCTGGTAAAGTAGGGACTCAGACTCTCAGAGATGGACTGTGTGAAAAAATTAACAAACTTGAAAATATAGATCCATATTTGTATATTCCAAATACACAACCAACTCAGTAGCTTCTCTGGGGATCTTACACTGAGCTACAATATATGGAGGTCTTTACACTAAGCCACATAACCCGTGCGGACTCCGCACGGACACACGGACTCATTTGGCAGGACCATCAGCCAGACAGCAATCCATGTCCACACCAAGTCCGCATCAATCCGCATAATTTTACACAGACACGGACAAGCACAGACAGACAGCTTGCAGAATCCGCACAGCCAGTCAATTACTAATCAGATTACTAATATAATTTTTATTTACTTAAATTATATATACTATTTGTTATTAATAACATAATATAACAGTGCTGAAAAACTTGCAACCAACTAGGTTTGAATGTGTACATGCACAAACATTACATAATATGTTTGGCATTCATAACTGTTGGGCAAGACAGACATTCCTAGCTACAGGCTACACTGGCCTCAAGTCAACACATTTAGGTCACATGACTACAAAGCACATGTAATGGTCACATTACCATTGCCACGTCTTCATTGGTTCTCTTCAACCACATCAACAATGCCTGCCAAACCGCCAATGCCAATGCCAATGCCAACACACTGAATGCCAACTGACGCCAACATGACAATGCATGAGACAGTGTGGGGTGAAGGATAGAAACAGACACAGAATGAGGGGACGACGAGGAAAGGGCGCCCTGAGGGGCAAAGGGAGGTGAGTCCCACATGCCGCTCATCTACACACTCACCATGCAATGTGTCCCCTCCCACTTCAGGAACCCGAGATGAGAAGGACATGGCCACCAAAGACAACAACAACAACAACAACAACAACAACAACCATGAAGACAGCAGCAGCAGCAACTGTGATGACGGGGCCTGCAGCCATGACAGCAACAGCAGCAGCAGCAGCCATACCAACAATGGTGCAATGACAATGACAAAGGACGGCAACAAGAACAAGGACAAAGCCAACAACCACCACCATGAGGATGACAAAGACAACAACAACTAAGAACAACAGGGACAACAGCCAGAAAAACGGCCTGCACTGGACCATGCCAGTGCCGCTGCCACTGCTACCCAGGCCACTGACAATGCTGTGGGGGTGCATCCTGCACCACCTGGTGCCAAAAGCAACAGCAACAATGGCAACAAGGACAGCAGGGGCAGCAGGGGCCCCTGCCCATACTAGATTAAGTATTTACAATCATGTAGTCTTCATTATTAATATATCATTTTTATTATCAATCTTATTAGCAAGTATTATAATAGTAAAAGAAAGTGAGTAAGTCCACATGGAGTCTGTGCAAGTCCATGCAGAGTCCATGCAGACATGTGTGTGTGGTCCGTGTGGAGTCCACAAGGACGTGTGGCTCAGTGTAAAGTACAGAACTTTACCCCTGTACTATTTGCACAGCTCTAGTAGGCTGATATAGACTTCTGGTACACCCACAGTATTTATCCAATATACCTATTTATAGATTGGACTACCCAATTGTGAAACTTAAACTACTTGTTTAAATTTTAAGGCAATTAATAAACAAAGAATATACCAAATAGTTAAATCACTAAGGAAGTAATATTGATCCAAATGCCTACTTGGGTGGAGTGGGCCAACACACTGTGTGGCAGGTACTCATTCTTTATTTCTTTTCTTAGGAGAAATAAGTCCATTCCACATTCAATAAGTTGTAAATGACTAGAAACAATGTAGATGAAAGTTTATAGAGGTCATGTGACCATGGGAAAATGTTACCAAGTAAACAAGCAATGCCTGTGCACAAAACCCAATGCCATAGCTTGCCTGGTTATGGAGCAAACACAAAAACCATGAGAACTTTTCCCAGGATCATGGACACTAAATAAGCATTCAGATTGTTGTCATGTATTTGGTATACTTATGTGGTGGAATAGATCATGTGACATGTGCCAATAAATAGAGAAGTCAATCTTATTTGTATTTCAGGTAAATATAGTAGTAGTTGTTGATTATTCCAATGTTTAGTGTAATTTCCCACAAGGGTCATGGTTGGTAAGGGTCATTGTTGTTATAAGATGTTTGTTCACCTCTGACATAACACACAGACCTTCAAAACTAGCTGAATCTGGACATTTCTAATATTTCGCTCAAAATAGACCGTGGGAAAAATGTGCTCAACAAGGAAATTGTAGAGCCATGTTTGTACATTCCAAATATATAAAAACAAAGTTAATAGCTTTACTGGCTATGGAGAAAAACACAAAATAAAATTTCAAACATGATGCTTTGAAATATTAGATATGCATAATTTTGATGGCATCATCAAAAGCATTATGTAAGCATCCCAAAAACATGCAAATTATGTTGCAATACTTTGTATTTATGGAGTAATGCTGTAAAAAGCCACAAGAGAAGAAAAATCCCATTATGGAAATATTTTCCTGCAGTGTTGAAATATGAATGAATGAATGAATCAACTTTTTGCCCAAAACCTGGGTTGATAAAGAACTTGTAATAATAGAAACAAGTTCCCACAGTATTGAAATGTATATCAACCATTCAACATTTAACATTTTATTTCTAGCTTTGCATCCTGGGTTAATCAAGAACTTATCAGATATGCTAAAAATAGAAATATCATCATCAAAGATAAAGTTCAAACAAATGTGTGTACATATGCCTGTTAAGTGTTTTTTGTTGTATTATTGCATACTAAATTTAACCATACTCATATAGCTAGCCATTGTCAAGATATTGAGCATTATAGATTCCAGGAGCATCCACATTGACTTGTTTGGCTATGCTTATGGCCAGGTAATATATAAATGTGATATAAAAATAGATATAACAAGAGATTATAATCAAATTTGGAAAGGTACAAACAAATATAAATATACATTTCCTGGTGTACCCCCTCCATAGGTCTAGGAGTAGTAGCAATTTCAACTGTGTCTGTGAGCCTTGTATTTGCTGAGATATGCATCATCTATATTGTGGGAACTTCATTAATATTGTTTGTTTGGCCAGATGTTGGCAAAGTGATATACAGATGATATTCATTTGTAATATGCAGTCAAAAAGTTGTTAATAATGTGATTTGGGAGTGTACAAACAACTACAAATACATGTGGATATACACATAATGTAATCCTTTACAATGTCTAGTAGTAGCATGTCCATCAGCTTTGTATTTGCTAAGATATGCATCATCTATACTGTGGGAAATTTCTTTAGTATTATTGTTTGTTTGGCCAGATGTGTGATGAAGTGATATACAGACAGTATTCATTTGTAATATGCAGCAAGAAAAATGATGTTGATAATGTTTAGAAAAATACAAACAAATATAAGCACATACAAACATATACACGAGGTGGATTTATAGTGTGGGAACTTTGATGGTATTGTTTGTTTGGCTAGCTGTGTGTGTGTGGCTAACTCATACACAAACTTGATATTCATTTGTAACATGCTTGTAGTGAGAGAGCTGCTTTTGATCATGATGTTTGAAGGTGTACAAACAAATACAAATACATATAAATATCTACATTGGGTAGCCCCTCACCATATCTAGTAGTAGCAATTTAAATTGCATCCATAGGTCTTGTCATTGTTGAGATATGCAATGTTTTGTATTGTGGGAAAAGTTTGACCCAAAGCGGAACAAGCCTCTTGTAATTGTGCTTACGTTTGTTAACTACGCTGTTAGCTCTAACAGCGTAGTTGACAAACGTAAGCATGATTATGCCGTGGAGTTATTAATTAATTCTTGAGATATCCCAAGAAAAAGGCCAATTAACTCGAATTTATATTAATAAATGCAGCCCATGTTAGCAGTTGCCTTTTTTGCTCAAAATCCGCGCGTCGGCTAATTTTGATTCCCACAGTTAGAAAAATATTTCCACGACTACAAAGTCTTACTGATGTACTTCAAAATGTTTACTGATCATGTTCTAATGAATTCTCGGAACACTTCAAAATTACTAACCGTGGGAAAAACAACACTGGATCTTGTTGGGTACGCTGAATTTTCCCCGCAAACCCAGGATGATGAATGAGTTACTTATGTAAACATAAGGACTCGTAACTACTATATTCAGGATTGAACAATAGGATTGCTAATACAGTAGGTACATTCACATGATGGGCCGGCATGATTTCAACAAGTGGTGTGCATATCAGCACAACAGTTTAGTTTGCAATCAGTCAACCAGTGGTATGGGCTTTGACTGGTGACTCCAATTTGTGATCTCCAACTTTGACTTGTGACTACAATCTCCAATCAATGATTATGACATTGTGCAATGTCATACAATGTTGGTGTGAGTGGGCAATCCCCTTACATTACCCCCCCCTCTGGGCCAAGCATCCTCACAAATGGGTTGGAAGGGTATACAGCCAGAGCAGATGTGATTGACAGGTCATGGGGCCCCCAGGTTCTCTCAGTGAAAGCATGCAACAAGGTTGTCACATCATAGGTTGTCAGCCATCCCAGGAGTTGTGTTTGTACCCATAGCCCTTCCAGGCAATGAGGTACTGCAGCTTGTTCTGGAAGAAGTGACTGTCCATGATTTCTTTGACTTCATATTCTTCTTCACCATCAATCACAGTTGGTTTGGGCATCATGGTAGGTTGTTGGCCAGGGATTGGATCATGTGGGGCAGGCAACAACTTGATGGCATGAAAGACTGGGTGTATGTGCAACATTCTGACTGAGAGTTTGAGGTGATAGGCATGTGTCCCAACACAAGCAGTGATTTTGTATGGGCCAAGATATCAATGTGTAAGCTTTTGTGTCAGCCATGTTGTTGCAATGTCATGTGAGTCAAGGTACATCATGTCACTGATTTTGTACTCAGGTGTGGGACAATGACAATGATTGTAGTATTGTGCCATATTGTCTTTTGCCTTTGCCTGTCATGAAAATTATATTCCCATTTTTTCTCTGTCTTTTTGATCTTATCTCATCTCTTATCTAGTGGGATTGGCTGTTAATTCATCTATCCCCAGTAGTTACAATTCTCCCATCATTCCCATCATTCCATTTCATCATTTGATTGATGCTGTACACTACCCTGGTTATGTTTGGTTTACCTCTCTCCATATTTATTCTACTCTGGTCCCCCTTAGGTAGTTGTATATATACTGCACCTCTAGCTACTTGTCCTGTAGTCTTGATCTTGTCTATTCTCTGCAATATAGACAGGTCTTCTCAACTCTCTATCTCTGGTGCTCTCTCCCCTCTTCTATTCTCTGATATCCTGCAGTGACTGTTATTGTTGCATCACTGACATTGCCAATACTACACATGTTTCATTCAGTGTTGTCTTCATATGACTTGTTGGCAGTCTTGATGTGTGAAGGAGTGGTGTGTGGTTCAAAGCCCATGTGTGGGTATCAGCCAGTATTGACATAGAATGGCAAGTGTTATATTGATGAGCGGACATGGTTATTATACTGGAGCTCAGCAAGTGGTAGGAGTTCAATCCAGTTGTCTTGTCACTGGCTGATGAAGAGTCAGAGGTATTGCTCCAGTTCCTGATTTACCCATTTGGTTTGGCCATCCATTTGTGGGTGATAGGCCATAGATGCTGTCAATTTGATATTGAGAAGTCAGTAGAGCTCATGAGTGAAGTCAGCAATAAACTGCACCCTGTGGTCCAATATTGTGATCTTGGGCAAGCCATGCAGTTTCCAGACATGTCAAAGATACAGATGCACTGCCCCCAAGGCAGTGATCATTGTATGTGTTTCAATGAAGTGTGCACACTTCTCCACTGAGTCTACAACCACCATGATTGCATTGTACCCTTGTGATTCTGGTAACTCTGTAATGAAGTTGACACTCATGACATCCCATCATCCTTCTGGTACTGGTAACAGCTTGAGCTCACCAATTGGGGTCAATCATTGCAGTTTTGTCCTTAGACATAGATTGCATGTCTTGCAATACTCCCCAATGTAGCACAACATCTGTGGTCACCAGTAGTTGCATGATATGAGTTCCAGGGTCTTCCATTGTCCTGCATGGCCAGCAATTCATGTGTTGTGATGCTATTTGACAATCCATTGACAAAGATTGGCATGTTTGGGTATGTAGATGCAATCACAGAAAAAGAGCAAGCCTTGTGACCATGCCATTCTGCACTGCATACTAACTTGGCATTCAACTTCTTCAGTCCTTGGGCTGCCTCTGCAATTGCATCCTCCTGTGCACCTTCCTGATTACCTTGTCAAATATCACCCTTGATGCCACATTCTTCCCCCTTGACAATCATGCCTTTGAGTGCATGGATTGTGAACAGCTCCAGTTTGAGTAAGACAATATCATGGTTGTCATCTCATCTGTCTGCATGATTAGCATATTGTGAAAATGTGTCTGGCTTGATACTTCATCCCAGTTTGTGATGAAGAAAAAAGTGAATCAGGACAAGTAGAGGGACCACTGGGCTTGTCCTCGATTGAGCTGTTTGGCTGATCAAAAGTACTTTAGGTTTTTATGATCAGTCCAGATCTTGATGTCATGTCAGGCACTTTCTAAGTAATGTCACCACTCCTCCAAGGTGTGGATGATGGTGAGCATTTTTTTGTCATGGATCTTGTAGTTGCATTCTACTGTATTCAGGCTTTCCAACAAGAATGCAATCAGATGCCACTTGCTGTTATCAGTGTTCAGCTATGATAGGGCTGCACCTGTTGCATAGTTGGAGCTGTTGGCTTCAAGTTGGAAAGGCTGGTTGTTGTTTGCAAAGCTTAGGACTGGCTTGGTGGCCATGGCATTTTTCAGATCATCAAACACAGTCTGTTCAGTGTCTCCCAATCTCCAGATTGCATTTTTGCCTGTCAAGTTGAAAAGTGGCCAGGCATGGCACAAGAAGCCTTGGAAAAACCACCAATAGAAGTTGACAAAACCCAGAAAAGATTGGACCTCTTTCTTTGTCTTTGGTGCTGGCCAGTCTGTGACACCTGTGACCTTGACAGGATCCATTTTGGCCTGTCCTTCTGATATGATCAGACCAAGATACTCAATGCATGTCTTCTCAAATTTGCACTTGTCAAGTCAGAGGTAGAGCTTGTGTTGTTGAAGTTGCTCCATGATAAGTCAGGTGACATGCCAGTGTTTGTCAAGGGTGCATGTGTAAACCAGGATGTTGTTGATGTAGATGCAGACCAACACTTCTTGATCTTTTACCACCACCATCTGACCATGGGAATTCATCCCTCCTGCACTAGGTTGTCCCTAAACTACCTAACACCTCATCCCTAATCAAGATTGCCTTTCATCAGACCATTTTTTTGGCCTGGGCCACTATCCTTTTACACCATATCCAAATTTTTAACTTATCAGAGCTGATCCTGACTATCTGCAGGGTCATCTCATCTTGCCTGTACTGGGGTCTTCACTAATCCATTCACATCCACCTTATCAACTACCAGGCCACACAAGGACACCACAACTCTTGTACTCTGCTTCATGCAGATCCTTAGGGAGTGTCACTGCCAACATTTTTGACAATTTTTACATACTCACTTAACCACTACACCCAAATACAAAAGGAGGAAGGGGTCTGGCCCCCAATCAGCTACTGTCCCTGCACAGAGCACACCTCTTGGGGAGAATGCCAGGTTATTGTCCAATGGTGGGATTTGGCAGCCTCATTTTGGAGGGGAGTCATTGCTTTGGGAGAGTGGTGTGGAACAGGGGGGCAAGTAATAGGGGGACTCAGGAGAGGGGGAGCAGGTTCATTTAGATTGGACATTTATCTTCGACACTAGGGGGGAGTAATGGGTTTCCAGGGCAACCTGAAAATACCAGGGGGGGAGTGGAATGGGGTACCAATGTGAAGGGAGGGGACCATGCCCCAACAAGCAAAGGCAAACCTTTAAGGTGTTGGGAGGTTCAGACATGGTACAGTACAATACCATTGGACTGCAGGTATCCTCAGTCTAGACCTGTAATATGACCTGGAGAGCAACTTAGTGTACAGCTCCACCCTGATGGCCCATTACAGATTACTTAGTGGTAATAGGTATTTATGCCCACATATAGCTGGGTCAAACCCACATGCACTTGATATTATTATATGATCAAAAATAAAATAAAATAAAATAAAAAGTATGTACTTCTATTGTTGCCACATCTTTCAGGGTTGAACAATAGAGTCACTAATACAGTAGG
Organism: Collybia mongolica; assembly: GCA_013420905.1. Taxonomy (NCBI): domain Eukaryota; kingdom Fungi; phylum Basidiomycota; class Agaricomycetes; order Agaricales; family Clitocybaceae; genus Collybia; species Collybia mongolica. The sequence continues at coordinate 1,788,168 of JAAXNY010000011.1, forward strand.
TACATTTGCATGATGGGCTGACATGATTCCAACAAGTGGTGCACATATCAGCACAACAGTTAGTTTGCAATTGGTCAATCAGTAGTATGGGCTTTGACTATTGAGTCTGATTTGTGATCTCTGACTTCAACTTGCAACCATGATCAATGATCAATAATTACAACATTGTATGACATCATATGATGTTGGCATGAACAGGCAATCCCCTTACATGTACAGTCAGTCAGCCATTTTCGATTTTCTCTTGTGGTTCTCAATCATCAGGACCCTTTTTTCTGGCACTTGCTCCTGTTTTCTGCTACACCCTGCCATGAAGGACATCATTTTCTACACCCCCATCAACTCTTATCCCAATACTTTCAAGAAGTATGTTGACTTTGCCATCAACATCGACACATGTGTCCACAAGTGTGAAGTTGAATGCTGCCTTGAATCTAAAGCCTCATCATCCAACAAAAATTCCTCCACTGCTCATCCAAACACCACTATGACCTACACCACTCCCTCCACATTGTCCCCAGGGCCCTCAATGTTGCCTGCTGGAGTACCCATGGAGATTAATGCAACAAAAATGATCAAACCTTGCAGCCCGCTCACTGATGCTGAGAAGAAGTACTGATGTGAACAAAACCTATGTATGTATTGCAGCAGGGCAAATCACAAGGCTGCTGAATGCCCCAATATGCCAGAGGTTGCAAAGAAACATTTTGCATCCACCAAGGCTGCTCCTTTGGGAAAAGCCTGACTGCAGTTCCCCTGTCCCTGGGCTTTTGGTTGATGCTGGGACTCATCTAGCTGCTCCTTGCAAGCCAGAGCCCCAATTTGTCCATACTGTGGATGAGTCATATATACCCTCTCAATTTACTGTTCCTACTTACATTTTTTCCTCATCCTCTCATTTTTCAGCTAATCATTTCTTTATTTCTATAAAGCTTTGTTTTACTAACAGGTCTTCTATTACAACATGTGCCATGGTTGACTGTGGCACTACCACATCTTGTATCTCTGAGTGCTTTGCATCTTGTCACTTGCTCCCTCTTTGTCTTAAGGACATACCCATACCTATTATGGCAGTTGATAACCATCCTATTGCATCCAGATTAATCACCCAGGATGTCTTTGCTAACATTTCTGTAGGCTCTCACTCAGAAACTTGGGCCCTCACTGTTGTTGCAGTTGGATACCCAGTTATTTTGGTTCTTGACTGGCTTCAGGACTACAATCCCAACATTGACTGGGCTGAGTCTCATCTCACACTCAACTGTTGTGGATTCCCTCCAGCCAACCCCTCCAAGGTGTATGCCAAGGGCTTTGGTCCTTCACTACAGCCTGCCTTAGCTGCATTTCACTCAATTTCAGATGTTGGTTTAGGCTTCAGTCTATCTAACCCAATTCTCTTGCCTTCTCATCCCACACCACCCTCTGCTCCTCAGGACTACTCCAAACCTCCCTTGAAACCTTGTACCTCATTCCTCTCTGCTTTTGTTGGGATGAATGGCTTCAGTCACTCTACCCCCTCTCCTCTCAAACCCACTCCTACCCCTTCAACTCCCAACGTCAAGGTGGTTAGCCCCAAAAAATTCACTTGCCTTGCAAAAGGCAAGGAGGTATGCTATTTATGCTTTCATAATTCCTCCTCTTCCATTTTTATCAACTTGTTTGGCACTGACCCCCCTCCTCCTGCACCTGATGGGTTATCTATGGCTCCCTCCTCTTTGGATAGTCAGACTGATCCTCAGGAGGATTTTCACACTTTTGTTCCAGGTAAATATTGGCCTTGGGCTGATACCATTTTCAATCCTTTGGAATTCAACAAACTCCCTGAGCATCAGCCATTTGACATTGACATCAAGCTTGAAAAAGGGAAGTCACCACCCTTTGGCCCCATCTATTGCCTCACACCAGCAGAACATGAAGCTGTGGCTGAGTACATCAACTCAAACCTCAAGTGTGGTCACATTCATTGTTCCACCTCTTCAGCTGGTGCCCCAGTCCTTTTCATCAGGAAGAAAACTGGTAATATTCAACTTTGTGTCAATTTCCATGGCTTAAACACCATCACACAGAAAAATAGGTATCCCCTTCCTCTTGTTAATGATCTTCTTGATTGTGTTCAAGGCTGTAAAGTCTTTACAGTTATTGACTTGAAGTTGGCCTATAGTCACCTATGCATTCATGATGGTGATGAATGGAAAACTGCTTTTCATACCCACCCAGGTCCCTTTGAACATCTCATTGTTCCTTATGGACTCACTAATGCCCCAGTGGCATGGCAGTCCTTTATTCAGGACATTCTTTGAGATCTGCTGGACATTATCTGTGTTGTCTACCTGGATGACATTCTCATTTTTTCCAAAATGCAGGAAGAGCATGATCAGCATGTTGGACTAGTCCTTGACCGACTTCATGATGCTCAACTCTGTGCTAACACAACAAAGTGTGAATTTGATCTCTCTGAAGTAGAATATTTGGGCTACATCATCAGTGCTGATGGCATTAAGATGAACCCAAAAAAACTTGAAACCATCACAGATTGGCCTGAACCAACAAAGGTTAAGGATCTTCAATCTTTTCTGGGTTTCACCAATTTCTATCATTGTTTTATTGATAGTTACTCTTGTTTAACTCTTCTGCTTACTGAACTTACCAAAAAATCTTCAAATTGGAATTCTGCAGGTGCAGCTCAAGACACTTTTCAGGCATTGAAGGCTGAATTCATTGAATCCCCAGTTCTTGCCCACTTCAACCCACTCACACCTTGTACCCTTGCCATGGATGCCTCCAATTTTGCCATTTCAGGTGTCCTTCAACAACCAGATAGTGACAGATTCCTCCACCCAGTTGCTTTCTACTCCCAGAAACTCTCACCAAGTGAAATCAACTATGATATGCATGATAAAGAACTCCTTGCAGTCATTGATTCATTCCACAACATGCATGCTTGGGTCCTTGGTTCTCCATCTCCAATTTCAGTCATTTGTGACCACAAAAACCTTGAGTCTTTCATGTCTTCTCAAATTCTCAACCATTGTCAAGCATGATGGGCTATGTTTCTCTCTGATTTCAATTTTTGTCTAACTTGGGGTCTGGGTCATTCAAATGTTGCTGATGCCCCATTGCAATGCCCAGATTCTGTCCCTCAAAAGGGGGATGAGCACCTTGAAGCTCAATGTCAAGTGTTACTGACTAAGTCTCACACTGAGCAACTTTTTCCCTCAGATTCTACCACTTTGACACCTATCCCATCCCCCAGTTCCATCACCACACTCTCAATTGACAACTCTCACTTACTAGATTGCTTCAAGTGTACTTTCCAGGAAGACATGGAATGGTGCAAAGCAATAATGAGAGGTGACTCAAGTTTCACAATGGAAGGTGGTCTGGTGTTTCACCAAGGCCATCTTTACATTCCGCCACCTCTTTGAGCTGATATCCTCTACACCCAACATGACTCTGTTATTGGAGGTCACCCAGGTCAAAATTGCACAATGGGTCTGGTTTCACACAACTACTCATGGCCCAGCATGAACACATACATTTGATGTTATGTTGAAGCTTGCGAAACATGTCCAAGAATCAAAACCCCTTGTCACAAACCATTTGGCCTCCTCCAGCCCCTTGACATCCCTTTGTGCCCATGGCAGTCCATTTTGATGGATTTCATTGTGAAACTTCCCAATTCACATGGATATGATTCCATCTGGGTCATTTGTGACTGTCTAACATGTACTGCCCATTTTGTGCCATGCAACAAGACACTTACTGCCTCTGACCTCACATGGTTATTCCTCAATTGCATTTTTTGTCTCCATGGATTGCCCCACTCAATAATCTCTGACCATGGTTCTGTCTTTGTTTTGCACTTTTAACAAACTCTCACCTCTCATTTAAATAAACACTCATACTTCCACAACTCACCACCCACAAACAGATGGTCTCACCAAGTGTACCAACCAGACACTTGAGACTTACCTTTGTGCATACTGTTCATACCAGCAGGATGACTGGGTTGATTACCTCCCTCTCACAGAGTTCATGTTCAACAACCTTGAGAACACATCCACTCAACAAACTCTGTTTTTCACCAACCTTGCATTTCACCCCACATTTGAACCACAGATCACTGAATGTTCAACTGTTCCTGCTGCCAAAACCCTCACACAATGGCTTGCTCAAATCCATGAAGAACTTTGTGCTGAGCTGGAACATGCACAGAAGATTCAAGCTCATCACTACAACCAATGGCACCTAGCAGCCCCAGAGCTCAAGAAGGACCAATTCGTTTGGTTGCTCTGTCAAAACACCAAGACAACACAACCTTCCAACAAGCTCAACCACCGTTGCTTGGGCCCCTACCATGTTGTCAAGAAAATTGGCTCCTCCTCCTATCATCTCGACCTTCCTTCCTACCTCTCTTGTTTACACCCCATCTTCCACAGTTCCCTCCTCAAAGCCTATCACAATCCCTTCTTATTCTGCCCTCATGCTTCCCCTGAACCATTCAACCTCGCCAACAATCCCACACTCACCATCCAATCCATTCACAATGCTCACAAGATTGGTCACCGCTACAAATATTTCATACAATGGAAAAACCTTCCAGAGTCCAAAAATTCATGGGTTCCCCTCTCTGACATCCCTACATTAACTTGTCAACCACTTCCATTGTTGAAATCCTTGCATGCCACATCCTCATACACTTGTTATGAACCAAAATTTTTCCATTCCTATGTCTACCAACATTCCTTCCGTTTTTACTGAACTAACTCCTCATCCCTCTTCGCCGCACACAGATCCTGTGCCCATTGTACCTCCAAATGCTCCAACACTGCTCACTGCCCAGCCCTTGCCCAGCCTTGTGCCCCCTGCTGTTCCACTCATTCCTGCAATCCCAGTTGCTGCTGCTCACCCCACTGTTCCTCCAATTGTATGTCAGAGGTTGGGATCTGAGTACAAACTGCCCACACAGACCATGACACAATCCGGTCACATGTCAAAAACCACTGAGCACTATGACCCCAGAATACCTGGTCAGTAATCTGAGCATGCATTTCCACCTAAAAAGGGGGATAATGTAAGGGTCAGGTCCTTGGACCATGGTCTATTAGCATAATACAGTCTTTCTTAACCACTGAACATTTACTTACCTTTTCAACCAGCTCTGATGGATCTCGCTTGCTCTCGACATAGTCAAATGGATGCTGTTTGTATGTATTTACACCCGACCATATCTGGTGGCCAGTTAGCATTTGTACAACTTCATTGAATCAACACCAGTTTCAGGTCTTGTTTCCTTCGCAAACCCTCTTGCTCACTCATAACCACTTGCACTTGCTTGTTTAATGGCCTGGACCATGCCTTGCCCATGACATATAGATGCTCAATTAAATTCAATTATTGCTTAATATCAACCTTTTGAGAACAAGTAATGAATTGTACTCAAAAGTGTGATGGGCCTTGGCCAACCTTACTTGGCCTTACATTGTCCACAAAACTGGAAGACCATACAAGGTCCACCATAATTGGGGTGGGCACAATGTTACATTGGAGATAGCTCTTATAAATTCTTATACATCAGGAGTACCAGGTTTGCACCTGCAAACTAAGTTGTAGGCCTTGCATCATGATGTATTCTGTGGTAAGATACTGGACCTTTTGCTAATGCCACTTGGTATTGATTACCATTCTGGGGACACTGGCATTTAGATATACTATCACTGATCAAGCTTTGCAAATTCTTACAAGATAAGTGTATTACTTGGCACCCACCTGAGAAGCCTTCAATGCTTGCACCAACCACAAGCCCAATATCACAGCTTTAACAACCTACAATTTCTATGTTTTAAAGTAAGGGGAAGGTGGATGCCAGTGTACAATTCTATTTTTCCAAATTTTGTAATGCTCAGGTCACACAACCTCAGTTGCAGCAACTGTTCAATTTTCATGGCAACACATCAAATTGCTTGACAGGAAGGGTATTGGGTATCAATGGGGCAGAGTTAAATTTTGGCCAGGAAACCATTTCCATTTGTTACACCCAAATTTCAATGTACTCATGTTCAGCCATTTCAATCAAGATGGCCCTGGAGAAATTTATTCTGGCTTTATATGTTTCAAGACATGTTATCAAAGGTTTAAGAGAGCAATATATGTTCACAGCCTCTGGAGGATTACAATGTGAGGGGTTGCATCACTTTGGTATACATCTGAACATTGGCAATTTTACAAGCCGGAAATGAAGAAAAAAATAATGGACTATAAACCAAGAGGCATAAACACACCCAATCTGTGAGCAATCAGCCTCCGATATACGTTGTTGTGTATATCAGGGCCGATTTGCAAAACTAGATGAGTTTGCAAAATTAGATTAGTGATAGTATAGACCTTGCATGGTGGTTCCAATAGATTGCCTATCAGAAGTGCAGTGGGTCAAGGCGGCGATGAAGCTACCTTGTGACTACTTACGAGTATGCTCCCAATCGGCCCGTGTCATGAATGATTGGCACTTTCCTATTCCTGGCAGTAAAATTTTGAGATCTCCACCTCTAGGCGCACTATCTTGCAATTACCCGAGGTTTTGTCAAACGTGAAGAAAAGTGTGACAAACAAGGCAGTTCCGGCCCGTTTTGGCCTACGGTCGCAATACGTTTCTATTTCCTAAAACGCGTTTACCCAGTGTTAGAGGTAGCAGACGACTTGGTAAGACTTGATGTATGACCAACCAGTAAGAGCCAGTCACTTCAACATCATTCAATCATGGAACCAGGCAAATGCCATTATGCAAGAAACCCATGGTCTTTAAGGCCCTGCGGCTGTAAATGACTAAATGTATATTACGTCCTCCGACTGTGAATGATAATGTTATACAAATGAGTGAGTACATTACTCGTCTAAATCGACCAGTGCTTGGGGTTCCAAAGGGCCTAAAGGCAGATCATCGTCTGATTCGTCAAGGTTAATATCCTTGAGGACAGGCGCGGGAGCGATCACCCCAGAGCGTACTTTTTGCCCAGGACGAGGACCAAGGGCAAACCCTTTTCGGGCTGTTTGGGCGGCTTGCAAAGCTTCGAACTAAAATAAAATGAATATAATCAGAGAGATACGGAAGCTCGTTAATCATGCCCAACCTTCTTCTGCATGTCAGAATCCCCCCCTCTTCGCTGTCCAGCTTTAGCAATAGGATTAAACCCTAGTTGCTTGACTATTTCTGCCGAATACGCGTTTTTGCCCGAGTGTGTTTCCTGCTTAGAATAGTCGTCATCACTATCTTCCGGCGCCTCTCCCTTTAACCTCGATTTCTTTGATGGCCTTTCCTTCGTCTTTTCCGTACCCTTGCGCTTCTTCGCTTTCCCACCATCCTCCTCCTCTTTTCTCGCTTTGCCCACTTCTCTCGCCTTCATAACCGCACGCATACCCTCCTTGTCCCGCTCCAAAAGGCCCTTTAGGGCTCGGTCAGCATCTTTTCCAGAAAGCCTCCGTTTCGCCTTAGCTTGGCCCTCACGGCCAATATTTTCGGTAGTGTATAAAGATCTCGAGTCCATGCTCGAACCACCAACTATATGGCCCGACACAACATAGGTCGAGCCTGAACCTCCAGAGTCACAGTCTGCAGGCTTAAGACCCCATTGCCTCGTTGCGTCATATGCTGGCTTCCGCTTGGGTGCTGCTGACGTAGACATCCCTGTTGTACTGAGCCATGTTTTGAACATAAGAAAAAGTCTGGGAAAATAGTGAGGGTACAACGAACCCAATGGAAAATTCTGGGCGCGCAGCCCGGCGTCTTTCAACGGCATTTTGAATGTGCCATTCACAAACATCGCTCACTCGTTTATCGCACCAGCTACCACAAGACTTTCCATCTTTCTTAGATACTGTGCACATGCCCAGGTCGCGGGATCTCCCTATCACCATAATAGAGTCTGCAGAATCTGGTGTGACGGCAAGGATGTTATTGGTGGGATGAGGACTATCATTAGAGCGCTAGACGAAGACGAATATTAATGGCAAGGCCCTGGGGTCATGATGTAGACTCGCCTGGAAGGGCTTGAGGATTCTCGGATTGAGAAGTACGATCACGTCTCCTTCTTTTACTTTTGTCAAAGACTCGTAAGCACCCCGGCTCCCACCTTTGTAAACCTTCTTAGGTTTGCTCTGCCCCTCTTCTGTCACCAGATCGAATCTGTCTGATTCAAATAGCAGTAATGACAGGAATGCGTCCCCTCTGATGACAGTTTTGCCTCCTGTAGCTGATGATGACGACCGTGCACCAAAGTCAATGAGCCTGAAATTAACATATTTCTTCCCGCTTGCTTTCACAGGCTCCTCCTTCCCTTTCCCCCTTTTCCCCTTCGCATTCCCCCGTTGTTCAAGACCATTTTCGTCGTCTTCCACACCGACTGCAACTGGAGCTCGGCTAAATTTAATGGGCCCGCGTTCAGCAACCACAGCAATTGTGATCCAATCTCCGGGCACCGGGACGTCATAGCCTTGTTTGTCAGGCAGCAAACGAATAGCTGAGTATAAGCGCGATGGCGGCAAATAATAACGGCCACGTAAATGGTCTTTGATGTCTTCATGTGAGACAGAGCGAGAACTAAAATAAGATAAGATGTGTTATGTATAACTGAGTAAAACGGCAAAGACGCACCTGAGTCGGATCCCCGAGTTTGGCTCAAACAGTTTAAAATCCGGATCATCCAATGGTGGTGTATACTCAGCGGGCCCGGGCTCAAGGTCTTCCATGAGTGCCAAACGTTCGTCTCTCCGAGGTCCTGAAGGGTCGCCGAAGACATCCTCATTGAGTGGTGGCGCATCGGTGAAAGCTGACGATCGCACTACAGCATCTCTCCCGAGTTCATTGGCGGAATGGCGGTTGAGAGCTGCGAGTTTGCTTATGACGTTCGACGGCGCTGGCTTCGGATACTTCATTTCAGGCGGTTTCTTTGCAGCCGCCTTGAATGGGTCCCCGGAGACATGTCGTGTTACAGGCCTTACTGGCGGCTTTTTCCCATGCTCATAACCAGGTTTCCGTTTCTCTTCGTATGTTAGTATGTGGACATTGGTATTAGCAATAAGTACTCACTTGGCGAAGGTGTTGGTGGTACAAGCAGGGTCGACTCAGGTCTTTTCCGTTTGGGTGAGGTTGGCGCAATGGGCGGTGTATCTTCTGGGATTTCCTTCAGTTGTGCCTGGAGTGAGGCTATCTGTTGCCGTAGAGCTTGCTGTTTGAGCCTTTCCTCTGCTGTTCTGCTCGTTGAAGACTCCATGATATGTGTCGTGGACAATAGTAACCGCGACGCGTTGTTGTCATAACTTTGTCGTTGATCAATCTCGATCAATTCCCACGGTTCGCTATTTCCAGACCTTCAAACTCAGAGACGATATTGGCTCTGAGGGGGGCTGGCGGAAAGCATTGAAATTCCACCCTAAAAATCATTCAAGGGGAGATTAACTTGCCTCATGTGGGCATTCCTCCACGCTTTGTTAAATTTGGAGAATTAGACGTAGTCCGGTATCAAACTCGAGAAGTTGGGGTACAATGGTTGTCTGATAAAGAGGGTACGGGAGATGCCGCAGTGGCCAAAACCCAACAGTGACTTTTTCTGACACACCTCATCTTGGAATGCTGTGCTGCGTCGCAGTGGCCTTCACCCATAGTCCATCCGTTTAACCCTCTTTCTCTCTCCTTGTAGTATATCTCCTACTCATGGCGACTCTACCTCTCCCTGCCGTGCTTTTAAGATTAAAAACTCGAGCAGTCGACATGGCGCAAGAATTGGGCAGCTTGACTCACTTTCTCGAGGCAGCGCAAGCTCTTCGAGCTTGTGACAACATCCCACCAGACTTATTCCAAAAGAATAGCAGAAAGGTTGGGCATTATTCCTCGCTTGCCATAATCGTCTCGTTTTAATATATTACCCTTTCAGATTGTTGCATTGATCGAGGTAGAAATCGGAAATCTCCTATTATCGAAGCAGGGGGCTGACTTTCATATCTCTAATCCTGTGTTGTTAAAGATCGCCCGAAAAACACTCACCACAGCGGGCATCCCCCTGTATTTATTTGTTGCATGTTCCACAGTATTAGCTCCCTTCAAAGCTGCATACGTGGACTTGCTCTATATGCTGAAAGGGCACCGTCACAATATCGACGCTACGCTGACTGGTAACCACCGATCCCAATCTATCGTCCAGCTTCCACGATTCTGACCCATAGTAAATAGCCCGTGTCCATAGCTTGCTTACCCCACTTCGTACGGGTTTCGTCATCCGGCGAAAGGGCGAGATTTCAAATATCGCCCCCACGCCCGGGGAAAATTGCCAAGTTCCGGAAATTCCCCCAGAATCAAGAAACCTATTTTCAAGACCCACAAGTAGTCCCGACTTCATGCCTCGTGAGTTCCTGATGCTCGGATTCGCCTATGTAAGCTGATCACTAAAATCCATCACAGCTCCCGATGCATTCCCGACCCTTATAAACTTGGGCCCACGGCTTCATAAAAAACCATCCTCTGTCCCCCGCCGTGTCTGGGGGCAGGAAGACACCCGCCCAGCTCTCCCCCGATGCCGCCCCCAAATTTTGAAGACTGACCAAGAGAACCTTCCAGCTACGCCGCAACTGCGTGGCTTGGTCCGCCCGATGTCGCGCCGTTTTGGTATTTTCTGCACAGGGAAAGGCTCCATGCATCAGCCGCCGCAAGAGCGTAGCCGCGTCCGTACTTTGCGACCAGCGAAGGAGTAATAATGATGGCATCGGTTATGCCAACTAAATTGTACAATTAGCTGCTTCACAAGGTACTGCCTCGCCCCACTTTGACCTCAGTGGCATGCGTTGACGATGGCATCCCTTGGTAGTGTCTGTGTTCCCATACTACAGCCTTTTCATTTTGTATTCCTTTTTTGCACCATCTCCACACGCACAGGAACTTCGGAAATTTTTTTATTGCCTACGGTTGAAGGATTCGAAGGGTTGTTGATAGTAAATTATTATAACAAGTGATCATTGGGTACACCTCGGGCTGGTTGAGAGATGTTTGGCAAACTTGGAATGTCATGTTCTAAGCAATGTTGCTCATTCCTAAAGAGGGTGCATGCAAAAAGAAATTATCTGTATTAAAATTGTGATGTAGGATGCGAGGTCAAATCTGCAATTATACCCGTCTATCCTAATCAACAAAGATTCCGCCCCTGTCTTCAGGCGATTGCGACAACGCTATTCTGGTTGGTGGCGTCCGAGCACCCCCGCGAATAACATTGAGTTCATCTCTCCATTCCTTGAACTTTCCTAAGAGGAGATTCTCCTGTCGGGGGTCCCCATGAGCGCGTTCTTCACTCTCAAGTATCGTGATGACCTCCCCAAACGCACGATCGACATTCTGTAATGCTCCGTGCATTAAATAAGGGTTTCCGATATAGTGGTCTGAGCCGGTCTGTGAAGGGGTGATTGGCGCGGCTGCAAAAAAAAAGGAGATATTAGTACGTGGGGACCCAAGAGTGAGCCGATTATACCTGACGGATCAGACTTGGGGAATACCTGGAAGGTGCAGTCGTCGAAAGATCAGCGTAAGCCCTTGCCATAGCGTCCCATACTCACCTGGCCCGGATTTTCTAATGTTGGTGAAGGTGGTAAACCTGTACCTTGGTTAGCAGTTGGAAACTTCCCGTCCGCTGGGGAATCGGAAACATCATCATCGGCCTGAGTGCGCACTAGAAGATAAAAATAGAACATACCTTCACCTAGAGACATTTTTGGCTCGAGAGGGTATGGATGACCCTACTGGTGGTGGGCGTCCGTATTTAAAAGCGGGCGATAGTTATATGGCCGACCTGTGCGATACCTTTGAAATTTATATGAAAGTGTCATTGTGACGCAAAGTGTTTGTTCATGATTGTACAGATCCCAAGATTGAGGCAACCTATGAATTTTCGTTGGGTATAATGGGTTTTGGGGGCAGACTCATCTAGTGGCTCGTAACAGAGAGCTGAGCGCACGCGATTTATCTTTGGTCTGTTCTTTGCTTAGGTTGAATTTATGCCCCAAAAGCGCGATGCCAGGACTCGTTCGTATTTTTATATCAATCCTTTCTGAGAAGCACGGGAGCATCTACAGCGGTTATCAGTTTACGTTCGAGGAACGTGAATCGAATGAAGGAGACCGCGTCCTAGGTCCAGATGGCCGGTTGGGTATTAGATTTGCAACTTGGGCCTGCCACAAAAACGGATACATAGGTCCACGCCCTTTGAAAATGAATCCTCCAAATTCCCCACGCGCTTGCGGTAAGTATGAACTGGTTGACCGCCAAACGATCATGATGGGAGGTAGCCAAACTCTCCAAAGCTCCAGAATCCAGTTTGGACGCTACTGGCTTAGCATATGAAAAAATTATTATTATTGGCAAGGCAAAGCTCCGCTCTCACGCAACACCGATTAAAAAATCGGCTTATGTAATAATTAAGACTCTTATTCGTGGTTCACGCTTGAGTCACTGCTCCCTGCATAAAGAATCCACCAGAGCTCATCGTCTCTTCCGAGGGTATCTATCGAACCTAGTTTGACCACACAAACCATGGCTGATGAAGGAACGCGTCATAAGAGAGACGAAGACTCCGAAGAGGAAGAAGAGGAGGAGGATGTCGAGATAATTCCTAAAGTCGAGATTGATCCATCGAAGCTGACCCCACTCTCTCCAGAGGTCATCTCAAAACAGGTGAGTGTGTGTCTAGTTGGTGCTATAGATATATATCTAATATAATCATATAACAGGCCACTATTAATCTGGGTAATACATTTCAAACTTTCACTGCTTGTGTTACATCTGATCTGTGATGTACAGGCACTATCGGTCATGTAGCACATGGGAAGTCGACGGTGGTGAAGGCGATCTCGGGTGTAATGACTGTGCGCTTCAAGAATGAACTTGTGCGAAATATTACGATCAAGCTCGGTTATGCCAATGCAAAGGTATGAGACCTGAGCTTTTCACGTAGTATGATCGTCTAATCCACAAGTAGATCTACAAATGCGAGAACGAAGCTTGCCCACGGCCTGGTTGCTACCGATCATATCCATCCCATAAAGAAGAGAGTCCGCCTTGCGAGCGGCCAGGATGTAACCATCGGATGAAGCTGATAAGACATGTTTCTTTCGTCGATTGCCCGGGTCACGACATTCTTATGGCCACGATGTTGAACGGTGCAGCGGTTATGGACGCCGCCCTTTTGCTTGTTGCTGGAAATGAAACATGCCCACAACCTCAAACGTCAGAGCATCTCGCCGCAGTCGAAATTATGAAGTTGGAGAACATCATCATCTTGCAAAACAAAGTAGATCTGATCAAAGAGGCCCAGGCCCTTGAACATCAAAAAAGCATAGCCGCATTTGTGAAAGGTTTGTCAAGTGGACCTATCTGGTGTGCTATCCATAAACCAAATTCTCATAGGAACTGTTGCCGAATCATCCCCTATTGTCCCCATATCCGCCCAGCTGAAATACAACATCGATGCTGTCAACGAATATATTGTAAAGCGGATCCCTATACCCGTTCGAGACTTCACTTCCGATCCACGACTTATCGTCATTCGTTCTTTCGACGTCAACAAACCAGGTGCAGAAGTCGATGATTTGAAGGGAGGAGTAGCAGGTGGCTCAATCCTCACTGGTGTTCTCCGTATCGGAGAAGAGGTAGAAATCCGACCAGGCATTGTAACAAAGGACAGTGCGGGCCGCACTAAGTGCAAACCCATCTTCAGCCGGATCATGTCTCTGCATGCAGAAAATAACCTGTTATCATTTGCGGTGCCAGGCGGATTGATTGGCGTGGGTACAAGAATAGATCCAACGCTTTGTAGGGCCGATCGCCTCGTTGGGCAAGTTCTCGGTGCCGTCGGGAAGCTGCCGAAAATTTACACTGGTATGCCGCAATCTATCATTCTCTTCCCCGTTCTAGTTTTCAGTAATCACTATCATACAGAGCTCGAAATCAGTCTCTTCCTTCTTCGTCGTTTGCTCGGCGTTAAAACTGAGGACAAGAAGCAGACGAAAGTATCCAAACTTGTCAAGAACGAATTGCTTCTTATCAATATTGGGTCAACGTCAACCGGCGGCCGCGTCCTCAGCGTGAAAGCGGACCTGGCAAAAATCCAGCTGACCTCTCCCGCATGCACGGAAGTTGGAGAGAAAGTTGCTTTGTCACGCCGTATCGAAAAACATTGGCGCCTTGTTGGTGAGCATGCCATGGCCCGTTCATCACTTATAAATCCTAATCAATTTATCTAGGGTGGGGGAGTGTACAGCGGGGGACTGTCCTCGAGGTAGATTAGACTACTTGCTATCTGTATCGCGACCATATCTTGTTGTAATATTCAAGAAATGTAGAATTATCTTGCGCATTGTTGGTACGACTTCCAGAGATTCTCCAGCTTCAATAATTCTAACACAGCCCCATTCCCTTCCATCATGATCTGGGTGAGCTCAGTTATTTTTAGTATGTTCAAACTTCGAATGTTCAAGATCCGTTTTTTCTTTTTGCCTATAGATTGTATCACGCAAAATGTAAATCTCTCATTTTCTGAATGATTAGCGTGACCTGGTGCACTATATGCTCTCGCAAACGCTATCCTCATCGGACTTTTCGAAGTAATGATTGTTGGGTAAGTATTTTTAAAATAATCGGTTTATTGCTGACTTGTCGTGCATGTATGATTCTGTAGGTTTGCACATGACAAGAAGCTTGATTACTTCTAGAGCGTCCACGGCTTCTATTTTGTTTCAATGACATGATGTAGCCCACTACCCTGACATCATGTACATTCCATTCTTTTATGCAGCGCGACGTGTCTCTGTGCCATTGATGACCGTGGTAAATCCGGTGAGCTCGTGGCCAACATCTGACAGTCATTTCAGTGATTTTTTCAGCTTGTAAACATGACAAGTTTATACTGCTGTACGTATGAAAACACCATGTGGCCTTATCTTAACGCCACTGCCTGTCGACGATTCGAGGGTTTCACAGGTCTAATCAGACTTTTTTTCCAAGGTCCGGGATTCTCTGACCTTTATCGAACGCATCAACTGGCATCGAGATCAGCATTGTCGAAGCAGAGCCGGATTATGGCTATCGATGCATTTTGTTGGAATAAGTCTTCTCCAGAAAAGGACAGGGGGCCGTTGTTTGCTATATCACTTGATCACCTGGATAGATTTGAAGTGACGGGCCGCTCAAGCTAGATGGAAAAATTCGGGTGTCGAGAATCAACACCTGTCTGATCACAGACTTCCATCTGTATTTGGGTTAGCCTGTATCTTTCTTTCGATTATTCCCAACGCTATAACGCTCAACTCACTGTTCGCCTTAGACCCAGGGATTTCAAAGTACTTTCATATTCCCAGACTTCAGTATGTGAAACTATATTAGGAGAGTCGTAGGTCGTCGCTTCCATAGGACCGTTGCTACCAAAGCTATCACCGAGATGGCTGATATACTATCGGAGATCTCGACATACGAACACCCAAGAAGTTAGTGGTTGGACCGGACTTCTCGGCTTCTCGTCCTCCTATCATGTTAAATTAACCTCACCTTTCTAGGATAGAAAGACGCACCACAAGGATACAGGTGCAATCCATGTGTATCAATTCTCATTCGTCGTGCCGCTATGCCTCGAGCCTCGATGGTGGATGATTATCGGCGAAAGTTCCAACGCTCGACGGAGGCCGTGCACCGTGTTGAGGGGCAATGTCTGAAGTTCCGTAAGTCAGCATGTTTCTAAAATGTATAATTAGATCCTCGAGCCGGGGCTGATAAAGTTGTCATGTAGAACCAACAACGATTTACGCCTTGGCATGTTTGGCCACATGCCGTTTTAGTACCCGATCGTTGTCAACATCCAAGGCATCGTGACTTGAGGGTGAATCTATTATTGGCCATTCCAAGGTGGCTTTCTGTCCAGGTGACACATAGATGTTCCTTTTGTTTGATTTCGAGGGGGCTCGACCTTGCACTATAGCCTCTGTGGTACGAGCGTTGGAGACCCTACGTTGCTCGTGGCTATTATCCTCCCCACTTTCGTGTGGCTGATTGTCCATTTAGACAGGCGGTTTACGTTGGTTGGGAGTCTAGTATAGCAACAGCATAATACACTGGCTATCCGGTGATTCAAGAATCGTTTGTAACGTGCTTCTGGCAATGATACTGCAGGGTACCGCGGCGCGCCCCAGCCCTGCTCAACGAGATGATCGTGCTAAAAAAAACCTTCCTCGTACACGCGGTCGTCCGATGCTTCACATTCGTTTTATTCATTCGAATATCTTCTCTACCAATCGTTCCACATGCTCATTTAGCAACGCAGACGGCAGAGCATTCCGGTACTACTGGCCTAGAGGTATAAAGGGCTGTATTGTTTTCACAATTAACCCTCAAGGTCTTCAGATCTCATCAACTGGTACTTGAATTCGTCGACTATGTTCTTTGCTTCCTTCGTCTCTCTCGCTCTCGCAACCTCGGCTCTTGCGGGCCCCTACAAACGGTTCGACGGCATCACCGTTGAATTGTCTGGGCCAGCGACCAGCGTTGGTTCCATCGACGATCTCAAGTTCACTGCGTCAGTCAAGAACACTGGCTCAGAAGCCGTGAAGATCCTGAAATACGGCACCATCCTCGACGAAAAACTGCCAACCAGGTCTTTCACCGTCACGAAGGACGGCGCTGCTATCCCATTCACCGGAGTCAAGGTTTGCAGGTTTATGCCTTGCTCACCTCACACATCTGATTTGGTCTCCTTTAGTTGTCGGTTTCGCTCAATGACCTCGACGACTCCGCCTTTGCCACCATTCCTGCCGGGGAGGCCATTACCGTGAGCCATGAAGGTACTCTGTTTCCGGTCTCATGCCTTGCCACGGTTTTCTCAACGTAACGTTCCAGTCGCCTCTCTCTTTGACTTCGCCTCTGCGGGGCCCGGAAAATTCTCGTTCGAGCCTATCACAAACTTCCAAGTCGTAGGTGCCGAAGAGAGTACCGAGAAATTCGCCAAGGTCCAGGCGACCACCACCAAAGTTGAAGTTGAAGTTACTGGTGATGTTGCGAAACGCGAGCTTCCTCAAATCAACAAGCGTGCCGTTGACATTTGCACGACATCTTCCAGGAAGTCCTTCATCGACGCTAGGTCTTTAGCTGATCTCACACTACCCGATACAATATATTGACTTCAATACTATTCAGCTACTCCGAGGGCAAATCTCTTGCCTCCGGTGCTTCTTCCTACATTAACAGCCGTGGTGCCACAGACGCGCTCTACAAGGCGTACTTTGGAGCTACTTCAACTTCCCGAGTCACCTCAATCTTTAACGCCGTCGCGTCTGAGAACTCTAGCTCCAGGACGTAAGACGCTTTGGACCTTACGCGAAAGCCAACTTACTCATGACCTCTTTAACAGTTTGAGCTGTGTCGACAGCTTTGGTGTCTGCTCGGGTGGTGTCATTGCTTACACTGTCACCTCCACAACCAACGTGAGTCAGGTAGACTTCCCCCGAATAACCAACCCACCAACCTGCACTAGATCTACTTCTGCAGCATCTTCTTCAACGAAGTCGCCTCGACCAACCTCTGCTCTGGTACCTCTGTAGCGTCTCGCAACGTCCGTGGAGGAACAACCTTGCACGAGGTTTGTGTTGAAGTTTCAGAACAGTCCTGGGGTCCTAATCACCCTCTATCATAGCTGACTCACGCAGTCGGTGGAACTGACGATATTCAGTACGGATGTGCCGCCGATCAGGCCCTCTCCGACGCCAACTCCGTCGCCAACGCTGACAACTACAACGTACGGTCTTATCCTTTTCCCCCATTATAATGTAATACTAACTCTTTGACCTCCAGTGCTTCTCTACCCAGGTTTACGCCAACACCAGGTGTTAAATGCTGAAGCTTGTAGTTAGCAATACTTCGTCCTTCGTACCCGATGTAAAAGAGCTCTGAAATCAACATTCTGTCACTCTATTGCCGACGTTCAGTTCGTGGGCCGCGTAACAAGTTTCAGTGTGAGGTGTGAATTAAATTAACCAAACTTATTGTTATTAAATAATGTCTATCGTGGGTCACTAAACGAGGTTGCGGACAAAAGATGGGATGAGGTCTAGCTCTTTGATGTCTATGCCCTCGAAGTCACGATTTTTTACCTTTCGGGTCTCGAGCTCCCGTTTGGCAAGCCATAAGTGCAGTAACTGAATACAATCCTTAGCCTGCACGAAGAACACCATAAGTATCATAATTAGATTTCAGCCGATCCTGCTTACCACAACAAATATCCCAAGGCCAATGGAGTTTCTCCACCTAGTTTCGGCTATGTTAGACATTCCACAAAAGAGATGAAAGATGAGCGTACCACACAGGGTCTGCCGCAGCCCAGGTCCGTGTACCATTCCAAGTGGCATTTAGGACGAGGCGGAATACCAATCCAATTTGTTTTATGAAGCTCAGCCTCTCCCAGTCATTGGCACTTAAAGTCGCCCCAAATGCTGGAGGGAGAAGCCCTCTGAGGGGTGGACGGACCCCCAAGAAATTCCGCAACAATTGCGACCGCTTTGAGAGGCGGAACAGGAAGGACCCCATCACGCTAGAGATCGCAGGGATCAGTAGTGCCCCCCCCACTCGTCGACCAAGGGATGAGGAATCGATCTCTATCAGCTGTTCAGCGGCAGCAACGGGGTCCAAGTCTTCCGGCGCCGCATTAGCGGGATCATCCCCCCCTGCTGGTGCTGGTGCTTGTTCTGCAGGGCGTTGGGCGTCTTGAACTCGAATGCGGAGGAAGAAATGCCCCACTTCGCCGATTTGAAGGTTCAGCCCGTTGCTTCGACGCGATGACATGGGTGTAGAACCGAGGACCCAATGCTGTAGCTTGGCGAGAAAACGTCTATATATGGTGCGGGTTATAGGGACTACAACAAGGCCGAAGACGAAGGGAGATGGGGGCCACGCCTTCAATGAAGGAATGGAGTTAAGTGCTAACGTTCTTGCATCGAATGGTCGAGTCCAGTATTCGTCCAGCAGACGGGAATGTGCACCGACGGGCGTTGAGGGGGGCCACACAAGAAGAACCGGAATTAAAGTCGGTATTTGTTGTATGGACTGGAAGCGAGAAAGTATAAGGGACAATGTTAGGGAGGGTAGGTTGAAAAATGCAGTCCAAGGCCAATTGGCCGGGTCGTCCGTCAGTAATAGATCAAACATTCTGAAATCGAAAATTTTAGTGACTCGGAAGGTGAGGGCTTGGCTGGTCCGAACGCACTCTTTTCCCATTAACTGCTTGACGGCCCAGGCGCCGTATGCAGTGAGTAGAATGTAGACACCTACAATCGTTAAGCAGAGTCATGTTCCACGACTCTAGTAACATACCTGACCCAAATACGACCACCGTACCAACGGCACTCAAGAGCGTGAAGCATCTCCCTGCCTTCTGCAGCAACCTATTCCCCGCTCCCAGGATTCGGAGAATCAGCGGGCGATCGCTCTCCAGTTCATACTGTGCCCCACATTGCGGACATTTGAGAGCGTTGGCAGTACGCGAGGCGTCTCCTTGTGAGGTTTGAATCCACTTGAGTAGGCATGATTCGTGGGCGACGAGGGTGCATTTGCATGGATGAGTCCATTCCTTTGGTGATCCTTCTTGTGCTGAAAGGCGACTGGTTAGGTTTAGGGCCGTGAGGTCACTTGAGCAAGTATCTGGCTGACCTGAGTCGAAGTGTTCTTCCTCCCTACAAATGTAGCAAAGCTTGACCTGTGTGTATATGAATTATGAGGGATCCTCATGTGAACGGTGAGACTCGTTACTCACGCGTAAGTCGTTCACAGTGGGCACTCGAGTATTCATGTTCCCTTCGACGACCTGGGTTTGAAAAAGGTTGTACTACTCTGAATTGGGGAGGTTGGGAAAGCGGGTCACAGTGATATTCACAAGCGCTATGGAACTTAGTGCCATATATTTTACGTACACAGTATGTCTCGTGATATTGATGGTGTTCAAACGTTATATTTGGATCATGCTAAAATAACAAGAGAATTTTATTGGAACACAGAACATATGGAACGTAATAAAAGTGGAAGAACCACAAGCATATATGTATTGGCCAACCTAATACAAAGACAAGTGTCGACGTTTTGCGACAAACATCACATGGAGAGTACTTTTAGGGTTCAAAGAATGGTCAAAGAACAGAACGAAGGAGAATACGTGCAAACGAGCAAGGAACAGCTCAGTGATCGTATGGCGGCGTCTGGGCCCTGTCAACTTCTTTTTTCGTATCTTCAACAGGCGGCGTCCTAGCTCTGTCCCTGTCATCCCTCCGTCTTTCGGGAGATGGACTCCTTCGCCTCTCTGGGGTCCTGCTTCTCCTTCGCCTCTCTCCACGATCGCGATCACTCCTGTCGGGTGCAACATCCCTGTCCTTGTCGCGATCATCCCTCTCGGAGCGGCGACGAGGACTACGGGAGCGCTCGCGGTCCCGTCCAGACCGATGGGGAGGAGATGCACGCCTATCATAACGCCAGACCGACGAAGGAGGATTTTTTGCCCACTTGAATACTCTTGTTAAGAGGGAATACAGCAGCATTGGCATGACTCTCACCTGAATACTTAAACGGGAACCTTCAAAGTACCGTCCGTGCCTAGGTGATGATGTGAGACATGGTGAAATATTGAATACTATAAAAAGCTCTTACATTTCGTAATAAGCATCCTCAGCATCGCGCTGGCTACGAAACTCCACAAAGGCGTAACTACGAGATGTGTTCGAGGTATCGTTGAGCGATCGTGCTTCTCGGGGTGAAATCGATAATGATCGCAGCACTATTGATGACGAAGTTCGCGAGCGAATGGAGTGAAATTGACGAAGCGGCTCGCAATTCGCGGTGAAGCAGGGCAGCTTCACGTGGGGACGTTCGCCTCGTTTCGACTTCGACTGGGAAAGAAGGGCACAGGCGCTGACGAAAGGTTACTTACGGGTTGGAGCTTGCGTGAGGGTTACGGGGAGCAGGGACGTCACAACGAACAAGAGGGCCATAGCTACCAGGGAAAAGAAACAAAATATTGATTTTGAGTGCCTTGAAGACAAAAGATTACAAAGGAACATACCGCTCAAATTCGTAGGCCAAGTCGCGAGCACGAGTGGCAGGATGGAAACCGCTTACAAAAAGAATACGAGGCATGGTCACCGTTTGGAGCAAGAGGGTTGAAAATTCAAGCGGGGGAAAATACTGTATTTGCTTTTATTTGTGGCGCTTACCCAGATTTTTTCACGCGGTCCTCCTCGAAATTCAAATTCACTCTTCTGACCGACCACCTTCAGTCAAGGGCGTGCGAGAAAGGCCAGGTCAGAATACACATTCATATATCTTGACTGTCGAATGCTGACTATTCCCGAGCTAGATGACATTCTCGTATGCAGACCATCGTTCTTCATCATGTGAGAACTGTGCTACACAAGCCTTGGACACGCGTTTTTTCCACAACGCCGCGACGGTTACAGCTAACTAGGTCTTTACGGAGTGGAAAACTGGCAAAAACTCTTTGGAAAGAGACCCGTGATCCGGTCTGGGGGTTAATTAATGCCTTGTGTGTGCGAAAGAATTATCTCAAGGTCTCTGCAGCGCTCGTTAATTATGGAGCACCGCCTGGGGAGTTTGATACATGGAAGCATGTTATCTACCAGCCAGACATAACAAGTGCTGTGACCGCTTTGCAAAGTCGTGGCTTCACAGTAGTCCCACCTGCGGAAAGCGAATCAGAAACCCCGCCGCCACTGCCACACCCACCTTCCTGGGTAGTGCTATACCTTGTGGCGTTCAAAGTGCGCACGTCACGACACGCATTGGGACCCCAACTCGATCTCACTTACGCGCATCTGGCTGTTGCACCCAGAGAAATTCAGGGCCCACTTCTCATCTTCACAGTTCTCAATCTAATTCGGTTTAACCTCCTGCTACCCATGCGACGTGTCATCGACACGTTTCTCACCATCCCTCTCTCTAATCCTGCCCTCGAATTCAACCTTCTTCTGCAAATTATCGCCTGGAATCCGCTGCATTCTACTGACGTCGCATCTGCCGTTGTGGCTCTCCTAAAGACCATGCAGTCTCGGCAACTGAA
Source organism: Collybia mongolica (assembly GCA_013420905.1). Classification (NCBI taxonomy): domain Eukaryota; kingdom Fungi; phylum Basidiomycota; class Agaricomycetes; order Agaricales; family Clitocybaceae; genus Collybia; species Collybia mongolica. The sequence goes on from JAAXNY010000011.1 coordinate 1,810,298, forward strand.
CTTGAATGTATCGACGTACGACGTGCTGCTCAAGGATCGCTTCGTCACCCTACAGCTCACGAAATACCTCCATCAACGGATGATCGAGGAAAATGTCATGCCCAGCGCATCACATCTTGAGGCGTACCTCCGTATATTCGCCAAGCATGGAGCTATACATGATGCTGAGGACTACCACAAAGCTATACACGCGCTCCCTGCAACCACAGGGTCGCCTGGAGACTTGAAGGACACACACGAGCGTGCCAACTCGCTCCTATATGCGGCACAGAAGGACCCTGCATCAGCATTTGGATTTCTGCAAAAACTAGTTTCGCCTGAAAAGCTTGAGCGCGACCGGCCACCCCATCTAGTGATACGGCACCGAATGCGTCGACGGGCAATGATTGACGCATTTGACTTTACGGCTGCCTTATCGGTGGCAGTGCGGGACCGCTCGAAGTCGGGTGCGAGTTTGATCGCAATGTTTGAGCGGGCGCAGGTTCGACCATACTCCATACGACTCACGGTGGTATCGTATACAGTTCTCATCCGTGGGCTTGTTGTCCGCGAGAGTTCACGTGCAGTAGAATATTGGAAGGCTCTTGAGGCAACCGGTCTGCCGATCGACAGGCAGGCGTTAAATGCCGGTTTGCGAGCTCTAACGTTAGGCGGTACACCACACAGAGCCTTTCAGGCATTGGAAAAATATGCCGCTCCTAATGGATATGTCCCCCGTGGGATCTATCAGTTGCGCCAACCTCTTCGCCTCAATACCATCGATATCAACGAATTCATTGTGGGCCTAACACGTGCTCGACGTCCAGATGTCGTTTTTAAGCTCTGGGATCACATGGACGACCTCTATGGCGTACGACCGGATGCGAGGACCCTTTCAATCCTGTTACACGCGGCCCGTGTAGCGGGGAAAATGGACGATTCTTTTTCTGGAGCGATGGCCCATTTGGCTCTGAAGAATCCCTTCCGAACTCTACAACCTATACCAACCTCGCGAGAATCAATTGTTTTTAGTATCAAGGAAATTCTGCGTGGCAAATCGGGCCATCTCAGGCCATACATATCGGGAATTTGGAACGACCAATCCCCGATGGAGGTCGCGAGGAAAATTTTCCTTCAAGCCATTTTCGGAAACGCTCCTACCGCACTCTTGGCCATCACCTCCCCAGCACACGCAATTCGTGCGTCGGCCGATGCCGATGGGATGCAAGGCATAGGCTTGCCCCGGCTTGGACCCAACAGGACGCCCTTTGTCCCACCCACTGACCTGCTCACGCCACGCGGGGAAAGCCACTACCCCAGCATCGTGGTGTCAAACGAGGTCTGCATGCGCTACTTGTACCTGCTCGAAGCAATGTCACGTGCCGCAGAGGTGCCGTTGCTGCTGGCGTGGATGCGTGAGCTGAATATTACGCCGAAACGGGAGCTGTTGGCGATGGCGCTGGTATTGTGGTCGGAGATTAGCGTGCAGGCGCCGTTGATCGAAGCGTGGGCGGGCGGGACGGAAAGGAACGAGTATACACGGTTGGTAGAGTGGTTGCGGGACTGGGTGGGTCGGAAGCAGATGCCGGATGAGGGATTGTTAGATCGTTGGCGCCATATCATTGCCAAGAATCGGGGAATCTGGAGGTATTAAGCGCGAGGACCCAACGAGAATGAATCCAATTCGACAGCATATGAGCAGTTCACCCCACTGACAATATAATTCCCGCCATGCTCTCCCTCAATCCAACACAGAACTCTGAAAATCATGAGAACAGTGGCCACAATTTACTCCCCTGAACTATGAGTGTCATGATAGAGCCGACAGGCGCCAGAATAAGACTGAACTTGCTTCAACCTTCTAATCATATAAAGACTAGTTTACAAAACACAAGTGGTCATCAAAATATATGAAGATAGGGTTCAGGCCTACGCCGCAGTAACAGCAACCCGGGTTTCCCTTCTCTGTTTCTGAATCTCGTCAGCGTACGCCCTGGGATTCTCCGCCTCAAACACCTCGTTCATCTCTTCAAGGGTGAGACCCTTAGTCTCCACAACAAAGAAATAGATGACAATAATTTCGAAGAAATCCCAGAACACGAAGATCAGATAAACTGGCACACCAGGTTCATTCGCGTGATTAGTCAAGGGAGGGAAAACGCATGCGAACCTTTCCATCCAAGTTTCTCAAGGGCCACAGGAAGACTGTTGATGCCATTTAGAGTCAAATCTTTTATGCTGTTGGTTACACACCCAAACGTGTTGATAAGGGAAGCGATTTGAGACACAATTCCGAGATACGAAAGGCCTTTGGCTCGTGCTTCGTAACTTAGAACCTCGGTGGGGTAGAGTGCTTGCCTGTATTCATTTTAATGAGGGTTAGAGTCATACACATAGCAGAAAAGATTTACACACATAGGAGTCCAACCGAAGGAGAAAGCAACCATAACTAAAAATATGAAGCCTATACCCGCATTGGTTCGGGCAGGATTTCCGGCTGAGCTCAGTAAACCAGCAATCACACTCAAAATAACAACGAGCAAAGATGTGGCCGTGAGCAAGTTTTTCCGTCGGCCGTAACTATCGACAATAGCGGAACCCTGTAGAGGACTCAATCATGGTGTATGATGCAAAAGTCAAAAGCACTCACAGCTAACGCTGGTAGCAGAGATGATGGTTATTACTCCACTGCTATACGACCAATAAGTGTGCTCACCTCCTACACTGTTAACAGAAAATGGATCAATCGTGAACCCCCCAAATGGAAGGAAGTACGACGCACTATGAAGTTACGCTGTTCACAAAGTTTAGCGTTAGCACTTTCTTCTGCTCGAGGACTCCCGCGTTTTTCAGAAGAACTGGTAAAAAGTACGTGACAAGACCATTCCCGCTTAGCTGGCCTAGAGAGATGTAAGTTAATACACACCACTCATGGTAACCTAAGTTTTGCTTTTATTACCAAAAGTTCCTATTTAATTGATTGTTGAGAAGACCATTCTTCTAAGCAAAGAGCGAGGTACTTGCCAATGAGAATGACCATATAAGCTCGGTAGCGGTCGGCACGGGTCGCAAAAAGAGGCCTGAAGTCCCACCATCTTTCTACATGCGAAAAAAATCGGTCAATGTCGTGTTATCTCCTCCTTCAGCGGTCAAACGTACTGTCGGCACCATCAACTTCAATCTTTTCTATAATTTCCTCCATCTCGAGTTTCACCAACGGTGAATCGTAGTCACCATTGCAACTATGCAAGTTTGCGAGAATCCTGCGGGCTTGCTCTGGCTTCCCGATACTAGACAGCCATCGGGGCCTGTTATATTTTGTTGGCGTTTTCCATAAATCCAATGAACCAATTAAAACTCACGACTCGGGACAAAAGTAAATGAAGAGCACGTTTATAGCGGCGGGGATGATCTGCGTACACCCTTAGTCCTAGAATCGAACATACCGCCCAGCGAAACATACTTGGATATACAGAGGCAAACGCCAAGACAGTTCACTTTGGAAAGTTCCGGTGGACACCATCATACCAGTCGCGGCCATTTGGCCAACATAATAACTGGAGGTGGGATTAGCCCCGCGGAGACGTGTGAAACGATGAAACTCACAATGAATTCAAGAACCCCATGTAAGCGCCTCGCGAGTGGGGAGGGCTCAATTCCGCCAGGTATCCCCTTGCGGCGGTATTAGAAAAAAATGAGCCAAGTCCTACAAAAAAAGTTAGTGATTGCGTTGATGGAAAGAGTTCCCCAACCCACCTGTTAGGAAGCGCCCTCCAAGAAATGCATGCATAGTTTTGGCATTTGCAGTTAAGAGTGCCCCTACTCTAGGACCATGATATAAGAAAAGAATCAGGGAGATAAACTGTGTCCTACATCAAGACCGCATTGCCTAAAAGCATAGAAAAACGGCGACCAAACTTGTCAGGGAGGTAGGCTATCAAGGATACACATAAGTCATCGTCAACTTAGAAGATAAGAGGGACGGCTCACCAGCAGGAATTGAGCCACTAGAGGGATAGACAGATCAGAAACACCGTCGGCATGAGCTATAACATTCTGTTCGTACCAAACGGCTCCGCTAAAGAGGAGATAGGCACTCAGGTTAGCCGGTGCACAGATAAAAAATACTGATATAGAACCTCACATTGTAAATATTCCAAAAACGAGACTGTCAAGTTTTAGAATATAGTACATTACGTTGGCTTTAGTAAAAATTATCTCACGAAACCCCAGCACCAACACTGCTCGTGCCGAAGTAGTTGTGATACTGTGCCATGCCGTTGATGCCACCCATGACCTATGTAATATCCCACACTGTAGTTAGAGACTTGACAGGGGTGGGGTCGTCATACCGTTGCATCGAATCCACTATCTCCTGAGCAACAACTTACAATCAGAGTAATAAGGTACATCTGTAAGGATGTCCAAGATTAAAACTGACGTCTTCGACAGCGGTGACGGACATCACACCTGAATAGCTCGTGGACTGAACCTAGAGACCCCCGGGTCAACTTCCAATGCCGCCTTCAACGCGATATGACGTTCAAAGGATTCTCTGTGCGAATCGCGCTGTCGGGTCTCTGCATGGTTAGGTACTTGTTCTTTCTCAACGGGCGAGTGAGAGCTGCTCCTCTTGTCTGCCATTTGAAGAGTGTGAGGTGGAGAGCAGAGGGGCCTCTTCGGCGTTCATGACAAGTTTATGTACTCCTCGGTGAGAAGCGAAGAAGCGGCGTACAGAACTAACAGGTATGGGAAAGCACCTCTGGTGCCAACAGTGGTTGTAAATAGCTCAACAAGATGGGGTCCTGGGAAGTATGGTCACCGGTCAATTCTTTGAATTTGCAGCCTGAGAGGATAGGTACGAAAGATTACAGTGTGGCTGTGTTCGACCTAAACTGTCTTCTGAACCGGTTCACCTGGATGTCTTGTTACCCTAATACCACTCTTTGCCCAAGATGTTTTGATGATTCTCTTGGGATGACGGTGAGGATTAGAGCAGCCAATGTGAAGTTTAATCTCGGGCCAACCAAAGTAATCCATGGTATTGACCTTCTCCCCTGTTCCAGGTTCCGTGGCAGTAGTACTATTTTTGAGTGATGGGAAAGGTTCCTGAATCTAGGTGGGTGGTCATTTTCTCATTGTCGTAGAGCTTTGTTGATGGGGGATGTAAATGGTCGAATCCATATAATTACGTCGGGCCCCTCAGTCCGATCCCGGAGCTTGATGCTAATAGAAGTCATGAGTTCCCTCTCCACCAGCTCCATGATGGAGGAGCACCTCAAGGAATTCGAGTAGTCCTTCACCAACGTGAGATATAACTAGTATGCTCACTCATTGGGAAAAGTGAGGAAGGAAAATCCGCCAAGTATCCAGACATGATCGAACCCCCCATGCAGAGCCTTCTGGACGGCGCGACGACGGGGGAGGTCAATAATGGTGCTCACTTTCATATCAGAAGTAAATATGCTTTTTTGTGGCGCTGAGGTTTTGTTTTAACCCCTTCGGCCCGTGACTACCTGAACTGCTCACACATGTCTTTTTTGTCCCACGCCACACTTCTTTTCAACATTCTTGGGCGACTGACTCTTAATTCATGCCTTTTTTTCCGGTACAGAATCTACACTAAAGACCCTCGGAACTTTCACTGGGCGCTGGCTTGCTCAAGAAATCAGAGACTATAATGCTTATCCTTGCATTCATGTATCACTGCACAATGTAATACGTGATGGCGACAAGGTAAACAAAGACACCTTCCAGCTTCTATAACATTTCAAAGAAACTGATGCTCGGGCAGTGGAAATACTTCGTCCGCAAATTCTGTCCTGACGGTATCTCACCTATTGTAATACTTCGTGGAATACAAAGATAATCAGCCCGCTTTTGGGAAGGCCATCTGCACACTGCACCAACCCAGGATCTTGCATGCGTGCACACAACGTGCGGTCATGTTATTCCCGAGACCCATTAAAGACCACGCTTTTCACGCGCGTTAAGCTGTCAACAAAGACACGACCAAGACTGCCCCTCACACACGTGCACCAGATCATATTGAGAGGAGAGCAAAGCAACGAGCATCAATGTCGAGGCAACTCAGTGGGGCATTCAGTATCCTAACTTGAGCCTGATGTCGCGTGTCTTGGACTTGAAACGTCTCATCTGAACTCTTGGTGATCGCTCTTACCTGGGGGGAATAAAGGTGGGTATACGCGACTGAGAGAGGGTCGGAGGACGGCGCCTAAATGGGAAAGTATGGAAGGGAAGGTTGTCTCGCTGGTGGCGATAGATCATTGTGGAAACTAGTAATGAAGGTAATGCAGGTTCCGCCAAGGGTTCATGTCTTAATATGTGTTGCATCCACGGCGAGATTTTAGAGGCGGTGGGAGTGCGCTTCTTGAATACTGAACACCGGTAGGTCAGGATCCACGTGAATCTTTGTGGGTTTCGAAAATCCATCAATGTGGTTTACTTTCTCTGAACCTTCAAGTCGTTTTTTGGGTACAAACCTTGCTCACCTGCAAGGTGAATATCGATGAATGGTGGTTTTCTACCGCAACACTTTGTTTGGTCTGTTTGCATCTGCAACGTGCCCAAGAATTTGTTGTACTTACGTTGATGGTACAAATGGTTGTACCATCGTCCCTATTTCTCTTTCCCACCCCATTTACATATTCTTTGCGTCCCTTTCTTGCAAATACTCTGGAAGAACACTTAGTGTGTCTTCACAACTACGTTTAACTCTATTTCGCATCTTTTATCTCAATCTGACTTGTCTGTCGTGTTGACTTTGGTTATGCAGTCGACCCGTCGAGATTTTATCAGAAGATCAACAGATGGCTCTGGTGAGTTCTCTTATAGCCTGATGGCATATCTGACTTTGGAACTTACTGGATGTCCATCTGGCATAGAGTTAACTGGCACAAGCTCTTCGGGATCGCGTAACTCCTTTGCATCTGCATTATCAGCTTCGCAGGTATGAAGTTTTCAATTTTGGCTAAGTGTTGCAACATCCCTGTTTTTGTGGGCCCTTTTCTTTCGAGTCGAGTTGGAATATAGTTCAGCTGGGTATCGCGGGAAAGAGATTTTGCATATCAGGCCTCGCTGATTCAATGCGCTAATGTAGCTGTAGTTCTCGGAGTCAGGCATGTTTTCAGACATAGATGAAGCCTATCTAGCTGCTTGTGAGTCTCGTTTCAGGTCCTTGTCACTTTGTTGACCATGCTGATCAGTCGACGAGTCAATGGCTAAAGTAAGCCCCTTGAATACACCAATTCATCACATCTTTCAACTTAATGTCGTTAAATAAGAACAACCATGAATTTGAAGGTTCGAGTGAAAACGCAGTATCAGTCGCTATGCCTGCCCTTTCACAAACATACTGGGATAACATCGATGACTTGGACTCTCGCTTTGAGGAGGAAGCTACCCTCCAATCCATTCACGAGAGCACATCAGAGTCTTTCCGCCAATCCACAACGAGTCTCGGGAAGAGGAAAGCAATCAGAAGGTCATCCTTATGGACTAGGCCCGCGAAACGTAAAAACCCAACGTCCCTTCATGAACCCTTCATAATTGTTTGTGTATTTCCCCATGTCGATATAACAAGACGTATTGATGTGCTTAAATATAGATATATTCGGCAGAACTTCACACTAGAATTGATGCAAGACAGCTCTCTTGGGGTGTCCAGTATGAACTCGCCAGAATACTTACATCGGACCATCTGGAATATGAAGCCCTCACTGATAGTGTTCTTGATTCACTCGTTGGGCCGAGCTCAAAGGCTACACACCTCCCGGCACTTTTGTTAAAACCCGGTGAGAAACATGTCAATCGGGCGTTTGCGCGAGAATTCGCAGTCATGGTAAATGAAGCAGTTCGCAGGATCGTCCCACTTTTCTAACATTAGTGCAGAGTCCATGGGCAGAACTTGACCGAGAAGAAGAAGCGCTGATGAGGAATCCCTATGCTGGTCTTGGTTTCGATGAGCAAGGCAAGAGGACTGACTACGGGGGCAAAGTTGATTTCTCTGGAGTAATCAAACTTGTGGACGGCCAATTGCACGTCAAGTTGTCTCCGCCGAGCCTAGGACCTTCTTGTCGGTTTAAACGACGGCTTGGATCATCAACGTTTCTACACCTCAGACCCTCTCAGGAAGTTCAAAAAAAAGCCGATGCTGCATTACGAAATCTAGTCGCAGCTGCTAGACCATTCATCCTCTTTGGGTTTGTATTCAGGCCTTTTTACGCTAAGGACCGAAACATTTTCTTCTTGAAAACGAACGAAACATATAATGGCTCGACAATCTCAGTGTCTCCCTCCTCAGGCAATGTATCTCTGGGGGAGTTCATTAATTGGATCAATCCTCTCGAGCTTAATGATAAACAGGTTCCTTTATTATTTACAAAGGAGGCCAATTCTCATTCTAAATATTCAGTTGTTGCCCAAGTATGCTGCGCGCATCGCCTTGGGATTGTCGACATCGGTCCCTGGTATCTCACTGAGGCCGGCCAATATCTCGATCATTCCAGACATCAGTTCGTTGTTCAGCTTATTGCTTGAATTTACGTTCTCACAGATACTGCCTCCAGTCTCGTCAGAAAACTCGGACCTTACGTTCGTTCAAAAAGTTCATAAGCCCAATTACCCTTTTACTGACACGACTCAATACAGTGATGGCTGCGGATATGCCAACAAACACTTACTTATTTTATTGTATCATCTTTTCAAATGGCCAACTTTTGCCGCCGCGATCCAGATGCGAGCAGGAGGGATAAAGGTACCTGCCCAATGCTCTCATATTTTCCTCATCAATTTCCCCTTACTATACTAGGGTGTTCTGCTTCTGCACCCCACAGATACCAGTGACTGTCCCCGAATTTGGCTTCGTCCTTCGCAGACCAAAATCAAATTCCCTCATCCCCCAGATCCCGCTAACCTTATCATCGACGTCTTACGTCCATCCTATCTCAAAATTCCTGCACGACTCGCACCAGACACGCTCATCAACCTGGGCGAGAACGGCGTGTCATCCAGATACTTCCTCAAACTCTACCGGAGTAGTCTCGATGAGTTTGTCAGCAGCCTCATGGACTGGGATGCACCAGATTCCATGATAAAACTCTGGCATGCTATTGCAGCTCATGGGGGTGTTCTGTCGACGAGAAAGGCCCGGGATGTTGCTGGTGAAGCACGTGCGAAAGGCTATGTCGACCGGAAGTTCAACACAGCAGAAGATGATGAACCAAGTGATGAGGATAACCCACTTGAAACACGCTCGATCGCATGGTGGACAGACGAGACCAGTGGCTGCCCCTCATCTCTCTGGGAATGCGCGATGGCCTTAATATCAGGAGGCATGACACCTCAGAATTGCCAATTTTTGAGAGACAGGTTACGGCTGATTATTGAAACAACAATCAAAGCCCGCAGTGACGATTATCACTATCCCGTACCTATGTCTTGCTCTGGTATCATTGTACCCGGTTAGCCAGTAACTCGTACTTTTTCTGCCTTATTAACAATCAAAACTCTCAGATCCTTGTAATGTTCTAGAAGCTGACGAGATCCAGATAAGAAGTCCTCAAAGTGACCTACCCATGCCAGATGGGTTGACAACCAATATCATCTTGGGAGATGTGTTGGTGAGTTCCATGTATACCATTTGTTCTGCTCAACTTACAGTATTCTTTTTCCAGTTTACTCGCCATCCCTGCACTCTTCCCACTGGTATTCGCAAGGTGCTTTTCTACGACTATCAAGTCAGCATAATTGCTGAGTTTCATCCCAGTTCAAAGCCGTCGATCGACCAGAATTACGACAGTATGAAGGTGTGATTATCTGTTCAATTCGCGGACCACGACGTCAAGTAGAAATTGTTGACGGTACGAAAAGGCACACTGTAGTACACCCATCCTCATTCCCGGATTAACAGGTGACTACGATGGAGATGTGGCAGAAGTTTTTTGGGACCCGGATCTCGTTAAATCATTCAACAATGCACCGTTGACGGCCCATCCGAGTATCGATGATAAATTTACCAGTAATACAGAGACAGTGTCCGAGTTCCTGAGACGCACGGCTTCATTGAGCTTGGATGCCAAGGTCTTTGCTATGCATGACGTCCTCATGGATGCACTCCAGGACAGCTCCCCTGTAGGAATCTACTCTGGTATCCATGACCACGCCATCTATACTCTTGGGTACGCTGATCGACGAACTATGGACCTTGGCCGCATGTAAGCATAGATCGTACCTCATGCTGCACATCCAATGCTAAGGATATATTCTAGGAAAAACGAGGTTCTCGACCGCCGAAAGCACGGCGGCAAAGTTATACCAGCAGTGTTTGCCAGGGATAGGGCAATGATCAAGAATTACAGCGCGCCGCAATGGAAAAACAAACCAATAATGGGCAACGATATCCGGCCATCGCGGCCCGATAGGCTTCCGCCATTCATAATGGATAAGCTGCAAAGCCGAACAAAAAAGGAGAAGGACGCGAAACTCGCTGCAGTGCAGAAACTGTTCACCTCACTGCCACCCGTCCCAGTAAATGGCAATCTCACGGAGCCCTGGTTGAAGGCTTGGAAAAAGGCCAAGGAGGAAGAGGAAGAGGAGGAAGAATTAAGGGCGTCTGTTGCCTCACTCCAGGCACAGATTTCTTCAACAACAGCAATACCTGAAGAACTACAACGTTCGCTGTTAAAGAACATAATAGCACTTCACAGGAAGGGATCAGGCGCTCGCCGCTTGGCTGACCTCAAAGCCATCAAACAACACGTCCAGGCGCTATCCGAGAGGTACCGCGAAAATGTACGAGAAGATGCGAAGAAAAAAGAAATGAACAAGGCAGACCCCATCGAGATTCGCCAGGACAAACTTCGTGTACTGTCGAAGAAATTCGCATCGATAGCTCCAGCGCCTGGGTCACCCTACTCCGAAGCAGAGTTCGCCCGGCTTCGGGCATCGTACGCGTACCTCTATGATACCCAGCAGCCACGGCGCGGACAGTTTCCCTGGGCCATGGCGATGCGTGAATTGACGGAGATCCAGTGTCATGCTCTGGGGTCCTCAAAGACGGTGACCGGGGATTTCGATGAGCATATGTTCGTGAAACTCTGGTGACGATCATGTCTGTAATATACCCTGAGGTCTTTAGGCCCTCTATAGTCATTCGCAGTAGCGTTACGTGTTTGGGGCAACATCCGTTGTTTTAATCTTGTCTTAGTTAGATCGTTTGTGATCCCTTATTTTTTGGTGCCAGTAGCTTCCAGTTCCCGGGTGGTGGTGTCTTGACGCCTTGAGGTTACGATCATTGCCACAGTAAGTGTTATATAATTCTTGGAACATGCTACATTGATAAGATTTGAGGAAATATCAGGCCCGTCTGCCCGTAAGTTGGGCCTGCTTCTTGGCCTCAATCTCTGCGGCCTTGGCTGTAATAGATGTCGGTGAACAACCTGTTTTCCTGTGCATCGTAATGGTCACTCACCCTCACTCTCTGCCTTCCTCTTAGCCTGCGCGACTTCACGCTCAGCACGAATCTTCGCCAGCCGTGAAAGATCAGATTTGGCCTCCTCAGTCTTCCCTTGGCGGTGAAGCTAACATGAAAATTATAACAATCACACATAAAAAACTGACCGGGGCGACCTACCTTCCAGTAACGATCCTTGGCATCTTGTTTGTCTTTCTGCTCCCTGTGAATATATCCCTGAGCACTGGAAGCAGCGACAAAGCAGTCATGGTTACCTTTCGCGACGGGACAACTCTCTGGGTGCACCAAGATCAGAGATATTGAGCTTCTTCTCGACGTGATTGGTGTTGATCAAATCTGGATCTTCCTCCTCGTCGGCTTGTTTCTGAGCAGCCTGTTTCTTCTTCAAATCACGCCTTTCCGCACGGGTGAGTTCAGGTTCTGGCGCGCTTCCGCCAGGGGCAGCCTCTTCCTCTTCGGATTCCTCTTCAGACTCCTCCTCAGACTCCCCTTCTTCCTCGGAATCGTCATCGTCATCATCGTTCTTTCGAGGACCTCTAACACAGGGATCAGCTAATTTACGCGACGCGCGATTGTGGCGATCGTTTCGGGTTACCTTCGATTGTAGATTGTGCCCTCGCCTACGGCAGTTCCGTCAGCATCTAGAGTCATGTTCTTGCTATACATTGTCGTGATTAAGGTGGTTGTCTTTTTCTGCCGATGTCTCTTGTGTACCTGAAATTACGGCCACCACCGCGTTTCTGCTTAAATTTGCCTATAGCGTGCTGTCAGTAGATGGTTTTCCGTACATTGACTGCATAGGATACTTGCCAGTTCCTCGCACCATTGTTGATAGAGATGAAAGATCGGTAAAACAAGATAAGGGTAAGAGGCGCGGGTTTGGTGAGCGGTGCGAGTCAGATAAAGTGTTTGCGGCATCGCTTCCTGAGTCCAAATCGGGGCAAGCGTCGGACTTTGAAAGCATTCCGTTGTTTGCCCGGCCAACAAAGCTTCCCCCCATTCCCTTTTTCGAACGAAATGACCACAATACCAGCCCGGCTCGCCACCTCCACCCGTGCGTCGGTCAGCACACAGGATGCTCGCCACAGAGCTATTCAATTATACCGCGAGTGGTACCGTTCGGTGCGTTGATATTTACAAATAAATCCTACGAGATTCAAACTCACGAGCGTCTAGGCACCAGAAATCGTTTCTCTTTATGCATTGAATGTTTCCCCTGCCCTTGTTCGACACTCCATCCGACAAAGGTTCGAGAAAAACCGATATGTCACCGACCCGCGTGCGATCGACGTCCTACTCTTGAAGAGCCGGCAGGAATTCCAAGAGACTATGAATTGCTGGAAGCAGACGGATCACATTTTAGGGATAATGCTCCAACCCCAGAGTAGACCACAGAGAACGTTTTTGCAAAAGTTCTATGAAGGTACGCTCTTTGCTTGTGTCTGGGGAGTGTCTCAATAACCGGTTTTCCAGGGAGAGACGAGAATGCTGCCATTCCAGCTGCGTCTGGAGTATGACTTTCATAGATAATAGAAATTGCACTGGACATCCTTGGCCGTATCCCGTTACACAACTCTATGAGATGGTGTCTCCAAGTCCGGTGTCGACAGATCAAAAGCACTTTCATGCTGAGTTAAAGAACCCTCTGGCACGCATGCCTCGTTCCTGGTCCGAGGTCTTTGGAGGATACAGAAGGACAGAAAGACGCCTCTGCACGCTTATTTCAGCCGTGTGAGTAGGCCAAACAGCTGATCGCCCTTATAAAGGGCTTTTTCGTTGTGGGGTTCATGATGTTCTCCAACCTCTGGTTGATGTAAATACATGAAGGTCTTTGCCCTTCGTCATGATTAGGTCTTACCAATCTGGGAAATGCAATTATCCCAAGATTTTGTAGGTTTGAGCTGCCCCCCACTTGCCAAATGATGGCCAACTCTTCGGTTATACTATTTTTCAGTACTACAACAAGGGATCCTGTCTACATACGACTGGCAAGAACATTCACTCACGCATCCGCTTCTACTTTATATAACCGAAATGCTATCATCCTTCGAAAGCACACCAAGGTTGGGCCCATATAAGTTTCAACGCTTGGGTATCACATACTGTAATATGTCTCCCTAGCACAAATAAGGCCCCTTTCGGAAACACGAGTAGGGTAGAAGTAGAGCCGAGTAGAGTAGGATTTCTACTTTTCTACTTGAGGCGCTAAAGCGCTCCCACGTTAGTCACAAACTGTCACAATTATAAGACAACAGAAAATCTCGAGCTGATCAATCATAGATTGATCTTGACTCAACGCTCAGATACCAGCATGGTTGTGAGCCGCTCGACTCAAGGCTCACAGCATGTATCCATCCACGAAACACGCAGGAAGAGCCACAAGAGGCTATCTGTTCTTGCTGTGCTTGGTGGAGCTGCATCATTGGCTGCCTATGGTTCCCATTATCTCGATAAGACACCCATCCATACATCAAAGTTAACGGGTGAAGAATGGCTGGAGGAGTTGATGACAGGTAGTGATTTCCCCGATCTTCAATATTTTAGCTCTTCACACCCCATATCTAGGCCATCCAACGCGATTCTGACGCCAGTTTGGCATGGAACGTTTTGTTTTTCGTTATCTCCTCCGGGAACTCCAACGCCGTTGTGGGCTTACCCCTACAAGACATGTATCAGCACGAGAACAGCTTGCGATTTTTCTTCGAATTGCGCGCACTGGACAAGGAAACATGGAGATGCAGGAACGATTCCAGCGAAGTGGCGACACAATTTCCAAGTATGCTCCTTCCATGTCTGATTGACCCACTGGATCATGATTTGGATTAGAGCATTCCATCGCATTTTAAACATGCTTGTTTCTAAACAATTCTATGGAGCCTATGTAAAACTACCCCCTAATGATGTGGTTCCGGAAGAGATCATCCAATATAGCCGGTTCTATCCTTTCTTCAAGAATTGTCGTGGTGCTGTCGATGGTTCGCTGCTTGATGCCTTTGTGTCTGCAGCAGATATGGCACGCTACCGTAGCCGTAAGGGTCGTATATCGACTAATTTGTTGGCTGCATGCCGATTTTCTCTCTTATTTTGTTATATCCTGAGTGGATGGGAGGGCAGCGCTGCCGACAGCCGGGTTTTCGACAATGCACGGCGAACCGATTTTCCGATAGCTCCAGGTACATATTACCTTGGAGATGCGGGCTTTCCACTTTGTGATGCCCTCTTGGTGCCATACCGTGGCGTTCGATATCACTTGAAGGAATGGTCTCAAAGTGGTCAGAGGTTGTGTCCTATCCCTTTATTCTATGTTTCAAATGTTGTTGACATTTTTGTAGGCCAGCAAATTATAAGGAGTTGTTCAACCTTCGCCATGCTTCCCTTCGGAATGCTATTGAGCGAATTTTCGGAGTATGCAAGCGTCGATTCAAGCTAATGGTTGCATCACCAGAGTATAGTCTGCGGACCCAGTCAAAAATCCCTCTCGCACTTGCTGCTCTTCATAATTTCATCCGTATTATTGACCCGGATGATGAAGCAGAAATGGATGGAGATTACGAGATGGGAGATACAACAGCTGATGCGTACACAGCACTGATAAATCCAGATCACCTAACATCCCATATTTCGCAAGCTGAAAAGGATCGAGCAAGCAGAATGAGAGATAACATTGCAATAGAAATGTGGGATGACTATCAACAATGGCGGGCAGAATGAGGGGAGTAATTAAAGGAGCGGATGAGAGTTATAGTGAATGGTATAAAGAGTGGCTAATATGTATATCGAATCGGAGCGGATTACACGAGGTTAGGGGTATAAAAGCACTGGAAGGGGATGATCATAAACTAATCCTCAGCCTCGCCGTAAAGTTCAGCCTTGATGAAGCGGGTACGGGCAGTTTTTTTGCGGATAGCGAGGATCGTGTCAGCAAATCCTGTATCACGGCGTATGATCTTGAAAACCCTGAGTTGTTCGTCGTCAGAAAGATCGCCATCATCCTCGATTGTGTGAATAGCAGACCGCTTGCGGGCAGGAGATGGTATGACAGTATCTGCAGCAAAGGCCTCAGCAAGTCGACTGATTGAAGATGCCATGCCTTCGATAGCCTGGCTACCAGTCTTGCGATGGTTCCTGGAACGTTTACTGGCACATGCCGCAGTATCAGTCGTGGTAGACAGCATAGGTGCAGTAGCAGTGGGAGGAGGAGATGCAGGAGTAATTAGGGATGCAGATGTAGTATCGTTGGATGGAGGAGTTGAAGTTGGAATAGGCTGGGATGGATCGGGATCAGTGGAATCCTCCTCGCCTTCACTAGAGTCACTATTAGGCTCACCGGGGCGGAAGACACCTTTACCCATGGCATCAGTGCCTTCTATAAGATCAGCCATATCGTCAAAGTGTGGAAAGGAGGTTTTGCGCCACTTTTTCTGCTTGGGATGAGCCTGACAATATCAATCAATGGAAATAGAATAATGAACAGATTACAACAAAATACCTTGATGTAATTGTCCCATATGTTGTCTCCTGCAACAGCTAAATTCTTATCGGCATCCCATCCAAACCCAGAGAGTTCGCGGATCTGTTTGACATCCTTGTACTCTTTTTTGAGCTGGTAAAAAAACATTTGTTGTCAGATAACATTGATGCTTAATTAAACAAGACATACCGTGGACCAGCGGGTCTGGCAGCTTTGGGCCGTCTTTGGACTACCACCAGTATGCGCCTCAGTCCCAGCAAGCGCGGTTTCAGCAGCGTTCCATGCAGATGTGTGCCAGCCAGCATTGTCAGCTTGTCGGCCTTCTTGACGCTCCTTGAACAGCGTGTCAAGCAAGATTGCATCGCAATTGCTGGTCCAGATAGCACGAGCACGAGTCATGGTAATAGAGACAATAAGAAAGATGGAAATTTGAGAGTAGAGACTGTATGTGTACAATAAAAAGTGTACTGGATTGGGCTGAAGAAAAATCGGACATCTTTTATAGTGTTGTGAAAGCCAAAAGAAAAAAATATTGTCCAAGGACATGCACCTTCCATGTTCAGGCCGCAGACAACTTTGACTCGGTGAAAAGTAGAAACAAGGAATGTGACTGCCTGGAGGCTGTTTATGAACCGAAAATTCAAATAAGTTGACATACAGACGTAACTTACCTGTGTTTCAGATCCTAGCCTCATTGTAGGGTTCTCCAGTGTGAATGGGGAAGCAGACATTAGTAGTCACATTACAGACCATCATTGCAAGGATTGACAAAGTATGCTGTATACTACAGTTGAATAGTATGCGGCGAGATGAGAAGAGGCAAGGACTGATCTTAATCTAACACATTGTGATTAGATCTTCGTGTAATCAGCGTGACACCAATTCTACTCTACCCTACCCAGCCGCGCCAAAAGTAGGACCCTTAATCCGGTAAACAAACCCTACCCTGCCCTACTCCTACCCTACCCGTGTTTCCGAAAGGGGCCTAAGTAGTTTCAAGTTGTGAATTTTGACATGCAGGCCGCAACTAATGATGAACCAGATAACCAAACATTTATAAACAGCCCCTGTTTACCTCCGTCACCGGCAACCTGCCAAGTTATGTCGGCCCTCCTAGTTCTAGATGTATCATTCTCTATATTTTGCGTCGGTATTTCAGCTATCCTCTACTCCAATAGGAGTCCGCAGCAGTCTATCTTTCGGCCTCGAGCCTATATTCTAGAGAACAAGGTCACCCACGCTAGACTTCTGCCTTCAGAATCGTCTCATGCCTTCACATATCCGACGGTATCGTTATTATTATCTTTAGACGCCCTAGAGACGCATTCTTTAGACTTATATAGAGGTTGGGTGTTTGGGTATGGGGGCTTGTGGGGAAGGCTTATAGGGCTCCGCTCTGATCCGTACCTTACCGCCCAACAGCCCAGTGGATACCAAAGCATCCGAGGAAAGCTCGAGGTTTTACTATCAGAGCGTGGATTTTTGGACGGAGGAAATATCCTACAGGATGCATGGATGATGACTATGCCGAGCTTCATGGGGTTTGAGGGGATAAATCCGTTGACTGTTTATTTTTGCTACAAGTCAGGCCTATTTTGGCTCGTTGTGCTCGAGGTAAGCTCCAGCGAATAGCCGCGTTAAAATATCGCTCATGCATGGATAGATTCACAACACCTTCGGTGAGACCCACGTTCATGTTCTTGAAATCGGCACAAATGAAGACGAAAATCCGCCAAGGGGGTAAGCCTATGAGGCAACACTGGCAATAGGCCAAATATTTCCTGACGTTGCTTTGATCCAGGTATGACCATCAATGGACATTCCTCCGTGAATTTCACGTCTCGCCCTTTAACGATCGGTCAGGGTACTACGTTATATCGATCAAGAGCCCCACCCACCCACCGATGAAGGGCGGCGAACAGAGCCCTATGCCGCCGAGGCCTGCTGTTCGTATTCATCTCCGTGCGCCCTCGCCGTCCGATGCAACCGTTCCAGGCGATCTCAAACTAACAGCCCTCCTCAGACCCATTGTTGCACGGCCACTGGAAGCAGCTTCGTTGTTCGTCGTCATTATTCACACTCCTTTCGCACTCCTATTATCTTTCCCCCGTATCCTCGCCGAGGCTTGGAAACTACATTATAGAAAGCGCCTAGACGTCCACATTCGCCCAGAACCGCTTCCTGTTTTACGGGACTGGGCTGCTGGGGCAGATATCTCTGCAAGGGGACTTCGGTCGGGCGGGGGTGTTAAGTGGATAAGCGAAGGAATTTTGGAAAGGTATGCGCGCAGGTGTCTTGAAAGATTTCTGGATCGACGAGTGAATGAAACAGGGGTTGCTGTTACCCTTATAGCGGCCAATCCTGCCATTGAGTCCAAAGTGTTCACGCCTTCTTCTCATAGAAGTCCATCGCATCTCACCGTTTGGTACCTTTCGCCTCGGTTCTTCACCATCATGTTCCTTTGTCCTTCTGCAGCGCATGCATTGCTCTTGGGGAGTGACTCCGAAGACCTTTTCTTTACTTCGTCTCGTGAGCTCTTCCTCTCGACCTTTGCTGCAGCAGAAACAGCTCTCATGGGTCGATTGGGCTCACGCCAACGCCTTCGTACCCTGCCCATTCCTGAAACAATAATACTCAAAATACCTGTGCGCCACATTTTCGACGATAAATCAATCCAATCGACTGTCGTATCGGCTGCTGCTATCTGGGCACACTCTGTACTTGACCTACTGGAAGCTCGTGTATTCAGGTTAGCAGGGGCTAGAGTTGTGCAGGGCGAGGAACCTTGGAATCAGTGGGCGAGAGTGGAGTCGAAATTTCAAGAGAATCAAACATCTCTTTTTAAAATCATGCCACCTTTTCTCAGACCTCAGATTGTCCTTAAAGGTTCACACAATCATGGAGGCCATGCTCACCAAGGTTCGGATTGAGTTTGGGATGGCCTTCTTGTGATTTCATTTTTTCTGTACTGAAATTGTACTGTATACTACCGAACGGTTCTGAACCATATTAAACCCTTTTTGTTTAGTTTTTATCAACAAAAACTAAATGATTAGAATCTTAGAGCGGCCTGTAGGTGGAATATACCATATAAACATACCATCGTGATGCCGTATTTAACCTGTAACAGAAATCATCTTAGAAATGTGAAGTGATTGTCTCCCTTTTTTATTTTAGAAGGTACGGGCCGCAAAGGTCTCTATTTTACTTCCCTGACGGCGTCGCTCGCGACAGCATTACGGGGTGGTAGTTATAGCTTGTACTCCCCACTATATACAAAGTTTTGCTCCATATCCCTCTGGACCCTCACCTTGAAAGCCTCTACTAGATTTTTTTTGATTGCAAAAGCTGCTTCAGCTCCCCCAAGGTCCCATTCCCCATCATTTTTCTGTACAGGATTCAGCCCAAATACTCTCACATAACTCTCCATGATTCCAGTGGTATGAAACCTCACTTGTCTGCCTGTATTCTGGGAACCATTAATGTTGAAGTCTCCAACCTTCCGAAAATTAATCAGAAAGCAGGAGTTGAGGGTTATTTCACGCGGAGTGGAGGGCAAGGTGTTCTGAAAAAGACTCTGTTGATAAGCTTTCTTGCAAAGGTCGTGGTGGAATCGGAGATGAGTATCTAAGAAGGTGGGGTTGGCGAAGTTGGCAGAGCCGACATTAATACTATGGACTATGATAGCCATGCATCGTTCGAAATGACGGTTGCAGCTGTGAGGAGACGCCAAATTAGGTAAGGCAGGCAAGGTAAAGGAAGGGCAGCCCATCGTGACTACAGTATTTCCAAATGTGCCCAGAGGTGCGAGTGTGTGACCTCCTCGGTAATCAATAGTATTCACGACCCTGTTTATACTGTCACACTCTGGTTCGATCTGGGAAAGGACAGAGTTGTAAACCAATATGAGGTACGCGAGCATTGCATTGATTCTTGGTATTTTGGTGGAGGTTGGGTTCGGCGAACCAGCAGTCGCTTTCTCAACGAGAATTCGGAGGTGTTTAGCTCGGAATGCAACATTAATGGGAAGGGAGGTTTGCACGCTTTTCATCATCGCCATCGAGAGGGTATCATATGGTTGTGCATCCCGAATATGTTTCATGAGAGGTAAGTGCAATCCCCTCGAAGATGAGTCCGATGGGGGCGGGGGGAAGAGAGGCTTTTGAAACGATGGTGACGGCAGGTATGTGACATCACCACCACGATAGAAATGCATCAAGTAAAGTAAAAACAGGTGCATGGTTGCGCCATCTCCTGAATCGACTTGAGTAACCAGCATAGTAAGTGATAATAATGAACCAGAGTTACCGAGTGCATGCAGCCAGCTACATGTATAGACAAGCTCACCCGTTTGATGCAGTCGTGTAAATTTGAACCGTACAAGAGGTTCGTCCTGATTAATAACCGCTGAGGTTGGGATGCTACTTGTCCAGTCCTCAGCCGAGGGTAGCACTGTGATTATCAGCCTTATTAACGCATGAGATAAGTACTCATACCTACCAACAGGTGAAAATGGCCAAGATGCAGTTTCAAAATCGTCCATCACCGTCACCGGGATCCCGTCATTTGTGAGTTGTATATACAGGTCACCCTTTACTCCAGCATCATCCTCGGTTTTACGGAGACGTCCCGCAACGGGTGGGAATCTAGCTAACGTCATTGAGAGGGCTACATTCCAACGGCTCAAGTCGATGAAAGTTGGTAGAACCAAAATCATCTCAATCTATCAACAATAAAACAATGGATCAGATCATAGAGTTCCTCATCTTTGCTAACGGCGTACCACGAAGCTTAACGCCAGTGTATCTGAGGGAGGTAAGGCCATAACACCTTGGTTGCCAAGGACCGTCGGTAAGTTTGGAAACACCAGGTAATCTTGGGAAATTCGGGCCATGCAAGAGGAAGGACAATAGCGTGTCATTAACTATGGGGGAATGAATAAGATCGTTATGCGAGGTGGATTATTGTTCCGAGTTCGCTCGAAGTATTGAGAACGAGATATGTACTCTTTTCAACTGAGGAAAATTTGATGTTGGGATGACCTATTATTATCTATATCATTAGGGAATGATTGCTGTCGCAACAGCGAAACGAATTAAGGCACCCACATAGATCCGGAAGGCGGGTGCAACTGATAGAATGTCAAGTCGTACATTATTTATGGGGTTTGAATCGAAGTATAAGAAGACTCAAATCTGACAGACCGTGGGGAGAGGACAAGACTCAGTTGGAAGTGTTGATTAATATAGAAGGTAAGGATTATGATATTGAGATATAAGGTCTCTATCGCTCTGTATTAGCGGTTGACGACTTCGATCTTGTGGATTGGATGTCTGAACGCAAAGACTGTCATTAATATTGTACTCTGGCGATTAATAACTTTGATCTCGACGGAGTTCCAAATCCGGCTAGGGACATTGCTAGCATATGATGACTCACCACATGACTAATACTAAGAAGCCCAGATGCAAAGAGTGTCTTGCGCATGCAATCAAAAGCCGGTGATAAAAATGTCAAGGTACAAGATATGCCGTTCCGCTCTGGCAGTTGACCACTCCGATCTTATTGGTGATGAGCAAACACGACCGTAAGTACGGAAGCCGCAACTCGCCCACCCAAACAAGATGGTAGGTGACAAGGTGACAAGGTGATCTCATCAGTCTGAGTCTTGTCGAACAAGACCAAATACCAATAATACTGCTGCCTCTTGACAAATATGGGCCGAATTTCACATAGCCGCAGACGTTTTCATCTCGTACCTACAGGCCCCCGGAAGCTCCCCTATATGTTCGGAAAAAATTTTCGCCAGAATGGGCCTCAAATCCGCAATGTTTTGGGCCTCAAGTCCGCTACATGGGCCGGGGTTTATGTCATGAAACATAGAACATATGAAAAAAAACATGAGAATTTTCTTTTTCACGGTATTTTAGGTAAGAAAGACCATCTATACAGCGAATGTTTTATATTGGGGCATCACATCAAGTAGATTTGCAACTGAGAGGTTTGGATATCATTCTACCTCCTGGAATCTGGATTCATAGTAAAACTTTTCGGACCTGGGGCTTATTTTATGTTGGGACTGACAGAAAGCAGAAGGTGTTTTTTTTCATGCTTCTTTCGAGGATTGTGGTCTCTGGCTCTTCTCAATTTGAAACGGATCAAACGGCTCGGCGACCCGTTTCTTGAACGTCTGAAATCCGCTATATATGGGCCGAATATTTTGCCAAAATCGCCTCAGATCCGCTATTCTGGGCTGGGAAAATCATTATTTTGGGAGTCTCGAATCCGCAAAAAATTCCCGAACATATAGGGGAGCTTCTGGGGGCCTGTAGGTACGAGATGAAAACGTCTGCGGCTATGTGAAATTCGGCCCATGTTTGTCAATTTTGTAATATTAGGTTTAAATCCTAATACGTTCTCACAGCTGAACAGCCTTCAACTATAAAATCTAGAAAATGGTTTGTTAGCTGAATTAGCCGATATAAGTATCGACGACCCATATCAAAGTGATAGCAACAGCAATGCGTCCTCTCGCTGCGTTCGGATTTGTGATACTTCTTTCCTTGGGAGTCTCCAGCATTGTTACTCCAAATTCCCATCCCCAGATTGACAACCTGAGAAAAGAATTGGAATTTACTGCATTTTCTTATATTATAGTAGGCAAGTGAACGCGGACGGTATCATCTGGTGCCTAAACTGACGATTGCTGGTAAACTCTTCCATGTCATAGGCGGAGGAACATCTGGACTTGTTTTAGCTGCACGACTATCCGAAATACGAGAAAACGATGTGCTTCTTCTTGAAGCAGGAGAAGAACACTTAGAGGACCCTCTCATTATGATCCCTGCTCAAGTTGGTGCGGTCTATGGGAATCCACTCTACGATTGGGTGCTTGACTTGCCATTTTTCACTTTTAACATCTAATCTTCCGGTGTAGATGTACCGAACAGTCCCGCAAGTTCATTCGGACAATATCGTCGTGAATTTCACTCGGTATGATACTTAGTTCATCTCTCACACACCTCAGTACCAAGTCTTTATTCAGTGGGAAAGTACTAGGAGGCTGCTCAGCAATCAATGCCATGATTTGGGATCGAGCCTCAAAAGCCGAATACGACTGTAAGTCCTATCGATTCAGTCCATTATGTTAGTCACTCATCTGACCTCAGTGATATCTAAACTTGGGAATCCGGGATGGGACTGGGACGGTCTGTTGCCATATTTCAAAAAACCTGAAAAGTACTCCTTGAGGATATCGCAGAGACACCGAAACTGACGGATCGCCTAGTTTTACACCACCAGAGCCTGGTTTTGCTGGGAAGTGGAACCTAACATTTGATCTCTCTACTAGGGGATTTTCTGGGCCCATTAAGACATTTTTCCCCCGATATATACCCGATGCTGAATTTCCGATTGAGCCTGCTGCAATAAGCCTTGGAATTAACATTCTCACTGAGCCGGTTCGAAAAGGCACCTATGGAATCGTGACTGTACTCATAAATTTCTACAGATGAACGGGAAGACTACAGGAGCATGGAGGGCTCAAGCCAGTATCGATCCGTTTACGGGGACAAGGTCATACTCAGCTTCGGTAAGACAATTGGACAGGGAGACTAGTTCGTGACTCATACGTTATTAAGGGTTATTTTATTCCTAACCGCCACCGTCCAAACCTGAAGGTACTCACGGGTGCACAAGCCACTCGAATAAACTGGATCACAACCAAAGCCGCCGAACTTACGGCTTCAAGCGTGACATTCTCCTATCGCAACCAAACGTACACCGCCAAGACCTCAAGGGAAGTAATATTGTCTGCTGGGAGCATTGGAAGTCCGCAGCTTTTAGAACTGAGTGGCGTTGGGGCACCAGAACAATTGAGTGCGGCTGGAATTACACCGGTTATTGACCTCCCTGGAGTTGGAGAGAATATGCAGGATCATATATATGTTTTACTTGTGCGTTCTACGACAGAGAATTCTGAATGTCTCGCTGAAACAATTGTACCTCATAGTCGTATAGTAAGTGTCTGAATATCACATTTCGCCTGTCTTTCTCATGATATACTAGAGCTCAAGAAGGGCGTCTCGTCTTTGGATGCCCTTTTAAATAACGCGACATTCTTCGAGCAGCAACTGGAATTGTTGTATGTCCTTTTATGCTCCGTTTTACTGACACCTAACACTGTATCACTACCTTAGTACTGCTAGGCCCGCATCTGGAGCTTTGACATATACTGCTAATGGGGTAACTTTTCTACGTATCGGTGATCTGTTCTCCGACTCTCATACCCTAATCCAAACTCTCCGGGCCCAATTACTACATGCTCCGCGGCAGAAAAGACCAACTGAACAGCAAAAACTTCAGTTAGATCTTCTCACAGGATTGACTTCATCCGTGGTCGAGTAAGGGTTTCATTACTACAATATCTATCCATTAATCCTGTTATAGGGTATTGACAGAGGGTTTGCACCTGACACCTGACGTAGCCGATCCATCGAGCACATACGTGACATTTCTTATTCTTCTACAACAACCTTTCTCCCGAGGATCGACAGTAAGGGTACAGCGTTATATCTGTTGCAAATGCTAATCGAAAACTCTTAAGCACATCCGTTCTGCGGACGCGTCTCGAAGTCCAATGATTGATCCTAACTACTTTGCTGTACGTATAATTTCGCACATTTTTATTTTGTTGAGCATTTCTTTCAGGTCGACTTTGGTAAGTCTTTCGAAAATCACTTACAATGAACTCCGATAGGACCCCTATTCCAAATTTTTGCAGATCTGGATGTTCTTGTGGGAGCTGCACAATTTATTCGACAGAAATTGTTGAAAACTCAACCCTGGGCCAACATTATTGTCGATGAGAAATATCCGGGGCTGAATGTATCAACGTCGACAACTCTGAAGTCATGGGTCAAGTCCTCTATACAATCACAATCTCACACAACTGGGACCTGCTCAATGCAACCGCGAGAGCTTAGGGGGGTGGTCGACCCGGTATGTGGAGCGTGGAAACTGCTTTGTCCTTATTAACTGCTGCTCGCCTTAAGAATCTTAAAGTTCACGGAATTTCTAATGTACGGGTTGTAGATTTATCTGTGATGCCTCAGCAGTTCAGCGGCCACCCGCAAGCCTTGGTGTATGCAATGCACGTATGCATTTTATAATTTGGTGTCAATTCTCATTGTTTTTGATATTAGTGCAGAGAAAGCAGCTGATATTATCAAGACTGCCAAATAAGATCAGGCAATTACGTCCGTTTAATACATCAAAATGATAGCCTATAATTACAGTACACAGTGTGATACATGCAAGACTGTAAATTAGAGTAGAATTTGATGTATAAAATTACTATGCTTAACTGTAAGGGGATTGCTGTCCACGTCGACATCGCCATCACTGATCAGAGGCTATCACCACACGTCAAAGCTCATACCATCAGTCAACCAATCACACAGTGAACCACTGTGCCAATATGTGTGCCACTTGCTGAAATCACATTGGCCCATCACATGAATGTACCTATTGTATTACTGACCCTATTGTTCAACCCTGAGACACATGGCAACAATAGCAGTACATAGTGGCATTATGTAGGTTAGATATGTATATAGTAGCCACCACTTGGTAGGGGAATCCTTAGATTGATCTCTTAGGATTTCCCCTATCAGATGAGCAGTTTAGACTTGTACTTATAACAATATACTTAGGATTTCCCCTATCAGTCAGAAGTCAGCTGACTGTTAGGACTAAGAAAAACCAACAGTTTCGAGTTAAGCTTCTACATACTACAAACAATAAACTATATACTAAAGACCATGAGGATAATGCATGTAACTGCGGACTACGGACTGTGCATGTACTACTGTGGTGGAACATCATAGAACTTTATAGAACAACTATATAGATAAGAGATTAGATAAAAACTGACTCATGACATTACCCCCCCCATTTAAGGCCGAGACTTCCAGTAGAGGCGATGGAGGGTTTTCTCAGTAGGAAGGTCTTCTTCGACAGGTTCTGTCAACTGTTCGGGCATAGGAATAAAAGGAATGGATGAAAAATCAATCATAGATAATTGTTTCGGAGCAGAGGGATTTTGTTGGTGGAATTCAGCAACAGCGCGAGGGAAATCATTTTGGAGTCGTGTTTCTAACTCCCATGTGTTATGATGATCAGGGTGATTCTTCCATTTGACTTGGTATTCAAGTCTTCCATTTGTGATCTGTGATGCCAATACTTTTTCTAATTCCCAATCTTTGCCTCTGACGTTTAATTTAACCTTTGGTGGCTGTGGTTGGTCAAATTTGTCTTCAACAAACTTCCGTAATTTTGAAACATGGAACTTCGGGTGAATCTTGTAAGACTCCGGTAGTTTGACTTTGTAGACCATGTTAGAGATCTTCTTCGTGATCTCAAAGGGTCCGAGTCGTTTCCAGTCCAGTTTCTTCTTTGGTCATCCTGTTATGATGTGTGAAGTGTTGACTAAAACTTTATCGCCAATGTTGTATTCCTGTAGGGTTCTTCCACGATCGTAGAACTTCTTCATATCTCTAGCTGCTGAAGTAAGTGCTGCTTCTGTTTCTTTTTGGATATGTTCCATTTTGAGCGCAAACTCATCGTGAGATTTCAGTTGTCCTTCTTTTCATGGAGAAATTCCCGTATTGACATTTTGTCCTTTAGTTGCATAGAATGGGGATACCCCAGTTGCACTAGAGACTTGGTTGTTGTATGAGAATTTGGCAATTGGCAACCATTGTGCCCAATCATCTTGATGGTAATTGATGAAAAGTCTAAGGTATTGTTCGACTTCTTGGTTGACTCGTTCAGTTTGTCCATCTGTCTGAGGGTGGTATGCCATGGATAAATTCTGTTTGATACTGATCATTTTGTACAATTCTTGAGTGAATTCCGATGCAAACTGTGGTCCATGATCACTAATGACGACTTCAGGAAGACCTTTGTGTCTCCAGACATGGTCTCTGAATAACCATGCCATGCCTTCTGAATCAATGGACTTATGACACTTGATGGAGTACAATCGTTTACTGTGCCTGCAAATGACGTTCATGATTGAGTCATGACCTTCTGATTCTGGTAAATCCATAATGAAATCTATAGATATGATCTGAAACGGATGTGTTGGGATTTTGTTTGGACTAAGTTCCCCTTGAGGTTTCTGAGGGAAAATCTTTGTCTGTTGACATTTGTGACATCCATCCACATATCTGTTGATCTGTTCCGTCATCTTGGGCCACCAATAATCTCGAGTGATGATTTCTTTTGTCTTGGCATGTCCTGGATGTCCAGCAATGATTGTATTGTGATATTTCTCAAGGATTTTCCTTTTAATGGTGTCGTCATGTACTACAATTAATCCATCTCTGAAGGTAAGGCCGTCTTTTTGTTCCCATAATGCTTTGTCTTTGGGATTGACTGGTGCAAGGCCTTTATCCTTAAGTAACTTTACGATTTCATCGCCTTCAGTCGACAGTTCGATTGCTCCTTTAGACTCTAGAACCGCAATTCTTTCGGGCCGTAAAAGGGTAACATTTTCATTATCATGTTCTACCCCTTCTTTATGATCTGGCCTCCTGGACAGACTATTGGCTTTAAGCATTGTTTTTCCAGGTCGGTGGTGAAGTTTGAAATCATAGTCTGCTAGTTCTCCAGACCATCTTGCTTGTCTGCAATTTAATTTCTTCGCAGTCATGAAGTACTGAAGATTGCGATGGTCTGTATGGATTTTGATTGTCTGTTTTGATCCTTGAATGTAATGTCTCCATTCATTTAGAGATCTCATGATTGCAAGCATCTCTTTATCATGAATTTTGTAATTCCGTTCTGCTGGATTAAAACCCCGTGAATAAAATGCTATTGGGTGCCATTCTCCATCAATTTTCTGACTGAGAACCGCTCCTGAAGCAAAGTCCGATGTGTCTGTTTTGATTTTGTATGGTTCATTGTCTTGTGCCAATTTGAGTACCAGGGCATCTGTTACAACTTTCTTTAATTCATCGAAAGAATCTTGGGTGTCTTTTGTCCACACAAATTTTTCATTTGATTTCTTTGAGAGATCGTAAATCCCTCTTGCAATGTGTGCAAAGCCTTTGATAAACTTCTGATAAAAATTGCAAAAGCCTAAAAACAATTGTGCCTCTTTGAGATTCTTTGGTACTTGCCATTCCGTGATTGCTAACGCTTTGACTGGATCAATAGAGACTGTTCCATTTTCAATGACGACACCGAGGTATTCAATCTTGGTTTTCTCAAACTCGCATTTTTCTGGTTTCAAATAGAGTTTATTCTTTCTGAGAATTTCCAAGACCTCTTTCTACAATTCGTCCATGTTCTTCTAACGTCTCAGTATAAACTAGGATGTCATCTATGTATGCCATGACTTTTCCTTGTCTAATCAAGTCTCCAAAAAGCGTATTCATCATTGTTTGGAATGTGGCTGGTGAATTGCAAAGTCCAAAGAACATAACCGTTGGCTCAAATAGACCGCAATTTGTCAGGAATGCTGCTTTCTCTTGGTTGCCTTCTTTGATATGGATATTATTGAATCCCCATCTGATGTCCATCTTTGAAAAGTATTTAACTTTTTGAAGGTGAGCAATAATGTCTGAGATAAGCGGTAGTGGGTATGTGTTCCTGAGTGATACTGCGTTTAAAGGCCGGTAATCCATGATAGGTCTTAATTTCCCATCTTTCTTTCCAGCAAAGAAGAATCCTGCTGCCCATGGTGATTTAGAAGGTCTAATGCATCCAGTTTTGAGATTCTCGTCAAGAAACTCATCTAGATGCTTCTCTTCCTCTGGGCTAATTGGATAAACCTTTGGGATTTTCAATGGATTGGTTCCGGGCTTCAAATCAATCGCATGGTCGCATGGTCTTTTCGGTGGCAATTCGTCAAAACCTTTTTTCTCAAAGATCTCTTGGTACTCGTGATAATGTCCAGGTACTATGTCTTCAAATTGTGTTGACCGTTTTTCCTTTTCAGACACTTTCTGTGCAATTTGTTGCGAGATATTCATCATCGCAAAAATCTTTAATTTTCTTGGAACAGGGGTCTTACTTTTCTCGTAGATTAACAGGCCAACATTCATGTCAGACAATTCCGGTATAACCATTTGAACAAATTGGGCATCTTCTGAAATCCATCTGAACATGTCCGACTCTTTGGCTCAGGGTCAGGTTTAGGCATAGCATTGATTTTCTCTTGTTTCTTTGCCTTCCTTTCCTTTGCTTCAGCATTGAGTTTCTCAACTCGAGCATGTCCACAGCTACTAGGGCATCTTGTGAATTTAATATCACCCATTTGCCAATCAATTTCAGGATTGTGTTTAACCAACCCCATATGTCCAATAATGATGCACATCTTGCCAATATTTGTAAGGTAGAACATGGCTTTCTCGTGATGATTCTTGTAGTGCATGATCATAATGACGTAGTCCATGATTGATCCTGCCGAATTCCTAGTTCCGTCAACATTGTAAACCGCGATAGTGTGTGGCAGTTTTTTGATCTTTAGATTGTTGCCTTCTGCAAATTCCCTGTCCATGAACAAGCCTGTAGCTCCCGAGTCTAGAAGACCATCAACTTGGACCATTATATAGTCATCAGGGCATTTAAATCCAACGCCTAGTTTTGTATATGTGTCTCCATAAGTTGCGCTGATTGTCAACTTTTCCGGGAAGCGTTCACTGTTGTCATTGCTGTTTGCCTTTGTGCCTGTGGTTTTTACTTCTGAGTTTCCCTTCTCAGTGGTCTTATTGCTCTTTTCATAAATAAAATCATTTGTATTCTGAGTACTACTGAGTGCAATGTCTACATAATTTGGACCGGAATTCCCTCAACCAGAGGGAGGTCCATTCAAAAACCCTTATTGCGAAGTATCTTTGCCATCTCTTTCTTCTGGTTGTCAGTCATCTCTTCTACTGTAGCTACTCATATAGTACTGCAACAGTTTCTGGCTATATGTCCTGGTTTTCCACATTTGTAACAACTAAAATTGGGTCATTTCTGTGAACTATCTACATCCATGGCATTGGGGTCTTTGGCAGGCATTGTGGCAGCAGCAGCAGGTGCGGTTGTCCAAGTCTTCAGTTTCGGTTGTTCGTTGTGTTGTCCGGTGGTCTGTGTACGGGGAGCATTCTTAGAGTGAATGCTTTGTCCTTCTCAATACACGCGATCCAACAGTACAATGCGGTCATACCATCCCTGGAGATCCTTGTTATCTGGCACAGGCACGTTGCTGTAGGAGGTTTGGGTTCAACCCGCGTTTGAATTCAGCGACCAGTGCGACATTGTTATATCCCGTAAGAGGAGCCTGAGACCTGAAACCATTGATGTAGACCTCTGCCATGTTGGAACCTTGAGAAAGTTTAGACAGTTCTTCCTGTGCCACGTCTGTGTTGTGGACAGGTTTGAAATAGACTTTGAACTTCTCAGCGAATGAATTCCAATCTGTGAAAGGGGCTATGCCGGTTCCGTTCTTGAAGGCTTTGATCTCTTGATACATCAAATTGTGCTAGTTTTCTGCGATGTTTCCTTTGCTGTTCTGAATCATAGACAATGCAAACATTATCTTCTGATTCTCATCCGTAATGTTTTTGCCTCTAAAGTAGAAGACGCAAGATCGAACAAAGGTATCAACCTTTTCAGGTTCTCCATTGAACTCCTTAGGAGCCTTGATCTCAATCCTTGATGGCTTAGGCTGTGCCATTGCTGAGGTGAGGTGTTCCATATTGTCTGCGGTGCGAGTCCAGACGGGAACGAGGTCGGAAATAGAAGTGATGAGGCAGCCAAGATAAGCGGGCCAGGAATTATCAGGTTTGGAAGTGACAGGTGCAGTGGTTGTAGACATGATGATGGGATACAATGTGGGAGGTGTGAAGTGGTGTGTGGATAGGAGTAGGAAGGTGGGTGAATGGGTGTGGAAAAAGCAATATTTCGAGTAATACTTGTAATACTACAACTTGACAGTCCGCGACGAAGAAAATCTTTTGCAGATCAGACCAGGGCCCTCTACTAGGATAGGCACCCCCTGGTGGGTTCTTACTCTCCGAAGATTATAAGAGACCCCTTGACAAGTCTTCTTTGGCACAGGCCGCGGATAGGACTAGGCTGATGACAAGTGGATTTCCCCATATGAGTGTTGAGCGCAAGGGGTGAGAGAATTGAGTAAATGTGAAAATATAAAATGAAATTTGTGCATAGCAGTGATGGGACAAGAAATTGGTCTCAACTAGGAGACGTGGGTAGAGGTTGTTGGAGGAATGGAATGCAGTGGTAAGTTTGAGGAGAAAGTAAAATTGTTGAGTGGAGTGTGAGAGTGTTGGTTAGAGAAGATGAGAGAGAGGAGAGTGATGAAGACAGCTCCTAGACAACAGAGATCAATGCAAAGAGCGAAGCAGTGTTGAGAAGGGGACTTTGGCCACAGATGGTAACTCGAAACAATGTTCCCATCACTCCGTTGGAGGTCAAGACTATAATTGAAATCTGCAAATGGAAAGGTGCAATCCATCTGTACCAAGGGGCGCTCCCCCGCGTGGTCAGAAACTCCAAAACGTCAGACTCATGTACTGTGTTCTTCGACATTTATGATTCTCATGGGGGCACCCACCTCCGCAGCCTTCGGAACAAGAGCTTCATGCTCGGGTCCCAGTCTTTGACCATCCTGCCCACTGACAAGCAAATAGGGGTCCCTATCTGCACAAAGTGCTGGAGGTTTGGCCACTGCAAGGAGGTCTGTCCCTTCAGAGCTCAACTGTGCTCCTACTGCGGCGGACCTCATGACGCCTGCAATCACCGCGACCTAGCGGCATGCTGCAAGGCCGCCCCCAAGGCCACCCCACCGAGACTTGCAACACTGGCAGGTCATAAGTGCCCCCACGCCTCCCGATGCGTCAACTGTGGCCTTGCCCATGAGTCTGACGACAGGAAGTGTTCCTTTTGGAAACACCGCTATGATGCCAAATGGCTAGCGGCCAAGTACACTGCCCAGAAGGTAGGCAACGAGCTCTTACGCTTCGTGCCATCTGCTAATACCCCCTTCCCCACCGTTACAGGAGACAGGCTCCGAGGATGCAGGGAGGGTACTTGAGCGTTTCGACAAAAAGTTACTTGATTAATGTCTAGTACAACTTGTAATGTAAATACACTCAGAACTTACTGCCAAAATGTCGGGCGCAAACGACACTGGACAGTTGACCTGTTAGAACGCCACAAGGACGTCACTGACATTCTCTTCCTGCAGGAGCCGCCATGGGCCACTGTACAGTATACAGCCTCCTTGACCGAAAAAGATGGGGTCCCCATCAGGGGACCCCCCGTCCACCCGGACTGGATCCCCATGTTCCCCAAAGGGTTCGACGCTGCCAAAGATCGGCCGTGCATCATGGCCTATGTCAACCGAGCTATCCGCTCGGTGAAACCTAAGCTCTGATCGGATGTCGTTAACCACTGCGACGTCATGCTCATCACTGTTCGAGGGCACCTGATGTTGGACTTATAGAAGTCAACAGTCTAGAACGAACGAACAATACATTGGATTGATCTAGAGGATAAGGCCTAAACAGCCGTAACAAAAGGTCAAGCTGATCAGAACCGTCAACCTATTAAGGTTCAGATGCAACAGCACCACAATACGGATTGAAACCTGCGAGCAGCAGCGAAAGCAGTAGAAGTAGCAGTAGGCAAAGCGCCTTCAGCAACAAAGACTTCCAAGATGCAGAAGAACAACCAAGACTCTCAGTAGTCATACAAACAGTAGAAACGCCCACCATGCCAAAACCAAAAGCAGAAAGTTCCAAAGGAAAGGAACCAGAGAAACTACTGAAACCCGAATCACCAGATTCCCCGATACCACCCGACTCTGACGTAGAAATGGCAGACAAACGAAGACCCACCAAAATCAAACTTAGTTCACCGAACATCTTTGATGGAAACCAAAGAATGACAAAGGACTTCGTCCTTGATTGCAAAATGTATCTGCAAGCAAATGACAGAATTTATGACACGGAATGGAAAAAGATCCTTTACGTGCTTTCATACATGAAAGGAGGAACAGCAGGACCATGGAAGAAGTCCTGGTACGGAGAGAATAGTGATCACCCAGGAACTTTTGCAACGTTCATGACAACAGTTGAAGAAGCATTCTCTACCCCAGATGAAGCGGCAGATGCTAGACAAACCTTAAAGACGCTGCGCATGACAGGAAACATGACAGCAGACGATTACATCGTGGAATTTAAATCAGCCGCATCAGAAAGCAAGATCACCGAAAGTGAAGCACTTGAGGTAGAGGGCCATTACTGGCAGATACGAGTCCTTATGTTTTTTTTTGATTAACTTTTCTTTATATTTCTAGAACCAGGTTGTTGCAATAGAACTAGCTATCCAGAATCTATTCAACCTTATATTACTTTTTGTCATTGATAAGTTTGGTTCTGGAACACTTGTTAGGCATTGTTCTAGAATTAGATTGTAGGGTACAGGGAGTAGCTTGACAACATGGAAGGCCTGATGGATACACAACATGAAGATGTAATATGACCACACATTTGAGCTTGCCAAATACTTGTTGCACTTCTGTAAGGGGTCATGTTGCCAAGAGGCTCAGACAGGGAGCAGTATACACAGTATGAACAACCACACAGGGAAGGGATGAGCATAGAGCACTAGAGGCTTGACTATGAGTAGAGAACCCAGCCCAAGTCTATTGCAAAGGTGCCCTTCCATAGAGAGGAAGGGGCACCTTATATGCAGTACATTATGCCTATGTCTCAAATAACAACAGAATCTGATATTAGTAACTCTACTGATGTAACAATTCATCTGTGATATGTCAACTATTTATCAAGGGGTTAAAGCAGTGTGTGTCAGAATAATATGTATAACAGTGAGGCTATGCAAGCTGTGCAATGGTGATCCTGATGGCTAGATGTGGACAAACAAGTGATGCCCTTACAACTTCACCCATATCCATAGTGTATGATATAAGCAACTGCATATGAATTGCCAATAGAAGTTGGTGTTTATAGATCCTATACAAATATCCAC
This sequence comes from Collybia mongolica, assembly GCA_013420905.1. Taxonomy (NCBI): domain Eukaryota; kingdom Fungi; phylum Basidiomycota; class Agaricomycetes; order Agaricales; family Clitocybaceae; genus Collybia; species Collybia mongolica. Next base: position 1,844,311 of record JAAXNY010000011.1, read on the forward strand.
CAATAAAAGGTAACAATATATGTATATCTAGACATTTTCCTTAAAAACAAGTCAGCTGGTAAAGTGGGGACTCAGACTCTCTGAGATGGACTGTGTTAAAAAATTAACAAACTTGAAAATGTAGATCTATATTTGTATATATTCCAAATACACAACCAACTCAGTAGCTTCTCTGGAGACTTTACACTGAGCAACATGAGGCGCACAGACCACACAGACAAATGCAGATGTTTGCAAACTAAGCTCAGACCTCATTTTGCAGTCTGCATCTGAACCAAGTCAAAGCTGAGTCCATAAATCCACACTGTTACTTGGATGCTCAGACCCAGCTGGGAACAACTCCTCATGAAGTCCATGCAGACTGTCCAGATTGCTTACTTATTCATAGTTACCATTTCTTATTTAATGTACAAAAATGCAATATTTTGGAGAGTCAAATACAAGGCCTCAAGGTTACATGTCATGTGCATAAAGCATGCAGATTAACCATTTGGTAATATGAGCTTGTCAGTCCAAGGTGCTTGTTTTTATAATGACCCCTGCTGCCTACTCTTGGCCATTACTGGCAGTGGCTGAATGTTGTTGATAGGTACTACATCACCTGTCAGCCTTGTTGTCGACCACCACCACCACTACATCCCCTGCTGCCCCTCCCATCACCTCCCTGCCTCATGGATGTGTACATACTGCCAAATACAATACCAGGTCCCACTGCCATGGATACCACCACCCTCTCTCATACCCACCCCTCTCAGTGAAAATAACAACTGCAAAATCACAACAATAAGAGCTGCAGGAAGAACTACAGAGGCACCTGTCACTGCCTGCCCACTTCTGCTAGTGAGCAGCTAGCATGGTGGACATGGGTGGTGCAGTGGTGTATTCCATATGGTAGAACCATCACCTGGTGGGTGGGTGTGCACCCCTGGATGTGCTGTCTAGACCAAGTAGTGCCAATCACCCCTGTGCCCTAACTGTTACGGCTGTTTAGGCCTTATCCTCTAGATCAATATGCTGAGTCGTTCGTTCGTTCTTAGACCGTTGACTTCTGTAAGTCCAACGTCTATTGACTCCCTCAATAGGGCTAAAGTCAGGTTATCGAGTTTATCTGATCAGAGATGCACTACCCCCTTCGTAAGGCGGATAGGATCGAGTTCGCGTCAAGAGAATAGATGAATAAGGTGAATTCAGCTAGGTCAAGCTAAAGAACTAGCTAAGCTAAACTACCTGTATATATACGTAGTAATCCGATAAGCGTCGTTTACGCTATTCGTTATAGATAAGGATTAGTAAGCTATCTAAGAAGATGAATAAGAAAGCTTAGTAACCATGAGAAAGAGAATGCATATATGGATGTCAAAGATAAGGTCAAGTGAGCGTCTGATAGTAAAGAAGAGAGAAAAGAAATGATGTGACGAAAGAATAGGGGAATTTGTAACATTACCCCTCTTCTATCTCTAAAGCGTCCCAGCTTTAGAAGTCAATTGGCTCTCCCGACATGTTGGCAATGGCTTCTGGGAAGTCAAAGGGGTCGTCAATTCCATCATCTACATCCTCATATTCATCTCCAACCCGTCGCCAGCTTCGATGATACCCTGCCGTCCTAGTTACTGGTCTTTCGGGACATTGGTCTCGTCGATGTCCCGGGGCTGGTTTGTAACATATTGGACAATATTGTTTTTCGCAGTGTATTGATGAGTGTCCGAAGTTAAGGCATCTAGAGCATAACACGTTTTTGTAAATGATTGCGCGTTCCACTTGTGTGAGGTCGATTGGTTTCTCTCGACTTCCAACGTGATTAAGGGCGTTCATCGTGTATTTGATTGGTTTGAGGGTTTTCTTCTTCTTTATGACCGATTTTGTACCTTTTCGTCCTTCTAGATGTTTAAATACTTCCTTGTTTTGAACCATGTCGTTTGGATCAGGGGTGGAATGTTGCGAGGATGGAGGGGATGGTTCGCGAAAAGGCGGGATTGGTAGTGGTGCGGGTTCGTAAATAGGAGAGTTGGGCACTGAAGGTGTTGGTGTTATCGGAGGGGATGTTTGTGTTTCTTTGTCACTTGTCGAAATATCTGTAGTCGATTCCGTAGGTGTCGACGGCGTGGACGTAGGTAATCGAATTCCGTCTTGAAGTAATGGGATTAAGTCTTCTAGAATTCGGAATTCTTGTGTGTTCGTCAGCTCGTCAGTGACTTGATCTAATGCTCGGCTGATATCCGCAGTTTGAGTGTACAATATATCCCTAATCTCTAAATATTTCCCAACTAATTCAATGAGTCGGTTATACGGTGGTTGATCAAACGCTTGGATCATTCTTTCACGGTGTTCTTCGTTCATGAACCATGATAAGAACTTTTGACTGCGTATGATTCTTGTGGCGATTTCGAGACGTTCTTGGGATCCAATGTTGACAACAGGAGTGTCGGTAGGAGTGTTAAGAGGGGTGGCGGTGGCGATGTAAAGGTTGTTGGTGATGGGGGAAGACATTGTTTGTATGAGCTTTGAAATTCGTTGAGAGCGATGAGAGATGATAGTCTGTTTAGAGGCGATGTAGCTTCTGGTAAGATTGAAGGATTGTTTGAGCCCTTTTTAAATGACTTTCAGGTTCCCATGTGTTGTGCGCGGATGAGTAATCTTTCCATTTCACGAGGTATTGAAAGCCTCGGCCTCGTTGTCGGTGATTAATAATCCCTTCCACTTCGTATTCTTCTTCTTGATTCACAAGATCCGGTGGTGGTTCTAAGAAGTTTGGTCCGTGGGTGTCGGTTTCTTTGTATGGTGTGAGGAGTGATGCATGAAACACGGGATGAATCTTCCATTGTGATGGAAGTTCTAGTCTGTATGTCACTGGTCCGAGGACTTCTCGGATTTTGAAGGGTCCTTCTCTTTTTGGTGCTAATTTCTTCGATGGGTAAGGAATTCGAAGATTTGTTCCTTCTAACCAAACGTATTCTCCTTGTTTGAACGGAGTGAAACCTCGTGTTGTCCTTTCTGCGACTTTTCTTCTCGCTAAATCATGTGCGGCCATAGCTTCTTCTCGGGCTTTGTTAAGCTCAATCATTCGTTGTTCTACACTCGGAACATTCGTCTTCTGGAATGCTGATGGAATCGCTTGGGGTTCGTATCCCATCATCAAGAAGAATGGAGATTTCTTTGTAGTGGAATGATTTTTTTGATTATGCGCGAATTCTGCGATTGAGTTAAGTTCTTTCCATATTGCCGGATTGTTCTGACAGAACATGCGGAAGTAGATTTCGAGCTCTTGGTTTAATCTCTCCGTTTCTCCATCTGTTTGTGGATGATATGCTGTGCTCATTACGAGTTTGATTCCAAGGAGTTTTCCTAGTTCTTTGAAAACTTTTGCTGCAAATTGAGGGCCTCGATCCGATAGAAAAGTGTCAGGTAATCCGAATCTTTTGTAAACGTGTTCCAGATAAAGATTTGCCGTTCCTAAAGCATCGATCGTTTTAGTGCAAGGGATAGAAATTACCCCTTTCGTAAGGCCATGATCTACCACGACCATGAGGCTATCTTTCCCATCGTTTTCTGGAAGGTCTGTGATGAAATCGGCTGTGACAAATGAAAATGGTCTCGGTTCTCCGTTTGTTGCGATCGGTATCAATCCGGGTTTTGTTGGATGTGTGTTGACTTTCATTTGTTGACATGTGGCGCAACCGTCAACATAATTTTTTATAAACACTCCCATACCTGGCCACCAGTATTCTCGACTGATCAATTCCTGTGTCTTATATTGGCCTGGATGTCCTCCTGGTTTCGTGTCGTGATATCTTCGCACTATTTCTTTCCGTAATTTTGCATCCGGTCCTACATAGCATCTGTTTTTGAAAAACAGAAGTCCGTCTTCAAATTTCCAATCCGATAAGTTTGATTTAATCGGTGGCGTCCCTGTTTCCTTTAATGCTTCGATTGATTTTGCGAACAAATCATCTTCTTCAACTGATTTCTTCAGATCTTCTTGTAATCCTATATCAATCATTTTGATGAAGATATCATCTGGCAATAAAATCCGATCTTCGTTATCTGTGTCTTCTGTATTGACGTAATCTGATCTTCTTGATAAGGCATCAGATTGTATCATCCGTGTTCCGGGTGTATGCACGAGTTTAAGATCGAATTGTGATAGGAAAAGGCTCCATCCTGCCTGTCGTCGGTTTAATTTTTGTGCCGTTCGGAAATACGTTAAGTTTTTGTGATCGGATAGAATTACTGTTGGGAATTGTGATCCTTCGAGGTAATGTCTCCATGTCTTCAAGGCTCGAATGATGCCTAATAGTTCTCTATCGTAGATCTCGTAATTTCGTTCGGTTTCTGTGAATGAATGTGAAATATATCCACATGGGTGCCATTCTCCGTTATCATTTTGTTGTCTTAATACCGCGCCTGTGGCCCATTTCGAAGCATCTGATTCAATGTGGAATGGTTTCTTCTTATCTGGCATCATAAGGACTGGTGATTTCAAGAATTTCTGTTTTAGACCATCGAATGCTTCTTGACATTCTTGTGTCCATTTCCATTCGACGTCTTTTCTTGTCAAATTCGTTAATGGTCTGCTGAGTTCGGCGTAATGTCCAATGAATTTTCGATAAAAGTTTGCGAATCCAAGGAATGATCGGACTTGTTTTACTGTTGTTGGTGCTGGCCAATCTGCAATTCCTGCCAATTTAGTCGGTTCCATACCTATCTCGTTTTCTCTGATGACTAGTCCGAGATATTCAAGTTCCGTGGCTTCGAATACGCATTTGTCCAGATTCAGATACAAATCGTTTTCCTTCAATTTGTCCAAGACTTTAAGGGTTTTTCTTCGCAAATCATCGATGTTGTCGGAGGAAATAAGGATGTCGTCCATATAGATCAGAATCCATCCTTCGTCGATCTCAATTGCGTAGATATCGTTCATCATGTTTTGGAACGTTGCCGGCGAATTGCATAGACCGAAAAACATAACAAGGGGTTCGAATAATCCCCTGTTCGTTTTAAATGCCGCTTTCCATTCATCGCCTTCTTTGATCCGGACGTTATTATATCCCCATCGTAAATCCAACTTTGTGAAGTATTTTGCCCCTTTAAGTTTATCGAGAAGCTCCCCTACAAGTGGCAAAGGGTATGCGTTCTTAATAGTTCCTTCGTTTAGTCTTCTATAATCTTGGGTTGGCCGAAGTTTTGTCGAGTCTTTCTTTGATACAAAGAAGAAAGGTGATGCTTGTGGGGATTTCGACGGTCGAATGTATCCTTTTCGCATGTTTTCATCAATAAACTCGTCTAGTTTTCCTTGTTCCGCTGGGCTGATGGGGTAGATTTTACAATCTTTTGGGATAAAATCGGGTTTAAGATCTATCGCATGGTCCCATGATCGTCGTGTTGGCATCCTTTCCGAATTTGTTTTGTCAAATAATGACGCGTATTCTCGATAGAATTCTGGTAACGTCTTCTTTGGTTTCTGGTCTTCGATTTCTGCTTTATGTTCTAGTTCCTGTGATATTGATGTTTTCGCCTGTATCCAAATGGATTCTTCTTCATCATCTTCTGAGTCGATGTATGTCCTGAGTAGATTGATTTCAGGTTCATCATCTTCTTCATTGATTTCTAAAAGAATCGGCTGCCAATCTTCAAGGGGTTGATTCCTTGGGATTTCTTCCAGGTATTCTTCCTGTATTTCTATTGCCGTTGCCTTGGGGTATTGCCGTGTTAATTTCATTTGTCGGATTTCCAGGTTTCTTCGGATTGCTTCCGAAAGGACTCCTTTCTTGATGCTTGATCCAAAGTCGAGTGTTCCTTTCTCCCAGTCAATCTTGGGGTTGTGCCGTTTTAACCATGGTAATCCTAAAATGATATTTTCTTTTCCTAGTCCGCTGACGAGTAATCGGATTCGGATTTCTTCGTCTCCGATTCGGATTTTGGTCCATACACAATCAGTGATGTTTCCTGATTGGTTCTTTGTGCCGTCTACGTTTCTAACCGAATATGATTTCCTTAATGGGGTTGTCTTTATCCCGTTTTCTTCGACAAATGCTTTGTCAATGAAAATTCCTCCAGCTCCACAATCGATTAATCCGATTGCTTGGGTTTCGACGTTTTTCTGTTCTTCAATCACCGTAATTGGAATAGATAACGATTGTCGATTCATTTCTCCTAGTATTACAGGTGATAGTGTTACTGAAAAGATTTCGGCAGGTACTGACGTCGATTCAGTCCGCCGCTTTAAAAACCCTCATCTTCCATATTCTTTAGGGCTACTTCTTTCTCTTCTTCGTCTAGCTCTGCCATTAGTGCTCGGATTTTCATATAGGCATCTTTGCCTTTCATCGGTATCTTCTGTTCTTCCTTCCTTTGTGTTTGAGGAATTGATCCTCCTGTTTTGTGGTCTGATGCTCGATGTCCAAATTTGTGACATTCGAAGCATAGTCCTCGTTTCATATGCTCATCCCTTTCTTGGATGGTTAATCGATCAATGTCCATCGCGTTTGGATCTCGACTGTTATTCGGAACGTATTTGGGATTATTATTTCGTTGGAAATTATATTTCTTTCCGGTGTTTCCTCCCGTCGTTTTTCCGGTGTTTCCTTTGATGCGTGCTACAATCGATTTTGCACGTCTGTACTGAGTGTCAAATATGGACGCCTTTTCATACCAACCCTTGATGGTGGTCGGTGGGTTGTCCATTGTTAAGATTTTCTGCATCAAAGAAGGAGGTATTCCTTCCATGAAGTATTTGACAAGTGCTTCACTTTCTGTAATCTTGCTTTCTGATGCGGCTGATTTAAATTCAGCGATGTAGTCGTCTGCAGTCATGTTTCTTGACATGCGCAGTGTCTTCAAGGTTTGTCTAGCGTCTCCTGCCTCATCTGGAGTAGAGAACGCTTCTTCAACTGTTGTCATAAATGTTGTGAAAGTTCCTGGGTGATCGCTGTTTTCTCCATACCAGGACTTTTTCCATGGTCCTGCTGTTCCTCCCTTCATGTACGAAAGTACATAGAGGATCTTTTTCCAATCTGTATCGTAGATTCTGTCGTTTGCTTGCAAATACATTTTGCAATCAAGGACGAAGTCCTTTGTCATTCTTCGATTTCCATCGAAGATGTTCGGTGAGCTAAGTTTAATTTCGGTGGTTCTTCGCTCGTCTGCCATTTCTATGTCTGAGTCTGGTGGTATCGGGGAATTCGGTGGTTCGGGTTTCGGTTTCTCTGGTTCCTTTCCTTTGGAACTTTCTGCTTTTGGTTGTCTCGGCGTGGTGGGCGTTTCTGTTTGTGTGACTATTACAAGTCTTGGTTGTTCTTCCGCGTCTTGGAAGTCTTCGCTGCTGATTGCGCTTTGTCTGCTGCTGCTTCTGCTACTTTCACTGCTGCTCGCAGGTTTCAATCCGTATCGTGGTGCCGTTGCGTCTGAACCTTTATAGGTTGACGGTTCTGATCAGCTTGACCTTTTGTTACGGCTGTTTAGGCCTTATCCTCTAGATCAATATGCTGAGTCGTTCGTTCGTTCTTAGACCGTTGACTTCTGTAAGTCCAACGTCTATTGACTCCCTCAATAGGGCTAAAGTCAGGTTATCGAGTTTATCTGATCAGAGATGCACTACCCCCTTCGTAAGGCGGATAGGATCGAGTTCGCGTCAAGAGAATAGATGAATAAGGTGAATTCAGCTAGGTCAAGCTAAAGAACTAGCTAAGCTAAACTACCTGTATATATACGTAGTAATCCGATAAGCGTCGTTTACGCTATTCGTTATAGATAAGGATTAGTAAGCTATCTAAGAAGATGAATAAGAAAGCTTAGTAACCATGAGAAAGAGAATGCATATATGGATGTCAAAGATAAGGTCAAGTGAGCGTCTGATAGTAAAGAAGAGAGAAAAGAAATGATGTGACGAAAGAATAGGGGAATTTGTAACACTAACCAGATGTGTGTAAGGTGAGTGCATATGTGCCCCACATCTAGTTGCTCAGATATACTTTGTTCTATTGTATATGTACCTATATGCTGCTGTATACCTTGAGACTACCTTGGTATAACTCTATCTACCTTGTGATATGTTCTTATTCCTTTTACAAAGAATATACCAAATAGTTAAATCACTAAGGAAGTAATATTGATCCAAATGCCTACTTGGGTGGAGTGGTCCAACACACTGTGTGGCAGGTACTCATTCTTTATTTCTTTTCTTAGGAGAAATAAGTCCATTCCACATTCAGGAAGTTGTAAATGACTAGAAACAATGTAGATGATAGTTTATAGAGGTCATGTGACCATGGGAAAATGTTACCAAGTAAACAAGCAATGCCTGTGCACAAAGCCCAATGCCATAGCTTGCCTGGTTATGGAGAAAACACAAAAACCATCAGAACTAACTTTTACCAGGATCATGTATACTAAATAATTATTCAGATTGTTGTCATGTATTTGGTATACTTATATGGTGGAATAGATCATGTGACATATGTCAATAAATAGAGAAATCAATTTTATTTGTATTTCAGGTAAATATAGTAGTTGTTGTTGATTATTCCAATGTTTAGTGTAATTTCCCACAGGGGTCATGTTTGGTCATGGTCATTGTTGTTATAAGATGTTTGTTCACCCCTGGCATAACACACAGACCTTCAAAACTAGCTGAATCTGGACATTTCTGATATTTCGCTCAAAATAGACCGTGGGAAAAATATACTCAACAAGGCAATTGTAGAGCCATGTTTGTACATTCCAAACATATAAAAACAAACTTAATAGCTTTACTGGTGATAGAGAAAAACACAAAATAAATTTTGAAACACAACACTTTGAAATATTAGATATGTGTAATTTTGATGGCATCTATCAAAAGCATTATATAAGCATCCCAAATACATGCAAATTATGTCACAATACTTTGTATTTGTGGAGAAATGCTGTAAGAAAATTGTTGTTAATAATGTGATTTGGAAGGGTACAAACAACTACAAACACATATAAATAAACACATCATGTATTCCTTTACAATATCTAGTAGTAGCATGTCCATCAGCTTTGTATTTGCTGAGATAAGTATCATCTATATTGTGGGAAATTTCTTTAGTATTATTGTTTGTTTGGCCAGATGTGTGGTGAAATGATATGCATACAGTATTCATTTACAATATGTAGCAAGAAATTTGTTGTTGATGAGGTTTAGAAAAATAAAAACAAATACAAACACCTACAAATATATACATAAGGTACTACTTCACCATATCTGATACTAGCAATTTAAATTACATCCATAGGCCTTGTTGTTGTTGAGATATGCAATGAATTGTAAGGGGAACACCCTTACCGACTCTGTTTTCCATTTTCCGACAACATTCCCGACCATACGAACGTTCGGGAACGCTCCCCAGTCCCGATCCCCATTCCCGACTGTAGTCACCGACTACTTTACCGACAAGTCGTTACCGACAACAACCCGAGTCGAACCGACTCACCCACTCACTCACACCACACTCGCTACCACCCCGCTCCCTTTACCGACTCTCGTTAGACGTTTCCGAACGCGGACGCGGGCGCGGCTTGTCAGGATCACTGCAGCGCGCCCACGTGATCCTTTACCGACAACGCGTGCCCTCGTACCGTCCCGGGAACGTGTAGTTAATGTAGGAACATCATATATAGCCTGTACACCTGGCTGGAGGACCCTTAGAGAATTCTCTTAGGATCCCCTCCACCAGGTGAGTAGTACATATGTCGTACAAGTGAATACATCATCTTAGGATCCCCTCCACCAGCTCCGAGTTAGAATTCCCGACCCCGACCTCCGTCACTCGGTAATCGTCGTCGGACTCTGCACAACTCAGTAACCCGGCGGAGTTGCCCTTACATGAATGATTTATATTGTGGGAAGTTTGATGTTATTGTTTGTTTGGCTAGCTGTGTGGCAAAGTCATATACTTGATATTGATTTGTAACATGCTTGTAGTGAGAGAGCTGCTTTTGATCATGATGTTTGAAGGTGTACAAACAAATACAAATACATAGAAACATCTACATTGCGTAGCCCCTCACCATATCTAGTAGTAGCAATTTAAATTGCATCCATAGGTCTTGTCATTCTTGAGATATGCAATGTTTTGTATTGTGGGAAAAGTTTGACCCAAAGCGGAACAAGTGTCTTGTAATCGTGCTTACGTTTGTCAACTACGCTGTTAGAGCTAACAGCGTAGTTGACAAACGTAAGCATGATTATGCAGTGGGCAGTTATTAATTAATTCTTGAGATATCCCAAGAAAAAGACCAATTAACTCGAATTTATATTATTAAATGCAGCTTGTGTTAGCAGTTGCCTTTTTCGCTCGAAATCCGCGCGTCGGCTAATTTAGATTCCCACAGTTAGAAAAATATTTCCACGACTACAAAGTCTTACTGATGTACTTCAAAAACTTTACTGATCATGTTCTAATGAAATCTCGGAACACTTCAAACTTACTAACCGTGGGAAAAACAACACTGGATCTTGTTGGGTACGCTGAATTTTCCCCGCAAACCCAGGATGATGAACGAGTTACTTATGTAAACATAAGGACTCGTAACTTGTTGAATATTTTATGGAAGGAATACCTCCTTCCCTGATGCAGAAGATTCTAACAATGGACAACCCACCGACCACCATCAAGGGTTGGTACGAGAAAGCATCTATATTTGATACTCAATACAGACGTGCAAAATCGATCGTAGCATGAATTAAAGGAAATACAGGAAAATCAACGGGAGGAAACAGCGGAAAAAAGTATAATTTCCAACGAAACAATCCCAAATACGTTCCGAACAACACCAGAGATCCAAATGCAATAGATATAGATCAACTAACTATCCAAGAAAGGGATGAGCACATGAAACAAGGACTATGTTTTGAGTGTCACAAATATGGACATCGAGCATCAGATCACAAGGCGGGAGGTTCAATTCCTCGAACTCAACAAAAGGAAGAACCGAAAACACCAATGAAAGGCAAAGATGCCTACATGAAGATTCGAGCACTTATGGCAGAATTAGATGAGGAAGAGAAAGAAGTTGCTCTAAAGAATATGGAAGATGAGGGTTTTTAAAGAGGCAGACTGAATCGACGTCAGTACCTGCCAAAATCTATTCCGTTACACTATCACCTGTAATATTAGGAGAAATGAATCGACAATCACTATCTATTCCAATTACGGTGATTGAAGAACGGAAAAACGTCGAAACCCAAGCAATCGGACTTATTGATTGCGGAGCCGGAGGAATCTTTATCAACAAAACATTTGTCAAAGAAAACAAGATAAAAATAACCCCTTTAAGAAAGTCATACTCAGTCAGAAATGTAGACGGAACAAAAAACCAATCAGGAAACATTACAGATTGTGTATGGACCAAGATTTGGATTGGAGATGAAGAAATCAGAATCCAACTATTAGTTAGTGGATTAGGAAAGGAAAACATCATCCTCGGATTACCATGGTTAAAACGACACAATCCCAAGATCAATTGGGGAAAAGGAACACTCGACTTCGGATCAGGCATTAAGAAAGGAGTTCTATCAGAAGCAATCTGAAGAAACCTAGAAATCCGACAAATGAAGCAAATATGGCAATACCCCAAGGCAATGGTAACAGAAGTACAGGAAGAATACCCGGAAGAAATCCCAAGGAATCAACCCCTTGAAGACTGGCAACCAATTCTTTTAGAAATCGATGAAGAAGATGATGAACATGAAGTCAATCTACTCAGGACATACATCTACCCAGAAGATAACGAAGAAGAATCCATTTGGATAAGGGCAAAAACATCGATATCACAGGAATTGGAACACAAGGCAGAAATCGAAGATCAAAAACCGAAGAAGACGCTACCGAAATTCTATCAAGAATATGCTTCATTATTTGACAAAACAGATTTGGAAAGAATGCCAATACGACAACATGGGACCATGCAATAGATTTAAAACCCGATTTCATTCCAAAAGATTGTAAAATCTATCCCATTAGCCTGGCAGAACAAGGAAAACTTGACGAATTCATTGATGAAAACATGCAAAAAGGATATATCCGACCATCAAAATCCCCACAAGCATCACCCTTCTTCTTTGTATCAAAGAAAGATTCAGCAAAACTTTGACCAACCCAAGATTACAGAAGACTAAATGAAGGAACAATAAAGAATGCATACCCTTTACCACTTGTAGGGGAGCTTCTTGACAAACTGAAAGGGGCAAAATATTTCACAAAACTGGATCTACAATGGGGATATAATAATGTCCAAATCAAAGAAGGCGATGAATGGAAAGCAGCATTTAAAACAAACAGGGGTTTATTCGAACCACTTGTTATGTTTTTCGGCTTATGCAACTTGCCAGCAACATTTCAAAATATGATGAACGACATATATGCGATAGAGATTGATGAAGGATGGATCCTGATCTATATGGACAACATCCTCATTGACTCCGACAACATCAATGATTTACGAAGAAAAACCCTGAAAGTCTTGGACAAATTAAAGGAGAACGACCTGTACCTGAATTTGGACAAATGCGTATTCGAAGCCACAGAACTCGAATACTTGGGATTAATCATCAAAGAAAATCAGATAGGCATGGAACCAACTAAATTGGCAGGAATTGCAGATTGGCCAGCCCCGACAACAGTGAAACAAGTCCGATCATTCCTTGGATTTGCAAACTTCTACCGAAAATTCATTGGACATTATGCTGAACTTAGCAAACCATTAACAAATCTGACAAGGAAAGACATCAAATGGAATTGGACTCAAGAATGTCAGGAAGCATTCAACGGATTAAAACGGAAATTCCTGAAATCACCCATTCTTATGATGCCAGACAAGAACAAACCATTCTATATCGAATCAGATGCGTCAAAATGGGCTACAGGCACAGTATTACAACAACAGAATGACAATGGAGAATGGCACCCATGTGGATACATTTCACATTCGTTCACAGAAACTGAATGGAACTCCAAGATTTATAACAGAGAATTACTAGGCATTATTCAAGCTTTAAAGACATGGAGACATTATCTCGAAGGATCTCAATTCCCGACAGTAATTCTTTCAGATCATAAAAACTTAACATATTTCCAAACAGCACAGAAACTAAACCAAAGACAAGCGGGATGGAGTTTATTCCTATCACAATTTGATCTCAAACTTGTACACACACCTAGAACACAAATGATACAATCTGACGCTCTATCAAGAAGATCAGATTATGTCAACATGGAAGACACAGACAACAAAGATCGGATTTTGTTACCAGACGACATTTTCATTAAAATGATTGACATACAGTGGCTCAAAAAACTGCCCCAATGTTTGTACATTTTTGAAAGATCAATATGGTATGAAGTGCTGACATAAGCAGGGGACCTGGGGTAATTATGTAAGATACTATGACATCGTGGCTTTCCAATGGACCCTGGATCATGTGATTTGGATCAAAACCCATAAGAAGATTTGAAGAAATCAGTTGAAGAAGACGAATTATTTGCAAAGTCAATCGAAGCATTGAAGGAAACAGGAATGCCACCAATTAAATCAAATTTATTTGATTGGAAATTCGAAGACGGACTTCTGTTTTTCAAAAACAGATGTTATGTAGGACCAGATGCAAAACTGCAACAAGAAATAGTGTGAAGATACCATGACACGAAACCAGGAGGACACCCAGGTCAATATAAAACGCAAGAATTGATCAGTCAAGAATATTGGTGGCCAGGTATGGGAGTGTTTATTAAAAATTATGTTGACAGTTGCGCCACTTGTCAACAAATGAAGGTGAACACACACCCAACAAGACCAGGACTAATACCAATTGCAACAAATGGAGAACCACGTCCTTTCTCATTTGTCACAGCAGATTTTGTCATGGATTTACCAGAAAACAATGGAAAAGACAGCCTCATGGTCATGGTAGACCATGGCCTTACAAAGGGGGTAATTTCTATCCCTTGTACCAAAACAATCGACACTTTAGGAATGGCAAATCTTTACCTGGAACATGTTTACAAGAGATTCGGATTACCTGATACCTTTTTATCAGATCAAGGTCCTCAATTCGCGGCAAAAGTCTTCAAAGAATTAGGAAAACTCCTCGGAATAAAGCTTGTAATGAGCACGGCGTATCATCCACAAACAGATGGGGAAACAGAAAGATTAAATCAAGAACTCGAAATCTACTTTCGCATGTTCTGTCAGAACAACCCAGCAATATGGAAAGATCTTAATCCAATAGCAGAATTCGCGCATAATCAGAGAACGCATTCCACAACAAAGAAATCCCCATTCTTCCTCATGATGGGATACGAACCACAAGCAATTCCATCAGCATTCCAGAAGACGAACGTTCCAAGTGTAGAACAACGGATGATCGAACTAAACAGAGCACAAGAGGAAGCCATAGCAGCGCATGATCTGGCAAGAAGAAAAGTAGCGGAAAGAACGACATGAGGCTTCAATCCATTCAAACAAGGAGAACACGTTTGGTTAGAAGGGACAAATCTTCGAATTCCTTATCCTTCAAGAAAATTAGCACCAAAACGAGAAGGACCCTTCGAAATTCAAGAAGTCCTTGGACCAGTGACGTACAGATTGAAACTTCCATCACAATGGAAAATCCATCCTGTGTTTCATGCATCTCTTCTGACACCATATAAAGAAACCGATACTCATGGACCCAACTTCTTAGAACCCTCACCGGATCTTGTGAACCAAGAAGAAGAATACGAAGTAGAAGGGATTATTAATCACCAACAACGAGGCCGAGGCTTCCAATACCTCGTGAAGTGGAAAGATTACTCATCTGCACACAACACATAGGAACCTGAAAAACACTTAAAAAGAGCTCAAACGATACTTCAATCCTACCAGAAGCTACATCGCCTCTAACCAACTATCGTCTTTTATCGCTCTCAACAAATTTCAAACCTTTCACAAACATGTCGTCCCCCACTGTCAATAACTTTTACATCACCACCACCACTCCTCTCACCACTCCTCCCAACACTCCAATCATAAACATCGCATCCCAAGAATGTCTTGAATTGGCCACGAAAATTATACGTCGTCAGAAATTTTTATCGTGGTTCATGCACGAAGAACATCGTGAACGAATGATTCAAGCATTCAACCAACCACCTTACGATCAACTCATTAAACTAGTCGAAAAATACTTGGAGATCAGGAATATGTTGTATAATCAAATGGCAGATATCAGTCGAATTCTTGACCAAACCACCAAAGAACTAGTAGATACACAGGAATTCCGAATTTTGGAAGATCTAATCCCATTATTACAAGATGGAATTTGACTACCCACATCTACTCCTTCGACACCTACAGAATCTACCAGGAGAATTTATACAGTCGACGAAGAAACACAGACATCCCCTCCTAGAACCCCAACACCTTCGACTACAAATTCCCCTATTTATCAACCCGAACCACTCCCAATCCCTCCTTTTCACGAACCATCTCCTGCATCATCGGAACATTCCACTCCTGATCCAGCAGACATGGTTCCAAACAAAGAAGTATTTAAATATTTAAAAAATCGAAAAGCCACTAAATCTGTCATCAAAAAGAAGAAGTCGCCCAAACCCATCAAATACACGATGAACCCTCTCAACTATGTTGGAAGTCGAGAAAAGCCCATCAATCTCACTCAAGTAGAAAGAGCACTTATCAACAAAAATGTATTATGCTCCCGATGCCTTAACTTTGGACACTCGTCAATACATTGCGAGAAGCAATATTGTCCAATATGTTTTCAACCGGCACCAGGACATCGTTGTGATCAATGTCCCGAAAGACCTACAACTAGAACAGTAGGGCACTACCAAATTTGGCAATGGTTTGGTGAAGAGTATGAAGAAGTAGATGACGGGATTGACGATCCTTTTGACTATCCAGAAGCCATCGCAAACATGACAGGAGAACCTATCAATTACTAAAGCTGGGACGCTTTAGAGATAGAGAGGGGGTAATGTTACAAATTCCCCATCATATGACTGACCACTTCTTTTCTTTCTCTTACATATTATTGACTATCAAACACTTATTGACCTTATCTTTCAACACCTCCATATGCATTTCTTTTCTCATACTTATTAAGCTTTCTTACTCATCCTCTTTGATAGCTTACTCATCTTTATCTATAACGAATAGCGTAAACAACGCTTATTGGACTACTATGTATATATAGGGATACTTTAGCTTAGTTAGCTCTTTAGCTTGACCTAACTGAATCAACCTTATTCATCTATCTTAACTCCTTGACGCAAACTCAATCCTATTCACCTTACGAAGGGGGTAGTGCATCTTTGATCAGATAACTCGATAACTTGCCTTTAGCCCTATTGAGGGAGTCAATAGACGTTGGACTTATAGAAGTCAACAGTCTAGAACGAATGAACAATACATTGGATTGATCTAGAGGATAAGGCCTAAACAGCCGTAACACCAATCAGTTCGGAGGAGTCTGTCAGAACTCCACCGAGGATGCTGGCTGCTTTCTCACACACATTGTCTGCTCAGGATGGCGTGCCAAACTCAAGACAAGTGTCGTTGCTTTCGACCTAGCTCAGTTCTTCCCATCCATAAACCACGAGGTCCTCCTAAACATCCTCGAGAGACAGGGATTCGCGCCAGAAGTGGTTGCATTCTTCAGGTCATACCTCGTTGATCGTCATACTAGATACGCGTGGGACAATGAATTGTCCCCGCTCTTCCCATCCAGCGTGGGTCTGGGACAGGGCTCTGCCATGTCCCCTATCCTCTCTGCCCTATGCCTCGCACCCCTCCTCAAGGAATTTGAACGGAGGGTCCGCATAGCTTCACTAATTTCCTACATGGATGACGGCACCATTATAGTGCAGTCAGACATGTTTGAACAGAACCTTGTTAAGCTCAAAGGGGCTTACAAAGTCGTATTCGAGCTCACCCAGGCTATGGGTTTGGTACTTGAACACAGCAAGTCAGAGGGATTCCACTTCTCTCAAAAACATGGCGATATCAACCCTGACATCGACCTTGGCTATGCCCCATATACTGGGGACACCCCCCTCCGCCCTGGCACCATTTGGCGCTACCTCGGGTTCTTCTTTGACCATCCCCTCACATTCAGAGAGCATGTCAAATGATACACAAACAAAGCCCTCACCTCTGTGAAGGCTATGCTCTCCCTTGGCAACTCGGTGCGCAGGCTTAGGCCCAAGCACAAACGAATGCTATACTGAGCCTGTGTTCTTCCCATTGCTACATATGGGAGCAGGCTTTGGATGTACAAAGGGGCCCGCATGGCAGGCCCTCTCGATAACCTCTGGAAGATGCAAAGACAAGCTTGCCTTTGGATCACCGGCGCCTTCAAGACATCCCCAAACGGGGCTGGCGAGACTCTCGCAGGCATACCCCCTATCCACCTCCATGTCAGAAAGCTGGTGGAAAGGAGTCATGTCCGCTCCCGAGCGCTCCAGGCCTCGCACGCCTTTTGACGCCTCATCGATGGGAACCACAAATTCTCTGTCAAGACCCTCAATGCCCGCAACCCAAGCTGTAGGCTCGGGAAACTCGTATCGCCCATTGTAGAGGCCTGGTCTAACCTTGGCCTCTCTTCCCTGGATCTGGACCCTGTCCACCCACTCAACCAACCAGGCATGCGCCCCAAGGACCTGTTCCCTGGTCGCATTGTCTACAATATTGTCACCCCCCCACCTAAGGGCAGTGATCACCGCGAGGAATTCATGAAAGACCGCATCACATTGCTGAAGAGTGCTGTCGATGAGGCCTCTCATTCCCCATGTAGCATTTGCATTATCACTGATGCATCCACCCCCCCTCCTCCCATGCAGTCAGTTGCGGTTTACCGCGTCTGGCACGATGGAGACTTATATGAGGACTGGTTTGCTACTGGCCTCTCTACGTCTGATGATGCCGAGCTGCGAGCGATTGCGGAAGGCGTCCAACAGGCAGCTGACATTGGACTAGAGGACATCCACAATGTCCATATCTTCTCCAACTCCATCAACGCCCTCAGGCGTTCCCTCGATGCGTCGCACCACTCAGGTCAAGCATCTGCCCTCAAAGTGTGTGATGTGCTGCTGCCTTGGCTGCAGCTCCGCGCCATCCACAAGATTCACCTCCACCACATTACAAGTGGTGTGGAGATTGAAGACCACCAACTGGCACACATCAGCGCCGTCTCAACTCGTGTTGAGGCAGGTGGAGCGCCGGTTATATCTGCTGACTTCGCACGACGCGAAGCAGTTACACGCATGCTTGACAGCTGGAAGTCTCTCTTCCAGTCCAAGAAGTACATTGGCTCCAATTTCCTGATGCTCTATGCGAAAAAGGACACCCCGCTCACTCCAACCCATGTAAACAATGGGCCGTGGATGTGCAAGACTGGTCACAGCCATGCTCTGACTGCCCGCCTGGTGCGATGCATCACCGGACACACTCCAATTGGGGCGTTCCAATCGCAATTCTTCAAGGAAGAATCTGTCTCCTGTAGGTGCGGTGCTCCCTTGGAAACCATACAACATGTCCTATTCGACTGTCCACGGCACGGACGGGAAGACAAGCCCAGCCGCCAGCTGCGCTATGCGTGGCTGGTTGGATTCCTCTTGGAGAACGAGACCGCATTCACATTCAATGTTCCCTAGTCCTAAACAGGCTAGGGGCGGTACTCAGTGTTCTAAGTGACAGCTATAGGGTGCTCCCTGCCCGAACATGTGAACCTGGATAATCGGTGGACCTGAAGCCACCACCTGCTGCGGGGCACCGCAGCAGGGGGCCCGCCCCCTGGCATAGATTGGCCTTTCCGGCCTGTGTATAATGAGCTCTGGCTCCATTCACTAGTCCGACCCCGGTCGGGCAAGCATCCTAGCCCTGCAGCGCTTTGTCTCCTGCCCCCCTCTCCCCCCTTCCCCAATTACTACTTGTAGTGACCAGCACATGTATTATGTACAGTTGGTATATAAAATGTTGACCAAAAAAAAAAAAAAAAAACTCAAAACAATGTTAGGACTAAGAAAAACCAACAGTTTTGAGTTAAGCTTCTACATACTACAAACAATAAACTATATACTAAAGACCATGAGGATAATGCATGTAGCTGCGGACTACAGACTGTGCATGTACTACTGCAGTGGAACATCATAGAACTTTATAGAACAACTATATAGATAAGAGATTAGATAAAAACTGACTCATGACACTGACTTGTGATTGTGCTCACTTCAACTTAGGGTTGCCCTGACAGTAGATCAATCTCACCACATGGAGACCAATCTGTGCACCCTTGCCTACCATAGCAAGATATAGAGCTCAGAGCAACTCAGAGCATGACACTAACTCTGCTATAACTGTGCACAACCATCCCTCTCCCACCCCCAACTTGCCTTGTTTCAATATCACAATGGACACACCACCCCAGGAAGACCTGCAAATGGAAATTAATGCAATGGTTGAGATGATCTGACTGTGGTTGGAGCAGCTGAAGATGCTCCAACAACAACTCTCCATGTTTGTAAATGGTGCCAAACAACCTGTAGATACTTGAGGTAGAGGGCCATTACTGGCAGATACGAGTCCTTATGTTTTTTTTTGATTAACTTTTCTTTATATTTCTAGAACCAGGTTGTTGCAATAGAACTAGCTATCCAGAATCTATTCAGCTTTATATTACTTTTTGTTGTTAATAAGTTTGGTTCTGGAACACTTGTCAGGCATTGTCCTAGAACTAGATTGTAGGCTACAGGGAGTAGCTTGACATCATGGAAGGCCTGATGGATACACAACATGAAGGTGTGATATGACCACACATTTGAGCTTGCCAAATACTTGTTGCACTTCTGTAAGGGGTCATGTTGCCAAGAGACTCAGACAGGGAGCAGTATACACAGTATGAACAACCACACAGGGAAGGGATGAGCATAGAGCACTAGAGGCTTGACTATGAGTAGAGAACCCAGCCCAAGTCTATTGCAAAGGTGCCCTTCCATAGAGAGGAAGGGGCACCTTATATGCAGTACATTATGCCTATGTCTCAAATAACAACAGAATCTGATATTAGTAACTCTACTGATGCAACAATCCATCTGTGATATGTCAGTCCAGAGTAAACTACTATCTGTCAAGGGGCTAAAGCAGTGTGTGTCAGAATAATAGATATAACAGTGAGGCTATACAAGCTGTGCAATAGTGATTCTGATGGCTAGATGTAGACAAACAAGTGATCCCCTTACAACTTCACCCATACCCATGGTGTATGCCAATAGAATTTGGTGTTTATAGATCCTATACAAATATCCATCAATAAAAGGTAACAATATACATCTAGGCATTTTCCTTAAAAACAAGTCAGCTGGTAAAGTGGGGACTCAGACTCTCAGAGATGGACTGTGTGAAAAAATTAACAAACTTGAAAATGTAGATCCATATTTGTATATTCCAAATATACAACCAACTCAGTAACTTTTCTGGAGACTTTACACTGAGCCACATGAGCCACACAGACCACACAGACAAATGCAGGTGTCTGCAGACTGACTCAGACCCTGTTTGGCAGGGAGCCCTGCTTAATTGACAGTCTGCATCTGAGCCAAGTCAAAGCTAAGTCTATAAATCCATGCTGTTACTTGGATGCTCAGACCCAGCTTGGAACAACTCCCCATGAAGTCCATGCAGACTGTCTAGATTGCTTACTTAATTATACTTACCATTGCTTATTTAATGCACAAAATGCAATATTTTAGAGAGTCAAATACAAGGCCTCAAGGTTACATAACATGTGCATAAAGCATGGAGATTAAGCATTTGGCAATATGAGCTTGTCACTCCAAGTTGCTTGTTACTATAAAGTCCCCCTGCTGCCCACCCTTTTGTTGTGGCAATGGCTGAGTATTGTTGATGGGTGCCACATCACCCATTAGCCTTGTTGTCAACCACCACCACTACATACCCAGCTGCCCCTCCCATCACCTCCCTGCTATACAATTGTGCACAATACTGCCAAATACAATGCCAGGTCTCACTGCCATGGATACCACCACCACCCTCTCTCATACCCACCCATCTCAGTGAAAATAACAACTGCAAAATCACAACAATAAGAGCTGCAACAAGAACTACAGAGGCACCTGCCACATTACCAGTGACTGCCTGCCCACATCTGCTAGTGAGCAGCTAGCATGGTGGACATGGGTGATGCAGTGGCGTATTCCATATGGTAGAACTACCACCTGGTGGCTGGGTGTGCACCCCTGGATGTGCTGTCTAGACCAAGTAGTGTCAATCACCCCTGTGCCCTAACCAGATGTGTGTAAGGTGAGTGCATATGTGCCCTACATCTAGTTGCTCAGATATACCTTGTTCTATTGTATATGCACCTATATGCTGCTGTATACCTTGAGACTACCTTGGTATAATTCTATCTACCTTGTGATATGTTCTTATTCCTTTTACAAATATTAGTTTACTTCTTACTGATACTTTACTCCTGTACTATTTGCACAACTCTAGTAGGCTGATATAGACTTCTGGTACACTCACAGTATTTTTCCAATGTATCTATCTATAGATTGGACTACCCAATTGTGTAATATAAGGAAATAATATCAATGCAAATGCCTATAATAGAACCAAGTTCCCACAGTATTGGAATGTATATCAACTATTCAATATTGAACAATTTATTTCTAGCCTTGTATCCTGGGTTAATCAAGAACTTATTAGATATGCTAAAAATAGAAATATCATCATCAAAGACAAAGTTCAAACAAATGTACATATGCCTGTTAAGTGTTTTTTCTTGTGTTATCACATACTATATTTAACCATACTCATATAGCTAGCTATTGTCAAGATATTGAGCATTATAGATTCCAGAAGTGTCCACATTGCCTTGTTTGGCTATGCTTATAGCCAAGTATATATAAATGTGATGTTAAAATAGATATAACAAGAGATTATAATCAAATTAGGAAAGGTACAAACAAATATAAATATACATTTCCTGGTGTACCCCCTCCATAGGTCTAGGAGTAGTAGCAATTTCAATTGTCTCTGTTAGCCTTGTATTTGCTGAGATATGCATCATCTATATTGTGGGAATTTCATTAATATTGATTGTTTGGCCAGATGTTGGCAAAGTAATATACAGATCATATTCATTTGTAATATGTAGTAAAAGGTTGTTGTTGATAATGAGATTTGGAAGGGTACAAACAACTACAAATACATATAAACATACATATAATGTATTCCTTTACAATATGTAGTAGTAGCATGTCCATCAGCTTTGTATTTGCTGAGATAAGTGTCATCTATATTGTGGGAAATTTCTTTAGTGTTATTGTTTGTTTGGCCAGATGTGTGGTGAAATGATATGCATACAGTATTCATTTACAATATGTAGCAATAAATTTGTTGTCAATGAGGTTTAGAAAAATAAAAACAAATACAAACACATACAAACACATACATGAGGTACTACTTCACCATATCTAACACTAGCAATTTAAATTACATCCATAAGCCTTGTTGTTGTTGAGATATGCAATGATTTATATTGTGGGAACTTTGATGTTATTGTTTGTTTGGCTAGCTGTGTGGCAAAGTCATATACAAACTTGATATTGATTTGTAACATGCTTGTAGTGAGAGAGCTGCTTTTGATCATGATGTTTGAAGATGTACAAACAAATACAAATACATAGAAATATACCAATTGGGTAGCCCTTCACCATATCTAGTAGTAGCAATTTAAATTGCATCCATAGGCCTTGTCATTGTGGAGATATGCAATATTGTGTATTGTGGGAAAAGTTTGACCCAAAGCGGAACAAGTGTCTTGTAATCGTGCTTACGTTTGTCAACTACGCTGTTAGAGCTAACAGCGTAGTTGACAAACGTAAGCATGATTATGCAGTGGGCAGTTATTAATTAATTCTTGAGATATCCCAAGAAAAAGACCAATTAACTCGAATTTATATTATTAAATGCAGCCCATGTTAGCAGTTGCCTTTTTTGCTCGAAATCCGCGCGTCGGCTAATTTCGATTCCCACAGTTAGAAAAATATTTCCACGACTACAAAGTGTTACTGATGTACTTCAAAATGTTTACTGATCATGTTCTAATGAAATCTCGGAACACTTCAAACTTACTAACCGTGGGAAAAACAACACTGGATCTTGTTGGGTACACTGAATTTTCCCCGCAAACCCAGGATGATGAACGAGTTACTTATGTAAACATAAGGACTCGTAACCTTGCCACCAATATTGATACCCCCACTGCACAATCAGGAACCCATTCAACAACTGTCACTCTGGCCAGTGTTACCAAATGACTTTGATGGCCAATGCAAGAATGGACATGCATTTCTGAATATGTGTGAACTGTATATACAGCTTATACGACATCAGTTTGCAAACAAAATTGTACAAATCCAATGGGCCTTCATATTCATGAAGACTGGCTGCACATTCTTATTTGCCAATTGTGCACTCTGATATGAATAATCAAAAGGCCTCCCCCTATACCACTCTTGGGAGGCATTCCAATCAGACTTTGTGAAGCACTTCTTTATTCAGAGTGAAGACCAGCATGAAATCATGTGATTGGAGACAAGTGACTACCAACAGGGAACATGATCCATTGATGAGTACAGTGACAAATTCTGAAACCTTGTCAATCAAGCAGGCTACACTGAGGGACTCACCCTTGTTGTCAAATATTGCAAGGGCCTTATGGCTGACATCCAGATGCAGGTAGCAACAATGATGACAGGCAGACCTGCCAATGATGACATTGAGGCATGGTATGCAGCAGAAAACATGTGCAATGAAAACCACATTACCAATGTGGCTTTCCTGAGTACAAACCCAAAGCCCACAGGCCCTTGTCAAGCCTTGTCAGCCCCACAACCATTTCTGACAATGTTCAGAACAAATCCAATGTCAACCTATGCACTGGCCTTCAATGTTAGGCCACTCCCACCAGCACCACCCATTCCACCACCCATCCAAACCACCCCCAGCACCAGTCCCTATGGATGTCAATGCAATGTGATGACAATCCAGTAACCTGGCACTCTGCTACTGCTGTGGACAGAGTGGTTACATGAAACCCAACTGCCTATGCCAGTATGACATGTGGTTCATGATGATGGATGAAGCCAATGACTATGTGAGCTGCAGAGGCAACACTGGTCAGTATGCCAGAAGTTGAAGAGAATGTGCAGGGTTTTGCAATGGGCAGCAGGTGACCAGTATGCCCCCACTGTCCTCTGTAAATAGATTTACTTGCCTACTTGTCAAAATACATCAGTAGACATTGAAAACACTTTAGACAACAAAAAGAACACATCAAAGCAAACTGTTTCCACAGACATACCCAACTCCAACAATGCATACTGAAGTGGGAGCAACAACTACCCAAGCAATACATTGTTGGTGCCATACCCAGTGCACAATCACTTGAGGTAGAGGGCCATTACTGGCAGATACAAGTCCTTATGTTTTTTTTGATTAACTTTTCTTCATATTTCTAGAACCAGGTAGTTGCAATAAATCCACAAACTTGAAAATGTAGATCCATATTTGTATATTCCAAATACAAAACCAACTCAGTAGTTTCTCTGGGAACTTTACACTGAGCAACATAAGTCACACAGACCACATAGGCAAATGCAGACATCTGCAGACTAAGCTCAGACCCTATTTGGCAGGGAGCCCTGCTTAATTGGCAGTTGGCATCTGAGCCAAGTCAAAGCTAAGTCCACAAATCCACACTTTTACTTGGACGCTCAGACCCAGCTTGGAACAACCCTTCATGGAGTCCATGCAGACTGTCCAAATTGCTTACTTAATCATAGTTACCATTACTTATTTAATGCACAAAAATGCAATATTTGGAGAGCCAAATACAAGGCCTCAAGGTTACATGTTATGTTATATGCATAAAGCATGCAGATTCAATATGAGCTTGTCAGTCCAAGCTGCTTGTTATTATGATGACCCCCTGCTGCCCACCCTTGGCCATTACTGGCAATGGCTGAGGGGAAGGAGGCCTTTGTAGGTCATTTCACAAAGTTTAGAGCAGCTCCATGTATGTTACTCCAAAAATCATTATACTTTGTGTATCAATAGAGCTGTCCTGCATAGGCACCACCTGGCCTTGAGAGCTATGCAGTAATCAACCTGAAAAAATTGGCTTAAACATTGTCTACAGAAGAAACCAAGTAAACTATAGTAATGAGTTAACACAAACATATCCATCCTATATAAATATATTTTAGGTGCCTCAACTTCAACATTAAAAAAGGAAACAATGATTATTTAGGGTACAAAAGATGTTTATAGATGAAGGAATGTATAATATATAGTATATGGGATAAATGCTTATATGCATATCAATCTACATTATGCACCTGAGCCATGAATTGACTTTGGTCAATGATTGCCCACTTGCTACAGTCTTTAATCCAACCAACTAAACATTGTACTTGATCAAAATTAACAACTTCAGTTGGCCCTAATTCTTTGTAGTAGTTCAATTTAAGGTTATTGGTAGCTGTATCTATAATTTTAGCCTGCTTGATAATTGCATAAATATATGAATCAGCTTCAATGCCATCTTTGGGAGATGCAGGAACCTGCACAACAAGGAAGCGGAGAACTTGTCCAAAGAAGCCTTGAAGCTCAAACACTGGGGTTTGATGCCTTTAATGAGCAAATTTATCAACTTCAAGTTGGTACTAAAAGCTCAGATATATAAACAATGTGCATGAAAATTTATATTGAAAACCTACCTGCACATATGACATATCACAGCTGTCAGATTTGAGTGACACAATTTCATGTGCTTGTATTGTATCACCTCCCTTAAGGTGACACATCTGCCCATATTGGGCAAACTCAGTGTCTTGAGGTACGAGCTTCCAGATGAGTGATGCAGGCTTACTAAAACAAGTGGCTAGTGTTGCTGTGAGTACTTTCCAAAGGGAAATAGGGAGAGTTATAGATCCTTTGGGTGGAGTAAAAACATGTAATGGGTCTAAAATAATATAATAAGTAATATAACCTGTGGCTTGTAATGAAGAAACATACATAGGGGAAAGCTGTCTTTATTTTCATTGGGCCTAGGAGGTAAAAGGTCCAACTTTCCATGTAAGTTATAAAATAGTGTGATTTGTATTAAGTGTGCACAGGAGGTGACATATTTGTTGATATTGGGATAAGGGAACCTTGGACTTTTAATATGGCAGAGAAGGTCACCACAATAATGTTCCATTGGGAATCCCCAATATGCCCTGACTGGTCCCATTGCCCTGATAGTTGGTGCAATGTGTAGAAGAGCATGGATAGTGAGGGGTATGTAGATGCATGAACTGGATCATGGAAATAGTATAATCTGTAAAATTATTAGATAGTGTTAATACTTTGACTATTACAAATACTTACTCTTCATACTTCTCAACCCAGGTGTTGAAACCCATGTCAAGTTCATCAACTTGATCTTGAGTGATTTCAAATTGAAGACAAAGGTTCAATAGCCTAACCAATTTAATGAAGTGTTTATAGTATTGTGGATTTGTAAATTGGCCTTTGAGAAGAGTTGGTGCAATATATAAAGTCCAAATTGAATATGTTTCAGCTATCATCTGTGCCTTTTCAGATTCAATATTTGGAACTCTTGACCCAAATGCTGCATGAATTGTATCTCCAGCATTTTCTGTGGCCTTACCAATAGCTTCCCATACTATTGGTGCCAACACATAGCTTGTATTATCATGGCAAAGGTCCTTGAATTTTCCAGTCCACAGGTGAACCAAATTTGGGATGAGATTGGACCAGATAAGGTGCATGGAGTTGTAAGGAAATGAGACTGGGAAAGTTAGGAGCTTAAAGCACTGAATAATAGAACACCTTTGATACCATATTTGGTAGCAAGATGGTCAGATCCTGCATTGCTTGGGGCATATTGAATTTCCTTGGCTTGTTGCATGAATGTTGCATGATTTTGTAGTGGAAGTTCAGATGCATTGTATTGTTCCTGATGTCCTGGAAAGCCAGCACATTGCAATGGAATATAATGTGTTGTAATTTGTGAAAAAGGAACACAAATTCCTTTGATTGTACACATCCAACATGGGCAAATTGCATTATGACCTTTCATGCACATGAGCATCAAAATTGCAGGTATGTCACCAAAGGTGACAATAAGGTGAGCACGGAGGAGGAAGGTTTCTTTGCTGATTCCATTGAAGGCTGAAACCCGAATCTTGAGCTGCAGAAGCTCCTGAATTACAGGCCAAAGAAATGAATCTGCATTGTCAGGCTTTTTGGGCCCTGGAATAGTCCCTAGATGAATTATGTTGTCCTTGAGAAATTGTTCCTCAGGAGGGAGGTTATAATTAAACATGACTATTGGCCATGCTGTCTTCATGCAGTGCTTAAACGGACCAAAGCCATCAGTAGATAATCCAAGTGCAATATCACAAGGATCAGAGAAAAGCCACTCTGGCAGCCCTTTGTCACCAATTTTGATGTAAGTCTCCTGAAGTGATAGGTAGTGTGTGCCATCAAAGATATCTGTTATTGTTACAAATTCCCTTATCATGTGCCCTATCTATCTTTTTCTTCTTACTCACTATTGCTTACTCATACTTACTAATATTGGTTTGCATTACACAGACAATTCTCCATTAGTCCTATTTATCCCATGCTTACTCATCCCCTTTATCTATATAACCAACAGCATTAATCCCTCTTATCTATATGACCAATAGTATAAACCACGCTTATCTATGCTTATTGGACTCCTACATATATATAGGGATATTCTAGCTTAGTTGGTTCTTTAGCTTGACCTAGCTGAATTCACCTTATTCATCTACTCTTGACTCCTCGATGTGAACTCAATCCTACTCACCTTACAAAGGGAATAGTGCATCTTTGAACAAACAATCTGACTTAGCCCTCTAGCAGGAGTCATTAGACGTTGGACTTACAGAGTTAACAGTCTTAGAACAAACAAACAATAAACCAGATTGATCTAGAGGATAAGGCCTAAACAGCCATAACAAAAGGTCAAGCTGATCAGAACCATCAACCTATTAAGGTTTAGATGCAACAGCACCAGCACAATATGGATTGAACCCTGCAAGCAGCAGTAGGCAGAGTGCCTTCAGCAACAAAGACTTTCAAGATGTAGAAGAACAACCAAGACTTGCAGTAGTCACACAGACCTGTACTTTACAGTCCCCCACATGTCCTTGCAGACTCCACATGGACTCCGCGCAGACTCCATGTGGACACACTTACTTTCTTCTATTATAAAGTACTTACTTACTCTTTTACTTACTGACAATCTATGTAATTGATAGGATAAAAACATATATTATAACTGAGTATAATACATGGATGATAAATATAATTAAAATTACACAGATTGATATGGACTTGGTGTGGACATGGATTGTTGTCTGGCTGACAGTCCTGCCAAATGAGTACATGTGGAGTCCACATGGAGTCTGCATGTGTTATGTGGCTTAGTGTAAAGACCTCATACTATTTGTTATTAATAACATAACATAACAGCGCTGAAAAACTTGTATCCAACTAGGTTTGAATGCATAGACAAGAACATTACATAATATATTTGGCATTCATAACCATTGGGCAAGACAGGCATTTCAAGCCCTAGGCTAAATTGGCCTCAAGTGTACAGACTTATCACATGACTATGAAGCATGTGCAATGGTCACATTACCATTGTCATGTCTTTGTTGGTTCTTTTCAACCACAATGTCCACCAAACTGCCAACACCAACACCAACACCAATGCATTGAATGCCAACCAACATCAACATGACGACACATAAAACAGTGCGGGGTGAAGGTTAGAAATGGATGCAGAATGAGGGGACAATGAGGAAATGGCACCCTGAGGGGCAGAACCAAGTGAGTTGTACACTGCTGCCAACAGCAACAGTGAGGAAGGCAGCAACAACAATGACAAAGACAGCAACAGCAACAGCAGCAACAGTGCCAACAAGGCCTGTGGCAATGATGGCAACAGCAGCAGCAGCAGTGGCACAATGACAACAATGACAACTACAACAAAGACAGTGACCACCACCACAAGGATGACAACAACAACAACTACTAAGGACAACAACAACAATGGCAATGGGGACAACAACAAGAAAAGCAGCCAGTGCTGCTGCCACTGAAACCCAAGCCACTGATGACACCTCTGGGGCCGACAAGGACAACAGGGGGGTGGGGGCCCCCGCCCCCACCCATATTAAATTACGTTTTATAATCCATGTATTATATTTAGTAGCAAAATATATAATTATCCTATCAATGTATGTAGAACATTAGTAAGTAAACCATTATATGTAAGTAAGTAATTTATAATTGAAGAAAGTAACTGAGTCTGCGCAGACTCTCTGGAATCCACATGGAGTCCATGCAGAGTCCATGCAGAGTCCATGCAGAGTCCATGCAGAATCTGTGCTGTCTGTACGGAGTCTGTGTGGACTCCGCATGGACTTTTGAAGTCCACAAGGACATGCAGAACTTTGCACTCCCCCACATGTTCCAGGAGGAATCCTAGGAATCCTGGTGAACCTGGGAGGAATGCCAGGATTCCAGGTGGACGTCCTCATAGGAATCCCAGGAGTGAACCAGGACTCCAAGGAATGAACCAGGAATACCAGGAATCCATCTGGAGTCCTGGCACATTCCTGTGCCTTCCTGTCATTCGTACTGGCTTCCTGGCACATTCCTATGACTTCCTGTGACTTCCTGTGACTTCCTACCATCCTTCTGGCACATTCCTCATGCTCCTGACCTACTCCTGATGACTTTACTACATTCCTGGCAATCCTGTTACATTCTCTGTCTAACTCATGATATATTACGAGTTCTTTATCAACCCAGTTTTCGGGCAGAAAGGTGATTCATTCATTCATTCATTCATATTTCAACACCACAGGAAAATATTTCCATAATGGGATTTTCTTCCCTTATGGCTTTTTACAGCATTTCTCCACAAATACAAAGTATTGTGACATAATTTGCATGTATTTGCGATGCTTACATAATGCTTTTGATGATGCCATCAAATTTATGCATATCTAATATTTCTGAGCGTCGCATTTCAAAATTTATTTTGTGCTTTTCTCCATAACCAGTAAAGCTATTTATTACCTTTGTTTTTATATGTTTGGAATGTACAAACATGGCTCTACAATTTCCTTGTTGAGCTCATTTTTCCCACAGTCTATTTTGAGTGAGATATTAGAAATGTCCAGATTCAGCTAGTTTTGAAGGTCTGTGTATTATGTCAGGGATGAACAAACATCTTATAACAACAATGACCCTTACCAAACATGACCCTTGTGGGAAATTATCCTAAACATTGGAAAAATCAACAACTACTACTATATTTACCTGAAATACAAAGAGGATTGAATTCTCTATATATTGACATATGTCACATGATCTATTCCATCACATAAGCATACCAAATACATGACAACAACCTGAATGCTCATTTAGTGTCCATGATCCTGGGAAAAGTAAGTTCTGATGGTTTTTGTACACAGGCATTGCTTGTTTGCTTGGTAACATTTTCCCATGGTCACATGACCTCTATAAACTATCATCTACATTGTTTCTAGTCATTTTTACAACTTGCTGAAGGTGGAATGGACTTATTTCTCCTAAGAAAAGAAATAAAGAACAAGTACCTGCCACACAGTGTGTTGGCCCACTCCACCCAAGTTGCTGTTGCTGTTGTTGTGAAACCCACTTTGAGAAAAGCCTTGATGGCTCAAGTGGTTAGAGTGCTCACTTAACCTGACCTCTGCCCTCAGGACCTGGGTTCAATCCTGGCCAATGGCATTTGTTTTTAACTCAAAATTGAGCATTGTTCTATCATCTTGGGCAACACCAGGAATTCCTGGTGCCATTCCTGGTGTTCCTGTCCTTCCTAATATAGGAATAAGGGACTTAAAGCATTCCTGGTGATCCATGCAGATTCCTCATATTCTGCCTGGAATCCAGGCTCCTCCAGGAATCCGCGTGGACTCCTGGTTATAAATTATGCTATTTTGCATGTTTTCAATGGGAATCCGCCTGGAATCCTGCTTGAGTCCTGCATTCCTTATGGGGTCCACCTGGAATCCTTCCTGGTTTGATACCCAGAATCCTGGTAAATTCAGTGATTCCAACCGGATTCCTGGCGGAATTTACATTGATTCCTGGCAACCAGGAATCATGAAAATGGCTGGTGCTTGGCTGAGACATGACTCCAGGTGGATTCCTCCTGGATTGACCAGGAATCCCAGGACTCCACCCGGATTCTGCATGGAATATGTGGGGGACCATAAAGTGCTCAAGGACATGTGGGGGACTGTAAAGTACATATTTCAATACTGTGGGAAAATATTTCTATAATGGGATGTTTCTTCTCTTATGGCTTTTTACAGCATTTCTCCACAAATACAAAGTATTGTGACATAATTTGCATGTATTTGGGATGCTTACATAATGTTTTTGATGATGCCATCAAAATTATGCATATCTAATATTTCAAAGTGTCGCGTTTCAAAATTTATTTTGTGTTTTTCTCCATAACCAGTAAATCTATTAACTTTGTTTTCAGACATTGTCAACCACTGCAATGTCATGCTTGTCACTGTACAGGGCCATCTGGGCCCAGTGCATTTGATGAATGTCTACTTAGATGAGAACAAATCCGCAATCCATTTCCTTGAGAACCACCTGGATGACTTCCTCAATGTTAGCTACATGGGGGGTGATTTTAATTGCCCCTCATCACATTGGGATGCTACCCTCACTCACAAGCACCCCATGGCCAACAGGCTCATGGAGTGCACAGCTGCCCTCAGCCTTGAGAGGATCACCCCCCCCTCAGGTCAGGTCATGCATCTGCTGTATAACTTGGCTCTGCAAGGCTTGATTCTTAACCTTGTGTTCATCCCAGCATTCTGGGGATACACAGCCAACCTGACACTAGGTGAAAAGGGCGAACCTGATCACTTTCCTCTACTTTTAGACATCCCCCTCAGGGTTGAGTTCCCCGAAGGGAAGATGTCAATTAAAATTGACTCCGAAGAAGAAGATAACTTCCTTGCAGAAGTTTGGCTGCTCCTAGGACTCATCCAGATCCCTGATGTCATGTCAGTAGAACAAACTCAACTGGTTGCTCAGGCAATAGTTAAGGGCTTTGAAACAGCATGGTCTCATCATGCTAAGGCTAACCAGGCTTGTGCCTGGTCTAAGTCTTGGTGGGATTCTGACTGTACCAGGACAAGGTCTGATGCTATGGGATCCGATCTCCCAGAGGACTGGGCAGCCTTCAAGGCCACCACATGCAAAGCGAAACACAAGCACTTCAATGAACACATTGATGAAATTGCACATACCAACCTCAGACCATGGGATCTCATGGACTGGGTGGGCCCCTGCAAGACACCCCTGGTCAAGGCTATCTCATACCAAGGCGTGCCATGCACTACCACAGACTTGTTATGGAACACATTACACTCCACCTTCAACTCAGCTGTCAACAGGCCTATTGACCTTGACAAGCTGGGCAATGCTTGGACCTCGCCTACAACTAGGGTGTGGGTCCCCTACTCTGCTGCCAAGATGCCGGATGCCCTTGCAGGCACTTTGAATTGATCTGCCCCTGGGCCAGATCATATCTCATGGCGTCACCTTAAACAGATCATCCAGGATGATTGATGTGGTAAACTACTTTTGTGGCTCACCAATGCTTGTCTCTGGTCAGGCCATTGGCCCACCAAGTTTAAAGCTTCTACTATGGTGGTTATACCCAAGCCAGGTAAGCTATCGTATGACACTCCCAAGTTGTTTTGCCCAATTGTTCTCTTGAACACATTGGGTAAACTGCTAGAGAAAATGTTGTCCACCAGGATGCAGTTTGAAGCTGCTCAACACAGTGTACTCCACCCCAATCAGTTTGGAGGGGTTTGTCAGAACTCCACCAAGGGTACTGGTTGTTTCCTCACACATGTTGTCCAGGCTGGATGGTGTGCCAAGCTCAAGATGAGCATTGTCACTTTTGACCTTGCTCAGTTCTTCCCCTTGGTAAACCATGAGGTCCTCCTACACATCCTTGAGAGACAGGGATTTGTGCCAGAAGTGGTTGTGTTCTTCAGGTCCTATCTCATTGATTGCCATATGAGGTATGCATGGGACAACAACTTATCCCCACTGATAGGGCCCGAAATTGTTTGCACTTATAAAGTCAACAAGTAAGGCTATTAGTATCATTTCTAATAACCAAGTAAATGGTAATAAAGGATTAGAGTCAAGCTCTGAGACGGCTAATCAGAGTGAACTAGTCTAATGGATAATATACTATCAGTACAGAGGACTATGAGTACGGCATATTATTAGTCCTATTCACCATGTTTGGTTACAACCTCAGTATCTTAATTCATAAGTAACCGTTGTAGTATGATATCATTAGTCCAGGGATCATCATTAACAGGAGAAGTAATTGTAAATTTGGGACTTGCACAACCCAATCCTAGTCAGGGGCACTTGGTATTAACTACTGGAAGAAACAGGACACCATGAATAACAACTGGGATGATCAGGAGAAGTAAACAACAGTGCTGCACTGTTTTAAATAACCAAGTGCGTGGTCGGGCCTTGATAAGAGTTTAGCCAGCTCTTTCAATATTTGATAAGTAATAAGTAATGACATAATTGGCACACATGGCATGCGCACCAAGTCATAGAGGACAAGTTAGCATTAAATACAGATCCTTGGCACAGGGGAGTGTGGTTCCGTATAAAATTTACAATTCCTTATGATATTTAGTTTGTACACTATAAATAGACTGTAGATGAGTAGTGCAAAGGTAAGGAATCTTGCCCCCACTTTGCACTACTATAGAGTATACAAATCATATTTGTTGAAATACTATTGCATGCCCAAATTAAGGCTCAGATTGCTTCAAGTTGTCTTGATTGGAATTTTTTGAAGAGATCACAGAATTGAAGAGTCCTAGTTCACTTGGAACTTAGTACCGCATTGTCCATTGGAATTACTAGGCACTTGGCCTTTAGTGCACTTGGCACTGTTTGTTTAATAAGTCACTTGGACTTATAGATCCGCTTGGGATCATTAATAATTGAATGTACACTTGGTACTCAGTCTATTGGATCAAAAGATATTATAAATATACCTACCAAGCTTTAAACTTGTGTTAAAGCTTTGTCCAAATCAAACCTGTCAAGAGATCATTGGAAAGGGCCTTGACTAGTACTATTCAAAGCTTAGTGCTTCCAAGCACTTGAACCCGAACTCAAAACAGGCGATTCCTACTGTTTGTGTGTTGATTGTTAGATTTGGTGTGTGTGTGTGTAAGAGATTACATTTCATAGCATCAGCACACTTATAGCCCAGGAGCCCCCTTTCACTGCTCTTCCCTTCCAGTGTTGGTCTGGGACAGGGCTCTGCCCTATTCCCAATCCTCTCTGCCCTTTGCCTTGCACCCCTCCTCAAGGAATTTGAATGGAGGGTCCACACAGCATCTCTAATATCCTATGTGAACAACAGCACAGTTGGACACATTTGATCGGAATTTCACTAAGCTCAAGAGAGCCTACAAAGTTGTATTTGAGCTCACCCAGGCAATGGGTTCGGTGCTCGAGCACAATAAATCCAAGGGGTTCCATTTCTCTCAGAAACACAGTGATGTCAACCCTGACATCGACCTTGGCTATGCCCCCATACACCAGGGACACCCCCCTCCATCCTGGCACCATCTGGTGCTACCTTGGGTTCTTCTTTGACTGCCCCCTTACATTTAGGGAACACGTCAAAGGTTACACAAAAAAAGCCCTCACTTCTGTGAAGGCCATGCTCTCCCTTGGCAACTCCATGTGTGAGCTTAGGCCCAAACACAAGTGAACTCTCTACCGAGCCTGTGTCCTCCCTATTGCTACATATGGGAGCAGGCTTTGGATGTACAAAGGGGTACAAATGGCAGGCCCTCTCAATAACCTCCGGAAAATGCAGAGGCATGCCTGCCTCTGGATCACCAGTGCCTTCAAGACGTCCCCAAATGGGTCTGCTGAGACCCTTGCAGGCATCCCTCCTATTCACCTTCATGTTAAGAAGTTAGTGGAGAGGAGACATGTCCGCTGACAAGCATGGCCTCGCTCCATGCGTGTCAAACGGTCTTTTCCTTAACTGCACCATGACCTAGGAAATCCCCACTACCGAGTAAACATGCGCCGCCGCCGAGATCATACGGAATAACCACCGCCGGTCCCATATCACGAGTTCGCCGCCGCTGAAGTATTGACTCTCACCAAACATCATGCCAACCGCTTTCCTCAACGATTCCCGCCGTGGCTCCGTCGCCGCTGCCGCCGCCGGATATCCCTTCGTCGATCGCGCCGCCGACCACTGACTCCGAAGTCATGTCTTCATGTTCCTTCAACATGTACGTATCATTGGTATGGCCACACCAACGTGCCCGGTGGGCACAGACACCGAAGTATAGAGTCCACCTTGTAGTATGAAACATAACGATGCATTCCCACACCGACGTGCCCGGTAGGCACAGACACCAAAGTATAGAGTCCGCCTTGTAGTATGAAACATAACGACGCATTCCCACACCGACCCTGTATCTAATTTATCTATCTCCTCCTTCATGTTTCCTTGGTCACATCTGTAGACACAGACTCCGGCCTAGGGTACAACTTTTAGTATAAATACCTCTGTATTTTACTTACTTGAGAGAATCAATCAACTACCTTCTCTCTCTCTCTCTCTCTCTCTCTACGGAGCTCTCGCTCTCTTATAAGACGCGTCCGAACTTTGCACCGAAGTCGCATCCCGCACCGAACCCGTTACGCCGAATGCTCGGACATCGCAGTACTTCACACTCCCCCACATCCTGCAGAGGATTCCGATCGGAATCCAGAGGAATGCAGGAAGATTTTGAAAAAGTTTTAAAACAGAAAATTCCTTTGAGGAATTCTGCAATATTCTGCTCAGATTCCGCTCAGAACACAGAATTCTGATTGAAATCATCGGAATTCCGCAGAATTTTGAGGAATTTCTTACAAAGTGTGGAAGAAGAAAATTCTCAAAGGAATTCCACAACATTCTGCTCGGATTCTGATCAGAATCATAAGTTTTAAGTCAAAACAGTCAATAAAGTCAACAGTATATCTAACATTTTGAAGTACTAAATTACTCTCTTTCAGCCTGTCTTTTTAAAATCTGTTGAGTATGATAAAAAAGCACTCTATAATTAATAGGATAAAACATGTATTATTACTAAATATAATACATATATGATAAGATAAATTTAATATAGACGGGGCCCCCGCCCCTGCCCCCCCGTCGTCCTCGTCGGCCCCCGCGACATCGTCAGCGGCGACGGCACTGGCCGCTCTACTTGCCGCTGTCCCCGTCCCCGCCGCCGCCGCCGCCGTCCTCGTGGTGGTGGTGGTCGTCTTTGTTGTAGTTGTTGTTGTTGTTGTCGCGCCGTTGTTGGTGCCGCCGCTGCCGCTGCTGTTGCCGTCGTTGCCGCAGGCCTCGTCGGCACTGTTGCTGCTGTTGCTGTTGCTGTCTTCATCGTTGTCGTTGTCATTGTCGTTGCCGCCTTCCTCACTATTGCTGTTGGCGGCCGTATCGTTTGTCTTGAGTTCCTGAAGTGGGGGGGAGGGGGACGTGCTGCATGGTGAGCGTGTGGGTGAGCGGCGGTGTATGACTCACCTGGTTCTGCCCCTCGGGGTGCCCTTTCCTCGTCGTCCCCTCGTTCCGCGTCCGTTTCTATCCTTCTCCCCACACCGTCTTGTGCGTCATCATGTCGACGTCGGTTGGCGTTCGATGCGTTGGCGTTGGCGGTGTGGGTGCGTTGGTGTTGGTGTCGGCATTGGCGGTTTGGTGGACGTCATTGATGTGGTTGAAAAGAACCAACGAAGACGTGGCAACGGTAATGTGACCGTTGCACGTGCCTCATAATCATGTGACCTAAGTCTGTTGACTTGAGGCCAGTGAGCCGGCAGCTAGAAATGCCCGCCTTGCCCAACGGTTATGAACGCCAAACATATTACGTAATTTTCGTGCCTGTACACGTTCGAACCTAGTCGGATGCAAATTTTTCACCGCCGTTATGTGATGTTATTAATAACAAATAGTATATATAATTTGTGTAAATAAAATTTATATTACTAATCTGATTAGTAATCAAACACGTGACCACAACGCGTCGTCACAACGCTCCGGCATTCCATCCAGGAATTCCGATAGAATTCCTGTGGACTCTGTCAGAATTTCAGTATTCTGAAGCCGGAATTCCTGTGGAATTTCATTCCGCTCGGATTCCGAGCGGAATCTGTTCGGAATTTTTATCTATTTTTACAGCCATTTTCTATTACTTCTGCAGCCAAAATTCCGACAGGAATCCGAGCGGATTCCTGTCGGAATTGAGGATTCCGCTCGGAATCCGCTGGAAGATGTGGGGGAGTGTAAAGACCTCGGACATCGCACCGCCGAGTCCTGTTCACCGTACAGTTGTACTGCGTCGCCGACCGACGCGCCTCCGAAGTCGTGACTGCCAACTCCAACAATCTCCGACCCCCTTCACACCTGCCGTCTGACACCCTTCTCCGGTATATTCCCATTGCCTTTGCTACGCTGATCTTCACTCTTTCTGCATAGGAATTCCTCTATTATTTTACAACTAGAGGCCCGCTCGGAGTAACAAGTCCGACGACTTAACACACTCCCAGTGAACTCGGTCCTGTCACCGCTCCCACACACTTCAGGCCTCACACACCTTCCACTGCCTCATCAACAGGAACCACAAGTTCTCCATTGAGACCCTTAACATTCACAACCTGAGCCGCAGGCTTGGGAAGCTTGTATCTCCTGTTATAGAGGCCTGGTCTAACCTTGGCCTCTCCTCCTTGGACTTGGACCCTGTCCACCCTCTCAACCAACCAGGCATGTGCCCCAAGGACTTATTCCCTGGCCACATTGTTTATGATATTGTTATGCCCCCATCCAAGGGGAGTGACCATTGCAAGGATTTCATGAAAGACCACACCACATTGCTGAAGAGTGCTGTTGACGTGGCCTCTCATTCCCCCTGAAGCATCTGCATCGTCACTGATGCATCTACTCCCTCACCCCCCATGCAGCCAGTGGCAATATACCACATTTGACATGATGGGGACCTATACAATGACTAGTATGCCACCAGCCTCTCTATGTCTGATGATGCCAAACTGCGAGTGATTGCAGAGGGTGTCCAACAGACCTCTGATATTGGACTAGAGGACATCCACAATGTCCACATCTTCTCTGATTCCACCAACACCCTCCAGTGTTCCCTTGATGTGTCTCACCACTCTCAGGCATCCGCCCTCAAAGTGTGCGAGGTGCTACTGCCTTGGCTGCAGTTCCACGCCATTCACAAGATCCACCTCCACCACATCACTGATGGAGTGGGGATCAAAGACCACCAACTGGCACTCATCAGTGCCATCTCGACTCACGTCAAGGCAGGCAGGGCTCCCATCATCTCTGCTGACTTCATGCAACGTGAGGCAGTGACCCATATGCTTGATGGCTGGAAATCTCTATTCCAGTCCAAGAAGTATATAGGCTCCAACTTCTTGACGCTCTATGCAAAGAAAGACACCCCACTCACTCCAACCCATGTAAACAGTGGGCCGTGGATGTGCAAGACAGGTCACAGTCATACTCTGACCCCATGCATGGTGCAATGCACCACTGGACACACCCCAATTGGGGCGTTCCAATCCTGATTCTTCAAAAAGGAGTCTTTTGCCTGTAGGTGTGGTGTCCTTATGGAAACCATGTCACACATCCTCTATGACTGTCCATGCCACAGACAAGAAGACAAACCGAGTTGGCAACTGCACT
Organism: Collybia mongolica; assembly: GCA_013420905.1. Lineage (NCBI taxonomy): Eukaryota > Fungi > Basidiomycota > Agaricomycetes > Agaricales > Clitocybaceae > Collybia > Collybia mongolica. The sequence goes on from JAAXNY010000011.1 coordinate 1,883,318, forward strand.
ATGCATGGTTGGTTAACTTCCTATCAGAAAACGAGAGTGCATTTGCATTCAATATTACGAGTCCTTATGTTTACATAAGTAACTCGTTCATCATCCTGGGTTTGCGGGGAAAATTCAGCATACCCAACAAGATCCAGTGTTGTTTTTCCCATGGTTAGTAAGTTTGAAGTGTTCCGAGATTTCATTAGAACATGATCAGTAAACATTTTGAAGTACATCAGTAACACTTTGTAGTCGTGGAAATATTTTTCTAACGGTGGGAATCAAAATTAGCCAACACATGGATTTCGAGCAAAAAAGGCAGCTGCTAACATGGGCTGCATTTAATAATATAAATTCGAGTTAATTGGTCTTTTTCTTGGGATATCTCAAGAATTAATTAATAACTGTCCACTGCATAATCATGCTTACATTTCAACTATGCTGTTAGTTCTAACAGCATAGTTGACAAACGTAAGCACGATTACAAGACACTTGTTCCACTTTGGGTCAAACTTTTCCCATAATACAAAACATTGCATATCTCAACAATGACAAGACCTATGGATGCAATTTAAATTGCTACTACTAGATATGGTGAGGGGCTACCCAATGTAGATATTTACATGTATTTGTATTTGTTTGCACACCTTCAAACATCATGATCAAAAGCAGCTCTCTCACTACAAGCATGTTACAAATCAATATCAAGTATATGACTTTGCCACACAGCTAGCCAAACAAACAATAACATCAAAGTTCCCACAATATAAATCATTGCATATCTCAACAACAACAAGGCCTATGGATGTAATTTAAATTGCTAGTATCAGATATGGTGAAGTAGTACCTCATGTATACATTTGTAAGTGTTTGTATTTGTTTTTATTTTTCTAAACCTCATCAACAACAAATTTCTTGCTACATATTGTAAATGAATACTGTCTGTATATCATTTCACCACACATCTGGCCAAACAAACAATAATACTAAAGAAATTTCCCACAATATAGATGATACTTACCTCAGCAAATACAAGGCTGATGGACATGCTACTACTAGACATTGTAAAGGAATACATGATGTGTTTATTAATATGTGTTTGTAGTTGTTTGTACCCTTCCAAATCTCATTATCAACAACAACCTTTTACTACATATTACAAATGAATATGATCTGTATATTACTTTGCCAACATTTGGCCAAACAATCAATATTAATGAAATCCCCACAATATAGATGATGCATATCTCAGCAAATTCAAGCCTAACAGAGACAATTGAAATTCCTACTACTCCTAGACCTATGGAGGGGGTACCAGGAAATGTATATTTATATTTGTTTGTACCTTTCCATATTTGATTATAATTTCTTGTTATATCTATTTTAATATCACATTTATACATTACTTGGCCATAAGCATAGCTAAACAAGTCAATGTGGATGCTCCTGGAATCTATAATGCTCAATATCTTGACAATAGCTAGCTATATGAGTATGGTTAAATATAGTATGTGATAATACAACAAAAAACACTTAACAGGCATATGTACATTTGTTTGAACTTTGTCTTTGACAATGATGATATCTACTTTTAGCATATCTTATAAATTCTTGATTAACCCAGGATGCAAGGCTAGAAATAAATTGTTAAATGTTGAATGGTTGATATACATTTCAATACTGTGGGAACTTGTTTCTATTATTACAAGTTCTTTATCAACCCAGGTTTCAGGCAAAAAATTGATTGATTATTTGATTCATGGATTCATATTTCAACACTGTGGGAAAATATTTCCATAATGGGATTTTCTTCTCTTGTGGCTTTTTACAGCATTTCTCTACAAATACAAAGTATTGTGACATAATTTGCATGTATTTGCGATGCTTACATAATGCTTTTGATGATGCCATCAAAATTATGCATATCTAATATTTCAAAGTGTCATGTTTCAAAATTTATTTTGTGATTTTCTCCATAACCAGTAAAGCTATTAACTTTGTTTTTATATATTTAGTATGTACAAACATGGCTCTACAATTTCCTTGTTGAGCATGTTTTTCCCACAGTCTATTTTGAGTGAAATATTAGAAATGTCCATATTCAGCTAGTTTTGAAGGTCTGTGTGTTATGCCAGGGGTGAACAAACATCTTATAACAACAATGACCCTTACCAAACGTGACCCTTGTGGGAAATTACACTAAACATTGGAATAATCAACAACTACTACTATATTTACCTGAAATACACAGAGGATTGATTTCTCTATTTATTGACACATGTCACATGGTCTATTCCACCACATAAGTATACCAAATACATGACAACAATCTGAATGCTTATTTAGTGTCCATGATCCTGGGAAAAGTTAGTTCTGATGGTTTTTGTGTTTTCTCCATAACCAAGCAAGCTATGGCATTGGGTTTTGCACACAGGCATTGCTTGTTTACTTAGCACCTTGGACTGACGAGCTCATATTACCAAATGGTTAATCTGCATGCTTTATGCACATGACATGTAACCTCGAGGCCTTGTATTTGACTCTCCAAAATATTGCATTTTTGTGCATTAAATAAGAAATGGTAACTATGATTAAGTAAGCAATCTGGACAGTCTGCATGGACTTCATGAGGAGTTGTTCCCAGCTGGGTCTGAGCATCCAAGTAACAGTGTGGATTTATGGACTCAGCTTTGACTTGGTTCAGATGCAGACTGCCAAATGAGGTCTGAGCTTAGTCTGCAAACATCTGCATTTGTCTGTGGTCTGTGTGTCTCATGTTGCTCAGTGTAAAGTCCCCAGAGAAGCTACTGAGTTGGTTGTGTATTTGGAATATATACAAATATAGATCTACATTTTCAAGTTTGTTAATTTCTTTAACACAGTCCATCTCTGAGAGTCTGAGTCCCCACTTTACCAGCTGACTTATTTTTAAGGAAAATGCCTAGATACTGTATATATTGTTACCTTTTATTGGTGGATATTTGTATAGGATCTATAAACACCAACTTCTATTGGCATACACCATGGATATGGCTGAAGTTGTAAGGGGATCACTTGTTTGTCCACATCTAGCCATCAGAATCACTATTGCACAGCTTGCATATCCTCACTATTATATCTATTATTCTGACACACACTGCTTCGACCTCTTGACAGATAGTAGTTTACTCTGGACTGACATATCACAGATGGATTGTTGCATCAGTAGAGTTACTGATATCAGATTCTGTTGTTATTTGAGACATAGGCACAATGTACTGTATATAAGGTGCCCCTTCCTCTCCATGGAAGGGCACCTTTGCAATTGACTTGGTTAGGGTTCTCTACTCATAGTCAAGCCTCTAGTGCTTTATGCTCATCCCTTCCCTGCATGGTTGTTTATACTGTGTATACTGCTCCCTGTCTGAGCCTCTTGGCAACATGACCCCTTATAGAAGTGCAACAAGTATTTGGCAAGCTCAAATGTGTGGTCATATTACACCTTCATGTTGTGTATCCATCAGGCCTTCCATGATGTCAAGCTACTCCCTGTAGCCTACAATCTAATTCTAGGACAATGCCTAACAAGTGTTCCAGAACCAAACTTATCAATGACAAAAAGTAATATAAAGTTGAATAAATTCTGGATAGCTAGTTCTATTGCAACAACCTGGTTCTAGAAATATAAAGAAAATTTAATCAAAAAAAAAACATAAGGACTCATATCTGCCAGTAATGGCCCTCTACCTCAAGTTAATATGGCAGAGGAGGTCACCACAATAACATTCCATTGGAAATGCCCAATATGCCCAGACTGGCCCCATAGCCCTAATAGTTGGTGCAATATGTAGAAGTGCATGGATGGTTAGAGGACATGTAGATACCCACATTGGATCATGGTTATAGTACAACCTGGAAAATCATCAGATCATATTCAAAATTAAATATATATCAAAATACTTGCTCTTCATATTTCTCAACCCAGCTATTAAAACCCCTTTTAAGTTCATCAACTTGATCCTGAGTAATCTCAAATTGAAGGCAAAGGTTTAATAACCTAACTAATTTAATACTGTGTGTATAATATTGTGGACTTGTAAATTGTCCTTTAAAGAGAGTTGGCGCAATATATAAAGTCCAGATTGAATAGGTTTCAGCAATCATCTGTGCCTTTTCTGATGCAATATTTGGGACCCTTGAATCAAATGCTGCAGGAATTGTATCCCCAGCCTTTGCTGTGGCCTGACCAATAGCTTCCCATACAGTTGGTGCTAACACATAGCCTGCACCATTATGGGAAAGATCTTTGTAATTTCCAGTCCACAGGGAAATCAGATTTGGAATGAGATTGGACCATATAAGGTGCATAAAGTCATAGGGAAATGAGACTGGAAAAGAGAGGGAACTCAAAGTACTGAGTAGTGGAATGCCTTTGACATCATATTTAGTAGCAAGGCATTCAGATTCTGCAGTGTTTGAGGCATATTGGACCTTCTTTGCTTGTCTTGAGAATGTTGCATGGTCTCGTAGTGGAAGTGTGGATGCATGATATTGTTGTTGAGGGTCTGGAAAGCCATTTTGTTGCACTGGAACATAGTATGTTGTTTTTTGTGAAAAAGGAATGTGAACTCCCTGAATAGTACACATTTGGCATGGATATATTGCATTGTGGCCCTTCATGCACATGAGCATTGACATTGCAGGAATATTGCCAAAGACAATGATGAGGTGAGCATGAAGTAGGAAGATCTCTTTGCTGATTCCATTGAAGGCTGAAACCCCAATCTTGAGCTGCAGAAGCTCCTGAACTACAGGCCAAAAAAATGAATCTGCATTGTCAGGCTTTTTGGGCCCTGGAATAGTCCCTAGATTAATTATGTTATCCTTGAGAAAGCATTCCTCAGGAGGGAGGTTATAATTAAACATGATTATAGGCCATGCTGTCTTGGTACAGTGCTTGAAAGGACCAAAGCCATCTGTAGATAACCCAAGTGCAATATCACAAGGATCAGAAAAAAACCACTCTGGAAGTTCTTTGTCACCAATTGTAATGAATGTCTTCTGTAGTTGTTGATAATGGGTGCCATCAAAGATTTTTGTTATTTTTCTTGGGTCATGTTTGTGATTGGATTGATACTGCATTTTTTGAGCATACAAGAAATTTCCAAGCATTGCATGGAGTTGGGGAATAATAGGGAGATACTCTAGATATGAATAGGGTGTTGTCCCATGAGATTTATAGTGGTCAGAATTACATTTAGGGCATTGTTTGAGGGCTTCGTATGGGCCAGTGTAGCAGACACAAGATGAACAACAGCAGTCATAGCATACGGGCTGAAAACCAGAGAGAAACTGAATATGTTTCTGTGTATTCTTCAGTGATTCTGTTGAAGTTATATAGCGGATTTTCTGGAATGTTCTATCTGTTAGGCCATCTTGAACTTTTAGGGCAAAGAACTGGATGAGCTTCATATCACTCATATCTAGCATTTGGTCTGTAAACTAGTTAATATGATGCACATAATGATAACAATGTACATACCTAATTGTGAGACTTCCTTCATAAATCCCTCCCCAAGGAGATCCCATACTGAGATTCCTGCCTGGCTTGCCTCTGCGATTGGCATTTCAAATCCATCACTGTCTTCCCCAAAGTCTTTGTTGGAACCATCAAAGTCCCCCCCCATATTGTCATTGCCTTTGCCTTCTCCAGATCCAATCTCGTTGTCATTGCTATCCCCATCATCCTCATCAACAGTAAATCATTGTGTTGAATTAAGCCCCCACCATTGCTGGCTGAGCTGATTGATATATCCTGCAATGCGAGAAGAGCAGCGTAAGTTGGACAAGTTGTATTTGTTTGAGCAATCCTCCAATGGAGGTAATGATGGTGCCAATGGTGGATCAGGAGAGCTGTCATGAAATCCAGATGGTCCTGCCTTGCCCATCAAATTATCAATAATTTCTTCTGCATTATTTTGAGAGCTGAAAGAGGCATTGCCCTTTGTAGAACTAGGGGCCGGTTTCTTTGCTAGTTGGGCTCATGGGTGGGGGTGGATCTAATAACTTTATGCTTGGGATGGGGACAGGATGACGTTTTCTGTTGGGGCTGATCTTCCTGGTTGAGGCTCTGGATAAGATTTGATGTGAGGTGAGAGTGCCCTTTCCCTTTTAAGTGCTGGCTCTCAGTCCTGGAGTTGACCCTTTTGGTGCAGCCACATGCACAAAGCACTGTCTTACTGCCTATAATGCACTTTCACCTGGAGAGTGAAAGATATAAGTTGATATGTAAAGGAGGCAAATGTGTATGCACCAGGTCTCAAGGCCCCTAGAAAGCCACAATGACCTCCTCAGTCTTATGAAACATGGGGTGTTGCACATGTTGTGCCTGTGGCAACAGTCCTAGCTCACCTATTTACAATGGATCATTAGCTTCTTTATTTTTAGCTCAGGTTGTGAAATCTTATATTGTATTCAATATTGAGTACTTATAACATACTGACTACATTTGTATAGAACTACTATATACTACATACTAAAAAATGTCTTTTACTTACTGAAATACTGAGGAGGGAGGCTAGGGAAGGGGCCAGGAGGCTAGGCAGAAGTTGCAGCAGGTGATGGTTGTGGTACGGGAGCAAAGGGGAAAGTGTGCAAAAGCAGGCTGCCAGCACATGATATGGCTCAGAATGTTCAGCCGTTGGGCATCTTGGGGATTGGGCCTTTATGGCTAAATTGTTACCTGAGAAATCCAAGTCATGTTGTATAAGAGTGATATGACCAAGATGCCCAACAGCTGAACATTCCAAGCTGTATCATGTGTTGGCAGCCCACTTTCGCACACTTTCCCTCTTGCTCTTGTACCACAACCATCGCCCATTGGCCCCCTCCCCCTCATTGTAAGTACTTTTTATTGATAGATTACAATTAGTATAGTAGAATTTGTAGTAGTTAATTGAATTCCAATACAAAACTATAAGACTCCATTAAGAACATTAATAAAAGCTAATAATGATCCTACAGGAAACCTAAGGACATCACCAGTATGCAGGACAAGACCATACCCGATGATGTCCGCAACATGGTACACCACTTCATTGACCTTGAAGTGCAGGTGGACAACGAGGGGGAGGATGATCTCTTTGGAGAGGAGCTGGGACTCAGTATGTCAATCTACCCATTCAGATTCAAAGCACGTAACACTAACCTGTTTTACAGATGACTTTATTGACAATGAGGTCAACGAGGACAACGGACAGTTGGGCAGTGCACCAAGACTGTCAACTTCCACCAACAGCCCTCTCAACAACAATGACAAATTTGATAAATTTATTCATGGGATAATGAGATGATCATGGGCAAGTCATGAGGAGGAGTTGGACAAGGACAGCAATATGGAAGAGAACGGTGAAGATGACTACTATTATTGCCTTGCAAATGGATACTTTTCTGATAAAGGCACGCCAAAACCCCGCAATCCAGACAAGGAACAACCCCCAGTCAATAGTCAATGAAGGCCTTTCAAGATACCCTGGCCTGGATGTGGAATGACTTCCAACAGGTGAAGACAGCCCATTAATGAGAGTCCATTGTGTGGTGAGCATCAGTACCTGCATCTTACTGATACTATGACTGAGACTTGATGCAATGTATTCTAGGAGGGGAGGGAAAGAGATGCCGTTTCCTTTCTCCTCAATAATACAGACTCTTGACATCAGCTCAGATCAGCATTTTGTTGAGATTCCATACATGGCTGGTTCTACATTGAGGGCACAATGAATGCTGACCTTTTAGCCCTTCTAAAATCATCACCCTCAATTTTTTGCCCTTGGGATGGTATTATGGGGGTGAAGCTGGGGGAATGGGTGTCTCTGTTGAATTTAAGGCAATCTGAAAAGACCCCTTCTGCTGGAGGTTGGGTCACAATTTGTAGGGGGCTCTACAAAGGGGATGTAGGATATGTTTCCTCAGTAGAGAATTGGGGAAAACTGGAAGTCCTACTGTTACCTTGCCTCCCTCCCCTTCAAGATGGAGATTCCTCCAAGAAAAGGAAACAAGGTACCCTCTGCTCTGAGCCAGGTTTGTTTGACAATAAAAAATGGGACCAAATCATCAAAACTCACCCCAGAGTCACTATTGTTGACAGCAAAACTATGGGCCATTTTGCTGCTTTCAGTCACAAATTTGAATTTTTCCTTGAATGCAGAACTTTTGGCTTTGGTTTGGTATCGTGTGCCCCCATTTCCTTACAAAGCAAGATGATGGACTTGTTTCTATGCTGTCCTCACCCTGAAATCAAAAGTGCACAATTCCCATGCCCTTCAGAATGGCAATTTTTTGAAGGCAAACAGGTGGTCATAAAGGAATCCTCTAAGAGGGGTATCATCCAGTCCATCAGTATTGATTTGGCAGAGGTGGAACTAGAAATGGGGGAGGGTTTGCACATGGTCCTGTGGTCCAACATGTGGAAGTACATTGCTCATAGCCATTTCACAGAAGTAATCAGTGGGGCTCTCCAAGGGGAAAAGGGATGGGTAGTTGAGGTGACAGAGGAATATGTCTACATTGTCAAACATCTTGAAACACAAGGACCACAGAGTTACATCAGTCCAAACTCCCTCAAGGTAAAAACTCAAGACATTATGCCAGTCGTATTGTAATTTACTTTTAAACAGCCACTTGAAGTCCATAGGAACTGGGTGAAAGTAGTTGACCCTCCAATAATACTCCACAGTCAACCACCAACATTGAGTAACATACCAACCATCCCAATTAGACATAATCTCGTGCAGTAATCAAAGATGTTCAACTCTCGAAAACTACACTCAGTGGACTCCAAGTAACTGTTCAATTTATTCACTTGAATCCTGCACATCCATTCAGTGGCAAAGTTCTGGACTGCAATGATGTTGTAGAATCTTCATAAATATTATATTCTTCTTCATATTCATTATGAGCTAATTTCTCCCCCAAGGTCTCGCCTCAGATTAAATGAATTTGCCCCACCCAAGAACAAATTATTTGTCCCCCTCCCAGGCCATGTTGCCAAATTCCCCCCTCCCCAGGAACCTGCTGCGGCTGCCACTACTGCAGCAGTGGGGGGTAGCATGCCCATGCCTGACTTTCACCACTTGATGCTGGCCTGGACCCCTCATCTCAAACACCTGATGTAGGATCCTCCTCTCAAGCCTCCCCTCCACCAGCTATATCACAACAGCAGGGACCTGCTCACCCATTATTAGATCCACAGCTTATTGATATTAAATTAAAGGCGTTGGTTACAGGTGGGCAATATCAAGGTAAAGAAATGGTGGTCTCTGTAGTGCAGATAGAGGGAGCATTATCAGTCTGGTTCAACCACTACAAGACATCAGGATCCTTGCCTCCAGGAGACCTCACACCAAAATGTCCCAACCCTACATGTGATAATGGATTGTTGGTCATAGTTGAAGGTGACCACCTGGGCCAATATGTCTGCCAAATTCACCATCATTATGAGAATGGCCAGCCAATTATGATATTGGCTGTCATCAACCGGACTGAGGGAGGCCATGAAATACTTTCGGGGGATCATTTGGAACTAAGCCCTGATGTACTCTGCATTGGCCATGAAACCAAAGAAGAAAAGGCACAAAATGAGGGATTAATGACTGCCTTTGAAAGGATGCTCATAAAACTTGCATGAAATAAGTAACAGGCATTACTTTCAATTTTGCATATATCTTTTGGGACTTTACTGTGTCACATGTATATACACATCATAATTTTTGCTGTTTTCCCTGCTCATCATCCCTTCTACTTAATTTACATCTCCATTTTTTGCTCTTTACTTTTTCCTGGAAGTTAAAATTGAATACTGGATTGATTAAGTTGCCACCTTTGACACAGATTTGAATAATAAACTTTGTTGTCAATTAATAAGATACTGTCAGAGACTGGTTATGTGAGTTGATTCACATACCTTCCCCTCCAATGGGTTGATAGTGCTGATATTCACCTTACACTCTTTAGGGACTATGTCTGCCTCCATTTTAATATCACCTAGGTAAGAATTTTTCCTTCAGCATCATGTGGAGTTAGATTATTGCTTACTGTTATCCTTGGGTACACTGGATCCATGGCTTGAAGGTTTGGACTTGCAAAGGTCTGTAAATGAGGTCTTTACACTCCCCCACATCTTCCAGCGGATTCCTGTCGGAATTTTGGCTGCAGAAGTAATAGAAAATGGCTGTAAAAATAGATAAAAATTCCGAACAGATTCCACAGGAATTCCGGCTTCAGAATACTGAAATTCTGACAGAGTCCACAGGAATTCTATCAGAATTCCTGGATGGAATTCCGGAGCATTGTGACGATGTGTTGTGGTCACGTGTTTGATTACTAATCAGATTAGTAATATAAATTTTATTTACACAAATTATATATACTATTTGTTATTAATAACATCACATAACGGCAGTGAAAAATTTGCATCCGACTAGGTTCGAACACGTACAGGCACGAAAATTACGTAATATGTTTGGTGTTCATAACCGTTGGGCAAGGCGGTGATAGGGCCCGAAATTGTTTGCACTTATAAAGTCGACAAGTAAGGCTATTAGTATCATTTCTAATAACCAAGTAAACGGTAATAAAGGATTAGAGTCGAGCTCCAAGACGGCTAATCAGAGTGAACTAGTCTAATGGATAATACACTATCAGTACAGAGGACTATGAGTACGGTCTATTATTAGTCCTATTCACCATGCCCGGTTACAACCTCGGTGTCTTAGTTCATAAGTAACCGTTGTAGTATGATATCATTAGTCCGGGGATCATCATTAATAGGAGAAGTAATTGTAAATTCGGGACTTGCACAACCCGATCCTAGTCAGGGGTACTTGGTGTTAACTACCGGAAGCGACGGGACCCCGTGAATAGTAACTGGGACAATCAGGAGGAGTAAATGACAGTGCCGCGCTGTTTTAAATAACAAAGCGCGCGGTCGGGACTTGATAAGAGTTTAGCCAGCTCTTTCAATATTTGATAAGTAACCAGTAAACGGCATAATTGGCACGCATGGCGCGCGCGCCAAGTTGTAGAGGATGCATCAGCATTGAATACAGATCCTTGGCGCGCGGGAGCGCGGTTCCGTGTAAAATTTACAATTCCGTATGATATTTAGTTTGTACACTATAAATAGACTGTAGATGAGTAGTGCTAAGGCAAGGAATCTTGCCCCCACTTTGCGCTACTATAGAGTATACAATTCACATTTGTTAAAACACTATTGCGTGCCCGAATTAAGGATCAGATTGCTTCAACATGTCTTGATTGGAATTGATTGAAGAACCACAGAATTAAAGAAACTTAGTTCACTTGGAACTTAGTACTGTATTGTCCGTTGGAATTACTAGGCACTTGGCCTTAGTGCACTTGGCACTGTATTGTTTGATAAGTCGCTTGGACTTATAGATCCGCTTGGGATCATTAATAATTGAACGTACACTTGGTACTCAGTCTATTGGATCGATAGATATTATAAATATACCTAGCAGGTTTTTAAACCTGTGTTGAAGCTTTTGTCTAAATCAAACCTGTCAAGAGATCATTGGAAAGGGCTTTGGCTAGTACTATTCAAAGCTTAGTGCTTCTAAGCACTTGAACCCGAACTCAAAACAGGCGATTCCTACTGTTCGTGTGTTGATTGTTAGGTTTGGTGTGTGTGTGTAAGGGATTACATTTCATAGCATCAGCACACTTATAGCCCAGGAGCCCCCTTTCAGCGGGCATTTCTAGCTGCCGGCTCACTGGCCTCAAGTCAACGGACTTAGGTCACATGATTACGAGGCACGTGCAACGGTCACATTACCATTGCCACGTCTTCGTTGGTTCTTTTCAACCACATCAACGATGTCCGCCAAACCACCAACGCCGACACCAATGCCAACGCACCCACGCCACCAACGCCAATGCATTGAACACCAACCGACGTCAACATGACAACGCACAAGACGGTGTGGGGAGAAGGATAGAAACGGACATGGAATGAGGGGACGACGAGGAAAGGGTGCCCCGAGGGGCAGAACCAGGTGAGTCATACACCACCGCTCACCCACACGCTCACCATGCAGCGCGTCCCCCTCCCCCCCACTTCAGGAACTCAAGACAAACGATACGGCTGCCAACAGCAATAGTGAGGAAGGTGGCAACGACAATGACAATGACAATGACGAAGACAGCAACAGCAGCAGCACCGACAATGACGACAACTACAACAAAGACAACCACCACCACCACAAGGACGGCAGCGGCAGCAGCGGGGACTGGGACAGCGGCAAGTAGAGCGGCCAGTGCCGTCGCCGCTGACAATGTCGCGGGGGCCGACAAGGATGATGGGGGGGCAGGGGCGGGGGCCCCCACCTATATTAAATTTATCTTATCATATATGTATTATATTTAGTAATAATACATGTTTTATCCTATTAATTATAGAGTGCTTTTTTATCATACTCAACAGATTTTAAAAAGACAGGCTGAAAGAGAGTAATTTAGTACTTCAAAATGTTAGATATACTGTTGACTTTATTGGCTGTTTTGACTTAAAACTTATGATTCTGATCAGAATCCGAGCAGAATGTTGTGGAATTCCTTTGAGAATTTTCTTCTTCCACACTTTGTAAGAAATTCCTCAAAATTCTGCGGAATTCTGATGATTTCAATCAGAATTCTGTGTTCTGAGTGGAATCCAAGTGGAATATTGCGGAATTCCTCAAAGGAATTTTCTGTTTTAAAACTTTTTCAAAATATTCCTGCATTCCTCTGGATTCTGATCAGATTCCTGTCAGAATTCCGGATTCCGATCGGAATCCTCTGCAGGATGTGGGGGAGTGTGAAGTACTGCCGTAAACCAGTTTCTATTTTCCAATAGACCAAGTTGTTTCTCTGGTGAGCAAGGACCAAAGAAAGCACAATCAGATGGTCCACAGTCTGATTCAGTCTTGGATTCCATTGTGCTTTCCACAACATGACCGGAAACATCATTGTTCTGCAGCACACAGTGGGTAGGGGAAGTGTCTGGAGGATTGGGTGTGAGGCCAGTGGCCATTACATTGTGATTATTTTTTTTGAGTTCCAAGGTCCTTTATATGTTTTATTTTGTGCTCATGCCCCAAACCCCAACAGTTCTACCTGAGCACAGTTAAATATCTGGAATCCAAAGCTAGTCAGATTATAGAAATCCCTTTGCCCACCCCAAAGCCTGGAACCCATTTTTTTTTCTTTTTCATCCCCTGTGCGAATTGATTTGAGCTCGGTTCTGTTGTCCTTGGGGATAGAACCTGCTCCACCTCAAATTTAAAAGAACCCTCTTTCTCTGTGTCTCCCAGCATCTCCTCATTTGCTTGGTCTTGCCTTTCTTCAACTTTGCCACCAGCTCTTTCTCCAACACACCCTTTTCTATAAAACTATGGCTAAGTCTACCGCATTTCAAAAAGCAAAGCAATCTTGCAAGGTGGCATTGTCTTCAGGCTCATCCCAGAGAGTTAAAGGTAGATACTGTGATTTTCAAATGGAAACATGTTACCTATTATTACATTTTGTTTCACCAGGTACATGGATAAATACATCAGAGACAATGGCAATGGAAGCAAAAATGAAGAAAATGAAAGGTATTACTTTTTTTTTTGCATACTTCCTATACCATACTAACATGACTAGCTGAACTCATAGCCCTTCGCAAAGCCACCCATGCTAAAGAACAGCAGAAGAATGTCATACCACACCCACCGCGCAGTGTCGCAGGGAACGGATTCAATCTCCAGGCTGAAATGCAACTCCAAGATGATTCCAATTTATACAAGGCCATTCATGTAAGTTTTACTTCTTAAAACCCTTTGCTGCAATCTTTTTTCTTACAAGTAATAGCGCTGTGTTCATAGTTTAGTTGGTAATGCAGGCCTCAACTACTCAGTTGTTTGGCACAGGCAACCTACAGTAGTCATTAGTCAAATCATCTGCGTGGTAAGTCTTTTCTTTGCTGCTTTGTTACTCATTTAAATAATTCATTTCAGGCCAAAAGTTGGCATACATACCTCAAAAAATTCCATAATGGCTGGGCCACTCAAGAATTTATCAAGTCACATTTGAAGAACAAATGTGCCTATGCTTGTAAATGTGGGTTATGAGTTCTTTAGTTTACTAAAGACGAGTTCTTTATCAACCCAGTTTTCGGGCAGAAAGGTGATTCATTCATTCATTCATTCATATTTCAACACTGTGGGAAAATATTTCCATAATGGGATTTTCTTCCCTTATGGCTTTTTACAGCATTTCTCCACAAATACAAAGTATTGTGACATAATTTGCATGTATTTGGGGTGCTTACATAATGCTTTTGATGATGCCATCAAAATTACACATATCTAATATTTCTGAGCGTCACGTTTCAAAATTTATTTTGTGATTTTCTCCATAACCAGTAAAGCTATTAACTTTGTTTTTATATGTTTGGAATGTACAAACATGGCTCTACAATTTCCTTGTTGAGCTCATTTTTCCCACGGTCTATTTTGAGCGAAATATCAGAAATGTCCAGATTCAGCTAGTTTTGAAGGTCTGTGTGTTATGTCAGGGGTAAACAAACATCTTATAACAACAATGACCCTTACCAAATATGACCCTTGTGGGAAATTATCCTAAACATTGGAAAAATCAACAACTATTACTATATTTACCTAAAATACAAAGAGGATTGAATTCTCTTTTATTGACAAATGTCACATGATCTATTCCATCACATAAGCATGCCAAATACATGAAAACAATCCAAATGCCCATTCACTACCCATTATTATAGACAAAAGTTAGTTCTGATGATTTTTGTGTTTTTTTCTGTAGAGCAGACCAACTAAGACATTGATTTTGACTTAGAGGGCCAATGCTTGGAGTAGCAGGTACTCATCCTTTTTTTGGTAATGGGAATCAGAAGTCCATTTCACAGAAGCTGACCATCATAATTGTATTACAAGTTATTTTTATATAAATATTATTTTTGAGCATATACAGCTACTACTAGATCTCTGTTCTGATACCTTCTCAAGTCATTATCATATAAATCCCTTAAACTTCTGTCCTCAATAGATACTTGTTCAGTAAGCATCCCATCATAGTACCATATTTTGCCTTTACTAAAAATTATTCTGGAGGTAAAGTGATTTTCTCCATGATACACAACCCCCCTCAGATAGAGTGTGGTGCACTTTTCATCTCTCAAAAATTTGATCTTGTGGCTGGTCTCTATATTGGTGTGAGGATACTCAAGTGCCAGAATGTTTGGAACATAGTTGTACTGAAGCTGCTTTACCATGGGACATAAGCATTCTGGACATGTATATGCTACTGGATAATCAAATGAAGTTATCCATTTTTGGGTAGATCCTGGAGTTGAATCAATAGCATGTACAGCATATGCATGTCTTTCATCCACTTCCATACCTTCATAGTTGCACTTAGTACATACAACTTGAGATGTAGCATTGTAGCCTCTTGGTTTGAGGAGATGATAAGCTAACTGTCCAATACTGGCACCTTCATGTCCAAGAGGAAATATATCAGGGTAGTTGTTATGTAATAACTGTCTAACATTATCTCTGACACATTCTAAGGACAGGCCAAGATGGATTTCATTGAAACCTTCTACCAACAAGTCAGTATATGTGCTATCAACATCATGCAGATTCTCAGTCCACTGGTCTGGGTTATGTTTCCAAATATCATAAAGGATAACAAACAAACTATCATATGAGCAGCTGTAATTATCTTTATCCCAAGATAATCCAAGTGGTGGTTGGATCTGGAAAGTATGAGATTTGGCTAGTTTCCTTTTTATAGGAGACATTTCATTATTATCTTCATCTATTTTTCGCTTTTTTGACACAGAGATACTTCCTGTAGCAGGTACAAAAGCAGAGGTAGTTTTGAGGGTTTCCTCTTTCCTAGTATTTTCCTTTTTTATAATCTGCCATGGACTATCAGTGACAACAGGTAATAAATGCATAGGATCATTAGATGACCACTTCAGAGCATTATCAACTTTGTCTGGGACATGTTCTGTGCCTTTCCAGTTTTGGTACTCTCTGATAAGACTATTTCTTAGGTTTCCTTCAATATTTTTGGGTAGTAGGCTTTCATATCTAAGTCTAGTAATATCATCCAAGATTTCATGCTCTCTGAACTCTTGCCTAAGATACCCAGAACACCCTCTAGTAATTATGCTAGGTTCAAATCCCTGAAGGATGATTGTTCCAGCTGCACTTGCACTTCTGGATAGGCAGGTGTAGTAAGACATATGTGAGAAGCAGCTGTTCAAATGTACTACATTATAAGGTCTAGTCTTTCCTTGAGCAGCATAATCAGTCATTGCAAAGTTGGGTAACACCCACACTTGTTGTCTTTCAATAGATTCTTTTATATCACTAGGAAATATACATGTTATAGTCTTTGTGCCCTTGATCAGAGGAACTACATTTTTGGGCAAGCCTGGTATCTGTATATCTTTTGCAGGATTGATGAGCTCCACAAACAAGGTGTCCAGGATATGTTTTCCATGAGAACCTTTTTCTGACTGCCATCCTACAACAATTCCTTCCTGGCAATTTCATTTGAAGCATGCTTGGCCTTAGGTGCATTTTTGGACTTTCCCCATTTCTCTTTGGTGGCAGGATCAGTCTCCTTTCCCCACCTGTCAACAGAATAGAAATTAGTCAGTTTCTGGCCAGTTTCATCAGCAAATCTTTGACACCCTAGCTTATTGATTTCATCCTTCTGAGTATGCCTTCCACATATGATAGAAACATTTCTAAACTCTTTCTTGGCAACATTAGGCTGACCAGGCCTCTTTCCAGCCTGCAGTGTTCTTAGAAATTGGATATCCTCAGAGGTACATTTGCCATATCTCATGTTTACCAAAGCCTTTCTTAAAGATACATCTTCAGGTGACTGGGTCTTCTGTCTCATATTCTCTCTGAGAATTACTACTGTTGTGACCTGATGCCAGAGGGCTTTTCCAATAGATGCTTGTTGGCGAGCTAACTTGAGACCAGAATGAAGTTGGGTTCCAACATGTTCAGTGTATAGAGGTGAGCCACCTACTGGTGGAAGTTGAGCAAAATCACCAGCAAAAATCATGTTCATTCCACCAAATGGTAAGTCAAACACATTCAAGGCATTGGCTAACTGAGCAGAGATTCTGTACATATCATGACATGTAGCATTGAAACTTCATCAATAAATATATAATCAACCCCATCTAATCTGGCTTTGACCTGTGCTACACTAGCTGCATTTTTGGTACCAGTCATAGAAATCCCCAGAAATGAATGATAGGTTGAGCCATTTAGCAAAGCAGCTGATGTTCCAGTTGGCCCAAGTGCAATCAATCTGTGGAACTCATTTCTTTGTTTAAAGAAATAGATCAGGGCTTGGATCACCCTTGACTTTCCAGTTCCACCCATTCCACCCAAGTACATCTTGAGCTGTTCTGCCTTTGGACCTACTGCATGATTGGCTATAATTCTAAATGCTCTTTCTTGCTCATTATTCAACTTAAACTTGTCTACAGTTGCTTGCATAGTCCTGTGCACTGCTTTCTCTTTTACTTTGAACTCTTTGGTCAGATAGGACTGGTCAATAATATTGACATCATTTTCATTTGGATCTAGTTCATGGTTTCCAAAATGTTTGTTATCTGGAATGTGCCTATTTCTTTTAGCTAGTACCTCCTGCCTCTTGTCACCTACAGCTGCTTTCCATTGGGCACCAGACTGTATGATCTCTGGTTGAAGAAAGACCTTGTTGACTTGGCTGATTCCATTGGGTGATTTATCAAGCCAGCCAGCTTCTTTGACTCCAATTCTAGTTGCTTCCATTTCATAGTACTTGCTTTTTCCAATTTTGCCCAGCCCAATGTATCTGTTGTGGTCATGGTGTTCTCTGCCTGTATTCTCATCATCTCCAAAATCAGCACCCTCATAGAAATCAGTATCATCATTATTGATTTCATTTACGACATCTGTATTCATCCACTCTGGGAAGGTGTCACTGGGAATACCCCCTTTCTTCAGTTGAGCAGAGTAGTCATCTCTGGCATCATTACATTCATATCTAATGTTGAAGTTTTTCATAAGTAATATTTGTGTATCTGTAAATTTATGTTCATTAAATGTCTCATCCCAGGAGTAGTCTTCTGCCTTTAGGTCAGCCCCATTTCTCCATGGTTTGAACAGTGTTAACATTGTAGCACAGTAATATTCTCTATCTCCTCTGTCACATCTGGGCAATGAACCTCCAACAAAGTTGGGGACAGTCTTATTCTTCTTTTCATTATACTGGGCTTTATGTGTTTTATACAAAAGATGATCTCTGAGAAAAGAATAGCCGTACTGGTCATCTTCATCTTCTGATCCAGATTCACTATCAGTAGCTGTAACTTCCTCAAGCAATGGATCATTATTCCAGATAGGAGATTCATCAGTATCTGCAAAATTTGTATCTTCTTCAGAATCTAGGTCAGGTCCAGGTTCCATTGGCAATGGTAAAGGGTGTGTCAGATCAAGTTCATCTTCAGAGTCAATAGTATCACATCTTCTATTAGCCTTAGGAACTTTGATCCTAGATGAGATCTGGACCCATTCATATAATGTCTTATTCTCAAAAGCCTTGGGCCTATACATGTAATCATGGACCTTGGATGATCCCACATATTCACCAGAGTCACCTTTTTGGACAACCACCTTCTCAGAAACATCAACCTCTAAATCTTCTTCAGATCTCCAGGATTTCAGGACTTCTTTAACATAGTTCTTCCAATAAACTGGAATAAATTGGTGACTAGTATAGTGATCAGGATTTCCCAAAAGATATAAAGCTGCCATAGGGCCTCCTAATTCCATCTTGGCTGTAAGACAATTAACTGTTTGAGTCACCAGTTTCCTAGCCTTTTCCTTTCTTTTCAGTGAGCCCCCCAACATCTCAGTATTTCTTTGAAAGACACTTCTAACTGCATCAAATAGGGCATGTGTTTTGAGACCTGGTTTTGTTACATAATCAGTAACATAGGCAACTACTGCTTTGATAGCTGTTCCAGACATAAGACTTGTGGCATCACTGTTGCATCTAAACAAATAGGTAATAATAGGAGTGAAGGTATTAATCCATGCCTCTCCTTTCTTCATATTCAAAGCACCTGTCTTTGGATCTACCTGTCTTTGGATCTACCTCTGTTTGCTCATAAACTTGCCTTGGAAATCTGGCTTTGCATTTTCCATCTTTATTAATACATGTGCGTTTTTTAGATCCATCATTGGTTTTATTCTTTTTGCAGTTATGCACATTAGATCTCAAGACAAGATCATCGACAGTCTCCTCAAAGTTCTCCCACCAGTTTTCAAGTTTGATGCACCTAGAGCAATCATCATCACTGCATTCCTTTTGGGTGCACATGGGTGGAGGAGGATTAGGTAGTGTCTGAGTTGGATCCTTATAACCTTTGCATCCTTCATTGTCATCCACTTGCTCTCTAACATCCTGCATAGATCCAGTCATGAATTCTCCCATGTGAACACTTTCTAAGTATTCTACAATTTTCTTTTGAAAATCAGAAGTGGGATCCATAATTCTATCTCTCATTTCTTGAGGTGTCAGAATACCCTTCAACCAAAGGAGCATATGCAAATGGAGTGTCAGTCTTCCTTGCTGCTCAACAGTCCCATAATATCCTGCAGTATTTCCATACAATCCTGGATGATTTTCCCCAATACCAAGAACATGTTTGATAAACATTTCAACCATAAAATGGAAAAATCTATGTAGCTCCAGCTACTGGATTTCCAGAAATAAGTCTATACCTCTCATCATATTCTCTTAACACTGGGGAAAATGTCTCTTTGGTATCTGCAAAATACAGTGATATGGGGTGCATATTGTCTGCTGGTGAAAAGGTAATAAACCAAGATGGTGCTCCAAGGAATGATATAAGTGACCAGATTTCATTTCTCATATATTTCTTGTTTGTTATGGATCCTTTGACATGTCCTCCCACATGGTCTAAGTCTTTAATCAGCTGAAAGCATAGCTTCTCTTTATCAGTTTCTGGCTTGATTCTCTCACCAGTTTCCATTCTTTTAATCAGATTATTTAGAACATCAATATCCACATCCATAAGTCTCTTGGATATTTTGTCAAAGTTTGGTTTTTCAGCCAACAGATAACCAGCTGTGGTACTATCTTTGATTTGTTCATGATTCGACGCTTCTTGATCTTTTACCACCACCATCTGACCGTGGGAATTCATCCCTCCTGCACTAGGTTGTCCCTAAACTACCTAACACCTCATCCCTAATCGACATCACCTTTCATCAGACCACTCTTTCGGCCTGGGCCACCATCCTTTTATACCATATCCAAATTTTTAACTTATCAGAGCTGATCCTGACATCTGCAGGGTCATCTCATCTTGCCTGTACTGGGGGCTTCACTAATCCGTTCACATCCACCTCATCAACTACCAGGCCACATGAGGACACCACAACTCTAGTACTCTGCTTCACGCAGATCCTTAGGGAGCATCACCGCCAACATTCTCGACAATCTATTCGTACTCACTTAACCACTACACCCAAATACAAAAGGAGGAAGGGGTCTGGCCCCTGATCAGCTACTGTCCCTGCACAGAGCACACCTCTTGGGGAGAATGCCAGTTTATTGACCAATGGTGGGATTTGGTGGCCTCATTTTGAGGGGAGTCATTGCTTTGGGAGAGCGGTGTGGAACAGGGGGGAAAGTAATAGGGGGGATTCAGGAGAGGGGGAGCAGGTTTGAGGTATGGGTCATTCATTTAGTTTGGACATTTATCTTCGACACTGGGGGGGAGTAATGGGTTTCCAGGGCGCCCTGAAAATACCAGGGGGGGAGTGGAATGGGGTACCAATGTGAAGGGAGGGGACCATGCCCTGACAAGCAAAGGCAAACCTTTAAGGCGCTGGGAGGTTCAGACATGGTACAGTACAATACCGTTGGACTGCAGGTATCCTCAGTCTAGACCAGTAATATGACCTGGAGAGCAACTTAGTGTACAGCTCCACCCTGATGGCTCATTACAGATTACTTAGTGGTAATAGGTGTCTATGCCCACATGTAGCTGGGTCAAACCCACATGCGCTTAATATTATTATATGACAAAAAAAAAAAAAAAAAAAAAAAAAAGATTTGTTCATGATTAAATGCAATCAGAGGGAAGTGAGGATCTTTCTGAAATCGTTTATCATGGTACATAAGTAAATGTTTTTTGTGTTTACTGTCAGACATTCTGCCTTTGTGAAATCCATTTCCAATTCCTCCAAGTCCATATGGAAATAGCCAAGGCAGCATTTGAGGAAATAGCTGAGGGTTCTTATAAATGGATTCTGGGCCCTCTGCATGCCCAATGGCAAGTACTTTTCCTTTGTTTGTTAAATGCTGTAGAGCAATAGCTTTGATAGCTTTCAGGCTTTTGGTGGAGTATTCTTCACCAGTCAATCCATGAACTACAAATGAACATATTTCAGTTCCAGTTTCTTCATCTATATCATGGACTGCAGATGATTCAGGATCTTTGTTGGATTCAGATTTTCTGTAATCAACAATAACTGGTGGGCCACTTTCTGGATACTCTTCTAAATTATCATAGGAGATGTTTAAGTCCAAATAATCTGAATGGTTGAGTTTAAGCCATTCCAGTGCAGCAGTTACTTTCTTCCTTCTTACAAGTAGAGGAGTCCGTTCAAAATCTGAATTAATGGGTCTACATGGACTAGTATAAATAAAGGCAAGAACATCATCTAGTTCATCAATTGGAGGAGGTAATGTGTCATAGATCTTTGGCATAGGATTAGCAAATGAAATAGCATTGGCTCTCATTTTGTGCATTCCTGAAGAGACCTTCACAATACATCTGTTATGTCTGACTCTAGCTACTAAAAGCTGCTCGGCAAAAGTCAGACCTTGTAATGCTTTAGGCACCTTTCCTAACCACTTTCCATTGGCCAAGGCCATCAGAGGAACTTTTCCTTTAGAGACAGACTTGTAACATAGCTTGCAAATATTATCAAGGTCTTCATCTATTACAGGACCCTCAAGGTCAAGAAATGGATCATTTGGGCTGCTGCGCTTCCTTTGAGTAACACCTACTCTCATCAAACAGCTTAAGTCCAATTCCAAATCTACCAGTTTCTGCAACTCTGAACATAAAGTGAGTTTTCCACAAACAGCACATCCTGCTTCTGTAAAATTATTTGGAGATGTGTCTTTGCAAAAGTTTGAGATTATTGAATGCTGCAATTTCTTGGATGGTGGAGCAGGTGGAAATACTGATTGTTGTGATATTTTGTATTTTTTCTGGCTATTTATATGTGATTTTCTGTATTTCTCAGGGTCTTTGAATTGGTGTTTTTTAACAGCCTCTAAATTGTTTTTCTTATATTCCTCAGAGTCTATTGATTGATGTTTTTTAACAACTTCTAAATTCTTTCTTTTATATTCCTCAGAGTCTGTTGATTGATGTTTCTTAACAGCTTTTAAATTTTTTCTCTTATATTCCTCAGAGTCTATTGATTGATGTTTCTTAACAGCTTCTAAATTTTTTCTCTTATATTCCTCAGAGTCTATTGATTGATGTTTCTTAACAGCTTCTAAATTCTTTCTCTTATATTCCTCAGAGTCTTTTGACTGTTGTTTTTTAACAGCTTCTAAATTCTTTTTCTTATATTCCCTCAAGTTTTTTGATTGATGTTTTTTGACAGCTTCTAAATTTTTTGTCTTATATTCCTCAGGCTTTTTGGCTTGGTTTTTTTTCACTGATTCTAGGTGAGCTGTCTTGTAATCACCAGGTGATTTTTCCTGATATTTTCTTGTTGCCTTTAACTTTGCCTCCTTATTTTTGTTTGCTTGATATTCTTTGTCAATTGATTCAAACATGCTTAAAAACTCATAACATGTGTCACAGGAATGAGAGCTGATTGCATCCTGGATCTCCTGGATCTTGGACTTTGAGTGCACTTTCAAGCCATGGACCACAGCAATGGTTTTCAGAGTTGGTACATTGACCTTTGTAATCAAATACTCCAAAGGAAGTTCAAATGCAAATTGGAACTCTTGGGTATTTAGCTGTTCAAGTGCTTCTGATTTTTCAATATAACCTATGAATTTAAATGATGTTCCTACCAAGGGCTTACTGACAGAGTATTGTGCAAGCTCAGTATATGTAAACGTATGAGATGGGCCACCACCTAGAATTGTAGACCCTGTATTCATAGTTGGATGATTTCCCTCAGCAGATGTAGACTTGTTTGAAATAGCTTGATTCAACTGGATGAGTATTGTTAAAGTTATAATAGCACTAGTCAGCAATAACTGGATGAACCTTGTTCTTGTTTTAGTCCAATATATTCTTAGATATAATGTAATAGCAGCTATGGCTACCAAATGATAAACAACCATAAGATATACCCAATAACTAAAAATAATATTGAGACTTGAAATACGTTGACAGACTCTGAGCATATGGGCAGTAAAATCATGTCTTAAAAATAATTATCTTTTCAGAATCAAACTTAACTGTGAAATAGAGTTGCTATATGGAACAAAAGCCCATAGTCTGAGCATTGTAATAAAGATTTTGCAGTACAATTCAAGAAGTGGAGAATGTTTGCCAAAGTCAAGAATGGGCTGGATACATGCTTCAAAAAATGTTAGACAGCTATCACAAAAGTTAGTGTTTAAAATATACTTAGTTGTTTCAGTTGTGTCAGAAAATGAGCCATATTTGGCACCCAAAGAAATAAAGTTAGTACCCAAATCTGCAAGGTTTTCTACTATACCAAACCATAGATGAGTGAACTGAGGAGTAGTTTTATCAGATGTACTACCAATATAAGTTACCTGGGTATCTGAGCAGATAGAGTTTACTTTTTGAACCATAGCTTTTTCCTGCTTAGGAATACTACACAATGCTTTAGATCTACTCCAATGAGGAGTGTTATAATGGGTTTTGTATTTGCTCACTTGAGCAATCTTGGTTGCAATTTCCAATGACAATGATTTAGCAATGTGCAATGACAATGATTTAACAAAGCAGGTCAATGCTGCAATGTCTAATGACAATGACAATGGTTCGACAAAGCAAGCCAATGCTGCAGTGTCCAATAACGATGACGATGATTTGACAAAGCAAGTCAATGCTGCAGTGTCTAATAATGATGACGATGACGATGAATTAACAGAGCAAGTTAATATTGCCATGTTTGTTAAAGTTTTTGAGTCAAAAGACCCATCTAGTGAAATGAAAGCTAGCTAAATATCAATTGAATATTTTTATTAGCTAAATTAGACTTACCAATATTTAGAGGTAGAAATGGAACCATGATAACTGGAGAAAATATCCAAGGCCTATCTCCAGATCTGGTGAAATTGCCTATGCAATTTTAAATTAATTTAGAAATAATAATAAACTGCATTGTTATTTACCAAGGAAGTTATAGCATTCCAAGGTATTATATTCCCTCATAAGAGGGATTAAGGTACCACTTTGTGGTACAGAAGTACCTGAATGTCCATCTATAATAGTTAAATTGTATGGATAAGTCACCGAGAAAAACAATTAAAAAATAATTATATGATTTAGCACTTACCCAAGCCTGGCTTCAGAGCCAATGAGGGAACTACCTCCAAAAGTGGAAAGAAGTGTCCAAAAGGATGGACAAGATGTAATAGAAGCCAGGTCACAAGAAAGTAAAACATTTGAAGTAGTGGTTGAGCCAAAATTGATGTTGCAAAATTTGATGATGGTGGTAAGAGGTCAAGAGGGGTTGAAATTAGAGTTTGGAATTTCTGAGTCTTTTCTTCAAACTCAGTCCGGAGATTTCCAGATCATGTGATCAATGGGTTCACCTGACATAAGTTCTGCTCATTCTTAGGTTATCTGTTCAAGAACCACCTACTCAAGTCATGTGACCAAACTACCTGCTTTGCAACACATAGTACCACATCACATGACCCCCAAAGCACATTATTTTTAAATTACTGCTGTACCTGCTGATGTAATAGTGTGAATTGTTCCAAGATGAGTTCTTTATCAACCCAGTTTTTGGGCAAAAAGTTGATTCATTCATTCATTCATATTTCAATACCGCAGGAAAATATTTCCATAATGGGATTTTTCTTCTCTTATGGCTTTTTATAGCATGTCTCCACAAATACAAAGTATTGTGACATAATTTGCATGTATTTGGGATGCTTACATAATGCCTTTGATGATGCCATCAAAATTATGCATATCTAATATTCCAAAGCATTGCATTTCAAAATTTATTTTGTGATTTTCTCCATAACCAGTAAAGCTATTACCTTTGTTTTTATATGTTTGGAATGTACAAACATGGCTCTACAATTTCCTTGTTGAGCATAATTTTCCCATGGTCCATTTTGAGTGAAATGTCAGAAATGTCCAGATCCAGCTAGTTTTGAAGGTCTGTGTGTTATGCCAGGGGTGAACAAACATCTTATAACAACAATGACCCTTACCAAACATGACCCTTGTGGGAAATCATCCTAAACATTGGAAAAATCAACAACTACTACTATATTTACCTGAAATACAAAGAGGATTGATTTCTCTATTTATTGACACATGTCACATGATCTATTACACCACATAAGTATACCAAATACATGACAACAATCTGAATGCTTATTTAGTGTACATGATCCTGGTAAAAGTTAGTTCTGATGGTTTTTGTGTTTTCTCCATAGCCAGGCAAGCTATGGCATTGGGCTTTGTGCACAGGCATTACTTGTTTACTTGGTAACATTTTCCCATGGTCACATGACCTCTATAAACTATCATCTACATTGTTTCTAGTCATTTTGAATGTGGAATGGACTTATTTCTCCTAAGAAAAGAAATAAAGAACGAGTACCTGCCACACAGTGTGTTGGCCCACTCCACCCAAGTACCTTAAAGGGGGGTTTTCCCATAGATCATGTGACATGTGACAATAAGTAGAGAAATCAATCCTCTTTGTATTTCAGGTATATATAGTAGTAGTTGTTGATCATTCCTATGTTTAGCATAATTTCCCACAAGGGCCATGTTTGGTCATTGTTGATATAAGATGTTTGTTTGCCCCTGGCATAATACACAGACCTTCAAAACTAGCTGGATCTGGACATTTCTGACATTTCACTCAAAATGGACCATGGGAAAATTATGCTCAACAAGGAAATTGTAGAGCCATGTTTGTACATTCCAAACATATAAAAACAAAGGTAATAGCTTTACTGGTTATGGAGAAAATCACAAAATAAATTTTGAAATGCAATGCTTTGGAATATTAGATATGCATAATTTTGATGGCATCATCAAAGGCATTATGTAAGCATCCCAAATACATGCAAATTATGTCACAATACTTTGTATTTGTGGAGACATGCTGTAAAAAGCCATAAGAGAAGAAAAATCCCATTATGGAAATATTTTCCCATGGTGTTAAAATATGAATGAATGAACGAATGAATGAACGAATGAATGAATCACCTTTCTGCCCGAAAACTGGGTTGATAAAGAACTTGTAACTAGCTTTTGGTACTAATTCTCCTGTAATATTGATGTTAACAAGGCCCTCATCTAAATCATTTGAATTTGGAACTATAGAGTCAATCAGATTGCCATTGGTAATGGTTCCATCCCTGCCTTCATCTATGTCTTCACCAGGTCTGGGCAAGTCATGTCATTCAGGAACCTAGGCATATTCATATCATGGTGATCTACATTACAAGTCCTTATGTTTACATAAGTAACTCATTCATCACCCTGGGTTTGCGGGGAAAATTCAGTGTACCCAACAAGATCCAGTGTTGTTTTTCCCATGGTTAGTAAGTTTGAAGTGTTCCGAGATTTCATTAGAACATGATCAGTAAACATTTTGAAGTACATCAGTAAGACTTTGTAGTCATGGAAATATTTTTCTAACTGTGGGAATCAAAATTAGCCGACACACAGATTTCAAGCAAAAATGGCAACTGCTAACATGGGCTGCATTTAATAATATAAATTCGAGTTAATTGGTCATTTTCTTAAGATATCTCAAGAAACAATTATTAACTGTCCACTGCATAATCATGCTTACATTTGTCAACTATGCTGTTAGCTCTAACAGCGTAGTTGACAAACATAAGCACGATTACAAGAGGCTTGTTCCGCTTTGGGCCAAACTTTTCCCACAATACAAAACATTGCATATCTCAACAATGACAAGATCTATCAGTGTTGGCCAGTCACGACTTTACTGTGACAGTCATCAAAATGACTTGATGACTTTTTGATGACAAGTCATGACTGTCTGAAATGGAGTGACTGGCACATGATTTCAGAGTCAGAAGGGTCCATCCATATTAGGATGCCTGATCTTATCTCCACTCTTATTTCTACTTTTTGTACAACGTAACTCTCGAGGTTTTTGCAAAATGATACAGAACTTTATGCAGTGTAACTCTCAAGGAATCTGCAAGTATTATACATATGCCCATTTATTGTTACTAAAACCTCTTAAAAGGCCAGACAAGGAAGGAACTAAAATGGTAAGTCTTGACTTCAATCCTTCAATCTTAATCGTCTTCCATGGCTACTAGAGTCCGATCAGGTGCTTGTGGGTGGTGGCAAGGCTATTTTCACAATCACCTGAAGTTCTTGAGCAAAGATGCCATTGCATTTGTGGGCGTTGGCGTCTCTTCAAAAGCAAAAGTTTATTGTATCTGGTGTTTTGAGAATGATGTTGTGGAAGCTCAGGTTCAAGAAAGCAAAGAGGTCTGGCAAGGAAACAGAGCCATCAAGCAAGATAAAAAAGATGTAGAAAAATCAGGTGCGTACCTCTATTCTGTATAAATGGTTATCACTAATGTTGTGGTACAGTGTGGGTGGTGCGTGATGAAAACATGAATTCTCCCTACAGTTGGTTGAGATCAGCAACCAATACCCTAGTCAACCACCTCGTGAACTGCCAACATCAACCAGACAATGTACACAAACACGCACAGACTGAGAAGGACAAGCAAGCATTGAACACGAGTTCCCCCACAGGCCATTGCCATGCACGCCACACTGACCTCCCACCAATCACCAGACTCCCATTAACTCACTCTGAATCTGCACTAACAGGCTATGCAGAGAATCATCAATTCCTAACTCCAAGCAATTTCATGTCGCGTGCACCATCACCAGCCAGTAAGTCTCACACCTTCTGATTCCATTTCAGTGGCTCATCTATGTCACCTTCCTTGTGCTAATTTGAGCTGCCCCCCTTCTTGAGTGGAAAGTGTTGCTTCTAGTTTGAGAATTGGAAGCATTGGGCCTGAAGTGTGGTCTAGAGCAAAACAGAACCATTTTGACTGCAAAATTGCACAAGTAACAACATCTGGTGGATTACCACTTTCCTGGATTGAAAACTTCGAAGTTCAATTGTTTTTTGAGGAGTTTGTCCCAGCAGCAAATTTGCCATCACGGAAGACACTAGAACGTTGATAGGGCCCGAAATTGTTTGCACTTATAAAGTCGACAAGTAAGGCTATTAGTATCATTTCTAATAACCAAGTAAACGGTAATAAAGGATTAGAGTCGAGCTCCAAGACGGCTAATCAGAGTGAACTAGTCTAATGGACAATACACTATCAGTACAGAGGACTATGAGTACGGTCTATTATTAGTCCTATTCACCATGCCTGGTTACAACCTCGGTGTCTTAGTTCATAAGTAACCATTGTAGTATGATATCATTAGTCCGGGGATCATCATTAATAGGAGAAGTAATTGTAAATTCGGGACTTGCACAACCCGATCTTAGTCAGGGGCACTTGGTGTTAACTACCGGAAGTGACGGGACACCATGAATAGCAACCGGGACAATCAGGAGAAGTAAATGACAGTGCCGCGCTGTTTTAAATAACAAAGCGCGCGGTCGGGACTTGATAAGAGTTTAGCCAGCTCTTTCAATATTTGATAAGTAACCAGTAAACGGCATAATTGGCACACATGGCATGCGCGCCAAGTTGTAGAGGACATGTCAGCATTGAATACAGATCCTTGGCGCGGGGGAGTGCGGTTCCGTATAAAATTTACAATTCCGTATGATATTTAGTTTGTACACTATAAATAGACTGTAGATGAGTAGTGCAAAGGTAAGGAATCTTGCCCCCACTTCGCACTACTATAGAGTATACAAATCACATTTGTTAAAACACTATTGCATGCCCAAATTAAGGATCAGATTGCTTCAAAGTTGTCTTGATTGGAATTGATTGAAGAGATCAGAATTAAAGAAACTTAGTTCACTTGGAACTTAGTACTACATTGTCCGTTGGAATTACTAGGCACTTGGCCTTAGTGCACTTGGCACTGTTTTGTTTGATAAGTCACTTGGACTTATAGATCCGCTTGGGATCGTTAATAATTGAATGTACACTTGGTACTCAGTCTATTGGATTGAGAGATATTATAAATATACCTAGCAAGCTTTAAACCTGTGTTGAAGCTTTGTCTGAATCAAACCCGTTGAGAGATCATTGGAAAGGGCTTTGGCTAGTACTATTCAAAGCTTAGTGCTTCTAAGCACTTGAACCCGAACTCAAAACAGGCGATTCCTACTGTTCGTGTGTTGATTGTTAGGTTTGGTGTGTGTGTGTGTAAGAGATTACATTTCATAGCATCAGCACACTTATAGCCCAGGAGCCCCCTTTCAACGTTGTCTGATTCCTGAGGCAGTGAGGGAGTTACATGCAGCGGTGATGGCCTTGGTAAAAGGAAAAAATGCAACACTCCAAGGTGATGGGTGGATAGGTGAAAACCACTTACATCTCAATGCATTTATGATATTTGTGGACAGAAAGGTATTTATTTTTTTGGCAGAATTTTCATTATTCTAATTCGCTTTTTGTAGCTTCAGATGGTTCACATTCACAATGCAACAACAGAACAAAAGAATATGGAGAACCTATTCCATGTTCTTGAGGAAGTCTTTGCAACACTTTGGGATGAATGGGGGGTTATTGTGGTGGCTTTGGTAACTGACACCTCTGGCAAATCAAGGAAAGCCAGACAACTGTTTGGCATGAAATATCCATGGATCATTGTGCTTGATTGTTATGCCCACCAAGCAAGTGTTATTATTTTATTTTTAAACTAAAATTTAGAACACCTCTTTAGGTGAATCTTATCGTTGGTGACTACATCAAATGCAATGCACCTCTCCTTGCCTACATGGATGAAGCAACTGATCTTATTACTTGGCTTCGCAGCAGGACAATAGTCCTGGGTTTGATACGAGCAGCTCAGATCAATACTGTGGGCCTGTCTCACACAAAAGCTGTCATCCGTGCAGTCCTCACACATTGGACATCGCATTATCTGGCTTTCCATTGACTTTGTCAATTGGAAAGCATGCTTCTTTCCATAATTTATGCTGATGAACTATGTCCTGAGAAAGACAAATTGATTGTCACAGGAAATGCAAAAGCAAAACAGAAATCTTGTCAGATGGTCACTATTGTCAAAACTCCGCTTTTTTGGCACTCTCTTGCTAGGCACATCTCTTGGTTTATATATGCCAAAAACATTAGCTAACTTAAAATATAGAATTGTACATCATCTCCGACCCCTTGCTATTGCTGCAAACATCATGCAAGCAGCATATTGCCAGCTTGATCAAGTACTATTAACATTTGGTTATCTCATGATGCAGTATCATCAAATGACTGAACCAGAGGATATCATTGGATGTATTGCAATTATGAAAAGTATCAAACAGTGCTGGGCTAAAGCTGATCAAGAAGTGTTCATTGCTGCAGTGATTCTTAATCCATTATATTGATCCACTCCCTTCGCATAATTGGGGTTTTACGAGTCCTTATGTTTACATAAGTAACTTGTTCATCATCCTGGGTTTGCGGGGAAAATTCAGTGTACCCAACAAGATCCAGTGTTGTTTTTCCCACGGTTAGTAAGTTTGAAGTGTTCCGAGATTTCATTAGAACATGATCAGTAAACATTTTGAAGTACATCAGTAACACTTTGTAGTCGTGGAAATATTTTTCTAACTGTGGGAATCGAAATTAGCCGACGCGCGGATTTCGAGCAAAAAAGGCAACTGCTAACATGGGCTGCATTTAATAATATAAATTCGAGTTAATTGGTCTTTTTCTTGGGATATCTCAAGAATTAATTAATAACTGCCCACTGCATAATCATGCTTACGTTTGTCAACTACGCTGTTAGCTCTAACAGTGTAGTTGACAAACGTAAGCACGATTACAAGACACTTGTTCCGCTTTGGGTCAAACTTTTCCCACAATACACAATATTGCATATCTCCACAATGACAAGGCCTATGGATGCAATTTAAATTGCTACTACTAGATATGGTGAAGGGCTACCCAATTGGTATATTTCTATGTATTTGTATTTGTTTGTACATCTTCAAACATCATGATCAAAAGCAGCTCTCTCACTACAAGCATGTTACAAATCAATATCAAGTTTGTATATGACTTTGCCACACAGCTAGCCAAACAAACAATAACATCAAAGTTCCCACAATATAAATCATTGCATATCTCAACAACAACAAGGCTTATGGATGTAATTTAAATTGCTAGTGTTAGATATGGTGAAGTAGTACCTCATGTATGTGTTTGTATGTGTTTGTATTTGTTTTTATTTTTCTAAACCTCATTGACAACAAATTTATTGCTACATATTGTAAATGAATACTGTATGCATATCATTTCACCACACATCTGGCCAAACAAACAATAACACTAAAGAAATTTCCCACAATATAGATGACACTTATCTCAGCAAATACAAAGCTGATGGACATGCTACTACTACATATTGTAAAGGAATACATTATATGTATGTTTATATGTATTTGTAGTTGTTTGTACCCTTCCAAATCTCATTATCAACAACAACCTTTTACTACATATTACAAATGAATATGATCTGTATATTACTTTGCCAACATCTGGCCAAACAATCAATATTAATGAAATTCCCACAATATAGATGATGCATATCTCAGCAAATACAAGGCTAACAGAGACAATTGAAATTGCTACTACTCCTAGACCTATGGAGGGGGTACACCAGGAAATGTATATTTATATTTGTTTGTACCTTTCCTAATTTGATTATAATCTCTTGTTATATCTATTTTAACATCACATTTATATATACTTGGCTATAAGCATAGCCAAACAAGGCAATGTGGACACTTCTGGAATCTATAATGCTCAATATCTTGACAATAGCTAGCTATATGAGTATGGTTAAATATAGTATGTGATAACACAAGAAAAAACACTTAACAGGCATATGTACATTTGTTTGAACTTTGTCTTTGATGATGATATTTCTATTTTTAGCATATCTAATAAGTTCTTGATTAACCCAGGATACAAGGCTAGAAATAAATTGTTCAATATTGAATAGTTGATATACATTCCAATACTGTGGGAACTTGGTTCTATTATAGGCATTTGCATTGATATTATTTCCTTATATTACACAATTGGGTAGTCCAATCTATAGATAGATACATTGGAAAAATACTGTGAGTGTACCAGAAGTCTATATCAGCCTACTAGAGTTGTGCAAATAGTACAGGAGTAAAGTATCAGTAAGAAGTAAACTAATATTTGTAAAAGGAATAAGAACATATCACAAGGTAGATAGAATTATACCAAGGTAGTCTCAAGGTATACAGCAGCATATAGGTGCATATACAATAGAACAAGGTATATCTGAGCAACTAGATGTAGGGCACATATGCACTCACCTTACACACATCTGGTTAGGGCACAGGGGTGATTGACACTACTTGGTCTAGACAGCACATCCAGGGGTGCACACCCAGCCACCAGGTGGTAGTTCTACCATATGGAATACGCCACTGCATCACCCATGTCCACCATGCTAGCTGCTCACTAGCAGATGTGGGCAGGCAGTCACTGGTAATGTGGCAGGTGCCTCTGTAGTTCTTGTTGCAGCTCTTATTGTTGTGATTTTGCAGTTGTTATTTTCACTGAGATGGGTGGGTATGAGAGAGGGTGGTGGTGGTATCCATGGCAGTGAGACCTGGCATTGTATTTGGCAGTATTGTGCACAATTGTATAGCAGGGAGGTGATGGGAGGGGCAGCTGGGTATGTAGTGGTGGTGGTTGACAACAAGGCTAATGGGTGATGTGGCACCCATCAACAATACTCAGCCATTGCCACAACAAAAGGGTGGGCAGCAGGGGGACTTTATAGTAACAAGCAACTTGGAGTGACAAGCTCATATTGCCAAATGCTTAATCTCCATGCTTTATGCACATGTTATGTAACCTTGAGGCCTTGTATTTGACTCTCTAAAATATTGCATTTTGTGCATTAAATAAGCAATGGTAAGTATAATTAAGTAAGCAATCTAGACAGTCTGCATGGACTTCATGGGGAGTTGTTCCAAGCTGGGTCTGAGCATCCAAGTAACAGCATGGATTTATAGACTTAGCTTTGACTTGGCTCAGATGCAGACTGTCAATTAAGCAGGGCTCCCTGCCAAACAGGGTCTGAGTCAGTCTGCAGACACCTGCATTTGTCTGTGTGGTCTGTGTGGCTCATGTGGCTCAGTGTAAATTCCCCAGAGAAGCTACTGAGTTGGTTGTATATTTGGAATATACAAATATGGATCTACATTTTCAAGTTTGTTAATTTTTTCACACAGTCCATCTCTGAGAGTCTGAGTCCCCACTTTACCAGCTGACTTGTTTTTAAGGAAAATGCCTAGATGTATATTGTTACCTTTTATTGATGGATATTTGTATAGGATCTATAAACACCAAATTCTATTGGCATACACCATGGGTATGGGTGAAGTTGTAAGGGGATCACTTGTTTGTCTACATCTAGCCATCAGAATCACTATTGCACAGCTTGTATAGCCTCACTGTTATATCTATTATTCTGACACACACTGCTTTAGCCCCTTGACAGATAGTAGTTTACTCTGGACTGACATATCACAGATGGATTGTTGCATCAGTAGAGTTACTAAATTCTGTTGTTATTTGAGGCATAGGCATAATGTACTGCATATAAGGTGCCCCTTCCTCTCTATGGAAGGGCACCTTTGCAATAGACTTGGGCTGGGTTCTCTACTCATAGTCAAGCCTCTAGTGCTCTATGCTCATCCCTTCCCTGTGTGGTTGTTCATACTGTGTATACTGCTCCCTGTCTGAGTCTCTTGGCAACATGACCCCTTACAGAAGTGCAACAAGTATTTGGCAAGCTCAAATGTGTGGTCATATCACACCTTCATGTTGTGTATCCATCAGGCCTTCCATGATGTCAAGCTACTCCCTGTAGCCTACAATCTAGTTCTAGGACAATGCCTGACAAGTGTTCCAGAACCAAACTTATTAACAACAAAAAGTAATATAAAGCTGAATAGATTCTGGATAGCTAGTTCTATTGCAACAACCTGGTTCTAGAAATATAAAGAAAAGTTAATCAAAAAAAAACATAAGGACTCGTATCTGCCAGTAATGGCCCTCTACCTCAAGTCTCAATAATGCTGGTATCCATATTCTTCTAGAATGACTTTGGACACAAGTTTTCAGAACCAATCCACCTGTTGAATTCTATTCTCAGTTGAAGGATTACCTCAATCAGTCAGGGATGTTTGAAAATCTCGAACATCAGTGTGCATGACAGGCCACAATGGCTGAGAATCAGGTGCACTCTGCCTCTTCATGTGAACATCACATGCTGATGGAGATATTATTAACATAGAATAAAAGCCCTGATCCCATTGACATCCTCAACAATTTCTGCTTCTCTGGCCAGCCTGTGCCTTCATTTATCCATCTGGCTAATCATATCCTTTCTATCTCTGCAAATTCTGCATCATGTGAACACCTGTTCAGTGTTTTTGGCAATACACTCACCAAATTACACAATTGCCTTGGTACGGAGACACTCACACAACTCACCAAACTCAAGATGCACATCCATGACAAACATCTCTGGGAGAACACTAAAAATAGAATTAAGCATGACTTTTCTGCCCAGCACAATATCCCATTGACACTGATTACAGTTGACAATGTCACAAGTACTCCAGTAGCAGGTGGATGATTGATTTAATATACAATCACATTACCACTTACATTTTTCATAGGACTGCTGCCACCATGGATAGATGAGGAGCCTGACAGCAACATTACTGTGGATGATCCCACCAGTACTCCCAGTGGCTTTCGAAGCATTGCAATCCACCATGCTGAATCTGTTGAGCATGATGATGATGATAATGAGCCACCATGACAACCAGGGACAATTGGAAGACCAATTTGCATTGACCAACTCTTCAATTTCAATTCACTGCATTGGGTCAATTTATATTCAAAAACTGCAATGACAAGTTTTGATGAGGAGTTGGAGCTGCTTGACCTTGATGCTGATGGTGAGGATGATGCTGATATTGAGGTTGATAATACAATGGAACAGATTCTTATGAATTAGAAAGACATTGTTGTACTCAGACTACACAAAGATCTTAGTGAATTGCATGTGATAAACACAAGTTAAGTCAATTATGTAATTAGCAGGTTTAGGGTCACAGTCAAGTCCGGCATGATCAGTCACTGACAGTTGGCACACTGTAAGGTGACTTTGATGACATGTCAATGACTTGGCCAACACTGAGACCTATGGATGCAATTTAAATTGCTACTACTAGCTGTACTTTACACTCCCCCACATGTCCTTGTGGACTCCGCGCGGACTGCAAAAGTCCGTGCGGACTCCGCACGGACTCCGTACGGACTCCGCAAGGACAGCACAAAGTCCACACAGACTCTGCACGGACTCCGCGCGGACTCCGTGTGGACTCCACAGAGTCCGCGCGGACTCACTTACTTTCTTTTATTATGAAGCACTTACTTACTCTTTTACTTACTAACAATCTATATAATTAATAGAATAAAACATATATTATTACTAAGTATAATACATATATGATAAAATAATTTAATATAGGCGGGGGCGGGGGCCCCCGCCCCCCCGTCGTCCTCGTCGGCCCCCGCGACGTCGTCAGCGGCCTGGGTTTCAGCGGCGGCGGCACTGGCCGCTTGTCTGGTCGTTGTCCCCGTTGTCCTTAGTCGTCGTTGTCGTCGTCGTCCTCGTTGTCCTTAGTCGTCGTCATCCTCGTGGTGGTGGTGGTCATCTTTGTTGTAGTTGTCGTCGTCGTCGTCGCGCCGTTGTTAGTGCCGCCGCTGCCGCTGCTGTTGCCGTCGTTGCCGCAGGCCTCGTCGGCACTGTTGCTGCTGTTGCTGTTGGCGGCCGTATCCTTCGTTTCGAGTTCCTGAAGTGGGGAGGGGGGGACGCGCTGCGTGGTGAGCGTGTGGGTGAGCGGCGGTGTACGACTCACCTGGTTCTGCCCCTCGGGGCGCCCTTTCCTCGTCGTCCCCTCGTTCCGCGTCCGTTTCTATCCTTCTCCCCACACCGTCTTGTGCGTCGTCATGTTGATGTCGGTTGGCGTTCGATGCGTTGGCATTGGCGGCGTGGGTGCGTTGGCGTTGGTGTCGGCGTTGGCGGTTTTGGCGGGCGTCGTTGATGTGGTTGAAAAGAACCAACGAAGACGTGGCAACGGTAATGTGACCATTGCACGTGCCTCGTAATCATGTGACCTAAGTCCGTTGACTTGAGGCCAGTGATTCTGTAGCTAGAAATGCCCGCCTTGCCCAACGGTTATGAACGCCAAACATATGACGTAATGTTCGTGCCTTTACGCGTTCGAACCTAGTCGGATGCAAGTTTTTCACCGCCGTTATGTTATGTTATTAATAACAAATAGTATATATAATTTGTGTAAATAAAATTTATATTACTAATCCGATTAGTAATCGACTGGCCGCGCGGACTCTGCGAGCTGTCCGTCCGTGCTAGTCCGCGTGTCCGCGTAAAATTACGCGGATTGATGCGGACTCGGTGCGGACACGGATTCTTGTCTGGCTGACGGTCCTGCCAAATGAGTCCGTGCGGACTCCGTGCGGAGTCCGTGTGTCCGCGCGGAGTCCGCACGGAGTCCGCACGGGTTATGTGGCTTAGTGTAAAGACCTCACTACTAGATATGGTGAGGGGCTACCCAATGTAGATATTTTTATGTATTTGTATTTGTTTGTACATCTTCAAACATCATGATCAAAAGCAGCTCTCTCACTACAAGCATGTTACAAATGAATATCAAGTTTGTATATGAGTTTGCCACACAGCTTGCCAAACAAACAATACTATCAAAGTTCCCACAATATAAATCATTGCATATCTCAATAACAACAAGGCCTATGGATGTAATTTATATTGCTAGTGTTAGATATGGTGAAGTAGTACCTCATGCATATGTTTGTATGTGTTTGGATTTGTTTTCATTTTTCTAAACCTCATCAACAACAAATTTCTTGCTATATATTGTAAATGAATACTGTCTGTATATCATTCCACCACACATCTGGCCAAACAAACAATAATACTAAAGAAATTTCCTACAATATAGATGATACTTATCTCAGCAAATACAAAGCTGATGGACATGCTACTACTACATATTGTAAAGGAATATATTATATGTATATCTATATGTATTTGTATTTGTTTGTACCCTTCCATATCACATTATCAACAACAATTTTCTTACTATATATTACAAATGAATATGATCTGTATATTACTTTGCCAACATCTGGCCAAACAAACAATATTAATGAAATTCCCACAATATAGATGATGCATATCTCAGCAAATACAAGGCCAACAGAGACAATTGAAATTGCTACTACTCCTAGACCTATGGAGGGGGTACACCAGGAAATGTATATTTATATTTGTTTGTACCTTTCCAAATTTGATTATAACCTCTTGTTATATCTATTTTAACATCACATTTATATATTACTTGGCTATAAGCTCTGCCATGCTAGCTGCTCACTAGCAGTTGTGGGCAGGCAGTCATTGGTAATGTGGCAGGTGCCTTTGCAGTTCTTGTTGCAGCTCTTATTGTTGTGATTTTGCAGTTGTTATTTTCACTGAGAGGGGTGGGTATGAGAGAGGGTGATGGTATCCATGGCAGTGGGACCTGGCATTGTATTTGGCAGTATTGTGCACAATTATATGGCAGGGAGGTGATGGGAGGGGCAGCTGGGGATGTAGTGGTGGAGGTTGACAACAAGGCTGACAGGTGATATGGCATCCATCAACAATATTCAGCCATTCCCAGTAATGGCCAAGAGTGGACAGCAGGGGCCATTATAAAAACAAGCACCTTGGACTGACAAGCTCATATTACCAAATGGTTAATCTGTGTGCTTTATGCACATGACATGTAACTTTGAGGCCTTGTATTTAACTCTCCAAAATATTGCATTTTTGTGTATTAAATAAGCAATGGTGACTATAATTAAGTAAGCAATCTGGACAGTCTGCATGGACTTCATGAGGAGTTGTTCCAAGCTGGGTCTGAGCATCCAAGTAACAGCATGGATTTATGGCTTAGCTTTGACTTGGCTCACATGCAGACTGTCAATTAAGCAGGGCTCCCTGCCAAACAGGGCCTGAGTCAGTCTGCAGACACCTGCATTTGTCTGTGTGGTCTGTGTGGCTCATGTGGTTCAGTGTAAATTCCCCAGAGAAGCTACTGAGTTGGTTGTATATTTGGAACATACAAATATGGACCTACATTTTCAAGTTTGTCAATTTTTTTCACACAGTTCATCTCTGAGAGTCTGAGTCCCCACTTTCCCAGCTGACCTGTTTTTAAGGAAAATGCCTAGACATATATTGTTACCTTTTATTGGTGGATATTTGTATAGGATCTATAAACACCAACTTCTATTGGCATACACCATGGATATGGCTGAAGTTGTAAGGGGATCACTTGTTTGTCCACATCTAGCCATCAGAATCACTGTTGCACAGCTTGCATATCCTCACTGTTATATCTATTATTCTGACACACACTGCTTTGACCCCTTGACAGACAGTAGTTTACTCTGGACTGACATATCACAGATAGATTGTTGCATCAGTAGAGTTACTGATAACAGATTCTGTTGTTATTTGCTCT
Organism: Collybia mongolica; assembly: GCA_013420905.1. Taxonomy (NCBI): domain Eukaryota; kingdom Fungi; phylum Basidiomycota; class Agaricomycetes; order Agaricales; family Clitocybaceae; genus Collybia; species Collybia mongolica. Next base: position 1,922,500 of record JAAXNY010000011.1, read on the forward strand.
ACTTTACAGTCCCCCACATGTCCTTGTGGACTCCACAGTGGACTCCATTACTTTCTTCAATTATAAATTACTTACTTACATATAACAGTGATAGGGCCCAAAATTGTTTGCACTTATAAAGTCAACAAGTAAGGCTATTAGTATCATTTCTAATAACCAAGTAAATGGTAATAAAGGATTAGAGTTGAGCTCCAAGACGGCTAATCAGAGTGAACTAGTCTAATGGACAATACACTATCAGTACAGAGGACTATGAGTATGGTCTATTATTAGTCCTATTCACTTGGGTGGAGTGGGCCAACACACTGTGTGGCAGGTACTTGTTCTTTATTTCTTTTCTTAGGAGAAATAAGTCCATTCCACATTCAGGAAGTTGTAAATGACTAGAAACAACATAGGTGATAGTTTATGGAGGTCATGTGACCATGGGAAAATGTTACAAAGCAAACAAGCAATGCCTGTGCACAAAAACCATCAGAACTTACTTTTCCCAGGATCATGGACACTAAATGAGCATTCAGATTGTTGTCATGTATTTGGTATACTTATGTGGTGTAATAGATCATGTGACATATGTCAATATATAGAGAATTCAATCCTCTTTGTATTTCAGGTAAATATAGTAGTAGTTGTTGATTATTCCAATGTTTAGTGTAATTTCCCACAAGGGTCATGTTTGGTAAGGGTCATTGTTGTTATAAGATGTTTGTTCATCTTTGGTATAATACACAGACCTTCAAAACTAGCTGAATCTGGACATTTCTAATATTTGGCTCAAAATAGACCGTGGGAAAAATGTGCTCAACAAGGAAATTGTAGAGCCATGTTTGTACATTCCAAACATATAAAAACAAAGGTAATAGCTTTACTGGTTATGGAGAAAATCACAAAATAAATTTTGAAATGCAACACTTTGGAATATTAGATATGCATAATTTTGATGGCATCATCAAAGGCATTATGTAAGCATCCCAAATACATGCAAATTATGTCACAATACTTGTATTTGTGGAGAAATGCTGTAAAAAGCCATAAGAGAAGAAAAATCCCATTATGGAAATATTTTCCCGCGGTGTTGAAATATGAATGAATGAATGAATGAATGAATCACCTTTCTACCCGAAAACTAGGTTGATAAAGAACTCATCTTTAGTAAACTAAAGAACTTGTAATTAAAGTCAATTCATGGTAGTTTGAGGGATCCAAGGCAAATCAACATATATTAGGGTCTGGGGAACCTTTCCAATACTTAAAGCATGTATTTTTGTCACTATGGACTTGGCAAGCTTTTACTATAGCATGTAGATCATTATGCTGTGTAACAGGATCAAGAGTGGCTGGCATGCGATATGATGCCATATGACACTGACCTGGAGGTGGGTTGCCACTCTCAAAAATTTCATGGGGGATGAAATTTGACAATATGTCATCAAGAAACTCAATTAACCTATCCTTGAAGCCATTACCTATCTCTGATAATATGAGGTCTTTAATTTTGTTGGGATTTAAAGCACCTTCAATCCAAATTAGCATATGGCAGTGTAATGTTCTATGACCTTGTGCTTCCACACACTCATAGTATCCTTTCACAATGCCCAAGATGCCTTCTTCCAGATTTTTACATTGCAGATTAAATCTTAAGATGGCTTTTATCAAAGCCTTTATGTAAATATTAAAGAATTTGGCAGCAACAATAGGGTTTTTGGCAACCAATATTGATTGTTCAAAGTACTGAGGCTGGTCAGTTCCTGTCAGTGCATCAACCTCAATGTTGGTGCCTGTTGAAAATTTAACAACTGGGTTATAAACATCAGCTGGATTTATGGTGACCTAAAAACTAGGCAGACCAAGAGACATCATTAAAGCCCATATTTCATTTCTCATTGCACTCTTTGCAGCAGACAAGCATGGAACATGTTTTGCAATAGCCTTCACCTCTCTCATCAAGATCATCACCTTTTTCTCATCTTCCTTTGGCCATATGTATAATTGCCATGAGACACATGGTCTGCCATAGATTGGATCATTTCTGGCTTAACATTTGCAAAACTCTCTGCAAGTGCAGCAAAACTGGCCTTCTTTACTTTCAAACTGGTTCTGTTGAAGGTCAGTGTCACAGCCATTGCAGAGTCTTAAATGGGTGGGAGTGTCTTCAGAAAAAGTGATGCCCACTAGCTCCAGGTAATACTCCATAATAAGTGACACAGTTTCAAGTGGCAGACAATCTAATATATTGAAAAGACCCATGTTGATATCAGAACATGGGATGACTTTTGTGTCACACAAAGACCAAGATGCTGCACAGGAAGCACAAGTTGCCTCATGCAGATTTTCACTGCATGTTTCATGGTGAAAATCTTCAGCAATTTTATCTTTTGCACCATCAGAGAGCTTCTGTGGCCAGGTATTCCACATGTGATGCAGAGTATGGGCTAAGGGTGCATCTGTTAGGACTGAGATGTGATCAACCTGCTTGCCTTTCAAAAGTTTGTGCATGTGGTTTTTCAAAACACATTGGAGGGCAGAAATATGGGCATTTGGGTCATGGGGAATTGCATGTTGACACAAGAGGGACCTGAGGGGCTTGTCCTGAATGTGCAATGCAACAGATGCGAACAAATATCCTTGGATGGGGATATGGAATGCAGAAGCAGCAACCTGCACACAACTGGAGATTTTGAATGCCAACTGTTTGGGGACCACATCCCCTGTGATGGCACAACATGCACTGTGCAGGGAATGGGAACACAAACCAATCATTATGAATAAGAACATCCTGTTGCATTGATGATAGCAATCCCACAGGTTCAATCCCATGATCTTGCAAGGTGGCAGCAATATGTTCAGGCAGTGCAGGATATAATGCATATTTGGGAGAATAGGGGTTACAGAGTGTTTCTAGGGCATGATCAACAAGGGGGAGGCATGATTCAGAGGTGGAAGGCATGGGGGTTGTATAAACGGGGGCTGCAGGGTAGGGCTTGATGTACAACAACAGTGGCATATGAGGCAGAGCAGATACTGAAGGTTTTTCAGTGAGGACACAGGCAGAGAGACTTCGACTCACAGGGTGACACCAATCTGAAACACTCAGGGGAGGGCAGTGTTTGCCCAAGGCCAACATAAAATTCACGCAGATTGGTAAACCAGTCCAGCCCTAGAACAACATGATGTAATGAATTGGACAGAATGGACACAGGTGTGGAGAACAGACCATTGGAGGTCTGTACGGTAGTCAACAGGGGTGGCACACACCCAGGCAGAGAAGCAAAAAATACAAATGGAAGGGAGGAATATGAACAAGAAGGATCAAATTGGACAGGAGTACTTGTACCATTGATGAAGATGGTTGTAGCGGCAGGGGTGTATAGAGCCATGAGGGACAGATAACCTCGAGAGAGGGAACAACGGGAAAAGTTCGAAATGGGGCCCAAAAATATGAATCATGAGAAATCCAAAAAGGAAGGGTAACCTGCGGAGATCGAATTTAGGTCATGTGAGTCGAGTCTCGAGCAGACGACCCACCCCAAGACCCACTACTAAAGTAGCGGGAATTTGAATGTCCGCCGAGGCAATCACCGCAACAACAGTGCGACAACAAAAAGTTTGGCAGGAGTCGGGTTCTCATTACTTCGAACTCGAAACAGGTAATAAGCTTGTACTGCTCAAAATGACTAGATAATTAGCTCATTTTGCAAGTCTTATTAAGCCAAAACGACCTGGCTATGGTGATAAGGTTTGTGCTCAACCGTGCTTGATCTGACTCGATGAATCACCAATCTGTCGCAACCGATAGTCTCCCTGGCATGTAACTTGTGATCGCCTACCACAAAACAAGCGGAATCATGAGGTATCTCAGATGGCACACATCGTTACTGAACATGACATCCCGTCTTACTATCAATAATCCAGACTCGTCAATTTAGATAACAGCCCAAGATAAGCACAATAAATGGGTAACAACTAACTTCTGCCTTGGGTCGCAATGCTGGCCATATCATTTCTCTATCTTGTTTGATCGTTCTTGATCAATTCCGATAGTGGCATTGGAGCGAGAATAGGTTCCCTATTAGTTGACTTCAGTTGCATAATCGGAAAAAGGGCTACCAAACTGACCGCAATTTCTTCAGTTCCATTTCTAAAGTTAATAGTTACTTCACTAAGTACATCGTCCTGATCCTTGCGAAGCGATTGCCTTGCGTTCAAACTACGGCGCCGTGTCAGTCCAAATGTATGGTAAACAACGATAGATGACAGACGTAGCCAGGAGAGAGTTAGTGTAAACTGTAGACATTTTAGCATGAACCAAGATGATCAGAACTGATCCTGTTCACTTACATTTGCTGATGAGAAGCCATAACGAAATCCAAACGGCTAGAGTAGTATGTAAATGAAATTTTTCAAGCGAGCTCAAGAAACAAACCATTGTTTAGACCAGCTTTCTGCCACTAAAGAGATTTTTCGATGAACTTATTAAAATGATCTTAGGGAAAAGCGGACAACCTACGCAAACAGCAAGACTGATAGCGGTAATGCTGATATCACATTAGTTTGCGCCAACGTTCGATGGCTACGAGCCTAGCACCTTGTAACAACGCCCGTTTCTGATCCACAGTCAGCTAAATTTCCGCTGGAGATAAAATACTATGAACATACGAATTGTCCATGCCACCAGCTTATCGATTAATTTAACTGTGCTATAAGCAGATACATTTTTTAAGCGTAACTTTTAGTGTGAGGTTACTTCGTCAGGACTGATAGGCGAACCTTTTGATCGTCGTACTCTGTACTTTGAGATGCCAACAAAGAGCGGCAGTGATGAATACGTCAATGACAGCCTCAACAATCATGTAGGTTGTGATTAGGGGGCCAAAAGAATCCATGAACGCAACCAAGCTATCAGCACCAATACCGACACCAGCTATGGTTAAGCCACATGCCATACAACCGAAAGATAGGAAAATGGCCAGCCCAGATGCAATCCATGACTTGGAAATTGAATGGATTCGTATAGCGTACACCACCTTTGTCATACTCAACGACAAATTTGACATTAATGTGGAAGACTGCCTTACCTGAACAATACAGGTTATGATACTGCCGAAAATAATTGTCGCTTGCAGGGCATTCGACTCGGTTAGCTTCTCGGGGTGCCCGTAGAGTGTAATGGACATATGGTATGACTCTTCTGCAGCACAGATTGTATGTCCAAGTTCCAGAAACCTCAAATATGATAAATTAGTTAGTGACGCGAGTTCGTTACAGAAAACTAACCACAAGGCCCCGATCTATAAAGCAAGGACACATCAATGTGGATTGTGCACGTTATATGAAAATGATTCACCGTGCTCTTGAGCCAAATGCGGTCGTCGGGAAAGGACGTAAAATAAGTGTAGGTTTGGAGAGTGAGCATCCCAAAGAAAAAGAGCGATACAAAGGCCCCCGCTTCGACGGCTCCTATGGTTTGTTGGGGTTCGAAAAGAGTGCCCATTCTGGAGGAAATTGGCGGTGTGCCCTGATGAGCGCGTTGGTTGTACGTTTTTATCCCAAAAGGATGGGAAGACCATGTACAAATCGAGGGGGCCTTGCGGAGATAGAATCGTGAACTTCCATGGAAAAGGATGAATCTAACATTCTATATATATCAACAGCTAATTCCCGCGAACACATTGGAACATAGTTGGGCAGTGTGATGAACAAATGAGAGACATCGAGGCCAGCTATTCTAGACCACTGGCATCAGCGCATAGCCGCAACTTGACTTTAGGAAGATTTGGATCCGATAGACAGACGTTCCCGACAAACGCGCAACAGATGGATGAGCATGATGTAGGCGTACAGGACCTAATTATAAATGTGAAACATTGTTGACTTCAGACGTCAGATCTAGCATACGATATCATCCGAGGAAGAAGGTGCAATTCGTGGTCAGAACAGAGTTCCATCCATGACCGGTCATGGATGGAACTCTGTTCATTGGCTTCTTAGCGAATTACCAAGTCGAAGTGGGAGTGGGTATTACATGCGCCACAGTGTTCAAGACCTTAGACCCAGATACGAGACACCCCTCATCTCCTATCTTGGTGTAGTTCTTTATTATATTTGGGCTGTGTGTGATGCAAATTTTACCGCTGTGGGGACCGCGTTCCAGGACGCAGGGATATTCCCGTGTGGTAATTTCCAATCACAGAATCTGCGACAGATTGGATACTCGCCCAGTTCAGAGTCATCAAGATGATTTTTTTTTTCCAGGATGCAGACATGAATCCGTGATCCTGAGTAATAATTACCTGTTTTGCGTGCTAAACAAGGTATGTCTTGCTAGTCAACTGTGCCGAACCGTACCGAAACGAGGCCACTAGATAAGCCCTGAAAATTCATACAGAATACGATGTAAAATTGAGAATGCATGGGGTTTGCCTTATGGCGTGCTTCAGCCATGGTAGGGGGTGATTCGCAAGGGCATATAACCACCCCTCTCTTCCTCACCAACCACGACAGGGATCATCGACGCAAAATAACGCCCGTCAACCATAAAATCTTCCTTGGGAAGTGAGAACTCGAAGTTACGGATTAGGGTCGACAGAACAATCTGCAAAGCGGTTTTATGGATCAAGGCGTGACCAAAAGAGAATGGACTTGTACTTGCCTTAAACTCCAGAAGGGCTACTTTTTCATCAGTACACACACTCTCAATAAAGCTCATTTCCGGCTTACCGAGCCTATAACCGATGCAGAGTCTCGGGCCCTCCCCGAATGTGCCTTGTTACAACAATGCTGGTAATTTCTTACTTGCGGAAAATATTAGGAGACTTACTGAGACTTGACCACCCACTTGTCAACTGGTCTCTCTGAGGCAAGGGTTCAAACCACCTTTCCGGCCTCCAGACACTTCCGTCTCCCCATACTGAATCAAGCCTATTAGAACAGACCAATGAAATGATAATGGTCTTTGATACGACAATGTAAGCATCCTTTCGGAAAGTGAGGAACCAAACTAACATCGCCTTTCAAAACGTGGATTTCTTGAACCTTTTCTCCAGAGGGTGTGATAATAGGAAAACGAAGTGGGATAACATCGCTCTTCAAAGCCTGCCAACAATTTTAGCATTCTGAGTCCAATGGGCATCATGATTAGGGGCCAACCACCCGTTCCATGTCCCTGGCCAACAGAGCATTAGCAGAAGGAAGCATAGCTACGTTGTTTCTCACGATGGCGGAAACATCCTGAAACTGGGTAGAAGGACTTAGATTCGAAAAAGCTAACGCATTTAAAACTTACGTCTCCTTGCAAACGGCATCAAGATACGGCAGCTTGTCCATCGTGGTAAGGTCCTTTACTGTTGGTTCCCGTCCGAGATTTTCCAGCTCTGTACGAAGTTTGTTTTGCGCAACCGTATTTTTTGCCAACTGATGGACATCAGTAATCGCAAAAAATCACTTGGTATGATAGAAGGTGGCTTACTGAATAGAGTGCCCAAGTCTATGTAAAATATTTCCATGATAAGATTAGATTCTCATTGAATACGTGAATAATGATTAATAACTCACCAGTATCGCCGAAGTACTGTCCTGTTGGATACAAGTGAGTACAAATAAAAATATCCCTCAATTATAAGACAAACATAACCAGCGATACTGATAGGAAAAGTCATCATCAAAGAATGATACCTCAAAAATCTTTACACACATGAACGTTGAAATCTAAGGTCGCAAAAAGAGCTGAGCAGAAGTTTAGGCATGAAGTTAAGCATTTAACTAACATTTGAAACCAGAGTTGCATGTTCCAATTCGCCGGTGCGACCTACGAAACGTTAGTTCGTAAATCCGACCGAATAGTAGTCTAGAGATGGTAAAGAAACCTAGTGTTTTAAATAAGCTATTATTGTCCAGTTCAGATGCTGCGAGCTTTCTTCCATTGACAACCAATTGTTTGGCTAATGGATCTATGACTATTTTCAAATATTTTTGAGCCTAGAAGGACCCAAAAAGAATCAGTATCGAACTGGATGTCGTAGAAGTTCACCGTACTAGAACAGACGGTAGGGGAAGATTGCCCAACCACGGGAAGGCCCTTAAGACAGCTGTCGGCTAAGAGAATCATATGTATCAAGGTCGTGAAATCCTCAACCAACGCACCCAAAATCCCGCGAAAGTCAGATGGATATTCCCTTGGTTTTTCCACGCTTGGCGAATATCACTCGCGCCCCCCCCCAGTGAGTTGAAATCGTGACCTAGGACGGCAGAGCCGAGAATATCCAAAACTGTCCTTGACGCCATGTCTTGAATATCGACTGTCGGATCTCCTTGAGAGAGTAGTCGAAAGATGTGCTCAACAGCCCTGTTTGCAACACCGAATATCGCTGGTGCCATTTTATTTACCGTATCGGGTCTATGGGGAGCAAAGTCTTCAAACCGTTCGAAGATAAAACATCCTCACTTACGAGAATGCTCCCACGAGTTGTTTGCGTTGTTGTTTGTGGAATGTGCCCTCTGCCCAGACTTTGCAGAAGATTAAAACCATGTTCGCAGCGGCAGGAAGTACTTACTAAGCCCTTCGCCCACCAGCCTTCTTACAATAGGCCGAATGAAACCCGACTTCGAATAACTATAACAGTTAGTTGTCAAGATATGGTGTATTAAAGCTGGGTCCGCTGAAGCAAGCTAGTACGAAGACATTATTATTTGAACCCCGAAAAGCAACGATCTGGATTTAGACTGACCATATATTCACTCTGGCCATTTGTTAGCTTTGGTTTTAGAGATTGTGATAACTCACTCCAAATGCTCCTCGGATTTGGATAGTGGGCCCATATTTGTCAAACCACTGATCGTAATGAATTCCTACAGGAGTGAAGTGTATCTTCTTTAAATGCCCCCATATTAAACTGGGAATTGGCTGGGTTGTATCGTGAAGATAACAGGAACTGAGTGCCCGAGTCGATGCAAGAGGGACTTACGGGCATTGGTACGTCACGAAACATCTGCTTATTGAAGACTCGGTGAAGATACGATGCAGCTACGATGATGAGCCCGCCCGCCAGAAATGCACCTCCGATTCCGAGATCCATGGTATGTCCGAGTGTCAAGTAATGAAGCAAGCTGTGATTTGGGTTATAAACAAAGTTTCCTGGCACTGTGAACTAAATGTGATGGTTTTATTCGGCGGGTGACTCATCACCAGATTTACAGGACGTGAGTGAGTAGCGCGCGATCCGGAATACTACACGCCACATCTGGCAAAGAACTCCTGCCAGTGGGACCCATAATTCATTACGTACATGTGGGAGCTTCTGGGCTTTGTTTTGTGGGTGGTCGGGTGCGGTGGTCACGTTTGTGTGGGATGAGATCGTGAATGAACAAGTTGGTGGTGAATTTCGCAGAGTTGATTTGGATACGAGTTTGGACATGGGAGTTTACATCGCATTTTGCCGCCAACTGGATCTGCCGATGACCTAACCAATCGCTATGATCGGTGAGTCGTGGTGGTTGTGGTGATGGCCGCGGATTGTGAAATGATAGATAATTTTAGACCGGCGACCGATCCCCTATGAGACAAATTTTGCATACACAGGTTTCGCCTCGTTAATAAGGAATGGTCACGAGTCTTAACATAATTTGACATGACCCGAGATCGTGGCAGATGGTGCGACCGTGTATGTCCATGATGTTGGAATTACCCCTGAATTCGGCGCTGAATTCCCCATGTGACAGCCTGCTAAATCGAGTGGTATAGCCCGCTATGCATGGCCGGTCCGAGTTCTATGATAAAATAGTGGAATACAAGATAGAATAAATTAAGATGAGTTCAGGTATGAATATAGAAAGCAGTAACAGCATGTTTTGACCTGCAAGATGACAGGTCAATAGAGTCTGCAAGACTGTTGGAATAGGGTGATCCGGCTCACTTGTCACATCACCCGGACATTTTAGTTTTGCATTTATTTATATAATGGACTCACATATGATTTATTATTGATATAGGAGTTATTTCATTTATGTATTTATACGAGCCATTTGTAGACTGTTTAGACATCTCTAAAATATATTATTATTGTTCTTTTCATTCTTTTGCTGCTAAGTTCAACAGGTTATGGGCCCCAGCCTTAACCATTTCAAACATCATTACCTTGTCCCTACATCATCCATCAAACATGTGTTGGAGCATGGAGCTGTGAGGCTATGCAATCCGAGTCATCACAATGAGGCATCTGACAGGCAGCTGACATCGGACTAGAGGACATCCATGATGTCCATATCTTCTCTGACTCCACCAACACCCTTAGGCGTTCCCTGGATGCGTCTCACCACTCAGGTCAAGTGTCTGCCCTCAAAGTGTGCGATGTGCTGCTGCCTTGGCTGCAGCTCCACGCCATCCACAAGATACACCTTCACCACATTACAAATGGAGTGGAGATTGAAGACCACCAACTGGCACACATCAGCACCGTCTCAACTCGTGTTGAGGCAGGTGGAGCGCTGGTTATATCTGCTGAATTTGTACGATGCAAAGCAGTCACACACATGCTTGACAGCTGGAAGTCTCTCTTCCAGTCCAAGAAGTATATTGGCTCCAATTTCTTGACGCTCTATGCAAAAAAGGACACCCTGCTCACTCCGACCCATGTAAACAATGGGCCGTGGATGCGCAAGACTGGTCACAGCCATGCTTTGACTGCCTGCATGGTACAATGCATTACCGGACATGCTCCAATTGGGGCGTTCCAATCGCGATTCTTCAAAGAGGAATCTGTCTCCTGTAGGTGTGGTGCTCCCCTGGAAACTGTACAACACATCCTATATGACTGTCCATGACATGGACAGGAAGACAAGCCCAGCCATCAGCTGCACTATGTGTGGCTGGTTGACTTCCTCTTGGAGAACGAGAGCACTTTTGTGTTCGATGTTCCCTAGTCCTAAACAGACTAGGGGCAGTACTCAGTGTTCTAAGTGATGGCTATAGGGTGCTCCCTGCCCAAACATGCAAACCTGGATAATTGGTGGACTTGAAGCCTCCACCTGCTGCGGGGGGCCTACCCCCTGGCGTAGATTGGCCCTTCCGGCCTGTGTACAATGAGCTCTGGCTCCATTTGCTAGTTCAACCCCAGTCAGGTGAGCATCCCAGCTCTGCGGCACTTTGCCTTCTGCCCCCCCTCCCCATTCCTCCAATTACTACTTGTAGTGACCAGCGCATGTATTAGGTACAGTTGGTATATAAAATGTTGACCCAAAAAAAAAAAAAAAAAGAGTCATCACAATGACAAGGAATGCCCAAGAACATACCATGGAGGATGGTATGAGCTCTGTAAAGTACTAACAAGAATATTCCAGTAAAATATTCAACATGTATATAAGGCCTATAGTTGAGGCCAGAGTAGATACAAGAATTATATTTTATTCTCTACACTATACACTCCACCTCTTTTGTTCAACAGGTTATGGGCCCCAGCCTTAACTGAATTACAACCAATACTACTTTGCATACTGCTTGATTTGACCGCACCACTTGACCACACCACCACTCCATGCATTACTCCCAACCTACCATGTCCGAACCAACCCACCAAAAACTACAACATTTGGAAGATCAAAATGATGGATATTTTGACCAATCACACTGTGCACCTGGTGGGGGTGGTTTTTCCACCACTTAATGGATGAAAAGGGTTTTTCCTAAGTTTAGTGGATGAAATTAAGGGGTATGAAACTAGAATGAAGTTTCATCCCTTATATTTCATCCTTTAAGAGGGTGAAATTGTACTGTTAAAATATCATTTATCAATAGAATGAATTTCATACCATAAGGGGTAAATTATATGGGATGATTTTCATCTAATAAAAGGGGTGAATTTCATCTCATAACAGGGGATATATAGGATGATGGTGAAATTTCATCTCATGAAGAGTGAGTTCTGGGGGAGAAAAAGAAGGCCTTTGTAGGTCATTTCATAATATTGAGAGCAATGGATGAAAGCAGCATCTCACAAGGTTAGTGGATGAATCTCAAGGATATGAATTTCTGCTCTTATAACATGTTCTATCCATTATTTTTCTCTTTACATACTATTGATTACTCATGCTCACTATCAGCCAACCCTTATCTTTTGACTCTATATATGGTTTCTATTTCTCATACTTACTAATCTATCTATCTATACAACCAATAGTATAAACCACACTTATATATGCTTACTCAACTCATATGTATATATAGGGATATTCTAGCATAGTTAGTTCCTTAGCTTTGACCGAGCTGAATTCACCTTATTCATCTACTTTGACTCCTTGATGCAAACCTGACCCTACTTGCCTTATGAAGGGAGTAGTGTATCATTGAATGAACAATCTGACTTAGCCCTAAAGAGAGAGTCAGCAGACATTGGACTTACAGAGTCAATGGTCTCAGAACAAATGAACAACAAATCAGACTGACTTGGTGGATAAGGCCTAAACAGCCACTGTGCACCCAGAAGGGGGGGATTTTCAAACATTTAACTGTGGAAACCCTAATTTCCTACTTTAAATGGGTGGATTAAGGCCAGATGAATTTTGGATGAAATTTCATACCTTACTTTTCAGCTATCTAGGGGGTGAATTTCATTTGTAATATATGTTGACATTTTTATCTATTAATTGGATGGAATTTAATCTCACAAAAGGGTGAAATATGTGAGATGTTTTTGATCCAGTAGAAGTACTGTGAAACTGGAAATGGATGAAATTCAACCCATATTTCATCCCCTTAAGTAATGAATTTAACATATTAATATATGAATTTCATCCCAAAGATGAATGAAAAAACACCCTCTGTGGAGGGGAAAAAAGGAGGAAAAACCCCCCCTTAAGGTATGATTTAGTGGATGAATTTCATATGAAATTTGTCCATATTCATACCCCTGATCGTCGAGGCTATGGGACGAATTTCATTCCACCATAGGTGGAAAAAATAACCATTGTGGGAGGTAATTCCTACCAATATGGGATTAATTTAATACCTTGAAGGGCAAAAATAGCAATGTTTTTTGGGGTAACATTACTATAAATTTTTAAGGTTATGGGATGAATTTCATACCATTACAGGTGAGAATAAAAGCTTTTGTGGGGATTAATTTCATGCTATTTACATCACTTAAATTCGAATTCATTCTTTCTTCCCTGTTATCAATAAACACACTTCATCCATTTTGTACAGTTAAGGTTTAACATCCATAAGATCTAAGGTATTGTAATTTGAATGCTCTATCAACTAGTATACCGCTGATTCATATCCCTCATTCTGAAGTTCCTGATCACCAGCATTACCAACCAGACTGCAAATGCAACACTGTGATTTGTTAGAACCATGTATTGAGGTTAGTAATGAGAAAACTTACCCAAATTGCCCTATATAAATCCTTGTCATCCTGAAGCTGCGTCTGGAGACAGAACCCATTTCCAGCAATGCCGCACAGTGGGCATGGAATAGGACTCCCTACTTTTTCTTTAGCATGAACAACTTTACCTAAGGTGGTGAGTTCGGCTGGTCAGATTAGTATAATAAAGATTAAAAAAAATTAAGTAATGGGTGGAAGTTGTTGGTCTTTGTTTGTGCACTGCCAGACTGCCTATTGTCCTTGTTGACCTCATTGTAATGAAGTCATCTGTAAAACAGGTCAATGTTAATGTGCTTTGGATTAGATTGGATAGACAGACATACTGAGACCCCCTCATTGTCCACCTGCACTTTGAGGTCAACAAAGTGGTGTACCATGTTGAGGACATTGTCGGGCATGGTCTTGTCCTGCATACCAATGACATCCTTAGGTTTCCTGTAAGATCATTATTAGCATTTAATAATATTCTTGCAAAGCCTTATAGTTTGTATTGGAATTCAAATGACTACTACAAGTATTACTATAGTAATTGTAATCTATTACTACAGTAATTGTAATCTATTACTCTACAAATTGTAATCTATCAATGAAGAGTGCTTACTACGAGGGGGAGGATGGGAGGCAGCCAGCACGCAATGGTGGTGGTACAAGAGCAAGAGGGAAAGTGTGTGAAAGCGGCTGCCAACGCATGATATAGCTTGGAATGTCCCGCCGTCGGGCATCTCGGTCAATGGGGCCATGTGATCAAATGTGGGAATGCTGACAAATTTTATTTATTCAAATTGTATATTATTTGTTATTAATAGGAGGCTGAAAAATGTGCACCCCACCAGGTTCAAACGGTCACAGGGAGGATCATCATGTAATATTAAAATTTTCGGCATGGATAACCACTGGGCAAGACTGGCATTCCCAGCTGAGAGATAAATGGCCTCAAGTTGACAAAAACAGGTCACATGATATGGAGACACATGCCACAGTCACATTACTATTGCCACACCTTTGTTATGAGTTCTTTATCAACCCCATTTTCGGGCAAAAAGGTTGATTCATTGATTCATATTTCAACACCATGGGAAAATATTTCCATAATGGGATTTTTCTTCTCTTATGGCTTTTTACAGCATTTCTCCACAAATACAAAGTATTGTGACATAATTTTGCATGTATTTGGGATGCTTACATAATGCTTTTGATGATGCCATCAAATTTATGCATATCTAATATTTCAAAGTGTCGCATTTTTAAATTTATTTTGTGATTTTCTCCATAACCAGTAAAGCTATTAACTTTGTTTTTGGCCCACTCCACCCAAGTAGAACATTAGTAGATAAAATAGTAAGTAAACTCTTATATGTAAGTAAGTAATTTATAATAGTAAAAGAAAGTAAGTGAGTCTGCACAGACTCTGTGGAGTCCATGCAGAGTCTGTGCAGAGTCCACAAGGACATGTGGGGGACTGTAAAATACAGGAAAATCATCCTATATATCCCCTTGTATGGGATGAAATTCACTCCTTTTATTAGATGAAAATCATCCCATACATCCTCTTTTATGGGATGAAATTCATTTCATCAATAGATGGTATTTTAACAGTACAATTTCACCCTCCTAAAGGATGAAATATGTGGGATGAAATTTCATCCTATTTTCATACCCCTTAATTTCATCCACTAAACTTAGGAAAAACCCTTTTCATCCATTAAGTGGGGGAAAAACCACCCCCACCAGGTGCACAGTGAAGGGTATGAACTTCATCCAAAAGATAAGGTGTTTCTGTGTGTGATTTTTCTGGAATTTAAGGACTGAAATGGGGGTTTGATTTTCCCAACCCTAAGGGATAATCTCAGCCCAAGTTGACTTTCATCCTTCAAGGAAATGCTTTAGAGTGGGGGGGTTTTCATGCATCCAAAGAATGGGAGAAGTGTTTTCCCACTTTTAAGTGGATAATTCTGAACTGGATTCAAACCACCTGGGCTTTCCTTTTTTTTTTTCCTCAAGGTTTTGTATACCACTGTACATAATACAGATGCAGTGGACTACTTGGGATCAAGAACTGGACACAATCATAAGCCATTATTTAAGGCATATGGATGCTCCAAGAAAAAGTTCCTGTGGTGTGGTGGCCTTGAGCTTGTATGGGCCAAAATCACACACCCAATTGGGCACTAGGGGATCAAATCCCTCAGAGTGGCTCACCACCCAAGGAGACCAGGCTGCAGCCTGCCCCAACTTAGCCTGTATTGTGCTAGTAAGGGGGTGAGCTACTGCATTGTGGCCCCAAGGGCAGTTGTAGTCAATACCTTAGAGTGAACTCAAGACCATGAAGGGAGGAGGAGAAGCCAGAGAGGGGTACAGGAGGCAACTACAGAGCTAGCTGCCTGCCAAAATGGTGTTTCCGTGCCAGGCTGATAGGGAGATGCCACTGGGAGTGGGCTGTCTACAGTGCATGGCAGGGACAAGAAAAAAAAAGGGGGTGAGCTACCTTCCTGAAGGGAAACCCAGCAACCATGACAGGTACTCCCAGGCCCCTAGTCACACTTAGAGGAGGGATACTCATGATACTCTTGTAATGGAAGGAGAGTTTGTATTATTTATGAAATATGTACTGGTACCAATGATTTACTTTGGTCAATAATTGACCATCTGCCATGGTCCATAATGCACCCAACTACACATTGCACTTGATTGAGATTGACAAATTCTGTTGACCCCATCTCCCTGTAGTAGTTCATCTTACATTGGTTGGTTGCTGCATATGAGATTTTGACTTGTTTGATGGTTGCGTAAATGAGTGAATCAGCTTGGATATCATGTTCAGGAGGTGCAAGGATTTCTATGATGAGGAAGTGGAGAATTTGACCAAAGAAGTCATGCAGCTCAAACTCTGGTGTGTGACACCTGTGATGAGCAAATTTGTCAACATTGAGTTGATACTGAGGCTCATGTGAATTGGTGTACAAGGAGCAATTAATCCCAAGATGGCTCACCAGAACAAACAACATATCTCAGCTGTCAGTTCTAAGTGGAACAAGGTTGCAGGCATGCATGGTATTGCCACCCTCCAGGTGGCACACTCGGCCATATTGGGTGAATCTAGTGTTCCAGGGTATAAGCTTCCAAATGACTGATACAGGCTGATTGAAGCAATTGGTCAAGGTTGCAGTTAGCATTGTCCAATGGGGACCAGAGAGTGCTTCTAGAGGTCCCTTGGGTGGAGTAAGGCAATGCAATGGGTCTAAAAAATATGATGAGCAAGCAAGTGCATGAACAAAATCAGAGGCTTGCATGTGGGTAACTTGATATCCTGGGCATGAGAGGGGGGGGGGAGTTACACAAATTTTCTCATGCAGGTCATAGAGGAGGGTTATGTGCTTCAGCTGTGCACAGGAGGTAACATACTTGTTGATATTTGCATAGGGGAACTGTTGACTTTTGATTTGATGGAGTATGTCACTGTAGTAGTGCTCTGTTGGAAATGCCCAGTAGGCCCATGATGGACCCATATACCTGATTGTTGGTGCAATGTGCAAGAGCACATGAATGGTGAGGGGACATGTAGCTACCTGCTGTGGATCATATTGGTAGTATAGCCTGTAGTTTTATTAGATAGCATCTTGTCAGCAACAAGAATGACTTACTGTTCATACTCCTCAACCCAAATCTGGAAACCTCGCTTGAGTTCACTGACTTGTTTGCAGGTGATTTCAAATTCTAAGCAAATTGTTAATAGGTGAACTAATTTAATAAAGTGTTTATAGTATCAAGTATGTGGAAACCATCCTTTAAGGAAGGTGGGTGCAATATACAATATCCAGATTGAATGTGTTTCAGTGATCATCTGTGCCCTCTCGGATGCAATATTTGGAACCCTAGATCCAAATGATGCTGGGATTGTCCCTCCTGCATTTTTGGTATCCTCTCCAATAGCCTCCTATACTGTTGGTGACAACCCATAGCCTTCACCATCATGGGTAAGGTCCTTGAACTTCCCAGTCCAAAGGCAAATCAGATTCAGAATAGGTTAGACCAGATAAGGTACATGAAATCATAAGGGAATGCACTGGGGAAAGAGAGTGAGCTCAGAGTACTGAACAGTGGTATACCTTTGATGCCATACTTGGTTGGGAGATGTCCAGAATGTGCATCACTTGCAGCATATTGGACATCCTTCACCTGTTCCATGAATTGTACATGATCTTGTAGAGGAAGTTTGGCCAGGTCATATTCATCTTGTGGCCCTGGGAAGCCATCATGGCACAATGGAACATAGTGCATTGTGAACTGTGAGGATGGGATGTGGACTCCTTTGATTGTGCACATCCAACATGGTGAAATCACATTATGGCCTTTCATGCACATGACCATTGAGATTGCAGGTATATCACCAAAAACCACAATGAGGTATGCATGTAGGAGGAAGACAGAGTTGGTGAGTGCATCAAAGGCAGACACACCCATCTTGAGCTGCAATAGTTCCTGGATGGGGAGCTACAAGAATGAATCCATATCATCAGGTTTCTCACTGTGAAACTGAGAATAGATGAAATTCAACCCTGTGTTTCATCCTCTTAAATAAGAGAAATAATACATTAAAAATATGAAATTTATTCAATTAACAATCCTAAAATGTAATGAATTTCATCTCAAAGATGTTTGAAAACACACCCCCTGTAGGGGGAAAAATGGAGGGAAAACCCCCCTTTAAGGTATAATTTGATGGATGAATTTCATGCGAAATTTGTCCGTATTCATACCCCTCATAATTCACCCTCATGGGATGAATTTCTTACTATCAAGGGTGCTATACTAACCTTTCAAAAAGGATGAATTTCATACTAATAAGGGGTGAGAATAACACCCTTGCAAGTCTTACATGGGGGATGAATTTCATACTATTAAGGGCAAAAATACTGGCATTTTATGAGAGATGAAAATCATATGTTCGAATTCATCCCATTTTCCTCACTTAAATTCATCCTCTTTTTCATCATTTTACTGGATTGTTTTCGGATGAAAGTAGTACTAACTTTTCATCCATTGAAAGGTTGAAATGCACTCATTTTTATTTGGATATTTCATCCTCTTATAGATGTTTAAATTTGTGTGATTCAACATTTAACAATATTCTAATGATTAGTAGGCTTCTGATTCATTCCCTTCCTCATCCTCCTGGTCCTCACCCTCCTGGTCCTCACCCTTCTGGTCCCCATCCTCTTCCCCCTCATCACTACTATCTACTTCATCCTCATCATGCTCATTTAAGTCAATGTTGACATCCATTTCCTCCTCATCATCAGCATTACTGCCCCCTACTGTATTTCCAGTCTCATTTGTATACCCACATTTACGAGCATAGGCGTGTTTGTTCTTCAAATGTGACTTGATAAATTCTTGAGTGGCCCAGCCATTATGGAATTTTTTGAGGTATGTATGCCGACTTTTGGCCTGAAATAAATTATTTAAATGAGTAACAAAGCAGCAAAGAAAAGACTTACCATGCAGATGATTTGACTAATGACTACTGTAGGTTGCCTGTGCCAAACAACTGAGTAGTTAAGGCCTGCATTACCAACTAAACTACAAACGCAGCGCTATTACTTGTAAGAAAAAAGATTGGAGCAAAGGGTTTTAAGAAGTAGGGCTTGCACAAGTGGCGTTGTATAAATCGGAATCATCTTGGAGTTGCATTTCAGCCTGGAGATTGAATCCATTCCCTGCAACGCCGCGTGGTGGGCGTGGTATGACATTCTTCTGCTGTTCTTTAGCATGGGCGGCTTTGCAAAGAGCTACGAGTTCAGCTAGTCACGTTAGTATGGTATAGGAAGTATGCAAAAAAAAAAGTAATACCTTTCATTTTCTTCATTTTTGCTTCCATTGCCATTGTCTCTGATGTATTTATCCGTGTACCTGGTGAAACAAAATGTAATAATAGGTAACATGTTTCCATTTGAAAATCACAGTACAGTGGCTCAAAAAACTGCCCCAATGTTTGTACATTTTTGAAAGATCAATATGGTATGAAGTGCTGACATAAGCAGGGGACCTGGGGTAATTATGTAAGATACTATGACATCGTGGCTTTCCAATGGACCCTGGATCATGTGATTTGGATCAATATCCATTAAGCTATAAGCCAAACAAAATGGCTACCTATTGGGGCAGTTTTTTGACCCTTATCTTATTTTCCATTATTCTGGCATTTATGATCCAATGCAAGAACATTATGGACTGTGGGAAGAATAAACAATGTCATGTGACTTTATTTGTATCAATTTGACATGTTGGAATTGGTTCAATCATCTTCTTGACCTCTTACCACCATCATGAAAGCCATTTCTACTGCTCAGCACAATACTGTTGTTTCTCTCCTCAATGAGGGCTATTCTCAGCGTCAAATCAAGGAGAAAACTGGTCTAGGGAAGGGTACCATCAGTAGGATCAGCAAAGATGTGGATGGAAACAAAGAAAACAACCTTGGTGGCTGCCCCTCCAAGCTGTCTGTTCGTGACAAACAGTCAATTATTCGTCAAATCAAGTCAGGGAAGCTTGATAATGCAGTTCAGGCTACCCAATTCATCAATGGCATCATCCCCAATCCTGTCACACCCCAGACAGTCAGAAATGCACTCAAGGAAAATCAATTTTATGCTGCTACAAAGAGGAAAGCTCCTCTTCTCAAACGAGCCCATCGCATCCGGCGTCTCCAGTTTGCAAAATATCATGAAAGCTGGACTGTGGAGGACTGGAAAAGGGTTCTATGGACAGATGAGACCAAAATCAATAGGATTGGGTCAGATGGAAAGGTTTATGTCTGGAAACAAAGGGGAGAACCACCATCTGATAGAACAACATCACCTACTGTCAAACATGGAGGAGGAGGAAACCTCATGGTATGGGGTTGTATGGGGTGGAATGGAGTGGGAAAGCTCATAGAGGTGCAGGGGAACATGGACAAGGTTCAATACTGTGAAATTTTGGAGAGTGGAGTTCAGGAAAGTTTTGAGAAATTGGAAATGGTGGATGGCGAGCGCTACTTTCAGCAAGATAACGACCCCAAACACACATCTGGACTGGCCACACAGTGGTTTGAAGACAACAACATTCAAGTCCTTGGCTGGCCTGCCCAATCCCCTGACATGAATCCAATAGAACACCTTTGGGAACATCTCAAGCGCCGTCTTAAAGAATATCCGACACCACCCAAAGGAGTACATGAGTTGTGGGATAGATTGGCTGAAGAGTGGGGTGAAATTCCACCAGAGGTATGCCAAAACCTGATAGAAAGTATGCCCAGGCGGATACAAGCAGTTATAAAGGCAAAAGGTGGTCATACAAAGTATTAGATAGAAAATTAATAGAGGGTCAAAAAACTGCCCCAATAGGTAGCCATTTTGTTTGGCTTATAGCTTAATGGATATTGATCCAAATCACATGATCCAGGGTCCATTGGAAAGCCACGATGTCATAGTATCTTACATAATTACCCCAGGTCCCCTGCTTATGTCAGCACTTCATACCATATTGATCTTTCAAAAATGTACAAACATTGGGGCAGTTTTTTGAGCCACTGTATCTACCTTTAACTCTCTGGGATGAGCCTGAAGACAATGCCACCTTGCGAGATTGCTTCGCTTTTTGAAATGCAGTAGACTTAGCCATAGTTTTATGGAAAAGGGTGTGTTGGAGAAAGAGCTGGTGGCAAAGGTGAAGAAAGGCGAGACCGAGTGAATGAGGAGATGCTGGGAGACACAGAGAAAGAGGGTTCTTTTAAATTTGAGGTGGAGCAGGTTCTATCCCCAAGGACAACAGAACCAAGCTCAAATCAATTCGCACAGGGGATGAAAAAAAAAAAAAATGGGTTCCAGGCTTTGGGGTGGGCAAAGGGATTTCTATAATCTGACTAGCTTTGGATTCCGGATCTATAACTGTACTCGGGTAGAACTGTTGGGGTTTGGGGCATGAGCACAAAATAAAACATATAAAGGACCTTGGAACTCAAAAAAATAATCACAACGTAATGGTCACTGGCCTCACACCCAACCCTCCAGACACTTCCCCTACCCACTGTGTGCTGCAGAATGATGATGTTTCCAGTCACGTTGTGGAAAGCACAACGGAATCCAAGACTGAATCAGACTGTGGACCATTTGATCATGCTTTCTTTGGTCCTTGCTCACCGGAGAATCAACTTGGTCTATTGGAAAATAGAAACTGGTTTACAGAGCTTTGCAAGTCCGAATCTTCAAGCCATGGATCCAGTGTACCCAAGGATAACAGTAAGCAATAATCTAACTCCATGTGATGCTGAAGGAAAAACTCTTACCTAGGTGATATTGAGATGGAGGCAGACATAGTCCCTGAAGTGTGTAAGGTGAATATCAGCACTATCAACCCATTGGAGGGGAAGGTATGTGAATCGACTCACATAACCAGTTTCCGACAATATCTTATTAATTGACAACAAAGTTTATTATTCAGATCTGTGTCGAAGGTGGCAACTTAATCAATCCGGTATTCAATTTTAACTTCCAGGAAAAAGTAAAGAGCAAAAAACGGAGATGTAAATCGAGTAGAAGGGACAATGAGCAGGGAAAATGGCAAAAATTATGATGTGTATATACATGTGATGCAGTAGAGTCCCAAAAGATATATGCAAAATTGAAAGTAATGCCTGTTACTTATTTTGCACAAGTTTTACGAGCATCCTTTCAAAGAGCAGTCATTAATCCCTCATTTTGTGCCTTTTCTTCTTTGGTTTCATGGCCAATGCAGAGTACATCAGGGCTTAGTTCCAAATGATCCCCCGAAAGTGTTTTGTGGCCTCCCTCAGTCCAGTTGATGATGGCCAATATCATAATTGGCTGGCCATTCTCGTAACAATGGTGAATTCAGCAGACATATTGGCCCAGGTGGTCACCTTCAACTACAACCAACAATCTGTTATCATGTGTAGGATTGGGACGTTTTGGTGTGAGGTCTCCTGGAGGCAAGGATCCTGATGTCTTGTAGTGGTTGAACCGGACTGATAATGCTCCCTCTATCCGCACTACGGAGACCACCATTTCTTTACCTTGATATTGCCCACCTGTAACCAACACCTTTAATTTAATATCAATAAGCTGTAGATCTAATAATGGGTGAGCAGGTCCCTGCTGTTGTGATATAGTTGGTGGAGGGGAGGCTTGAGAGGAGGATCCTACATCAGGCATTCGAGATGAGGGGTTCCAGGCCGGCAGCAAGTGGTGAAAGTCAGGCATGGGTGTGCTACCCCCCACTGCTGCAGTAGTGGCAGCCGCGGCAGGTTCCTGGGGAGGGGGGAATTTGGCAACATGGCCTGGGAGGGGGACAAATAATTTGTTCTTGGGTGGGGCAAATTCATTTAATCTGAGGCAAGACCTTGGGGGAGAAATTAGCTCATAATGAATATGAAGAAGAATATAATATTTACGAAGATTCTACAACATCATCGTAGTCCAGAACTTTGCCACTGAATGGATGTGCAGGATTCAAGTGAATAAATTGAACAGTTACTCGGAGTCCACTGAGTGTAGTTTTTGAGAGTTGAACATCTTTGATTACTGCACAAGAACCCTTCATTGCATGTCCTGTTTTGACGACCAAAACCTCAAGCCCTATCCAGGGAACTTCCTCATGTCTAATTGGGACAGTTGGTATGTTACTCAATGTTGGTGGTTGACTGTGGAGTATTATCGGAGGGTCAACTACTTTCACCCAGTTCCTATGGACTTCGAGTGGCTGTTTAAAAGTAAATTACAACGTGACTGGCATAATATCTTAAGTTTTTACCTTGAGGGAGTTTGGACTGATGCAACTCTGCAGTCCTTGTGTTTCAAGACGTTCAACAATGTAGACATATTCCTCCATCACCTCAACTACCCATCCCTTTTCCCCTTGGAGAGCCCCACTGATTACTTCTGCAAAATGGCCATGAGCAATGTACTTCCACATATTGGACCACAGGACCATGTGTAAACCCTCCCCCATTTCTAGTTCCACCTCTGCCAAATCAATACCGACGGACTGGATGATACCCCTCTTAGAGGATTCCTTTATGACCACCTGTTTGCCTTCAATAAATTGCCATTCTGAAGGGCATGGGAATCGCGCGCTTTTGATTTCAGGGTGAGGACAGCATAGAAACAAGTCCATCATCTTGCTTTGTAAGGAAATGGGGACACACGATACCGAACCAAAGCCATAAGTTCTGCGTTCAAGGAAAAATTCAAATTTGTGACTGAAAGCAGCAAAATGGCCCATAGTTTTGCTGTCGATGATAGTGACTCTGGGGTGAGTTTTGATGATTCAGTCCTGTTTTTCATCGTCAAACAAACCCGGCTCAGAGTGGAGGGTACCTCGTTTCCTTTTCTTGGAGGAATCTCCATCTTGAAGGGGAGGGAGGCGAGGTAACAGCAGGACTTCCAGTTTTCCCCAATTCTCTACTGAGGAAACATATCCTACATCCCCTTTGTAGAGCCCCCTACAAATCGTGACCCAACCTCCAGCAGAAGGGGTCTCTTCAAAATGCCTTAAATTCAACAGAGACACCCATTCCCCCAGCTTCACCCCCATAATACCATCCCAAGGGTGAAAAATTGAGGGTGATGATTTTAGAAGGGCTAAAAGGTCGGCATTCATTGTGCCCTCGATGTAGAACCAGCCATGTATGGAATCTCGACAAAATGCTGATCTGAGCCGATGTCAAGAGTCTGTATTAGTGAGGAGAAAGGAAACGGCATCTCTTTCCCTCCCCTCCTAGAATACATTGCGTCAAGTCTCAGTCATAGTATCAGTAAGATGCAGGTACTGATGCTCACCACACAACGGACTCTCATTAATGGGCTGTCTTTGCCTGTTGGAAGTCGTTCCACATCCAGACCAGGGTGTCTTGAAAGGCCTTCATTGACTGGGGGTTGTTCCTCGTCCGGATCGCGGGGTTTTGGCGTGCCTTCATCAGAAAAGTATCCGTTTGCAAGGCGATAATAATAGTCATCTTCATTGTTCCCCTCCATATCGCTGTCCCCGTCCGACTCCTCCTCATGACTTGCCCGTGATCGTCTCATTATCCCATGAATAAATTTATCAAATTCGTCATCGTTGTTGAGAGGGCTGTTGGCGGAAGTTGACGGTCTTGGTGCACTGCCTGACTGCCCGTTGTCCTCGTTGACCTCATTGTCAATGAAGTCATCTGTAAAACAGGTTAGTGTTAACGTGCTTTGAATCTGAATGGGTAGATTGACATACTGAGTCCCAGCTCCTCTCCAAAGAGATCATCCTCCCCCTCGTTGTCCACCTGTGCTTTGAGGTCAATGAAGCAGTGTACCATGTTGCAGACATCCTTGGGCATGGTCTTGTCCTGCATACCGGTGATGTCCTTAGGTTTCCTGTAGGATCATTATTAGCTTTTATTAATGTTCTTAACGAAGTCTTATAGTTTTGTATTGGAATTCAATTAACTACTACAAATTCTACTATACTAATTGTAATCTATCAATAAAAAGTACTTACAATGAGGGGGAGGGGGCCAATGGGCGATGGTTGTGGTACGAGAGCAAGAGGGAAAGTGTGCAAAAGCGGGCTGCCAACACATGATACAGCTCGGAATGTTCAGCCGTCGGGCATCTCGGTCAATAAGGCCATGTGATCAAATTGGGCATCTCGGTCATATCACTCTTATACAATGTGACTCGGATTTCTCAGGTAACAATTTAGCTGTAAAGGCCCAATGCCCGAGATGCCTGACAGCTGAACATTCTGAGCCATATCATGTGCTGGCAGCCTGCTTTCGCACACTTTCCCCTTTGCTCCCATACCACAACCATCGCCCGCCGCAACTTCTGCCCAGCCTCCTGGCCCCTTCCCCAGCCTCCCTCCTCAGTATTTCAGTAAGTAAAAGACATTTTTTAGTATATAGTATATAGTAGTTCTATACAAATGTAGTCAGTATGTTAAAAGTACTCAATATTAAATACAATATAAGATTTCGCAACCTGAGCTAAAAATAAAGAAGCTAATGATCCATTGTAAATAGGTGAACTAGGACTGTTGCCGCAGGCACAACGTGCGCAACGCCCCACGTTTCATAAGACTGAGGAGGTCATTGCGGCTTTGTAGGGGCCTCAAGACCTGGTGTGTACACATTTGCCTCGTTTACATACCAACTTATATGTTTTACTCTCCAGGTGAACGCGCATTATGGGCGGTAAGACAGTGCTTTGTGCATGTGGCTGCGCCAAAAGGGTCAACTCCAGGACTGAGAGCCGGCACTTGAAAGGGAAAGGGCACTCTCACCTCACGTCGAAAATTTTCTCACAGAACCGGTCTCTTATCCAGAGCCTCAACCAGGAAGATCAGCCCCAACGGAAAACATCGTCCTGTCCCCATCCCAAGCATAAAGTTATTGGATCCACCCTCCACCCACAAGCCCGACTAGCAAAGAAACCGGCCCCTAGTTCTACAAAGGGCAACGCCTCTTTCAGCTTCCAAAATAATGCAGAAGAAATTATTGATAATTTGACGGGCAAGGCAGGACCATCTGGATTTCATGACAGCTCTCCCGATCCACCATTGGTGCCATCCTTACCTCCATTGGAGGATTGCTCAAACAAATACGGCTTGTCCAACTTACGCCGCTCTTCTCGCATTGCAGGACATATCAATCAGCTCAGCCAGCAATGGTGGGGGCTTAATTCAAGACAACGATTTACTGTTGATGAGGATGATGGGGATAGCAACGACGACGAGATTGGATCTGGAGAAGACAAAGGCAACGACAATATGGGGGGGGACTTTGACGGTTCCAACAAAGACTTTGGGGAAGACAGTGATGGATTTGAAACGCCAATCGCGGAGGCAAGCCAGGCAGGAATCTCAGTATGGGATCTCCCTGGGGAGGGATTTATGAAGGAAGTCTCGCAATTAGGTATGTACATTGTTATCATTATGTGCATCATATTAACTAGTTTACAGACCAAATGCTAGATATGAGTGATATGAAGCTCATCCAGTTCTTTGCCCTGAAAGTTCAAGATGGCCTAACGGATAGAACGTTCCAGAAAATCCGCTATATAACTTCAACAGAATTGCTGAAGAATACACAGAAACATATTCAGTTTCTCTCTGGTTTTCAGCCCGTACGCTATGACTGCTGTTGTTCATCTTGTGTCTGCTACACTGGCCCATACGAAGCCCTCAAACAATGCCCTAAATGTAATTCTGACCGCTATAAATCTGATGGGACAACACCCTATTCATATCTAGAGTATCTCCCTATTATTCCCCGACTCCGTGCAATGCTTGGAAATTTCTCATATGCTCGAAAAATGCAGTATCGATCCAATCACAAACATGACCCAAGAAAAATGACAGATATCTTTGACGGCACCCATTATCAACTACTCCAGAAGACATTTGTTACAATTGGTGACAAAGAACTTCCAGAGTGGTTTTTTTCTGATCCTCGTGATATTGCACTTGGGTTATCTACAGACGGCTTTGGTCCTTTCAAGCACCGTACCAAGACAGCATGGCCTATAATCATGTTTAATTATAACCTCCCTCCTGAGGAACGCTTTCTCAAGGATAACATAATTTGTCTAGGGACTATTCCAGGGCCCAAAAAGCCTGACGATGCAGATTCATTTTTTTGGCCTGTAGTTCAGGAGCTTCTGCAGCTCAAGATTGGGGTTTCAGCCTTCGATGGAATCAGCAAAGAAATCTTCCTACTTCATGCTCACCTCATCGTCATCTTTGGCAATATTCCTGCAATGTCAATGCTCATGTGCATGAAGGGCCACAATGCAATATATCCATGCCGAATGTGTACTATTCGGGGAGTTCGCATTCCCTTTTTACGAAAAACGACACACTATGTTCCATTGCGACAAAATGGCTTTCCAGACCCTCAACAACAATATCATGCATCCACACTTCCACTACAAGACCATGCAACATTCTTAAGACAAGCAAAGAAGGTCCAATATGCCTCAAACACTGCAGAATCTGAACGCCTTGCTACTAAATATGGTGTCAAAGGCATTCCACTACTCAGTACTTTGAGTTCCCTCTCTTTTCCAGTCTCATTTCCCTATGACTTTATGCACCTTATATGGTCCAATCTCATTCCAAATCTGATTTCCCTGTGGACTGGAAATTACAAAGATCTTTCCCATGATGGTGCAGGCTATGTCTTAGCACCAACTGTATGGGAAGCTATTGGTCAGGCCACAGCAAAGGCTGGGGATACAATTCCTGCAGCATTTGGTTCAAGGGTCCCAAATATTGCATCAGAAAAGGCACAGATGATTGCTGAAACCTATTCAATCTGGACTTTATATATTGCACCAACTCTCCTTAAAGGATGATTTACAAGTTCACAATATTATACACACTTTATTAAATTAGTTAGGTTATTAAACCTTTGCCTTCAATTTGAGATTACTCAGGATCAAGTTGATGAACTTGAAAGGGGTTTTAATAGCTGGGTTGAGAAATATGAAGAGCAAGTATTTTGATATATATTTAATTTTGAACATGATCTGATGATTTTCCAGGTTGTACTATAACCATGATCCAATGTGGGTATCTACATGTCCTCTAACCATCCATGCCCTTCTACATATTGCACCAACTATTAGGGCTATGGGGCCAGTCTGGGCATATTGGGCATTTCCAATGGAATGTTATTGTGGTGACCTCCTCCGCCACATTAAAACTCGAAGGTTCCCCTATCCAAACATCAATAGCTATGTTACTTCTTGTGCTCATTTAACACAAATAACTCTCCTCTATGACTTGCATGGAAAGCTTGACCTCCTCCCCCCTAAATCTGATGAGAGGAACATCAGTTTTCCCCTATGTATGTTTCCCATCATAATCAAGTACTTATATACTCATTAGCTTGAGTTAGACCCATTACATATTTTCACCCCACCCAAGGGACTAATATGTCTCCCCACTCCCCTGTGGAAAGTACTTACAGCAACACTAGCTACTCGATTCAGTAAACCTGCATCACTTATCAGGAAACTTATACCTCAGGATACCAAATTTATCCAATATGGCTGGATGCATCATCTAGAAGGAGGTGATACAATACAAGCACATGAAATTATTCCACTTAGATCAGACAGCCGGGATATGTCATATGTCCAGGTAGGTTTCTTTCTAAAATGCTCAATGCATATTGCTAACTTATCTTAGTACCAGCTTGAAGTTGATAAGTTTGCTCATCAGAGACATCGAACACCTGTGTTTGAGCTTCAAGACTTCTATGGACAAGTCCTTCGCCTGCTTATAGTTACAGTTCCTGCATCTCCTAAAAATGGTATTGAAGCAGGTTCATTTGTCTATGCAAGTATCAAACAGGCCAAACTATTAGACATAGCTACTAATACCCATCATAAAATCATCTATTACAAAGATTTGGGGGCAACAGAATTTGTTGATATTGATCAAGTACAATGTTTAATTGGTCAGATTAAAGACCGTGGCAAATGGGCACTTATTGACCGAAGCCAATTATTGACTCAAGTACATAGTATGGACCAATAGTACTGGTCACATATATATATATAGATCAATTAACACAGTCATTTTATACTACATATAACACTTCATTCTAATCTAACCAAAATCTCAATTTCTTCTTTTCTAAATGATTCATCTAAGGCAGTAAAGTCATCCCATAAACCCACTATTTGTGGGATGAAATACCTTCTATGCTGAACTTAAATCATCCCACATATTCCACCTTTTATGGGATGAAAGTTCACTCTCTAATAGATTAAAATGATCTAATAAAACCCACCCATTATAGGATGAAATTCCCCTCTTTTTCACTGGATTAAAATTGTCCCATATAATTCACCTCTAATGGGATGAAAGTTCACACCACTAAGGGATGAAAATTTCTGAAATTATAAGAGCAGAAATTCATCCTCTCAAGGGATGAAATATCTGGGATGAAGTTTCATCCCAATTTCATACCCTTTAGATTCATCCACTAAACTTAGGAAATGCTGCTTTCATCCATTAAGTGGGGGAAAAACCTCCCCCACCAGGTGCACAGTGTCTTTGGCCCAGGGATTGTCCAAGTGGAATGACATTTGCCTTGAGAAACCACTCTTCTGGAGGGAGGTTATAATTAAACAATATTAATGGCCATGCAGCCTTGGTACGGCACTTGAAAGGACCAAAGCCATCAGTATATAACCCAAGTTACAAGTCCTTATGTTTACATAAGTAACTCATTCATCATCCTGGGTTTGCGGGGAAAATTCAGTGTACCCAACAAGATCCAGTGTTGTTTTTCCCATGGTTAGTAAGTTTGAAGTGTTCCGAGATTTCATTAGAACATGATCAGTAAACATTTTGAAGTACATCAGTAAGACTTTGTAGTCGTGGAAATATTTTTCTAACTGTGGGAATCAAAATTAGCCGACGCGCGGATTTCGAGCAAAAATGGCAACTGCTAACATGGGCTGCATTTAATAATATAAATTCGAATTAATTGGTCATTTTCTTGGGATATCTCAAGAATTAATTAATAACTGTCCACTGCATAATCATGCTTACATTTGTCAACTACACTGTTAGAGCTAACAGTGTAGTTGACAAACATAAGCACAATTACAAAACACTTGTTCCACTTTGGGTCAAACTTTTCCCACAATACAAAACATTGCAGATCTCCACAATGACAAGACCTATGGATGCAATTTAAATTGCTACTGCTAGATATGATGAGGGGCTACCCAATGTAGATATTTTTATGTATTTGTATTTGTTTGTACACCTTCAAACATCATGATCAAAAGCAGCTCTCTCACTACAAGCATGTTACAAATGAATATCAAGTTTGCCACACAGCTTGCCAAACAAACAATACCATCAAAGTTCCCACAATATAAATCATTGCATATCTCAACAACTACAAGGCTTATGGATGTAATTTAAATTGCTAGTGTTAGATATGGTGAAGTAGTACCTCATGCATATGTTTGTATGTGTTTGTATTTGTTTTTATTTTTCTAAACCTCATCAACAACAAATTTCTTGCTATATATTGTAAATGAATACTGTCTGTATATCATTTCACCACACATCTGGCCAAACAAACAATAATCCTAAAGAAATTTCCCAGAATATAGATGATACTTATCTCAGCAAATACAAAGCTGATGGACATGCTACTACTACATATTGTAAAGGAATATATTATATGTATGTTTATATGTATTTGTATTTGTTTGTATCCTTCCATATCACATTATCAACAACAATTTTCTTACTATATATTACAAATGAATATGACCTGTATATTGCTTTACCAACATCTAGACAAACAAACAATATTAATGAAATTCCCACAATATAGATGATGCATATCTCAGCAAATACAAGGCCAACAGAGACAATTGAAATTGCTACTACTCCTAGACCTATGGAGGGGGTACACCAGGAAATGTATATTTATATTTGTTTGTACCTTTCCAAATTTGATTATAACCTCTTGTTATATCTATTTTAACATCACATTTATATATTACTTGGCTATAAGCTCTGCCATGCTAGCTGCTCACTAGCAGTTGTGGGCAGGCAGTCATTGATAATGTGGCAGGTGCCTTTGCAGTTCTTGTTGCAGCTCTTATTGTTGTGATTTTGCAGTTGTTATTTTCACTGAGAGGGGTGGGTATGAGAGAGGGTGATGGTATCCATGGCAGTGGGACCCGGCATTGTATTTGGCAGTATTGTGCGCAATTATATGGCAGGGAGGTGATGGGAGGGGCAGCTGGGGATGTAGTGGTGGAGGTTGAACAACAAGGCTGACAGGTGATATGGCATCCATCAACAATATTCAGCCATTCCCAGTAATGGCCAAGAGTGGACAGCAGGGGCCATTATAAAAACAAGCACCTTGGACTGACAAGCTCATATTACCAAATGGTTAATCTGTGTGCTTTATGCACATAACATGTAATCTTGAGGCCTTGTATTTAACTCTCCAAAATATTGCATTTTTGTGCATTAAACAAGCAATGGTGACTATAATTAAGTAAGCAATCTGGACAGTCTGCATGGACTTCATGAGGAGTTGTTCCAAGCTGGGTCTGAGCATCCAAGTAACAGCATGGATTTATGGCTTAGCTTTGACTTGGCTCAGATGCAGACTGTCAATTAAGCAGGGCTCCCTGCCAAACAGGGTCTGAGTCAGTCTGCAGACACCTGCATTTGTCTGTGTGGTCTGTGTGGCTCATGTGGCTCAGTGTAAATTCCCCAGAGAAGCTACTGAGTTGGTTGTATATTTGGAATATACAAATATGGATCTACATTTTCAAGTTTGTTAATTTTTTTCACACACTCAATGTTCTACATACATTGATAGGATAATGATATATTTTGCTACTAAATATAATACATGAATTATAAAACATAATTTAATATGGGCAGGGGCCCCTGCCCCCACCCCCCTATTGTCCTTGTCAGCCCCTACAGCATTGTCAGTGGCCTGGGTTTCAGCAGCAGCAGCACTGGCCACTTTTCTTGTTGTTGTCCCTGTTATTGTTGTTGTCGCCATTGTTGTCATTGTCCTTAGTCTTTGCAGTGTCTTTGTCCTCATGGTGATGGTCATTGTCTTTGTTGTAGTTGTTGTCATCATGCCATTGTTGGTGCTGCCACCACTGTTGTTGCTGCAGGCCTCATTGGCACTGTTGCTGCTGTTGCTGTTGCTGTCTTTGTTGTTGTCATTGCCACCTTCCTCACTGTTGCTGTTGGCAGCTGTATCCTTTGTCTCAAGTTCCTGAAGTGGGGGGGGGGGATACACTGTGTGGTGAGTGTGTGGGTGAGTGGTGGTGTACGACTCACCTGGTTCTGCCCCTCAGGGTGCCCTTTCCTCATCATCCCCTTGTTCCATGTCTGTTTCTATCCTTTGCCCCATACTGTCTTGTGCATTGTCATGTTGATGTTGGTTGGCATTCAACGCATTGGTATTGGCAGTGTGGGTGCATTGGCATTGGTGTTGGCATTGGTGGTTTGGCAGACATTGTTGATGTGGTTGAAAAGAACCAACAAAGACATGGCAACAGTAATGTGACCATTGTGCATGCCTGGTAATTATGTGACCTAAGGCTGTTGACTTGAGGCCAGTGAGCCTGTAGCTAGGAATGCCCACCTTGCCCAATGGTTATGAATGCCAAACATATTATGTAATATTCATGCCTGTACACATTTGAACCTAGTTGGATGCAAGTTTTTCAGATAATTAATAGCAAATAGTATCTGTCTATATTAAAGTACTACGGCCGTGTGAATTTGATTGTGACTAATCCTGACTAAGCGCTGACTAAGTCTGACAAAGCAAAGAAAAGTTGTCTTTTAAGTAGAGCACTGAATAAGGATGACAAAGCAGCAAAAGTTGGGAAGTCACCTGCTTAAGTCACATGCAAAGTCACCTGCTCAAACCAGCTCACATCACCTGCTCAAATCACTGGCTCTACAACACATGACTCCCCATGACTAATAATCACATGACCTACAAAGCGGACTGATGGTGGTTGGCTCTTATCATCTTGCCATCTATCCACCATCTGTCTACCATCTACATACTCTTTCCACTTATCTGACAGCATATCAAGTGTGTCTTCCACTGATTCTACTATAAAAAGGGACTTAATACACTATCAGGTGGATACTTCTGTTTAAACAGCTTTTCTTGATACTGGAACAGGATTTATATTATTTTGGTGTGTGTCTACTCTTTTCTATATGTTTTATACAATACTCAATATCTCACATCAGATAGAATAGATCTGTGATTTGATGTGAGTCACATTAGAATATATATACATGCAATTATGGTAAGGTTCTTCATCCAGGTCTAATTTCAACATTTCTCCAAGAAGTGCCAGGCGTCAGGCAAACCGTGATGCAAATCAACAGATAGGTAGTCCTCCACGTCGTAGAACACCACACCACCACCACCAGCCTGATCCTGCTCCACTGATCCTACCAGCTGCCAATCCTGTAAATGTTGTTCCTGTACATGGGCCTGCTCCAGCTTCTGTAATGTCAGTAAGCCAGATAAGGCAGCAGTTAGCTGCTTTACCTCCCTTGGTGCCTCTTAGAGGCCATGCTGCTGTACCTGCTTCTGCACCAATGACTCTTGCTGAGATAAGAGCTGCTGCTGCACAAATTACCAATGATAATGCTCCTGTATCTGTACCTGCTATGCCTGCTGTTCCTATGCCTGCTCCTGTACCTGCTCCTGTGCCTGCTCCTGTGCCTGCTCCTGTGCCTGTTCCTATGCCTGCTCCTGTGCCTGCTCCTGTGCCTGTTCCTATGCCTGCTCCTGTGCCTGCTCCTGTGCCTGCTCCTGTGCCTGCTCCTATGCCTGCTCCTATACCTATGCCTGTTTACCCTGCACCAGGGCATGTTGTACCACATGCTGCTGCTGCTCCTATAATGTCAGTCAGCCAAATACGCAATCAATTGGCTGCAATTCCAAATGCTCCTGCTGTATATAATAGAGGGCCTATTCCAGCTGTGCCTATTCCCATGACTGCTGCTGAATTAAGAGCTGCTGCTGCAAATTTGCCTCCAGTTGCTCCTTATAGACAAAGGAGACAGCATGTTGCTTTAGCTCCTGCTCCAATAGAACAAGTCCAACAACCTTTAGTTGGTATTTTTAATCTGGCCAATCAAGGTCTCCCACCAGTACCTGATCCACCTCTATATCCACAGCCTGAACTGCAGCCACAACTACCTGAGATGCCTCCTCCACTGCAGCTTCCTCCAGCACAGCCACCTCTTCCAGCACCTCTTCCACTAGCCAGGCAGCCATTTGATAAGAATAATATTCAAATTTATGATTTAGGGGCTATGAATGTTCTATGTCCTTTTTGTCAAGCCAAACATTGGGAGTCTGAAAAATTAACAAAGTCAACACTTAACAATCCAAAATTTGGCACATGTTGTTTCAGGGGAAAGATCAAACTACCATTGCTACATCAACTGCCTCCTGAGGTAAAGGAACTATATACTCATGGCAGTATTCATCATAGAAAGTTCTTGGATGATATAAGAAAATACAACTCTGCATTGGCAATGACTTCTGTTGGCCAAGATGCTGGAAAAAGGTTGAATGTTATGAACAATCTTAACAATGGACGGGCCCCTTGGGTTTATAAAATACAAGGAGCATTGCATCACATTACTGGATCATTGCTGCCTCCACCAGGAAAGCTGCCCACCTATGCTCAGATATATATCTATGATCCTGAGCAAGCCTTGAATCAAAGAATGAACACCAACAGACAATTAAGCAGGAATATCATGCAGATTTTACAAGATGTGCTATATAGAAAGCATCAAGGTGTACAAGCCTATAAACAGGCATATGAACTGATTAAGGATTTACCTCCAGAGCAGGATTGCTGTGTTGCTCTACGTTATGAAAAAGAAACTGATCGTAGACGATATAACCTTCCATCTGCTTCTGTTGATGAAATTGCTGTCATTTTACCTGGAGATGGAGATATCCAAACTGATTATCGGGATATTATACTTCATTCACGACGTGGTGGCTTAAAGCGCATCAATGAACTGCATCCTTTGTATCCATCACTCCATTTTGTATTGCTGTTTCCAACTGGACAGTTGCAGTGGCATCCAAATATAGAGCATAACACTCAGAATAATAATGAATCTGAGTCATCTGATAACTCAGATGCAGAAGGTGGACAAGTAAGAGCTGTCAGAAGAAGGCATAAACATGTTACTCAGGCAGAGTACTTTGGCTATCGCCTGCACCCCCGCCAAGGAGAAACAGATCACATATTTCGTGCTGGAAAACTTTTCCAGGAATATGTTGTGGACTCATGGGCTACAACTGAGCAGCACCGTCTTCAGTATATTGCAGGAAACCAGTCAAAGCTGTGTTCTGATTTATATAAAGGCTTAGCAGATGCTATACATCACAACCCTGAAATTGATGGTGATGACTTGGGAAAGCGCACTATTTTGCCTTCATCCTTTACAGCAGGAACACGCTTTATGACCCAATGCTGCCAGGATGCACTTGCTCTGAACCGGCATTTCAAAGGTGCTGATCTGTTCTTAACAGCTACTGCTGATCCTAACTGGCCTGAGATCAAAAGAGAACTCTTACCTGGGCAAAAGGCATCTGACAGACCTGATCTAATCTCCAGAGTCTTCAAACTTAAAATGAAAGAGCTTCTGAAAGATATTGTCCAGCGAGGGGTTTTGGGTGTCTCTGTTGCAAGAGTTTATACTATTGAATTTCAGAAACGTGGTTTGCCTCATATGCATATGATTATCTTCTTGGCTCCAGAATCAAAACTTAGAACTCCTGAAGATGTTGATAGTCTGATCTCTGCTGAGTTCCCTGATCCAAATGAACAACCTGAGTTATTTGAATTGGTCAAGAGAGTTATGGTCCATGGCCCATGTGGTAACCTGAACAAAGACTCTCCCTGCATGGAAGACAAGAAGTGCATCAGATATTATCCAAAACCTATTAAACATATGACTACATTGTCTGAAAATGCATATGCCAGTTATCGAAGGTGTCCACTGGCTCAGCCATACAAAGTAGGCAACTATGATTTGGACAATCAATGGGTAGTTCCCTATAATCCTTATTTATTGTGGAAGTACCAGTGCCACATAAATTTGGAATGTGTCATATCAATCAAGTCTATCAAATATATATATAAATATGTGTACAAAGGGCATGATCGCACAACTGCAGAGTTCAGAAACAAAAATGATGAAGTTAAATTGTATCTGGATGCACGTTACATATCCCCCTGTGAGGGTATTTGGCGGATATTCCAATATCATATGCACCAAGAGCATCCTCCTGTTACAAGGCTTCAGGTTCATCTAAAGGATCAACACAATGTGACTTGGGATGCTGATAGTACTGTTCCTATGCAACAAGTTGTGGAAAGAGCAGCCACACAAGATACTACACTAACAGGGTTCTTTAAGGCTAATATCAAGTTTCCTGATGAAGCCAAGGATCTCTTATATCAGGACTTTCCTAAAAAATTTGTTTGGGTAGACAAAACAAAAAAATGGAAACTCAGAGAGCGGGGCTTTGCTATTGGCAGAATGTACTATGCTCATCCTGCTTCTGGGGAACGTTTCTATCTGCGCCTACTTTTGACTGCAGTTAAAGGCCCAAAATCTTATGAAGATTTGGCCACTTTTGAAGACAGATTATATCCCTCTTTTCGTGAGGCATGCCATGCAAGGGGACTATTAGATGATGATCAGGAGTGGATTCAAGCCTTGACTGAGGCATCACTTATGCAAACAGGCAGACAACTCCGTTCACTATTTGCAATGATTCTGGCTGAATGTCAGCCTTCTGATCCAATAGCCTTATGGAACCAGTTCCGTGAGAATATTTGTGATGACCTTGCTCACTGGCTAAGAACAAAGGGAGGTGTAGCAAATCCAACAGAAGAGCAAGTCTATGACTATGGTTTATACCTGATTGAGCAGATACTGGCACGAAGTAACAAATCATTGACTTCAATTATTGGAATGCCAACATCTCAGATGGATTGGGCTATCCAGCTGGGAAATACTCTTATTCAAGAGCAACAGAATTATGATGATGCAGAACAGTTTGCAGAGTATTTAGAACGGTCAGAACAGCTGAATGATGAACAGAAAGCTGCATTCAATGCAGTCAAGGAAGCTGTGGAAACCAAGTCTGGACAATCATTCTTTCTCAATGGCTCTGGAGGTTGTGGCAAAACATTTGTCTATAACACCCTGTGTTGCTATTTCAGAGGCCAGAGAAAGATTGTCTTATGTGTGGCTTCATCTGGAATTGCAGCACTATTACTAGCAGGAGGAAGGACTGCTCACTTCCGCTTTAAAATTCCTCTGGAGGTCCATGAATCAGCTACATGTGGAATTAGTAAAGGGACTCCAGAAGCTGAGCTTTTGCAACAAACTGACCTCATACTATGGGATGAGGCTCTTATGCAGCATCGCCATGTCTTTGATGCAGTTAACCGGCTATGCCAGGATATTAGGGGAAATAATAGAACCTTTGGGGGATTAACTGTGGTATTTGGTGGTGACTATCAACAAATCCTACCTGTTGTTCCTAAGGGTTCACGTGCACAGACTGTGGGTGCCTGTCTCATGCGCTCTCCATTGTGGAGTGAGCTTCAGATACTCAAGCTGAACAAAAATATGCGCTTAAATGGTGTTACTGAGAATGAAACCAATTTTGCCAAATGGCAAGTTGAAGTTGGCCATGGGAAGCTTACAGATGACAATGGAAATGTCACCTTACCTGACAACTTCTGCTGTGCTGAGAATACTGTGGAGTCTCTAATTGACACAATATATCCTGATATTGGAAACCCTGTCCTAAAACCTGATACATTTTATTCTGAGAGAGCTATTCTTTCTGCCAGAAATGATGATGTTGACTCTCTCAATAAAAAAGTACTGGATATGTTTCCTGGAGATGGCAAGGTGTACCACAGTGCTGATTCTATTGTGCATGAAGGAATTGATGGGGCTGAAGCAATGTATCCTGTTGAATATCTGAACTCTATCAATGTATCAGGGCTACCTCTATCTAAGCTAATTTTAAAGGTGGGGTGCCCTGTCATGATATTGCGCAACTTAAACCCAGTTGATGGTGTTTGCAATGGGTCAAGGGGAATAATAACACAGATGAGCAACCGTGTTGTAGAAGTACGGTTGATTGGGGGGCAAAATGATGGGCATAAAGAATTTATCCCAAGAATCCGAATGATACCATCTAACAGCCTAATACCTTTTAAATTGACAAGGTTGCAACTACCTTTACGGCTGGGATTTTCTATGACAATAAACAAATCCCAAGGGCAATCACTGCACCAAGTTGGACTTGACTTTAGGTCTCCTGTATTTACACATGGACAGTTTTATGTTGCAATTTCACGTGCAACATCAGTATATAGAATCAAAGCTATTATACCAGATACTGCAGACAATAATAGGTATACCAAAAATGTAGTTTACCAAGAGGTGCTTTTAGATTAGAAATATTATATAGATTATGATTTCTATAAGGGAAAAAGCTTATACCTAAAATATTGAGATTAAGCATATAATAAAGTGTTGGGATCAAGAGGGGGTCTGGGGGCAGAGCCCCCAGCAAGCTGAAGGTTATGTGGTGGAGCCATGGGTGAGCGTAGCGGTGCCGTGGCATAGCCACGGGCCGTAAGCTTGTCTGTCTATATTAAAGTACTACGGCCGTGTGAATTTGATTGTGACTAATCCTGACTAAGCGCTGACTAAGTCTGACAAAGCAGCAAAAAAGTTGTCTTTTAAGTAGAGTGCTGACTAAGGATGACAAAGCAGGAAAATTGTTGAAGTCACATGCCATGTCACCTGCTCAAGTCACCTGCTTAAGTCACCCTTAATTACCACAATAAATTCTAACATTACATATCTTGCTTTAAAAACTAATACATTATATATTTAAAAAAAATCTATCCAGGTAACATGCTAAGACACATACTAATCACCTGATCTGCAACACCACATCACATGACCTCCAAAGCGGACTAAGTCAACAAATAACAAACAATACCTATTAACCTTAAGCTGCCTCATAAATTTCAGATGCTCAAACTGGAAAAAAAAAGTATTTAAATGGTGCCACTACCCATAAAATTACAAATCAAAGTAGAACATGGAAAGCATGCAGATAAAAATGGAAATGAGTTTATCTGAGCAATTTGGTTGTTAATCCATAAATTAACATAAAATGTTCTAACACTACAAAGCCTGCTTTAAAATCTGATACATTCTATTTTGAAAAAATTACTCTCTGTCTAACCCTATCTTTAGAACAATAGGAATCCAGTGCAAATGAGTAAGGGAAATAGTAATACATGGTTGAGAGAAATATTATAGGTAGAAGAAACATTGATTCCAAGGATTTTGAATAGAGCTGATCCCTATCAAATTAGAGCAATAACAACTAACTTTTCACATAATAATTTGCAAATGTGATAGGAATTGACTACACAATATTGGACAGCATTGTTGCCTTTGATGCAGTCAACTGGCTATTCCAAAATATTAGAGGAGATGATAGAGCCTTTGGTAGGCTAATTATAGTATTTGATGGTGCAGACTGTGGGTGCCTGTCTTATGCACTCCCCACTGTGGGGATGAACTTCAAATACTCAAACTAAAGAAAAATCTGTACTTATATGGTGTTACTAATGATAAAATGAGACTTTCCAAATGGCAAATTGAAATTGGCCATGGGAAGCTTACAGATGGCAATGGAAATGTCACCTTACCTAGCCACTTTTATGATGCTGAGAATACTGTGGAGTCTCTAACTGACACATTATATCCTGACATTGGAAACCCTGTTCTAAAACCTGATACATTTTACCCTGAGAGAGCTATTCTTTCTGCCAGAAATGGTGATGTTGACTCTCTCAATAAAAAAGTACTGGATATGTTTCCTGGAGATGGCAAGATGTACTACAGTGCAGATTGTATTGCATATGAAGGAATTGATGGAGCTGAAGCAATATACCCTGTTGAATATCTGAATGTTATCAATGTATCAGGGCTACCTCTATCTATGTAAGCTAACTTAAAAAGTGGGGTGCCATGTAATGATATTGCACAATTTGAACACAGTTGATAGTCTTTACAATGGTTCAAGGGAAATAATAACATGGACAAGCAACCATATTGTAGAAGTATAGTTAATTGGGAGGCAAAATGATAGGCATAAAGAAATTATCTCAAGATTCCAAATGATGCCATCTAATAGCCTGATAGCTTTTAAATTGGCATGGTCACAACTGCTTTTATAGCTGGGATTCTGTATGACAATTAACCAATATCAAGGGCACTGATTACACCAAGTTGGACTTGACTTTAGATCTCCTGTAGTTATACATGGGCAGTTTTATATTGTGATTTCACAGGTAATATTGGTACATGGAATCAAAGCTATGATACCAAATACTGTAGACAATAGGGTCACTTTAACAGTAAAGATGTTCCTTTGGAGTAGAAGTATTATATGGATTATGATTTGAATAGGGAAAAAAGCCTACATCCAAAATATTGAAATTGAACATAGAATAAAGTATTGAGACTAAGATGGGAGTCTGGGGGCAGAGCCCCCAGCAAGCTGAAGGTTACGTGGTAGAGCCATGGGTGAGTGTAGCAGTGCCGTGGCGTAGCCACGGGCCATAAGCTTGTCCTATACATTAAAACAGAATGGTGTTTTGACCCTGGCTAAGCTGACTAATAGAAAGATGACTAATATTACTAATCAACTTCAATGACTAATCAACTTGCCTCTGCTTCAAGTTTAGGTAAGCTCTAAGCACCTGATCGGTCACATGACTCAAAAACAGCGCACAAATATCAATATCAATATTATTATGTATTTACCACTCTTGATATTACTTACAAGGAATAACATTGAAATAATAATGGTGGCTATTATGTTGGAAAGCTGTAAAGTTGGCAACACTGCAATAATATATTATTTACTGCCACCCTTTGTACCAAAGGCACAGGTACTATGCTTGTATAATTTGTGTAAATAAAATTTATATTAGTAATCTGATTAGTAATCAACTGGCTGCGCAGACTCTGCAAGCTGTCCATCCGTGCTTGTCTGCATGTCCACGTGAAATCACACAGATTGATGTGGACTTGGCACAGATGCAGATTGTCATTTGGCTGAGTGTCCTGCCAAATGAGTCCATGCGGACTCCGCATGGAGTCTGCACAGAGTCTGCACAGGTTATGTAGCTTAGTGTAAAGGCCTCGTTATTTGAGACATAGGCACAATGTACTGTATATAAGGTGCCCCTTCCTCTCCATGGAAGGGCTCCTTTGTAATAGACTTGGGCTGGGATCTCTACTCATAGTCAAGCCTCTAGCACTCTATGCTCATCCCTTCCCTGCATGGTTGTTGTTCATACTGTGTATACTGCTCCATGTCTGAGTCTCTTGGCAACATGACCCCTTACAGAAGTGCAACAAGTATTTGGCAAGCTCAAATGTGTGGTCATATTACATCTTCATGTTGTGTATCCATCAGGCCTTCTATGATGTCAAGCTACTCCCTGTATCCTACAATATAATTCTAGGACAATGCCTGACAAGTGTTCCAGAACCAAACTTATCAACAACAAAAAGTAATATAAAGTTGAATAGATTCTGGATAGCTAGTTCTATTGCAACAACCTGGTTCTAGAAATATAAAGAAAAGTTAATCAAAAAAAAAACATAAGGACTTGTATCTGCCAGTAATGGCCCTCTACCTCAAGTTTTCTAGCATATTGACATGTGAGTCTTCATCCATGCTAGAGTGTGAGTTTCTGGGGTCAGGTTCAATGTCAGGTGGAGAGAGAGAGTTGTGCACTGTAATCGCAGATGTGGTAGAGTGCATTAAGTCACTGTCAACTCTGAATGTGGCTATGGTGAGTGCTGCATGCAAGTCCAGTCTCCAATGTGAGAGTATTCTACTGTAAAGGCAACTCTATATTGTGCCACACTAACCTGAGGTTGGCCAATGCATGATCTAGCAGAGGAAATCCAAAGAGAATACTCTAGGAATCCTCTGCCAGGTGTCTCTATCCTATATACCTAGCCTAACAATGGTGGGGAGTTCCCTATTGTGGCCATGTGGCTCAGGGTCATACTGTACATTATTTACAAGCAAGCTGTGTGTTATCTGACTGAAGTCCAACTTTAAATTGGAGGTGCAGGTGTGAGTTCCAATGTGTGAGTGCAGTTGCCAATGCCAATGCCAATGTGCAAGGTTGGGTGCCAATGCCAATGTTGGTTTCCAATGTGCAAGGTTGAGAGGTTTGAGTGCAGATTTGGGTGTTCCCCTTACAAATCCACTCATGCAGACCATGACATGATCCAGTTGTGCATTGAAAACTGCTGAGTGCTATGACCCCAGAATACCCAGTCAGTAATCTGAGCACACATTTCCACCTAAAAAGGGGGATAATGTGAGGGTCAGGCCCTTGGACCACAGTCAATTACTAGAAAATGGTCTATTAGATACTTATTTACCTTTACATGGACTCTGAAAAACCCTCATTTACCTTCAATGTAGTCAAACAGACTCTTATCTGTACATATTTACATCTGACCATATCTTGTGACTGGTTAGTGTTTGTAGAACTTCATTGAATCAACACCAGTTTTGGGACCTCATTTGCTCATAAACCCCCTTGCTCACTTGCAACTCCTTGTCTCATCTTGTTTAATGGCCTGGATTGTGCTGTGCCTATTACAATGATCTAGATGTGCAATGAGTGAAAACACTAGGATAATTCACTGGGAAATAGTTGTAATTACTTGATAGATGTTAATTATAGTATATATTATTAGTAGACAACTTTCTAGACTATTGAACTGGATTTTTTTTGTTTTTTTACCACTGGACCTGGGTGACCCGGCCTGGTCCGGCCCTGACCCTCTATCAGAGGGCCGGGTCTGACAAAGAGGTGGACCGGCCCTTGGGGCCAGGGCCAGGTCCAGCAAAAATAGGTCGGATCTGGTCCGGACCGGACCCTGGACAGTCTGGATGTTAATAAGTAAGGGGTTTCTTCCGGAACCCTAATCCTCGGAGAGTTTCAGAAATCTGTAACAGATGACGGATGTACTCACAAGGTTGTTATTTTTGTTCTATCATGCCACGTCGCGAGTCGGAGGTAGTGTTCGACGCTTCTTTCTGACAGATCGGTTGGTCCATTTATAAATAAATATATGTAAGTGAACTTTTGATATGATAATAAGAGGTTTAAGATATCAGTTTCCCATCAGGATCTAGTTCCAATGCCACCGGTGCCAATGAGAGACCTCCTTCTTTATTTGGCAGCAGCCTCAAAGTTTCAATGTATATCATTAGCCTACCTGTCACCTAGTCGTTGATAAGTCATGGTGTTCATATGCTGAGTCACAGCCGTGGGAATCGGCGTTGTCGAAAGCCGCATTGACACACCACGCAAAATAGCATACGACTTCAATTTTGATGTATAACTAGTTACCGTACCCAAGCAATCTAGACTTGTGCGACGCTGGAATGGCTATGCTCTTGATGATATCGCTCATCTCTCAACTGACTCTAACTATCACCCACGCAATCCAAGGTTCCGAACCAGGCGAAAACGTCATAACGCTTTCGTACGGACGTTACAGAGGCGTCAACCAAGGAAATGTAACTCAGTACCTAGGTATACCGTTTGCTCAAGCACCGTAAGAATATTATTTCTTCCCTACTGACAAAACCGGCTAATATCAGATACTAAGCGTCGGTGACCTGCGTTTCAGGCCGCCTCAACCTCCTCGCTACGCTGGGCCTGGCATTCATGATGCCTCAGCATTCGGTCCGGCCTGCCCTCAGCAGACAGAATCATTTCCTCCTGGTATAAATTTTACTGGACAATATACCTCGATAGCGGAAGACTGTCAGTGTCCTTGTGATAATAGGATCGACATCAATATCTAAAGACCATCTAAACCATAAAGGCCTAAGCATCAATGTTTTGCGACCTACCAACTCCTCGCTAAAGGCAAAACTCCCTGTCTTTTTTGTAGGTCATTGTTCTTTTGTGAGAGTGTTTTTTTAATTACTAATCCTGGCATCCCAGTGGCTTCATGGAGGTGAGGCACAGTTCTAGAGCTTGAGGCATACAAGTAAAGACAGGCGGTTTCTTTCTGGCCTTAGGTGGATTTGAAATCGGAGATTCTTCAGACACTAATGTTCTTCCCCTAATTGAGCGTTCAATATCCATTGGTTCTCCTATCATGGCTGTTATTGCGAATTATCGCCTCAATGGTGAGTAGGAAGCAATAAATGACTTCACTTAGTACTGACCATATAAGGCTTCGGTTTCCTCGCGGGGAAACAGATGTTAGATGAGGGTGTTAGCAACCTTGGCATTCGTGATCGTATGTCCCTCCCTTTCCCAAACTTCCAGCTCCTGATTGAGGCACAATTCTAGAACTCCACGCATTGCAATGGGTCAAGAACAATATTCGTTCATTTGGAGGAAACCCCGATAGGGTCATAATGCAAGCAAAATACTGTCCTTTCTCTATCTGATACCGATTATATCTCCCATAAGATCCGGCGTCAGCGCAGGTGCCATATCTGCAGGTATGCTTTTAATAGCCGAGG
Source organism: Collybia mongolica (assembly GCA_013420905.1). Taxonomy (NCBI): domain Eukaryota; kingdom Fungi; phylum Basidiomycota; class Agaricomycetes; order Agaricales; family Clitocybaceae; genus Collybia; species Collybia mongolica. The sequence continues at coordinate 1,967,122 of JAAXNY010000011.1, forward strand.
ACGGAACTGCTGAGAAGCTTTTTCACGGTATTTTCATGGTAAATCTCCTGTCTTTTCGACATATATATATATATAATCTTCCAGGAATCTGGCTCCACCTATAACATACCTTCCGTGATCTCTGGCGAATCGGCCTTTCAAGCTGTTGCTAGAGGAGCCGATTGCGCTCACATGGAAGATACCTTGGACTGCCTTCGCAAGGTTCCATACAGCAAGCTTTTATCATCAATCAACAACAATTCTCGAAATCTTTTCCAGTATTCAAGTATCGACAATGATTGGAAACCTCGGGTCGATGGTAACATATTAAGGCGGAGCCCGCCGTGCGCAATTTCCCAGGGGCGTTACAACAGGGTCAGTATCACTATCTTAAGAGTCAAATAATCTCATACTCTTCATCGGCAGGTCCCCATCATAGCTGGGAATTGCGACGACGAGGGAACGTACGGTGCATTATAAACTAAATATTGCTCGGTCTGACTCGTGTTTTTCAGGTTGTTTTCCCTCTCCAATGTCAATGTCACGTCTGTCGTTCACCACTTCCTCTCAGATTCTATACCTAATATTTCCCAGCACCAATGAAGAGTTTCGTGAATACATCGAAACTTTGTGTGTTTCTGTACCTCTTCTAAATCGAAACCTGAACTTCTTTGTTCTAGCTACCTGACTGGTGTAAATGAGGAACAAATGGATAACATCGAGAAACTATATCCCGAAGACCTATCACAAGTAAGCTTGACCCCCGCTCCTTAACAACACTGATTTTCTGGGAACAGGGGTCCCCTTTTGATACGGGCACTGCGAACGCCATGACGTTAGTCGAGACCGCCACTCTTTCTTGGGTATTGCTGATATGTTGGCCCCAGACCCCAGTTTAAGCGAATGGCTGCTCTACAAGGCGATGTTGTCTTCCAAGGACCTCGTAGGCATCTCTTGGCTTCTGTCTCTCGTTCGGAGAAAGCTTGGGGCTTTCGTAAGTTTTACTCCGATCTGCAGCACGCACATTGTGATGCCAGTTTAGTGAGCAAGCGAGGCAAGTCCACGCCCTTCCTTGGCTCGGCCCACGCTACGGACCTTGCAGTATGGTTCGCAAGGAATACCACAGATTTCGTAGCCATTGATGCACTCAGTGAGCTTACTGTTCCTCCCTGTATACAATATCTGAAGGAGCATATTCATTTCAGTCAATTTCGTCAGAAACCTTGACCCAAATGTCCCCAAGCGATCTACATCGCCAATTGTGTGGCCGACTTGGGATTCCTCTCAACCATCCTTGTTAACATTCCATGACTCTCTCGGTCCAACACTCACAAGAGACAACTTTCGCTCCAAGGCCATTGATTTAGTGAATATCCTTAGTTTAGAGCTTTCAGACAAGCTGGGGATATGTTTTTGAAGCTGCACACAAACTAGTGTTTACTGTCAAGTACAATTCCCCATCTTGGATATATAAATATCAAGCACATCCTTCCTGCTTTCGTGTCGTGGAATAAATTTGCAAGCAAATGGTGCTGGTCGCCTGCCGGTGGACATGAGACGTAAGGATAATGGAACAAACCAATGAATGGACGAACACGATGACTCCTGTGTCAATCATATCATCCAAGGCTGGCAGAGGTGCCGAGTCGGATGGTGTCACATCAAAAGCCCATATGATATGAGCTATGACGATAAAAATGGAGTTGGTTGTAGACTGTCCGCGGTCCGGGCCAGGACCTCTCGGACCTGGGCTGGCCCCGGGCTGACCCCGAGGGCCAGGGGCCAGGGTCAGCATCTGAGCGGACCGGCCCTCGGGTCGGACCTGGGTCGGACCGGGCTGACCCCCCATATTTCGGTGTGAGGAGGAAAGTTTTGACGAGATGTTTGGACGCGAGTCGAAGTCGAGCACTTTAATAAACGAATTACTTATCAGATTAATATTAATATTAAGTAATACTAGACGGGTGGGAATTTTTTTCGAGGGCATCCCACCGCAGCTTCATCGATTATCACTGCCGTTAATCGTCTTTTTGCTTTCATAATGCCTCCCCGACGTGAGCACGACAAACCGGACCCGCGATTAATTGTACAAGGCAGCCGGCCAAAGAAGCAGGCAAAACGGGCAGAGATCGGTGATTACCCGGAAACAATCACTCAGCACCAAAATGCAAGAACCAGGGTGAACGGTACGTGATTCGCAATGTCTGGCATACGAATTGATGTTAAATATAGCATGCAGGGAATACTAAAGGCCCATCAAATGAGGAATTGAAGGAAAAACGCCAGACTCGTGTGCAATTTCCATTGAGTGCGAAAAAAACACTGAATTTTTTTTTTATCTAGAGCTTCGCATCGATGCGCAATTTCCGCAATGGGCTACATTACCGGATGGACATGCTGTGGGCAACGACGGAAACCTTAAGGATGCAGAAGACATGGAGTGGCCCCACTCACCAAGCGAAGAGATTTCGGTAATACCTCCAGTAGTGGGAAGTAATGTGAGTCCTGACTAGATAATTCTATTGCTTTTTTGATACTAACATTTACTGGGACCCCTAGAAACGGGTGTTCAGTGATACCTCCTGCTCGGATGGAAATGGAGAAAGTACCAGCATACGAGAACCAATCAGACAAACAGTAAGTTACCTACCATTTCCCAATCACATTACTCACCTGTACTGCACAGCGTTCGCGCATTGTGACTGATAGTGATGGAGAAGTGATGGATATAGATAATGAGGATCCTGGCCTATGGAAGCAGCAACGCGATAGAGTGAGCTATCAGCTGCTACTAGGTGGATATTCACTTACTAACTATTCGACGTGAAATCTAGTACCCCTACCTCACTTCTGATGATGATAGTGACATTGTTATTGATTGTGATACTATTCATAGTTCCCGCCCAACTAGTACCATTCCTGACGAGCCCGAAACTGAAGGCAATGATGAAGATGAGGAAGGTGATGAAGGAGAAGATGACAAAGATGGCGAGCATGAGGCTGATGAGGAGGAAATGACTGAAGCAAATCAGCGTTACCATGACCTGTGTGTCAAACTAGGGAAAAACCTGGTAAGTCTTTGTTAGTATTACCTTTAGGTTGTATATTCTCACTGTTTCGTTTCTAAGCCAAGAAAAATAAAAGAGACAAAGGATCTTCGCCTCTGCTTTGCCAAGGATACCCGCAAGGTCCATGGTGTCATGACCCTCGGCGAGTACTGTAGTTTTTGTCTGTAAGTACCTGTATCCTGTTTCACAACTCTCTTGGCTCACCATCTGTTTTGTAGCATGGACTCAGATGTACTGAAGGCCAGTGCTTTCTTCACTGGAAATGTCACATCTCGCCGCCGCCACCTTCTTCGGTTTGTATTTATAATTTATCCTGCTCCACTATCCTCATGGTTAAATTGTTATAGTAAACATATTGTAGATTATGTGGTCCGCTGCGAGGAGAATGGGGTTCAGCCAAAGGGCCTTGAAATGGCATCTTTATCAGCTCAGGAAGAGCTTCGCAACCATCGAGGCGAGACAAAAGACAAGCTGTGAGCTCCTTACCATTCAATTATGCCATATCACTAATTGATTAACTTTCAGAAAACAGAAACAAATCACTGGCTTTGTGGTTAAAGTCCGCAAGCCCACCATTATTACTAAGTCAATACTCAAAGAGATGCTTCTTGCATTAATTGTAGATGCTGATCTAGTAAGTCCTCATTATCCACACTATCATCTACCTTCTCATTATCTGGTAGTCATTTCGATTTGTTGAACGCCCACTTTTTCGGCGATTCATTCTAATGCTCAACTCACATGTGAAGGATACGGATATTCCAAAGAGGACCTGTATGGCAGAGGCTGTACTTGCAAAAGTTTGTGAACTAGATGTTAGTGATTTTGAGTTAATCTCTGTAAGTGATGTCTACAAAATAATTCTGCTTGTTTGACATCCACTATAGGCAATTCCATCAAAGATATCTGGTATATATGATGGATGGACTACAAAGCGGCGCCGGCCATATTCTTCTTTCAGTATCTCATATATTTTCTCACCACCAAACGATGATACTTCATGGACATTGAAATCGAAGCTCTTGGATTTTAGTCATACAAAAGGCCGACATACTGATGAAGCAATTGGAAAAGACCTTGTACGTGTCATTGAGAAGTTTGGTTTTGCAGACAAAGTATGTGAATGACTCACTGATCACCATCATACTAAATACTTTCTGATAGCTGGGCTGGATGATTGGTGATAATGTTACTGTTAATGATGTTGCAATTGGTGTCCTCTGTAAAACTTTGGACCCAACTCAGCAGGTGTTGATTCCTCATGAGGTTCGGGGTCGGTAGGTCTTTTTTTTTTGGTCAACTACCCATATCTGCATATTGTTTATCAACATTACAGATGCATCAACCATACAGTACACCTCATGGCTACACACTTTGTTACTGCTTTGGGGATTCCTGCACTACTCAAAGCAAAGCAACAAGTTCATGCTTCCAACACTACAGATAGTGGTGATGATGACAGTGATGATGAGGACCATTTTGATATTGATATTTATATGGACATTGATGCTGATGATGATGAGGCAGAGGCTCTTACCATCGTTGACTATGATGCAGGAGATGTTGTAGGCAAGCTGATGGCATTCATCAATCAGGTCCGACTCTCAAGTGAAGGTACACGGGATTATTTAAAGATGTGTTGCATCCGAAATGGGTGCAAGCCTCTTGAGCTGAAGCTTTGGGTTCGAACCCGGTGGGGAAGTTTAAGTGATTGTTTCCGAGTAACAATTGACCTACAAGATGTGTGTATCATGAATTACTCTGATTCTCTGACTGGCTAATCCCTTTTGACAAGGCAATTGATGAATTTTGCATGCTTGCTGACAACACAAGAACCCTTCCCAAATTACGGAAAGGGAACAGCTGGCTGAACTATAAGCTCACCACAGAAGAGTGGGCCATTGTAGCACTTGCCTATAATTGTCTGAAGGTAAGTTTGATTCAATATTCAACTACTATGATATATATTAATTTGTATTACATCAGATTCCAGCCTCAATCCACAGTGCTTTATCTGCTGAGAAAGTACCAACTGCTACAAAGATTTATCCCCATCTTGAACATCTTCAGAGTGAATGGGAGGATTTGCGTGATGATCCAGAGTATGAGTTAGTTCACCATGCCCTTGATGCAGGCCTCAAGAACATGAGCAAATGGTACCGCTCAACTGAAAAGACTACAATTTACTTTGTCACTTATGGTAAGTCTGATGCATATGATAATCAAAAATCATAACTAACCAACCATAGTCATTGATCCAACATTAAAGATGGAATATGTCAAGGCTGCATGGGATGAGAAGTCAGTAGAGAAGGGACTGAAGCAGTTAAAAAAAGTGGTAAGCTTCTTGTCATTATAGCCTATCTTGAAGTATTGAGATAATCATCTCTCCATAGTTCCTTGGATATAAATTGAAGTATGATATGGCTAGAAACAAAACTTCTGATGCTGTGGTGGCAATCAAAAAAAAGAGTGTTCAAGGTCAGATTCTTTACTCTATCCATCAATCTTGTTGACACTATATTAGATGTCTCTGCTACTGAAAAATGGATTGCAAGCAAGATCCAACAGAAGTCAAAGTCTGTTGCAAGTGACAGTAATGATCCATATGCTGAACTTCTCAGATATCTTGCTGCTCCCATCCTCCAGTCAGCTGATTGTCCTAATCCAGTCACTTGGTGGGGGGTAAGTCTTATTATATATTTCATACATTATACATTTACTTATCACTTACCTCATCTAGGTACAGAACTCTGAATATCCCATCATGAGACTCATTGCTCGTGATTACCTCCCTATTCCTGCATCTTCATGTTTGGCTGAGCGATCATTTTCAATGTCTGCTCGGACTGATGATGCTCGTCGTGGTGGGATGGACCCTGACAAGTTTGGGGCCTTGCAACGTTTGAGAGATGCATACCGGGATGGCTCACTTGTGCCAGAAGAGGACATTTTAAAGGAATTCATTGGGGATTTCTCTCTAGCCTCTTTTGAAGAGTAGGTCATGTAGATATAAGCCAATTGCATATATATCTGGCCTCTGGAATGAAATTTTGCATTTTCTTACAAGTGGCCCTGTCCGACCCGGGGCCGACCCTGGACCGGCCCGGCCCGGCCTTGGCCCTCTTTGGGGGGGCCAGGGCCAGTCAATAGGTGGACCGGCCCTCAGGGCCAGGGCCAGGGCCAGCAAAAAGAGGTCGGACCTGGCCCGGACCGGACCCTGGACAGTCTAGTTGGTTGCGACATCAGCTCCGACACATGCTCTGAGTACCAATAAATTAACATTATAGTTAGAATATGACTGTAACAATAATACCTGCGGCCAAAACCAAAAGCATGCGTTCCTCCGCGTGTGTACTTAGGTTTATGTTCCTCAAGGTCCACATTCAGGAACGCTCTGGGTTAAAGGATGATGGATTTGGGTAAATCGCAGGGTCGTGGTTCATGGCCCTGAGGAGATGTTATAAGTCGACAAATTCTGGATGAGGGATATTCGCACCAGATATTGGTCATGACAGTGCTACCAGCAGGAATATGATACCCATTGTAGATATTGTCCTTCATTGCCTGGCAAGCAAGACCTAGGCAATGATCAACCTATGCAAGCCGTATTGTTTTTTTTTGGGTGGTGACTATACCAAGGGGGGTTATGGGCCTCCGGCACAAAGTTTCCTTAACAATTGCATTAATGTATGGTACTTTTTTTCAGTCAGAAAATTTGGAAGACAGTCATGCCCAACAACATCATCAACTTCCCTTTGGACATTTTTCAAGATACTTGGATTGAGTGTCATTGCAAGTACAAATAGTATTATGAGAATAAGTGGTGTAGAGGAGTGTGCATCTGTAAGGATATTACCAATTTGAGCTCCCCCCAGAATGCCTCACACTTAATACAGTGAGTGGACTGGCCCCTTTTAGACAGGGCCAGGGCCACTGTGAGTACTGGCCCAGCCCTTGGGCTGGACATGGCTGGCCTTATATGTTGGTGGGTGGTGAAAGTGCTACCAAATAATGGGGGTAAATAGTTAGGGAATAGAGAACACAAGATCAAACCTCAAAAAATAATAACTCTTGTTAAAATTATTAGTAATCAATGATTTTTGATCAAATTCCTGATGTCAAGTGGCCTCAGAGCAGAAATTGATAACACCTCTCTGATGATCTAGATGTGCAAGGAGTGAAAATACTAGGATAATTCATTGGGAGACAGTTGAAATTACTTGATAGATGTTTTTTCAACGCTTCTTGATCTTTTACCACCACCATCCGACCGTGGGAATTTGTCCCTCCTGCACTAGGTCGTCCCTAAACTACCTAACACCTCATCCCTAATCGACATTGCCTTTCATCAGACCACTCTTTCGGCCTGGGCCACCATCCTTTTATACCATACCCAAATTTTTAACTTATCAGAGCTGATCCTGACTATCTGCAGGGTCATCTCATCTTGCCTGTACTGGGGGCTTCACTAATCTGTTCACATCCACCTCATCAACTACCAGGCCACATGAGGACACCACAACTCTAGTACTCTGCTTTGCGCAGATCCTTAGGGAGCGTCACCGCCAACATTCTCGACAATCTATTCGTACTCGCTTAACCACTACACCCAAATACAAAAGGAGGAAGGGGTCTGGCCCCTGATCAGCTACTGTCCCTGCACAGAACACACCTCTTGGGGAGAATGCCAGTTTATTGACCAATGGTGGGATTTGGTGGCCTCATTTTGAGGGGAGTCATTGCTTTGGGAGAGCGGTGTGGAACAGGGGGGAAAGTAATAGGGGGGATTCAGGAGAGGGGGAGCAGGTTTGAGGTATGGGTCGTTCATTTAGATTGGACATTTATCTTTGACACTGGGGGGGAGTAATGGGTTTCCAGGGCGCCCTGAAAATACCAGGGGGGGAGTGGAATGGGGTACCAATGTGAAGGGAGGGGACCATGCCCTGACAAGCAAAGGCAAACCTTTAAGGTGCTGGGAGGTTCAGACATGGTACAGTACAATACCGTTGGACTGCAGGTATCCTCAGTCTAGACCTGTAATATGACCTGGAGAGCAACTTAGTGTACAGCTCCACCCTGATGGCTCATTACAGATTACTTAGTGGTAATAGGTGTCTATGCCCGCATGTAGCTGGGTCAAACCCACATGCGCTTAATATTATTATATGACAAAAAAAAAAAAAAAAAAAACTTGATAGATGTTAATTATGGTATGTTTCAGCAGTAGACATCTTTCCAGACTATTAAACAATTTTTTTATTTATCACTGGACCTGGCCCAGACTGGACTATGGACAGTCTATTAATACCAGTATAAGTCACCAGGTTTTGGAAGATTAGAAGATATTGATATTTTTTCCATGCACATTTGGATAAGGGTTGACCTGGGCTCAATGACAGGTTTGTCAAGAACCCCCACTTCAGGTGTTCCCAGGGCTCTACAGAAGTTACTCATCCAGAAATACCATCTAGGACCAATTAATCTGCAATACATAGTCAGAAAAAAGTACAACATGTTAAAAGTACTATTCATTGATGCATACCTTTTTTCATCGCTTCTTGACTTGTTACCACGATGTGCACAGCCACCGTCGTAGTCGTCATTGTTGTTCTACGCACCCTGCTGCCCTAGATCACCCCCGATAACACTCTACCAACCAAGCCCCGTGCCTCTGACATGGGCAAAGACAATCCACCTGGCCAATCCCAGCGATCGGCAGAACGCGCCTCGAAACCGCCGGACATTCGCAACTATCTTCGTGGGTCCTCCTCCCCTGCTCCATCCAGGAGCACAACTCCTCAGAGACCCCCGGTGAAAGGGGGCTCCTGGGCTATAAGTGCGCTGATGCTATGAAATGTAATTCCTTACACACACACACCAAACTTAACAATCAACACACGAACAGTAGGAATCGCCTGTTTTGAGTTCGGGTTCAAGTGCTTAGAAGCACTAAGCTTTGAATAGTACTAGCCAAAGCCCTTTTCAATGATCTCCCAACGGGTTTGATTCAGACAAAAGCTTCAACACAGGTTTATAAACCTGCTAGGTATATTTATAATATTTCTCAATCCAATAGACTGGGTACCAAGTGTACGTTCAATTATTAATGATCCCAAACGGATCTGTAAGTCCAAGCGACTTATCAAACAATACAGTGCCAAGTGCACTAAGGCCAAGTGCCTAGTAATTCCAACGGACAATACGATACTAAGTTCCAAGTGAACTAAGTCTCTTTAATTCTGTAGTTCTTCAATCAATTCCAATCAAGACACGTTGAAGCAATCTGATCCTTAATTCGGGCACGCAATAGTGTTTTTAACAAATGTGATTTGTATACTCTATAGTAGCGCGAAGTGGGGGCAAGATTCCTTGCCTTAGCGCTACTCATCTACAGTCTATTTATAGTGTACAAACTAAATATCATACGGAATTGTAAATTTTACACGGAACCGCGCTCCCGCGCGCCAAGGATCTGTATTCAATGCTGATGCGTCCTCTACAACTTGGCGTGCGCGCCATGCGTGCCAATTATGCCGTTTACTGGTTACTTATCAAATATTGAAAGAGCTGGCTAAACTCTTATCAAGTCGCGACCGCGCGCTCCGTTATTTAAAACAGCGCGGCACTGTCATTTACTCCTCCTGATTGTCCCGGTTGCTATTCACGGGGTCCCGTCGCTTCCAGTAGTTAACACCAAGTACCCCTGACTAGGATCGGGTTGTGCAAGTCCCGAATTTACAATTACTTCTCCTATTAATGATGATCCCCGGACTAATGATATCATACTACAACGGTTACTTATGAACTAAGACACCGAGGTTGTAACCGGGCATGGTGAATAGGACTAATAATAGACCGTACTCATAGTCCTCTGTACTGATAGTGTATTATCCATTAGACTAGTTCACTCTGATTAGCCATCTTGGAGCTCGACTCTAATCCTTTATTACCGTTTACTTGGTTATTAGAAATGATACTAATAGCCTTACTTGTCGACTTTACAAGTGCAAACAATTTCGGGCCCTATCATCTCCCCCATACCACAAATGTAGACTGTCCTCAGTCTCTCTTTGCCGGCATGTTGGTCCAATACTTCGGGTCTGCACGCGTCTAATCTTTCAGTACAAGGTTACAACGGTTCCGCTTTTAGACAGGTAGGCGCGCGATGTTGGGATCAAGCCCAGAGGTTTACTTCCCATCAGGATCGTGACAGTTATATACGGCTCCTGAGAGAATACTTGACATTCGGACATCGCTTTACAGATATTTCAGTCATCTGAACCTTTCTCTCGTTACGTTTCTGACACTTCAGCAAGAGATTGGTACTCCTGCTTGTCCTTTAGAACTTCGCAATGCAGGGTTGTGCGTTTTAAAAGCTCGCGCCCTTGCTAAGTTTTAGACAATTTGGACTTTATAGCCCATTTCTAAATTTCTTTGCTATTCGCATCGCTCAAACGCTCCAACTTTTCTAAACCAAATGTCTTCTACTTCCACCTCTGCCATGGCTCGTGCCCTGCGCTCGCCTTCCGCGCTGTCCCTCTCACTCTCCGCCGCGATTTTACCGACTGAGGGCCGTTCCCCCACCATGGTCTATGTGGACCAGCCGATCCCTTCCTTCCCTGACCTCCTCGAAGATGCCGAGGGCGACGTCTTCGTCGCTATGGAGCAAGGGTGGATTATCATGGCCGAGGAGCTCGCGCCCCGTATGGACCATCAGGGTCCGCTTGACCTTGACGACTTGATCGACTTTGTCGATCACTGCTCCATGCTCATCGTACGCCCATCTTTTACTTGTTAATTCCTTTTACTTATTTACTGGTCTCAGGATGCCATCACTGGCGTGGTCCGTGGCGCGCGTTTCTCGCTGCCATATCCGGCTATCCTCCTCCTGCGCGCGCTTCACCTTCAAGTGATGCGCATCCCAGTTGACGCGCGCGATGCTTCGTGGTCGTCCTGGCGTACGGTCATATCGACTGACCTGGGCGCCAACTCCATTCTTCTGGTAAATAACTTGTTTACTTCTTTACTCTGCCTCCCTTTGTCAAGCTGACTACCTTTTTCTTTTAGGGCCAGGCTCCCACAGTGGAGCAAGTCCTTGACCAGGTGGGGTCGCGCTTCAAGCGCGACAATGGTGATAGTATCTTTCGGGATACTTTCCTCGTCCCGCCTCGCATGGTTGGCGCGCCGCGCCGTTACCATCAGTACCAGGACAATTGGTCCGCCGCGCCCTTGCCGGCGCGCTCCCCGGTCTTGGTACCCGCGGTTCGTTTATTACTGCTTTTTATTACTTTTCTTCGGTAGTTGACTTATTTTAATAGCCCCTCAAGCGGAAGCGTAATGCTGGGTCCAAGGGAAAAGGCCGTGCGGTTCCCCAGGTATATCCTTTACTTTACGAGTTTCACATTATTGCTGACTTGATTTCACAATTCTAGTCCGACATGTCGCGCGCCCAGGGGACTGGCAGTGCTTCCGCGCTGCGTCCCTCGGAAGCAGGCCCAGTATGTCTCTTTCTGAAGTCATTTACGTTCACTCATCTTTATCTCCTTAGTCCTCTGGGCAGCCGCCGGTGAAGGTTGAAGTCCCTGAGCTTCAGCTCTTCGATGATGAGGTCGCACGCCAGTTGGCTCAAGAGGGGTTCGCGGAGTTGTTGCCTCCCGCGGCCCCTTCTCCTCGTCAGTCGCGTAAGACCACCCGCTCTAGGGATAGGGCTCAGGCGACACACCGTAAGCACGCGCTGGTTCCCAACCGGGAGCTGACGCCGCTCCAGTCCCCTATTACCTCCCTGCTGGCTGACCTTGCGCCGCGGCGCTCTTCCGTATGTTTATTACTACTTTATTTCTTGTTACTGATCATTTTTTACTAGGTGGGCTATCCTTGCACGATGTGCGCCACCCGCGGCGACATTGAGTGCACCTTCAACGGTTGGGGTAAACCGTGCGTGGAATGCGCCACCGCCAAGAAGGGGAAGTGCAGCTTCAGCCTCACTCCCCAGAGGCGCGCTAGGCTCCGTGAGGATCTGGGGCCCATGCTTGGTGCGGGCATTTCTAGTAAGCCATCTTCTTTCCGTCTTTTTGTTTACTACTGATTTTACTTATTCTACTAGCGGTTGCTGAAGCCTATGCTCAGCTCGGCAACGCGGACACCCTTGCCGCGGAGGTCATTCAGGCCGCTAACCGCGCGCTTGAAATGCGCGACTCCTTGTTGGCGCGCATAGTTGGCACCATTGGTAGGTTGTACGAGGAGGAAGGCCTGGAGGGCCTTCAAAACCTCTTGCTGACTACGCCAGCCACGGAGAGCGCCCTCCTCTTCTACGCGGACTTCCAGAATCTCCCTTGGCCGCCCTTGGAAGAAGAAGTAGAGGTTGATGACAGTTCTTCGTCGTCAAGATCTTCTGCGTCCGTGCCTGACAGCGAGGAGGAGTAGCCGCGCCGCGCCCCCCCCCCACCTACGTTTTTTTTTTTTTTTTCTATATGTGTTTTCCCGGGCCCCTGGCCCTTTTATTACTGCTACCTAAGTTCCCCCGCCTTTCGTTGGGCTTCAATTCTTTAATTGAAGTCCAACACATGTCTTATATACAGTCCCTCGGACTATAAACAATGCTATTGATTTGGCTGTGGTTCTATTGTCTTCATAAGAAAGCTTCCGCCCTTGCCCCGGCTACTTAAGTTATAAATAGTACGGTTTAATTCTGGTGCAATTCTCTCGATCATTAAAAACCGTGGCGCGATCACTGACTTTTTATAGACAATCTATTTCAATCCTTGTAACCTTGGTAGGTTTTTCCAATTCGATTTTGCTTATACCCATCTCCCCCTCAACACTGATAACAACTGTCCCAGTTGTCATGCGGACACTGCCGCGCTCCACATGAATTTTTACGGAGCTCCTTTTTTTTTTTTAATTGGGCCCAGCATTTCAATTAGGCACGCGTCTCGGACCTGTTCAGTTGAAATGTATAGATTTTTCTGGGGATAGAACGCGCGCAACGAATGAGAGACTGGGTAGCACTTCTCTAGTCGTAGAGGTATAAAAAGGGCACTGGCTGTGCTTTTTGTCCCAAGACATCGCCCGACTCTATTATACTCTCTTTACAACGTTCTGGTTCGAAGAATCAATTTCCTCTGCATCATTATGACTAGCCCCCCCAACTATCAAGACATCGAGAACTTCAAGATGGTCCAAGCTCAGTGGCACACCTTTCAAGCTCGTTTATCGATGGACACCCTTGTTGAACAAAGGGTCAGCGTCCGGAAGTTAGGCGAAACCGCGGTACACTTTTTACCAATTAACTTATATACGCCGTTATCGTAACAACTTTTACAATTTACAGCTACTCCTGACTGAGTCCAAAATGGTTTTGACGGAGCGGTCCTGGCAGAATGTTATCTTTGGCGTCCGTAAAGCATTCCAGGGACTACAACATGTATACCCCGAGTTACTTCAAGAGCCCGTCTACCGCAACATTGTGACTCTTACTGCCGCTATTCACCGTCACCGTGAAAAGGTCCGCACCGAGCACCTGTCTCAAACCGCGGTGCGTGCTTTTTACCTTATCTTGCACTGTACTGTTCTTAAACCATGGTTTTCTGGTACTAGGTCCCTGCTACTGGTGGTGATGCGGATAGTCCCGCTATTCCAGGCGAGGTCATTGCTGGCGGTGAATATGACGGTGACATTGAAATGTCTGGTACTGACTCGGTATGTTTCTTTTTAGCTACCGCGCTGTCAGTGCGCGACATACTCAATGGCGTCTCTTCTTTACTCAAGAATATGGTCATTGATTCCGGCGCTACGGCTAGCGCTACTGTCTCTGGACCAGTGACTAGTCGTCTCCTTAGTGAAGGACCAATCACCCGTAGTCGCAAGGAGAAGGAGAACATTAAGGTTCCCCGTGTCAAAAGGACTAAGGCTGAAAAGGCTGCCATCAAGGTACCCATTCTTGTTTTTGCTCTGTCTATTACTTTGTTTCTCATTCCTACAGGACGGTAAGCGTTCCGAGCTCAACCGCGGCAGTACTCTTCGTCCCAAAAAGCGTACGAGGCAGGACACCCCGGATGAAGATCCAAAGGCATCTGCTGAGGGTACGTTTTCTAATAATAGATGGTTCTAATGTTATACTGACTGTGTATCAGATACTCGTGTCTTTATTGACTTCCGTCCCTCCAAGGAGCACGATGTAGTCTTAGCGCGGGCGCGCTTGATTGCTGACGCGGGCGATCCCTTGTCACACACCAAGCAAGCCCTCGGTAGGATGCTTTTAAACTACCGCGCTGAGTTGGAGGAGATCAGTCATACAGTGTCCTTCTTATTGAAGCGTCGTGACGCCACTATGGACGAGGTTACTCGCCTCAACGGTCTAATGAACGAGGCCGCTCTGGAGGGAGGCTCTGACGAGGCTGCCACTGCGAGCGCTACCGAAGTCCATGACCAGGATGACAATGATAAAGAGGAGGTAGCTCCGGCTGACGTGCCCTTGCCCGAGGTTGAAGACGACTTCATATCTGCTTGAGGGTAGTCCAATTAACTTCCTCCTTAGTTATGGTGTCCCTCCCCACGCTCCTTTGTATTACTGTCTTTACTCGGTTTAACACTGTCCTTACTACTTAGCTTCGTTGCTTACACTGTCTTTACTGCTTCTGTTTTCATACTGATTTATCACTTATGCAACTTCCGGTGTGACATAGTAGTTTGTGGTAGCGCCGGCGCTATCCCCTCTTCAGTGTTTTCACTAGAGCTTGACTCTGAATCGGACTGATCCAATTGGACTCTGTCAAAGGTATAGTCACGCTCCTTATAAACTTGTCTATTAGCGGGATCTTTCGATTCCACTAAAGCATTTAATGTTTCGCTAGAGATGTCTATTAGATCTTGCAGATTATCCGGCAGTTCAATTGTACTCCTAGCAAAATAGGGAATAACCCTAAACGCCCCCACTTTATGTTGCCACACCGATCCATCCATTTCACAAACAATATAGGCTCCCCCGCGGTTTCGTCTCAGGACTATCATTGGTCCCAGGTACCGTGGCTTCAGCTTTTTATCGAGCGAACTTTCGACCTCGGTATTTCTAACTAGTACTAAACTTCCTGGTTTGAAATCATAGTCTCTGATGGTCGCGCTGTGATCCTTCTCATACTGTAATAGTCTCCTTCGTTTTTCTATATTGATACGTTTCCTCATATCGGCCACATGCTGGACGTGCTTAGCTAGAGCCTGCGCTCTAAACCCAATGAGTTCCTCTGTAGTCAATATTTTTCCTGGTAACTTTACTAACCAAGTGGCTTCAATGATATCTAACGGTAAGGTTGGGTGCGCGCCCGTAATCATAAAATAGGGGGAGCAACCCGTCCCTCTCCGTATAGTAATCCTGTCAGCCCACATTACATGGTGGAAGAAGTAGTACCACTTCTTTACATCACCACCTGTAGCTTTGAAGACAGCTTGACGCACATCCCAATGTGCGCGCTCGGCGATCCCATTTCCTTTGGAATTGTATGGTGATATACTTATTCCTGTAATACCATACTTGGATTCCAGCCACGCTTTGGCTGCGACAAAGGCAGGACCATTATCCGTTACAATTTCCGTTAGAGAACCCCATCTACAAATTACTTCTTCGAACAGCCACCTTCCCAAGGTCTTGCCATCCTCAGATTTGAGGGGCGCGCCTTCCATCCATGAAGACAGCGCACATCTTCCTTGGACAATGTATTTATAGCCATTAGACGATGGGCTCATATACATGGTGTCCGCATGCAATACTTGGAATATAGACGGCGTGTGGGTTATGACAGGAGGGATTCTCAACAAAGTTAAGAGCCTTGTCTGACAGATGTGACATGACTTCACATACCATGATACATCGCGTTCCATTTCTGGCCACCAAAATCTTTTATCTATTAAGGATTTTGTTGCATAGAAACCCCTATGTCCAACAGAATCGTGAGACGCCTTCATCATATATGTTCGGTGATTTTTATCAACAACAAGCTGGTGCGCGCTATCGATATTTTTCCTATACATCCTGCCTTCTGGATCCAAAAAGAAATTAGACGCCTGCCTTGCAAACTTTAGGTAGGCGCGATCTGTCATTCCTTTTGGTCTCTTTTGTGGTCTTTTTAACCATTCTTTTATTAAAGGTAGGTTTTTATCCTGTTCCAGTGCCGTAGGTGTTCGTTTAGACTCATCATATACTTCCCTTACATTAGGGTCATATTTAAACTTTTCATCAGGTATGACAGTAGTATTTACAAGTTGCTTTAGATAAGCTTCTCTTTGAATACCGAACCGTCCTAAACCTAAGTGCTGTTTTACTTCTCCAATAAATGCCGCTTCACCAGCCCAGGCATTGTTTACTTCCACTTCAAAATCAGAGATTTCCTTTGCAAGTTGGAATAAATATCCGCCGCGCGTATCGATCTCCTCTTTAAAGTCTGACAGTTCCAAAGGGTCATCCAATCCTTCCATTGGGTTGATAAACCTTAAAGGACCTGAGGGTTCGTCGTAACCATCGTCTGGGTCCGGGTAGACAGGATCCTCTAGCCGCGCGTCGCGTCTTGACAGACCGTCTGGGCCAAAGCCTTTACCAGCTTTATGAACCAAAGTAAAGTGGAACATAAGTATCCTATCAATCCACCTATTTACCGTTGCATTAGGTCCTAAACTTGGGTTTGATAACATCCCCTTAATGTACTTTGCATCCGTTTCCACTACCAAATTTCGTACTCCAATAAACCAATAATAACATGCCATTAGAACTCTCATTAATCCGAATAGCTCTCGTTTGGGTTGTGAGAAGCGCGCTTCGCGCTCATTCAGAGTTATCGAGTCAAATCTAGCATAGTGCTTTCTTCCAGGTATATCAGGGTCTTCCTGGTAGATATAGTAGCCTACGGCTTTCCATGACGTATCTACTGACAGTACTACTGGCGTATTCCAGGTGTAATTAATTGGACGGAGCGCGGGGCTATTTTTAAGTGCGTCTAATAATAGCTGCTGCGCTTCTTCTTGCTCAGGCCCCCATATCCAAGGTTCACTACTCCTAGTTAACTTTTGAATTGGTTGACCTATACGGGCGAAGTCTTTAATGAAATTCCTGCATACACCAATAGTTCCCATGTAAGCGCGTACTTCACTGACATCTTTGCATGGTCCCCATCTTTCAACTACACCGATTCTATCTGTAGTAGGTTTTCGTCCTTCATAGGTACATCTATGTCCTACCACTAGAATTTCACTTGCGCATAACATAGACTTATATCCTGAAAATGTTCCTCCAGAATACTTCATTCTCTGTACGACGCGATTTACATTTTGCATATGTTCCCAGAAGAAGCGCCTAACACCTGGAGCACCAGGTAGCTCTTCTTCTGTTCCGTCCGGTAGTTCGTAGCGCGTTGCTGGACCGCGCACGGGTACATCATCAATATAGGGTATTGTGACATGTGGTACCTCATCCTGTAGGATGTACGTGACATCGTCATGAAATATTGGAACAGAATTCGTCCATCCCATAGGGAGTGTTACTAATCTCAGCGCGCCAAATGGTGTTTGGAACGTGGTTAGATCGCGCGAGGTTTCTGCTAAAGGCCTCTCATCGTATCCTACATATAGATCCATCATTCCGCCACAAGCGCGCCCTGCGAAGTGTTCTGCTAGTTCTTCGGTAGCGGGTGGTAGACCCGAGTGCGCTATTGTGACTGCATTCAGTGGTTCTAGACTATGTACAATTCTAAGCTTCTTTCCTGGGCCTTTCTTTAATACGGTAAACCATCTAGACCTGTATGATGAATTGGATCTCTCATAGACTCCTGCATCAATTTTTGTCTTGATGATTTTACAAACATCTTCATAGATTCCTGGTGGGATTCTAATGTTCCTCTCTGTCCACGGCGTATGTGGGACTACTGGTATTTCGACGGGAGGAAAATATTCCTTCTTAAAACTACCGCGCTCACTATCATTCCAAGCAAAACCATCATTATGTTTGCACATAAAGTCGTGGATTATATCCATCTCTTTAGGTTTTAAGAAGCTTTCTTCTTCGTGTACTCTTTGGAATTCCGCGCGCCTTTCCTCAGTGTACCTCCCAGTTGGTTTAAACGGAGGTGGGTTAGGCGTTAGAACTGGTAGGGCTGCTAAAGGGTCGCCCTTTATATCTCTGATAATTCTAAATTTATCAGGCAGGTCTGCCAGTGTTGGTTTTGTTTTCAAATGTACTGGTTTATACTTCTTTCCTACTAGCTGATCCATGGGCTCAATATTACACTTTTCACTTGTTGCCGTTCCAAGACCGCGCTCGTTTGTGCCAATTTGCCACTGCTTTAATTTACTTAAAGCTTTATTGATCATGGGCTGTTCTTGAGCGTATGTCAGCGGTCTAGTGGGTGTGCTTGCTGGGTCCCTACTGTTCTGCTCGTAGTTTATTACTGGTCCATCGCGCTCATCTACGGAAGCCAAGTACGTGGCTAGCAATTCGCGTTCAGGTACTGTACTATTCATGTTTACATCACTTCTAGACAAAAAGACATCTCTAAGTTCTTTGTGACCAAAATTCCGCTTATCAGTAGGGTGTCTATAACCTGTTATAATAAAGTTCCCGTCCTCATCTTCAGCAATTTCTACGGCTAGCTCTCCTTGATCACTTTGGATTAATTCATCGAAGGCCGAAAATCCTGCTCCGGTTGTCTTTTCAACAGCTTAGGCGGTGATCCCTTTGCATGGGTAGGAATAGTACACCTTTGTCCCGTGTTAGGGTCCGTGATAGTGACTACTTGTCCCCCGTCCCGAGCATTTTTGATCTGACTTTCCGTGAGCGTATCAAACGGTCTCCCGAGCAATACTTTGTATGCGGGTGAATTTATAATATGTACTTGGAGGTAGATGGCCATGTCATTAAACAAGAAAGGGACATTGCGCGCTAATCCCGCTGTTTTCTCCACTTGTTTATTAGCACTCTGCATGTGTATGACAACGTCCGGATCCCATGAAATATCCAAGTCTAAAGCCGTTTGTTTAGCCATTGATACTATTTGGGATCCCCCATCTAATAAAGATTCCTCCGTTCCTACCCCATTTATTACTGGATATACTGCGCGCAAAGAGGCCGATTCTTTTGCTACATACAACTGTTTGGGCTCTTCCCCGGCTGGTAAAGATTCTAAATACTGTAGGACTGGGTCCCCGCATATTATAGATCCCTTAGGTATTCCGCCGCAGTCATACTCTGAGATGAAGAAAGACTGGAATGGGATTGACTCTACTGGTAGCGCGTCATGCCGTAAGTAGTTATCATCAAGTTCCCAGTCCCCTCCAAAGGGTAAGACGTCTTCCTCATCTATTCCGTTTATTTGCAAGTTAGCGTCCCTTTGGGTAAGGGACTTACGTCTGGCAGTTACAATATTCTTTATTCCATCTCTAATGGTTTTTGACGAGCCCATTAACTCTCCCGTGGTCAATGTGATAGGGTTGTCTAACACTTTAGCAATTATATCGCCACCTTTTAATTTTACTTCTATCGGGGACTTAGTTTCATAAGTCGGACCGCGCTTAGTGTTAAAATTAGGTAGCGGATCAACTGGTTCAGGGTTGCGTTCCGTTCTCCGGGGTATGTAGGGTACCACGGGCACATCGATGTAGGGTAATTCTTTTCGTACTGGAGACTTTACTGATGGTTCAGCAAATTTTACTTTCCTTTTACTAGGAGACGGCGCTACCAGCTCCTCTCCGCTACTATCCTGACTACTCTCTGAATCGTTACTTTCTTGACGACTATTTCTATTTTTACTTCGGTCCTCTGGCTGTCTCTTGGAACGCGACCTAGTCGTAGGTCTAGCGTGTTCCTTAGCCTCCTTCATCGGACCTAATTGAAACCCGACTCTTTAACCTTGTTTTGGTTATTGAGTTCTGCTACCTGCCCTAATAAAGTACTCATTTGTGCTTGTAAGGCTACTATGTCAGGGTTCGGCGCGCTCTTTGCCGTAGGATTATAGTTATTATTTATATATTCCTGTTTCTGCATCTGAGGCGCTACTGGCAGCGCGGTTTGCGCGCTCTGTTGTCCTAACATTTGTTGCGCTTGAAATTGTGCCATTTGTGCCATTATGGCTTTCAAGGTTCCAATGTCGTTACTATTGTCTACTGCATTATGTGACTGCATAACGGACAATACTCCTGGAGCGGGTCCTTCTGTGACATCTCCGTAATAAAGGGCCGCTACCTTCTTTGAATGGAAGTGTTCCACTTTATCTTTCAATGATACCGTTTCTGGTTCTCTTGGAATATATGATCCGTCTGGTAAGCATACTCCTCCATTTGCGTTGGTTTTTATTTTCCCTTCCTCAAAATGTTTCTGTTTCTCGGGACAGGCCATTATGAAGTGTCCGGGTGTAAAACAGTAGTGACATTTATACGCATTTGGTCTTTGCGGTTGTCCTTCTTTAGGCTTTCCGTACTGATTCTGATACTGATGCTGCTGGGGTGCGCTATTCGTGGCATGGTTCTGAACAGTTGCTTGTTGAAGCGCTTTCATTACATCCTCGAATCCACTCCTCGTATTCTTCTCATTTACTTGGAGACGGTCTAACAAATTAACTATTTGTTGTTTTATTTCATCCATCTCTACTTTGATTTTGGGCGCTGCTGTTGCTGTTACGGACGTTATAAACGATCTATTTGTGTCTGGAATATTCATGTTGGCTACACCTTCAGAAATGCTGATTGCAGTTGCTATAACTTCCTCCAGATCGTACTGATCCCCTTTTCGTCGCGCGAGCGCGGCGGCTTCGGCAATAGTATTAGGATCTGCTCGGTTGTTTGTAGCAACGGCTTGTCCTGCCTGTGTAGCATTAGACTGATTATTCCCTAGCAGGGTTAGCCTTCCTTGTACTTGGGATCTGAAGACTTCGTCTAGACATCCCAAGAACTTGGTAACTAATTCTCGGTTAGAGATAATTGGTGGCCTAACTCCCAAGAGTTTAATAGATTCTGCTTTGAATTCACGCTTCAGCTTTTTCAGCGCGGCCTCATCGGTTACTCCAATACGTGGGTTGGCGCGACACACTGCCTCTAACTTGGCTACTGATCCTTCTACTTGATCGAGTGCTTCCGGATAACTAGAGATCAACTCTGTCTTGAAATCCGTCCAAGTGCCTGTCTTATAGTGGTCTAATGCCCTCCACTCATTCTCTGATTGTAGGTCTGCGTATTTTCCCAACATTAACTTCTTTTCTTCATCATTTGTAATGTTACACTCCTTCCATAGGACTTCCATTCGCTCCAGAAATCGGATTAAACCCGTGGGCTCTTTTCCTTTGAATACTGGTGCATCACGGACGCCTGGTTGGGGCATATATTTACGAGGGGGTTCAGTCATGATTACTGAATGGTTCTGAGTAGCTAACGAGTTCGGGTTTGCTACTGGGTTTACTACGGACGATCTTCCGCGCGCTACTGGTCTACTAGTAGTCGATATGTTTCCTAAGGGCTCTGGGGTTCTAAATACTTGCCTTGGTCCTGAAGATCCAAAGGCTGGTTGTGAAGATCCTCGTGTGCGCGCTCGCCTAGGAGGTGGTAACGACTCTGTTGCTCCAGCGTTTTGCGAATTTTTAGTCTTCCGCGTTTTTGTAGCTACTTGTCTTGCAAGTGGCTGATTAGTTAGTCTGTTTGACGAGCTGGCTTGTGGGCGCGGCTCTTGAGACAGATTGACTAAACTTTCTCCGCTCTACTTCAATTTGTAGACGACGTTACTCGTCTTGGTATAATATTTTTCAAAGAAAGATGCTCTCTTTAGACTATTCAAAACTCTGAACCCTCGCGGTGGGCTCCAGATGAAAGGGGGCTCCTGGGCTATAAGTGCGCTGATGCTATGAAATGTAATTCCTTACACACACACACCAAACTTAACAATCAACACACGAACAGTAGGAATTGCCTGTTTTGAGTTCGGGTTCAAGTGCTTAGAAGCACTAAGCTTTGAATAGTACTAGCCAAAGCCCTTTTCAATGATCTCCCAACGGGTTTGATTCAGACAAAAGCTTCAACACAGGTTTATAAACCTGCTAGGTATATTTATAATATTTCTCGATCCAATAGACTGGGTACCAAGTGTACGTTCAATTATTAATGATCCCAAACGGATCTGTAAGTCCAAGCGACTTATCAAACAATACAGTGCCAAGTGCACTAAGGCCAAGTGCCTAGTAATTCCAACGGACAATACGATACTAAGTTCCAAGTGAACTAAGTCTCTTTAATTCTGTAGTTCTTCAATCAATTCCAATCAAGACACGTTGAAGCAATCTGATCCTTAATTCGGGCACGCAATAGTGTTTTTAACAAATGTGATTTGTATACTCTATAGTAGCGCGAAGTGGGGGCAAGATTCCTTGCCTTAGCGCTACTCATCTACAGTCTATTTATAGTGTACAAACTAAATATCATACGGAATTGTAAATTTTACACGGAACCGCGCTCCCGCGCGCCAAGGATCTGTATTCAATGCTGATGCGTCCTCTACAACTTGGCGTGCGCGCCATGCGTGCCAATTATGCCGTTTACTGGTTACTTATCAAATATTGAAAGAGCTGGCTAAACTCTTATCAAGTCGCGACCGCGCGCTCCGTTATTTAAAACAGCGCGGCACTGTCATTTACTCCTCCTGATTGTCCCGGTTGCTATTCACGGGGTCCCGTCGCTTCCAGTAGTTAACACCAAGTACCCCTGACTAGGATCGGGTTGTGCAAGTCCCGAATTTACAATTACTTCTCCTATTAATGATGATCCCCGGACTAATGATATCATACTACAACGGTTACTTATGAACTAAGACACCGAGGTTGTAACCGGGCATGGTGAATAGGACTAATAATAGACCGTACTCATAGTCCTCTGTACTGATAGTGTATTATCCATTAGACTAGTTCACTCTGATTAGCCATCTTGGAGCTCGACTCTAATCCTTTATTACCGTTTACTTGGTTATTAGAAATGATACTAATAGCCTTACTTGTCGACTTTACAAGTGCAAACAATTTCGGGCCCTATCACCGGGCCTCCCTACTATTGCACAACGGGTCTTCTTTCGACCACCCACGCCTGCACCTGCATCAGAGGCGGATTCCTCCACTCCGATGGACACTGCGGCAGATGACGACACCATTACACTGTTGTCCGCCAAAGGCAAAGCCCCAGCCCCACCCCCCCAGGACCGAGAGGAAACCTTGGAGGGGGTGGAGATGAACTCCTTCCAGGAGAGCTTTGACGACCCCGCTGATGCCTTCCTCCCAACCGGTTCGAAAGAATCGGCAGAGGTGGACGTCCAGGCGGCTACCTCATCGCTCCACAACACAACAGAGCTTATGAACCTCTGGACTGAAAAGGGATATCGCATCCCTGCACACCTCACTGACACCTTTGCCACTGAGCTCCTCCAGGTCGTATACTCAGCCTCTGAAATCGGCCTCATCCGGCATGTTGCCAATGGGACCTCTCAAGTCGCCACCCTACAACAGGTCATTGACAGCCTTCGGAGCCAGCTCCCCCCTGACGCTCCCCCCGCCCCTAAGTACGGTCCCCCTGGATCAGGGCAGTGGCCCCCCCATTCGTCCAATGCTACCTCTGACCCTGCAGGTCTCTGCAGGCCCCAAAGGAAGCTTATCCCGGCTCAGTCATCCAGACGGCCTCCGCCTCCCCCCCCTAGGCCGACCCCAGCCTCGTTTGCATCTACGGCAGCTGCTGCTGCCTCTCTCCCCCAACCTCCCCCTTCCAAGAGGAGAAAGGGCGCCGCTGCCACGGCGGAGGGACTAGTCCAAATGGCCAAGTCGTTCCCCTCGGCTCCCAATGCATCCATCGTCCAAGCACAACAGATTGTTGCGGGCAGGGCTGCCATCTCCCGCACAAATGCTGAACGAGCTCGCGCCAATGTGAAGCGTTCCACCACCCATGGCTCCTCTCAGAAAGAAGTTGTGGTTTTCTGTTCTCCGCCGGTGTACTGGGACGACGCTCCCATTATACCAACGATCAACAGTACTCTTGGTTCTAATCGCCAAACCATCTGCGCCGTCGTGGAAACACGGAACCATCTTGGGGGTTTGTCCCTCGTCATGGACTCTGTGCCTTCCGAAGACGATCTCCAAGTCCTCTACCAGTTCTTCGACGCCAAGGCAAAGGAGGCTTGAGGGGCTGATACAGAGACACGGGTTGAGGTCGGGTCCTCCAAGACCTTCCTCTGCATCCCCAACTTTCCCTTCTTCAGTACAACCGTCACATATGACGAAACCGGGAAGCCCATTCCCATCACTCCGTTGGAGGTCAAGACTATCCTTGAAACCTGCAAATGGAAAGGTGCGATCCATCTGTACCAAGGGGCGCTCCCCCGCGTGGTCAGAAACTCCAAAACGTCAGACTCATGCACTGTGTTCTTCGACATTTATGATTCTCGTGGAGGCACCCACCTCCACAGCCTTCAGAACAAGAGCTTCATGCTCAGGTCCCAGTCTTTGACCATCCTGCCCGCTGACAAGCAAATAGGGGTCCCCATCTGCACAAAGAGCTGGAGGTTTGGCCACCGCAAGGAGGTCTGTCCCTTCAGAGCTCAAACTGTGCTCCTACTGCGGCGGATCTCATGACGCCCGCAATCACCGCGACCTAGTGGTGTGCTGCAAGGCCACCCCCAAGGCCACCCCACTGAGACTTGCAACACCGGCAGGTCATAAGTGCCCCCACGCCTCCCAATGCGTCAACTGTGGCCTTGCCCATGAGTCTGATGACAGGAAGTGTTCCTTTTGGAAACACCGCTATGATGCCAAGTGGCTAGCGGCCAAGTACACTGCCCAGAAGGTAGGTGACAAGCTCTTACGCTTTGCACCATCTGCTAATACCCCCTTCCCCACCGTTACAGGAGACAGGCTCCGAGGATGCAGGGAGGGTACTTGAGCGTTTCGACAAAAAGTTACTTGATTAATGTCTAGTACAACTTGTAATGTAAATACGCTCAGAACCTACTGCCAAAATGTCGGGCGCAAACGACACTGGACAGTTGACCTGTTAGAACGCCGCAAGGACGTCACTGACATTCTCTTCCTGCAGGAGCCGCCATGGGCCACTGTACGGTATACAGCCTCCTTGACCAAAAAAGACGGGGTCCCCATCAGGGGACCCCCCGTCCACCCGGACTGGATTCCCATGTTCCCCAAAGGGTTTGATGCTGCCGAAGATCGGCCGCGCGTCATGGCCTATGTCAACCAAGCTATCCGCTCGGTGAAACCTAAGCTCCGATCGGACGTCGTTAACCACTGCGACGTCATGCTCATCACTGTTCGAGGGCACCTTGGCCCAGTGCATTTGACGAATGTCTACTCAGATGAGAATGGATCAGCAGTCCGATTCCTCGAAGACCACCTGGATGAGTTCCCCGATGTTAGCTATATGGGGGGTGATTTTAATTGCCCCTCAGCGCATTGGGATGCTACCCTCAATCATGAGCACCCCATGGCCAACAGGCTCATGGAGTGCGCGGCCACCCTCAGCCTTGAGAGGATTGCCCCCCCCTCAGGGCAGGTCACGCATCAGCCATATAATTCGGCCCTGCGCAGCTTGGTCCTTGACCTTGTGTTTGTCCCAGCATTCCGGGGTTACACAGCCGACCTGACGATAGGTGATAAGGGTGAACCTGATCACTTTCCTCTACTCCTAGACATCCCCCTTAGGGTCGAGTTCCCCGAAGGGAAGATGTCAATCAAAATCAACCCCGAAGAAGAGACCGCTTTCCTCGCGGAAGTGTGTTCACTTCTCAGGCTCATCCAAATCCCTGACGTCTCATCAGCAGAACAAACTCAACTAGTTGCTCAGGCGATAGCTAAGGGCTTTGAAACGGCGTGGTCCCATCACGCTAAGACTAACCGGGCTTGCGCCCGGTCTAAGTCTTGGTGGGACTCGGACTGTGCCCGGACGAGGTCTGAGGCCATGAGCTCTGATCTCCCAGAGGACTGGAAGGCCTTCAAGGCCGCCACGCATAGAGCGAAATGAAAGCACTTCGATGAATGCATCGACGAAATTGCTAATACTAACCTCAGACCATGGGATCTCATGGACTGGGTAGGCCCACGCAAGACACCCCCAGTTGAGGCTATCTCGTACCAAGGCGTGCCATGCAGCACCACAGAGTCGCTATGGAACGCATTGCACTCCACCTTCAACTCAGCTATTGATAGGCCAATTGACCTTGACAAGCTGGGCAACGCTTGGACCTCACCCACAACGCGGGTGTGGGTCCCCTACTCTGCTGCTGAGATGTCAGATGCCCTTTCAGGCACCTTGAATCGATCCGCCCCTGGGCCGGATCACATCTCATGGCGTCACCTTAAACGGATCATCCAAGATGACCTGTGCAGCAAACTACTCTTGTGGCTTGCAAACGCTTGCCTCTCGTCAGGCCATTGGCCTGCCGAGTTTAAAGCATCCATTACGGTAGTCATACCCAAGCCAGGTAAACCATCGTATGACACTCCCAAGTCGTTTCGCCCAATAGTTCTATTGAACACACTGGGCAAACTTCTAGAGAAAATGTTGTCCACCAGGATGCAGTTTGAAGCTGCTCAACATGGTGTACTTCACCCCAATCAGTTCGGAGGAGTCCGTCAGAACTCCACCGAGGATGCTGGCTGCTTTCTCACACACGTTGTCCACTCAGGATGGCATGCCAAACTCAAGACGAGCGTCGTTGCTTTTGACCTAGCTCAGTTCTTCCCATCCATAAACCACGAGGTCCTCTTACACATCCTCGAGAGACAGGGATTTGCGCCAGAAGTGGTTGCGTTCTTCAGGTCATACCTCGTTGATCGTCATACTAGATACACGTGGGACGACAAAGTGTCCCCGCTCTTCCCATCCAGCGTGGGTCTGGGACAGGGCTCCACCATGTCCCCCATCCTCTCTGCCCTATGCCTCGCACCCCTCCTCAAGGAATTCGAACGGAGGGTCCGCATAGCTTCACTAATTTCCTATGTGGATGATGGCACCATTATAGTGCAGTCGGACACATTCGAACAGAACCTTGTTAAGCTCAAAGGGGCCTACAAAGTCGTATTCGAGCTCACCCAGGCTATGGGTTTGGTTCTTGAACACAGCAAGTCAGAGGGATTCCACTTCTCTCAAAAACACGGCGATATCAACCCTGACATCGACCTTGGCTATGCCCCATATACTGGGGACACCCCCCTCCGCCCTGGCACCATTTGGCGCTACCTCGGATTCTTCTTTGACCGCCCCCTCACATTCAGAGAGCATGTCAAACGATACATGAACAAAGCCCTCACCTCTGTAAAGGCTATGCTCTCCCTTGGCAACTCGGTGCGCGGACTTAGGCCCAAGCACAAACGAATGCTATACCGAGCCTGTGTTCTTCCCATCACTACATATGGGAGCAGGCTTTGGATGTACGAAGGGGCCCGCATGGCAGGCCCTCTCGATAACCTCCGGAAGATGCAAAGACGAGCGTGCCTTTGGATCACTGGCGCCTTCAAGACATCCCCAAACGGGGCTGGCGAGACCCTCGCAGGCATACCCCCTATCCACCTCCATGTCAGAAAGCTGGTGGAAAGGAGTCATGTCCGCTCCCGTGCGCTCCAGGCCTCACACGCCTTTCGACGCCTCATCAATGGGAACCACAAATTCTCTGTCGAGACCCTCAATGCCCGCAACCCAAGCCGTAGGCTCGGTGAACTAGTATCGCCCATTGTAGAGGCCTGGTCTAACCTTGGCCTCTCTTCCCTGGATCTGGACCCTGTCCACCCACTTAACTAACTAGGCATGCGCCCCAAGGACCTGTTCCCGGGTCGCATTGTCTACGACATTGTCACCCCCCCACCTAAGGGCAGTGATCACCATGAGGAATTCATGAAAGACCGCACCACATCGCTGAAGAGCGCTGTTGATGAGGCCTCTCATTCCCCATGGAGCATCTGCATTATCACTGATGCATCCACCGCCCCTCCTCCCATGCAGTCAGTTGCGGTGTACCGAGTCTGGCACGATGGAGATTTATATGAGGACTGGTTTGCTACCGGCCTATCTACGTCTGATGACGCCGAGCTGTGAGCGATTGCAGAAGGCGCCCAACAGGCAGCTGACATTGGACTAGAGGACATACATGATGTCCATATCTTCTCTGACTCCATCAACGCCCTCAGGTGTTCCCTTGATGCGTCGCACCACTCAGGTCAAGCATCAGCCCTCAAAGTGTGCGATGTGCTGCTGCCTTGGCTGCAGCTCCACGCCATCCACAAGATTCACCTCCACCATATTACAAGTGGTGTGGAGATTGAAGACCACCAACTGGCACACATCAGCACTGTCTCAACTTGTGTTGAGGCAGGTGGAGCGCCAGTTATATCTGCTGACTTTGCACAACGCAAAGCTGTTACACGCATGCTTGACGGCTGGAAGTCTCTCTTCCAGTCCAAGAAGTACATTGACTCCAATTTCCTGACGCTCTATGCGAAAAAGGACACCCCGCTCACTCCAACCCATGTAAACAGTGGGCCATGGATGCGCAAGACTGGTCACAGCCATGCTCTGACTGCCCGCTTGGTGCAATGCATCACCAGACACGCTCCAATTGGGGCGTTCCGATCGTGATTCTTCAAGGAAGAATCTGTCTCCTGTAGGTGCGGTGCTCCCTTGGAAACCGTACAACACGTCCTATTCAACTGTCCACGGCACGGACGGGAAGACAAGCCCAGCCGCCAGCTGCACTATGCGTGGCTGGTTGAATTCCTCTCGGAGAACGAAAACACTTTCACGTTTGATGTTCCCTAGTCCTAAACAGGCTAGGGGCGGTACTCAGTGTTCTAAGTGATGGCTATAGGGTGCTCCCTGCCCGAACGTGCGAACCTGGATAATTGGTGGACTTGAAGCCACCACCTGCTGTGGAGCGCCGCAGCAGGGGGCCCACCCCCTGGCGTAGATTGGCCCTTCCGGCCTGTGTATAACGAGCTCTGGCTCCATTCGCTAGTCCGACCCCAGTCAGGCAAGCACCCTAGCCCTGCAGTGCTTTGTCTCCTGCCCCCCTCTCCCCCCTTGCCCAATTACTACCTGTAGTGACCAGCACATGTATTATGTACAGTTGGTATATAAAATGTTGAACAAAAAAAAAAAAAAAAAAAAAGATGCATACCTTTTTGTAAAGCTCCTTCACAACTGAGGGGCAGAAAGATGTCAATGAATCGTCTAATATTTGAAGAACAAGGAACCTGTATATTAAGATGAATCCAGTCTTCTCTAAGTCAGTTCTGAGTTCTAATATTTCAAATGAGGTCTTTCCAGATTGAAAAGAAGCATGGGAAATCCTTTGCACCAAAGCTGACCTAATCATGGGTGAAGCTACCCCAAGGATCCTGAGTCTGAAGTATTGAGAATGAGGTATGTACTCTTTCAACCAAGGGAAATTTGGTGGCTACACCTTTCAATGTTGTGGCCATATCTGTTATTTGATGTATGGGTCATGTGGCTTTATATATACTTATTTGTGTCATCCATATCAATACCCTTTAATTAGTTTCCATTCACTAGTTTTGAACTCAGACATTAGGGTTCTGGAAGAAACCCCTTATTTATTAACATTGTAGTTTCTAACAGGTTAGTAACATGTTAGAAACATGTTAGTTATTAACTTGCTCAAAAAGGGTATGTTAAATATTGTTAATAACCAAATTAAAAAGCAGTCCCACAGATTGTTTGAATCTATTAACTCCTATTGATGGTTAATCACTAACCATTTCCCCCAGTGACACACTGCTATCTCAGGACTGCATGGTAATGGCATAATCCCACTTTTTGCTCAGTTTATCTGGACAGTTTTGAGCAACTTTGGGTGATTTTGATCCAGATTTTGATCTAACCTCTGAAAGATTATTGGAAAATTATGGAAATCACAAATCTTCTCATATTGCTCTAATAATGATGCTTCTTGATCTTTTACCACCAGCATCCAACCATGGGAATTTGTCCCTCCTGCAATAGGTCATCCCTAAACTACCTAACACCTCATCCCTAATCAACATTGCCTTTCATCAGACCACTCTTTCAGCCTGGGCCACTATCCTTTTATACCATATCCAAATTTTTAACTTATCAGAGCTGATCCTGACTATCTGCAGGGTCATCTCATCTTGCCTGTACTGGGGGCTTCACTAATCTGTTCACATCCACCTCATCAACTACCAGGCCACACAAGGACACCACAACTCTAGTACTCTGCTTTGCGCAGATCCTTAGGGAGCATCACCACCAACATCTTTGATGATTTATTCATACTTGCTTAACCACTACACCCAAACACAAAAGGAGGAAGGGGTCTGGCCCCTGATCAGCTACTGTCCCTGCACAGAGCACACCTCTTGGGGAGAATGCCAGTTTATCAACCAATGGTGGGATTTGGCAGCCTCATTTTGGAGGGGAGTCATTGCTATGGAAGAGTGGTGTGGAACAGGGGGGCAAGTAATAGGGGGACTCAGGAGAAGGGGAGCAGGTTTGAGGTATGGGTCGTTCATTTAGATTGGACATTTATCTTTGACACTGGGGGGGAGTAATGGGTTTCCAGGGCATCCTGAAAATACCAGGAGGGGAGTGGAGCAGGGTACCAATGTGAAGGGAGGGGACCATGCCCTGACAAGATAAGGGAAACCTTTAAGGCATTGGGAGGTTCAGACATGGTACAGTACAATACCATTGGACTGCAGGTATCCTCAGTCTAGACCTGTAATATAACCTGGAGAGCAACTTAGTGTACAGCTCCACCCTGGTGGCCCATTACAGATTACTTAGTGGTAATAGGTGTTTATGCCTGCATGTAGCTGGGTCAAACCCACATGCGCTTAATATTATTATATGACCAAAAAAAAAAAAAAAAAAAAATATTGCTCTAATAATATGTCCTAACATCATCATCATGGCTTTCTGCCTCATACCAGAGAGTTTGGGAAAGGTTAATATCACTCAGAAGAAAGTAAAAGGGCCAGATATAGTGCAGGAAGATGAAGGGGAAGGGCCTAACTGGGGTTGGTAGGGGGGAGGGATTTTTTAACAATTTTTAACAATTATTAACCATTTCTAACAATTCTTAACATGTTAGTAACATGTTATTAACGTCTGTGAATAACCCCCTCCAAAGTTAGTAACCTGTTAGGCCCCTTTCGGAAACACGAGTAGGGTAGAAGTAGAGCCGAGTAGAGTAGGATTTCTACTTTTCTACTTGAGGCGCTAAAGCACTCCCACGTTAGTCACAAACTGTCACAATTATAAGACAACAGAAAATCTCGAGCTGATCAATCATAGATTGATCTTGACTCAACGCTCAGATACCAGCATGGTTGTGAGCCGCTCGACTCAAGGCTCACAGCATGTATCCATCCATGAAACACGCAGGAAGAGCCACAAGAGGCTATCTGTTCTTGCTGTGCTTGGTGGAGCTGCATCATTGGCTGCCTATGGTTCCCATTATCTCGATAAGACACCCATCCATACATCAAAGTTAACGGGTGAAGAATGGCTGGAGGAGTTGATGACAGGTAGTGATTTCCCCGATCTTCAATATTTTAGCTCTTCACACCCCATATCTAGGCCATCCAACGCGATTCCGACGCCAGTTCGGCATGGAACGTTTTGTTTTTCGTTATCTCCTCCGGGAACTCCAACGCCATTGTGGGCTTACCCCTACAAGACATGTATCAGCACGAGAACAGCTTGCGATTTTTCTTCAAATTGTGCGCACTGGACAAGGAAACATGGAGATGCAGGAACGATTCCAGCGAAGTGGCGACACAATTTCCAAGTATGCTCCTTCCATGTCTGATTGACCCACTGGATCATGATTTGGATTAGAGCATTCCATCGCATTTTAAACATGCTTGTTTCTAAACAATTCTATGGAGCCTATGTAAAACTACCCCCTAATGATGTGGTTCTGGAAGAGATCATCCAATATAGCCGGTTCTATCCTTTCTTCAAGAATTGTCGTGGTGCTGTCGATGGTTCGCTGCTTGATGCCTTTGTGTCTGCAGCAGATATGGCACGCTACTGTAGCCGTAAGGGTCGTATATCGACTAATTTGTTGGCTGCATGCCGATTTTCTCTCTTATTTTGTTATATCCTGAGTGGATGGGAGGGCAGCGCTGCCGACAGCCGGGTTTTCGACAATGCACAGCGAACCGATTTTCTGATAGCTCCGGGTACATATTACCTTGGAGATGCGGGCTTTCCACTTTGTGATGCCCTCTTGGTGCCATACCGTGGCGTTCAATATCACTTGAAGGAATGGTCTCAAAGTGGTCAGAGGTTGTGTCCTATCCCTTTATTCTATGTTTCAAATGTTGTTGACATTTTTGTAGGCCAGCAAATTATAAGGAGTTGTTCAACCTTCGCCATGCTTCCCTTCGGAATGCTATTGAGCGAATTTTCAGAGTATGCAAGCGTCGATTCAAGCTAATGGTTGCATCACCAGAGTATAGTCTGCGGACCCAGTCAAAAATCCCTCTCGCACTTGCTGCTCTTCATAATTTCATCTGTATTATTGACCCGGATGATGAAGCAGAAATGGATGGAGATTACGAGATGGGAGATACAACAGCTGATGCGTACACAGCACCGATAAATCCGGATCACCTAACATCCCATATTTCGCAAGCTGAAAAGGATCGAGCAAGCAGAATGAGAGATAACATTGCAATAGAAATGTGGGATGACTATCAACAATGGCGGGCAGAATGAGGGGAGTAATTAAAGGAGCGGATGAGAGTTATAGTGAATGGTATAAAGAGTGGCTAATATGTATATCGAATCGGAGCGGATTACACGAGGTTAGGGGTATAAAAGCACTGGAAGGGGATGATCATAAACTAATCCTCAGCCTCGCCGTAAAGTTCAGCCTTGATGAAGCGGGTACGGGCAGTTTTTTTGCGGATAGCGAGGATCGTGTCAGCAAATCCTGTATCACGGCGTATGATCTTGAAAACCCTGAGTTGTTCGTTGTCAGAAAGATCGCCATCATCCTCGATTGTGTGAATAGCAGACCGCTTGCGGGCAGGAGATGGTATGACAGTATCTGCAGCAAAGGCCTCAGCAAGTCGACTGATTGAAGATGCCATGCCTTCGATAGCCTGGCTACCAGTCTTGCGATGGTTCCTGGAACGTTTACTGGCACATGCCGCAGTATCAGTCGTGGTAGACAGCATAGGTGCAGTAGCAGTGGGAGGAGGAGATGCAGGAGTAATTAGGGATGCAGATGTAGTATCGTTGGATGGAGGAGTTGAAGTTGGAATAGGCTGGGATGGATCGGGATCAGTGGAATCCTCCTCGCCTTCACTAGAGTCACTATTAGGCTCGCCGGGGCGGAAGACACCTTTACCCGTGGCATAAGTGCCTTCTATAAGATCAGCCATATCGTCGAAGTGTGGAAAGGAGGTTTTGCGCCACTTTTTCTGCTTGGGATGAGCCTGACAATATCAATCAATGGAAATAGAATAATGAACAGATTACAACGAAATACCTTGATGTAATTGTCCCATATGTTGTCTCCTGCAACAGCTAAATTCTTATCGGCATCCCATCCAAACCCAGAGAGTTCGCGGATCTGTTTGACATCCTTGTACTCTTTTTTGAGCTGGTAAAAAAACATTTGTTGTCAGATAACATTGATGCTTAATTAAACAAGACATACCGTGGACCAGCGGGTCTGGCAGCTTTGGGCCGTCTTTGGACTACCACCAGTATGCGCCTCAGTCCCAGCAAGCGCGGTTTCAGCAGCATTCCATGCAGATGTGTGCCAGCCAGCATTGTCAGCTTGTCGGCCTTCTTGACGCTCCTTGAACAGCGTGTCAAGCAAGATTGCATCGCAATCGCTGGTCCAGATAGCATGAGCACGAGTCATGGTAATAGAGACAATAAGAAAGATGGAAATTTGAGAGTAGAGACTGTATGTGTACAATAAAAAGTGTACTGGATTGGGCTGAAGAAAAATCGGACATCTTTTATAGTGTTGTGAAAGCCAAAAGAAAAAAATATTGTCCAAGGACATGCACCTTCCATGTTCAGGCCGCAGACAACTTTCACTCGGTGAAAAGTAGAAACAAGGAATGTGACTGCCTGGAGGCTGTTTATGAACCGAAAATTCAAATAAGTTGACATACAGACGTAACTTACCTGTGTTTCAGATCCTAGCCTCATTGTAGGGTTCTCCAGTGTGAATGGGGAAGCAGACATTAGTAGTCACATTACAGACCATCATTGCAAGGATTGACAAAGTATGCTGTATACTACAGTTGAATAGTATGCGGCGAGATGAGAAGAGGCAAGGACTGATCTTAATCTAACACATTGTGATTAGATCTTCGTGTAATCAGCGTGACACCAATTCTACTCTACCCTACCCAGCCGCGCCAAAAGTAGGACCCTTAATCCGGTAAACAAACCCTACCCTGCCCTACTCCTACCCTACCCGTGTTTCCGAAAGGGGCCTTAGTTAGTAACCTCGGAGTTTCTTCCTGAACCCTATCGGACATGCCGTGCTTGCAACGACCTATAGTATATATCTGATGCACCCATATAGATGAAGCTCTCCAATTGTGGACAGCATCTTATAAACTAACACCAGACGGTAGCCTCGAACTTGGGCAGTGCTTGCACCGGCCCGCACAAGATGGTACAAAGAATCGCAAAGACATCAATGTGATGAGATACTTGTTGATGCTTTCAATCAGAACGTCACGCGGCTCGTAATCGAGGCGTTTTACGAGAATTTGGTGGCAGAGGGAATATTCTATGACAGAAAAACAAACGGCGTTGGTTGATTTTGCAGGAATACTTGGTGGGTTCGTTCGGTGCATGCAGATGCGTTTCGCAGCTCAACTGGCCTTGAACCGCTCACGCGGTTTATCACACAAACTTTCAGGTCCTATCAGGATTCAGGACATGTCAATCAAGCCCGAACTACATAACAAATCACAAAACCAGTGGTCACCTGAACATACCATAATAGAATTATGCTCAGTGGCATTTGAGGGCCTGTCGAGTCTATATTTTTACAAGTGCCGTAACTTCGTGGGGAGAGTCTGCTCAAACTCGACTCTTTTTCCAGGGCCCCCAAATATGTCAAATGGTAATGACCCACATAGCATGGGAGTCACACAATACTAGCCAACATCAACTCCGAAAAATACTGATTGGACTCGATGGTAAAAATATCTTATCCTGAATCATAACACACTTCCTCTCTGAAGAACTTCCCTCCGCTGACGGTGGGGGTTCGATGATGTGCGAGACATCGGAGAACCCATTGACTCAACAAGCCGACATCAGCGATTTTTTTGTGGCGCATACATAATAGTTTCCAATTCGTTAAATGATTGTGCGCATAGACACTATCTTCTTGTATCACAACCATAGTGACCTGCAATGCAAACCAGGCCTAGGGTTGGAGAAGTTGCACCATTCCCACCGCTACCCGGCCAGCCTTACCCACCATCTAGGAATCACCCAAGATGGAAAGGTCGGTCCTTCTGTATCCTTCTCCAATCATGATGAGAGACTTATATCTTTTCTACAGAAATTTACAGACTTCATGATGAGTGGATAATGAAATATTGGCCGTTTCAGAACCAAAACAAAAGGGACCGTATCCCTGTGATGAAACTCGCTGGGTTCAGCACTTGGTGTTGGTGTCAGGAACTATAAGTCTCAAGTATGATTTTGATGGATTCTGCAGGTGCTCCCGCGGCTAATTTCGAAAGGATGGTTTGGGGTGGTCGTATCGCGGGTATCTTCTTTCTTGCAGATGACTACGTCGATAGTGGCGGAATGGTTGAGCGCATTCCAGGCTTTAAACAGGCAGCCACAGGTTCAGGGGTAGGGTTTTCACAAACAGTATAAAATATTAAAACCATTTTTATCCCAGCCTCTGCACCCCGAAGATAGAGCGGAGTTATGCCACGATATTGTCTTTCGGGCCATCAAAGCAACCAGCCACCCACGCACATTCAAACAGCTTGTAAAATGTACGCATGAGTGGTGGGACTCGAACCTCCACGAGCCTTACCGCGAGCTCGACCAATATCTTTCAGGGCGCAGAGTAAACATCGCCATGGTATATAAATTCTTAGTTAAAAGGAACTCTGACTGACCCAACATCTCTAACTCGACAGTACTTTGCAAATGGTAAGACCCCTTTGATTATATGTTCCTCACTGGTAGCTTATCCCCAGTTAGCTTACTTTCGATATACACTCGATATCAATTTGACGGATGAACAAGTTAACCACCCCCTAATGCGGGAGGCGGAAGGGATTATTGCGGGTGAGTTAATCTGTCTGTTTTCGTTTTACTTACACGCCGCGTCGGTTAGATCATGTTGGCCTTACCAACGATTACTTCTCTTATGCGAAAGAAAGGATGACTGATTCTGACCATACCAATATTATCCGCATCCTGCAAGAGCACGAAAACCTTAGTTACAAGAAAGCACTCGAAGTGATTGAAGTAAAAATTATTGAGAAGGAGCAAGCATTCATTGTTGCTGGTTTGGCGGTCTTGAGTGACCCTGAACTTGGACGTGATCCGGAGGTTCGAAGATGGATTGAATGTCTTCCTTATTGTATGGGGGGAAATAAAGCATGGTCGCAAGAGGTAAGACATCAGTCAAGCTAGTGAGCCGAACCTAACGCAACCTCCCCAGAGCGGTAGATATAACATTGGTAATGTCCTTAGGGGCATTACATTTCCGTCTTTACCATGCGAAATG
Source organism: Collybia mongolica (assembly GCA_013420905.1). Classification (NCBI taxonomy): domain Eukaryota; kingdom Fungi; phylum Basidiomycota; class Agaricomycetes; order Agaricales; family Clitocybaceae; genus Collybia; species Collybia mongolica. Next base: position 2,003,959 of record JAAXNY010000011.1, read on the forward strand.
GAAGAAACTCCGGAAAGAGACCGATTCATGGAAATGACCAGCGCTGTGGACGGAGACTTCATCACAGACGTTCCTCCTCCAGATTTCTCCCCAGACGTGGACCCTATAGGAACACATTCAGGATCTGCACTCTCAGTAACACTTACTCTCCCTACGACTACCCGGCCTCGCCCTTTGGATGTAGGGATTTTGGCCCTGGAGGTTTTAGTAACGGACCCGTTGTTTGTATGTTCATTGTTCATGTTAACTGATGTGTAGGTCAATTGGATTCGGTTTACAGTTACCAAGTAACGAGACTAAAGGTTATCAAAATGACCACGAAATCTTATCTACTTTGATAACTACAAGTGCGTATCCACTGGTCTGTCCAATATCGTTCATATTCTTAGCACCTCTTAGGTATCAGCAGCCTTCTCCAAAATTTCGAAATCGATCGCCTCACCATTGGTCGTGTTGATGTGGCTGCTAACGTACTCTCCACGGAGAAGATGCCCTCTGTTTGGAAAGGATCTGTATCACATATTTTCCGTGATTCTGAAATAATATTGAGCGAGCCCACCACCGACCCGACCGCTGCGCTCTTTGCAGCAGTGAGCTGGATAGAGAGCAGTATATGGGATGGTCGTAATGTGATTGTTTTCTCTGGCTGCGCCCGGAGTCACACGGCAGCCATGATCGTCGGCCCAAATGCAACTATCGTATTAGAGCGCAAGTATTCGAAAAGGTTCCAAGTACTAAAACTCTAAAACTCATGTAATGTTTCACAGATACTTACGGCGTATGTTCTGATGACAACGGCCCAATCGCTTCACTGAAGAAAGCTTATTCTTGTTACCAGGCCAAGTTTGCAACAATACTTGGTAGGTTAACTTTCCATCGCTGATTCTTAGTTTCTTTTCTTATATCTACATTCTATAGCAAAGTTTGTCCAAGAGCCAATTGCTGGTCTGGCTGGAGTAAATGGAAACTCATTGTTCACCCCTTATTCGTCACCACAGCTTACGTCCAAGGAGTTTGACTATATGATCTACGAATTATCCGACGAAGAAGCCTCCATTGCCCATTCATACATTGTGAGTTTTTTGAAAGTTCATTGATGTTTCCTGTGTCTTAATCTAGGTTTGGCGGGCTAGAACTACCTGGATTGTACGAGTAAAGAAGCGCCCCAGTGTCAAAGTCTTGGTGGTGACAGCGACATACAAGGATTTCTAAGAAGCTGCTTCTACTCTCCACGACTTACCTCGCAGGACTACACTAAGCGAGTCGCTCCATCAAAACACATCACTGGTCGCGTTAAGGGGGGGCCAGGGTCCGCATTCATCGGAGTGGCGTCTATTCTTGCCAGCATCCCAGCTTATGAATTGTTTGAAAAGAGAATATCTCTATTCACGACTAGCTCCGGGGGGATGAGTTGGTTTCTCGTCCTCCGCATCAAAGGCGACACCAATCGCTTCCGGGACGTCTTGACTGGGAAATTTGATGACTGGGATTCTCATAAATAACCCATCAGCGCTGATTGGCCAAACTCTGAAAGCTTACCTCCGTGCCGTATGTACACCTCGGTAGTGATATATTATGCCTGATTATCTTGATACATACATTGCATCTACCCATGACTATTCGAGTTATTTGCTTGTTAAGGCGCTTGCCTGGTACGACTCATCAAGAGTTTAGTGACTACTGGTCAGTACCTAGAATCAATGTCTCCCGTGGCCACCACCTCAGTACTGATACTATTCGAGGGGTGAAAATCACGCTAAGATATTTACTGGTTTAAAGGCAGTAAAGGAGAACCTTGTTCGGTACAACCAAGTAAGCTCAATACACCAGTCACGTTCAGACTTCACGTAGCTAAATTATGAAAGTAGTTTCATGTTCTCCCGAATTACTCGCAGGTCTTTGAGTCCATGGGGTTAAGTATGGCTTCCTTCGATGGGGCAGCTGAATTTTATGTCGAGAAATTGGAAGATTTACTCGCAGTTTTTGGTGACACGGAGTACCAACAGGTGTGATGAACCCTACATACTGTCCAAAGAACATATACTCACTGGGGAATGTGTCATCAGCATGCCATCCCCGATGAACAAAACTTTCTAGATAGAAATTCTGTCGAAATTCTAGTGGGGGAAGATCAGACGAAATATCAGAAACAAGTCCGGGAGTAGTGCGTGTAGCTCAGTCCATGTAAATGATTACATCCATTAAGCATCGGGCTCACCAGAGATTCGCTAAAAGGGGAACAGAATTAACAGGGCATATTAGGCTTCGGATTCCACGGAGCAGGCCCATCGAGAAAGACCGCAGCCAGATACCGACACCCACGCGATGTTCAATGGACACATGAGAAGATCCCTATGTATTACTGCACCTCGCTGATGAACTACGCAGAACATAACTATCTGGTGTATTACGTTAAGGGGCTCGATGCTCAGCGCTCAACGTCCAACATTTAATGACTTGTGTGAGGACCTGTTAGCAAAGTTGATGCCTGACAGATGTCGAAAGGAGAGTCATTGCACTCAGTATTGAATGATTGCGTTCAGTACAACTCGAAACAAGGGGTACCGAAAGGGAAGCGGTAAGTCTGTAACACACTACTCTGCCAAAATAGCCTCGCTGATCTCTTTGCTTACATTCCAGAGTTTTTCGGCAAGCTCGTCATTTAGAGAATCGTTACTTCTCTTGAGCTGGATCTCCGCTTCAGGTGAAATAAACACCCCTGCATACCGGGAAGCATCCACTCTGACTTGTGGCGCAGTAGCGGCGTACAGTACAGACGTGACGCCGTCCAAAGGTTTTAAGGCTCTTCTTTTTACCATCCAAAGCATGATGGGTCCAATAAGAAACACGGATTGCATATTTTCTAAAACTGTTTCAGTGGCGACACCTCCGGGGTTCGTAGCAATGGACAGGATGGGCGTTACGTTGAGGTCGAATTCTTGTTGCAGACGTTTCGCGAAGAGAATGTTTGCCAGTTTTGATCGAGCTACTCCAAGGGTAAGCAAAATTCGGCACAAATGAACGTCACAAACCATAGCGAAAATATCTGCCCCAGATGAAGTCTTTGAATACGCTCAAAGTAAGATAATCGTTGATCTGTTCAACGTTATCGAACCTTCCACCCCTCGGGGCGATTGAATGAATATCAGAGGAAACCTGGGACTCGCTCGTAAGAACCATATCAAAGGGGTAATCGTGTTACATTTAACTGTGAGGATCCGCACGTCTCCCCCCGGCAACTTGGAGGTCGTGATGAGCACTGGAAGAAGCTCACGAGTTAAAACGAAATGGCCAAGGTGGCTAGTTTGTTATTATCGCATCGTTACCGATGGCAAAAAAAAACGATACAGGCGTACTTTATAGCGAAGCTGTCCTCAAGGCCTTCTGCAGTCTTGCCATACGAATGGCTCATCCTACAAAAGCAACAGTGAGAAAGACGCGGCAGTAGTGGGGGAGGGCAGGGAAAAGGCTGACACAGCCGCGTTGTTGACTGGATAGTCTTGAGTTTAGCAAGCTGAATTTTTTGATTTTCTTGAGTGACCCACCTAAAATGTCCAACCTCGACTCAGATTGGAGATATTGGTGAGCCGCGTCTTTTGTATTTTTGAGACTGGCCAGGTCAAGTGGAAGGTGAATGATCCGCCCTACTCCATTCAACGCAGGGTTTTGTGATTCGATGAGGTCAATGGCCTTTCGCGCCGCAGATTCTGATCTTGAAGCCATATAGACCTTCGCGCCGTGATTTGCAAGTTGTTGCACTATTTGGAAACCCATACCACGGCTGTATTTCAATTAGCCCTTGAAGCAAAAATGAGAGCGAAGAATATACTCACTTGCCACCGGTGACGATCGCAACCCGGTTTGAAAGCGAAGGTATGTCAGTCAAAATATCGAAATTGGGCATGGTAGATGATAATGGGCTGTGCGTCTGAAAGGGTTCCCCAGACATTGGTAGGTAGTACTACTCACTATTCTTACCCTTACGCCCACGACCCACACGCTGCTGTCAACGTTTCAACAGTGTGCCTATGTTATAAATGGCTTATAAGCAGGGCCAAATAATGCCATAAGTAACTGCTGTCACTGTCAGTGTTACGACATCTTGTAGCAGCCGGCCGAGTCAGGCTGAGGCTATTTATGTAGATCTTACATAAGATGCACGTCCATATATATATTTATCAGAACGAGACCGGGAATGCGTGTGAAGTTCCGCAAACGATCGATATCCAGGAGTCGCACGGACTCTAAATATACTTCTTAAAACTCCCACTGCCACGGTCGTCTGTTTGTGTCCGGATGATCGGACCTCACACCCAGTGAAAGTCGGTCATGAGCTGGGCTGGGAATATCTGAGCTGAGTCGAGCTTCCAGGTAAACACAGACAACCACAAATACACTGTCCAAGGTCCGGTCCAGCCCCGGTCCAGGCAAATTTTGCTGGACCTGGACCTGGACCTGAGGTCCGGTCCCATTTTCTTCGGACCTTGACCCTCAAGGTCCGGACCGTGTCCGGACCCGGTCTGACCCAGGTCCGACAGCCAAAAAGTTTTTTTTTCAAGAAAAAGAATGCTACATGTGTCGCTAATCATCCTCCTCACTCAAGCAGTCAAAATCTGCATCCAGAGCAACCCAGACTTCCTTTTGTACCTCTAGTCTTCCATCAGCATATGTGCCTCGTAACCTTTGTAAACCACCAAATTTTCTTGTAGAGGTAGCCTCCTTTTGCAAAGCTAATCAAGCAAATTCGGCATTTGTGAGTTCGTTACATTCCGGCTATCATTTTCGATGCGGCTCACTCCTTTTTGGTGTATCAGCGTGACTCTCTCGACCTTCTCGACCATCTTCAATGTTCCGTATATTGGAAACCATGTTTGCACCATCTGGATCATGGAGGTGAGGATGGATTTGAATACATGAAATGTCAACTTACCTTCTTTTCCTCGAGTTTTTTTTACAATTGTCTCGGGGTAATCTAGCCCTTGCACCCGCTTTGAAGGCTGAATGCGTCGTCCTCCCTCAATAATCAGCCCTGTATCCACTTTGTCTCGCTCCCGACGCGACATTTCGTGATGGAAGGGCCTCTGCACATTGCGTGGATTGACGAAAAAAAAAGGCGAGGGTCTTCTCAAGGTCCAAATATGGGCAAATGTTGCCATTACATCATTTTACGTACTATCGATATTCTACCAGTCCTTGAACATGTGCATGATCATCGAAAACTTTGGTCATCTTTGTGGAGGTGCGTAATCTCTAATGTATACTCAGGTCCGCGCGGTCCGGACCCGGTTCGCGGTCCACTTCTCGACTGGACCTGGACCTGTGAGGGCGGTCCGGTCCAGTATTTTGCTGAACCTGGACTGGACCTGTGAGGGTCGGACCTGGGTCGGACCTGGTCCTGCAGGTCCTGACCCGGACCTTGGACAGTGTAACCACAAAAATTTACCATCTGCAGATTTTTTTCTGCGAATGTTGGGCGATCTGCGCAACGCGTTTGTTCTGTTTTACGGATACTACAGAAACTCCTGCTCTCGTATGAGTGGATCTGGGGTGATCTGAGAATTACGTGTAATTGCAGAATTTCTACTGAATACATCTGCGCGTGCTAATGAGCGGTTTATCTGAGCCAAACCGTGCCTTTCCGCGTCCTTCCGAGCCTCTAGTGGTCTACATTCTAGGCAGCTGTTTCCTTGTCCTCCTGATTGTCCCAGTCACCTGTAAGTGTCGTATTGCTAGAAACCGACATGAAGTACATTGGGTAATTGGTAATTATGACAGTTACACACCGTTTATGAACTACCCTCGCTCGGAGACATTATCTTCGCTGCAGTGGCGGCTTTCTTTTCTTTGCTCAGTTCTTCGTAACGCTGTCATCGAGATGGTGAGTGAGCGTAGTGTATGGAAAGAGAGTGAGCTCGCCTTTATAGTTGCCGAATCAAGCTGCTTGTAAATGTCCCTAAATTGGGCGACCGTAATGGGTTCTTCAGCATGCTCCTTCAAATAATCGATTGCATAAAGATTTCTGAATAACGCGTTAGTCAAATGTCAGTGAATTGGGCATTGCGCTTACTGGGCAGTCAATAAAGTCTCCGATGCCTTCATCAACTTGCCGCCCCTCTTGGGCTTCGGCGGGGCAGCTGTCGAAAAGGACTGGATTGCAGATTCAGGCTGGGAGACCTCAGATGCAGGTCTCGGGATCGAGAGGCCGGCGCTGAAGAAACCAGTTAGCACGAAGCAAACATGGGATAGCAATAAATCAAGTGAAACATACAGCGGGTTCATCTTCGGTATAGGGTAAGTCAGAACAGATATAGGGAAGAACAGACAAGTGACTGCGACATTACCCGAACCCGACGAGGTGGACAAGCAACTTGGGCTGCTTCCCCGTCTAGCGAACTAGCCATTGATGGAACGTCAGGTACTTGAGTAGTGCCGGCAGGCGAAAAAATGGGCGGAGGTTCCTATGATACTGGAATAAGTCTCAAAGTGGTGGACGATGGAAGAATACAGACCAATGTGGTTTCCTCAGCTACGCCACCACTCCCAACAGTGATAGACACAGCAGTGGCTGATGTCGTACTTGGTACTCCTCCCGTTGGCGGAGTCAGTGGGGTAGAAGTCGCATTTTCGGGTGCAGTTTCTGCACTCCTTACAGGAAGCAGGCTCGAAGTCATTGAGGAGGAATGGGACATGTCAGTTGCTGCTGGGCTTGAGTTGGAAGTCGAGCGACCAGGGGGAGGCACGTCCAAAGACATAAGCGGTGTTGCCGTTGGAGTAGCGGCCTGTTGAGCTGTGTGGGAGGATGGGGCGATTGAGGAGCTAGCAGAAGCGTTATCGCAGCTAGAAGGAGCGGGAGCAGCATCACCGTCGCTACAAAGGTCGATGACGGGGCCACTCGGCGGTATTGTGTTGTTCCGTCGTTTTCTCTTTGGTTGATTCGTAGTGCTGAGAGCATCTTCATCTGCTTTGCGTTTGCCTTTCGATGGCCTGTCACCTACATCTATATGGTAAGAGTGGATAAGAGAACGAAATGAAGGACACCACTTACGGCTCAAAACACCCGGCTGGCGGTAATAACGCTTCCAGTCGGGATACCGGAACTTCGCAAACTCGTTGAGCTTCCAGTCTCCCTGACACCAGCGGAACTTGGGGAATTTTTTGCCCATGGTCGCGCTAAAGTATTGTGATGCTTGCTCGTTTCTCTTCGTCCAGGTTGTCGGGTCGAGACGCCAGTGATACAGTTCGTTCCATGTAACCTTGGCGAGGTCTGTCATTTCCTCAAGTCTGTCCCGGGAAACGCGCTTGCCAGACTCGTCGCAGAGAAACCCGAACTTGTCGACCATGTCGTTGCGCATTGTCGCGCGTGTTTCGAAATCGGACCACTCCTTCTTATTCCAAAACCGGACTTCAGGGTGATCTTCTTCGTCTTCAGTATGCAGAGCCGGCGGAATCTTAATAGTGGGCCGTTCGGTGGATGTTCTGCTCGATGACTGATTGTTAGTGTCCTCGTTGAGCGCTCGTAACAGGGATGAATTCTGGGTCAAGCGTTGAGATTCTTTGAGCTGTTCTTTGAGCTCAGAAAAGAGTTCCCTGATAGGGATAATGTTTGATTTATTGGCATATATGCGCTGGTAAACTGATAAATAAACTGCGACCAACTTTTGTGCCTCGAATTGGTACTTTATACACATATAATCATTGAATATGCCTGTATGGGCTTCGTTCCCTGCTGCCATGAGTGTGAAATGAGTTGCATTGCGGATAATGTCCTGCAGATCGTGTTGGGGAACGAAGGGCGGGACAGAGGTATTTTGGCGGCCACGAGACGACGAACAACGTAGCTATGGCTACCGTAAGTAAAATTCAAGAGACAAAATCCTGATTGAGGGTGGCTCACAGGATGATTTTCAGGCCGGTACTGATATGCGTCATTTCTTGGCTGATTTGTGTTACTGTGATGAACAAAGTTAGTTAAGGGTGAATTCAGCTGTTCTGTGAATGTTTTATCATAGTCAGTGGAGGAATAGTTGGAATTATAAGCCATAATAATATTGAAGTAGCAAGGAAGAAAACGCGTCGACGCGTTCATGCTCCTTTCAGAAGTCCCGATTTGTGTGTGTTTGGCACGACCTTCTTCACTCATAGGGCAATATGATGGTTGCGTCGACACTGTTCTAAGCAATTGAGAGAGGTTATTTATGTTTTGCTACTTGTGTATTGTCCTATAGATATTATACCATTGTATAATGTATTCCACCTAAATTCAATCAACAGCTCAATCAAGATAACTGATGTAGAAGACTTGACCGGATTTCAAAAACTTGTCTGGTAATCAGCAGAGAGCTTAATGAAACGAGCATTGTCTTACATTATAGCAGTGGATCTACATATCCAGTGAGCTCTGTATCATCTAACCCAGATTTTTCTACAACAAACCATAGGTTTTCTGGATCCCCGGGGCACCGGGGCAGCGGCTGCATGGAAACTACCGAAATAATTGAAGAAATTGGTATGACACGAAAGCCATCTGATCCACGATGCGGACATGCCCAAAGGGTTCTGGATGACTGTTCCAGCATATCTGCATCTGGAGGACTGTAGATAGAAACCAGTGCGTAGGGAGTGAATTTATTGTCGTCTTCTGTATCCACAAGCTGAAAATAGAACTGAGCCTCGCCAAATTCAATTTTTCTGTCAAGAGAAAGCTGGAGGGCGTGGTTAATATCAGCCCAATAATTAAAACAAGGTAAACCACCTTGAGATTGCGTGTAACACGCGTATTTGGAGACATTCGCCTGCCTTCAGAGAATATACTCCTTGCAATTTGACCATTTGGCAGACGTAGTCGACCCCACTTTCTGAGAAGAGACCTCTGAAACTCTGCCTTGACTATCTGTCGCTCAGCACCTCGCAACACTGTTGGTCTTTTCTGTCTTGGAACAAGAAATATGTAGCCATTGCCATTGTCATGGGAGTACGCAGGCAATGAATTATTAGTGTCTTTGTCGAGCTCTGGACACATGGATTTCAGTGCATTGATTTGGGAACGTCGTAGCGCAATTTGGCAGAGATTTGCAAAAGGATTTGACGGCTGTCTGATCTGTTGTCCCAGATCTCCAATTGCTCGTTCCATTGTATACTGGCTGATGTATGTTCCAGGCCCAATACGGCTAACTTCCGGACCGACGTGAATGAGTGTGTGTAGACATGGTCGGCAAAGGTGTATGCGATCCATACGACGTTGATAATAAAGGTTCTCATACTCTTGCACAAATTGAATGAGATAGGAATGTGCTTCACGTATCTGAGGCCCGGTAATGCGTCGCTGAGTCATTGTTCGAAAACCACGAACAAGTTTGCAAAAGTTTCTCCAATACTTTGCAGGAAGGACAGCGCGAAAGAATCCAGGTCCAAGTCCAAAGAGATAATGAAAGTATTTGGTCGCCTTGTATCCACTGGAGATTTTTTCGGCAGGATTTCTAGGAGGACGGTGAAAGGATGAAGGAAAGTAAAGAGTCGCTTCTGCGACAAGTTTCCCATGCACCTGCCAGACATCTCCAGTTAAGGTCGCCCAGTCCCAAGTTACCTTATTGTCAGTTGATTCGCACTTTAGCATACCACGCCAAAGTGGAATTAGAAGCTCGCCGAGGTTTATAGAGAGATGCATGAGATCGAGGGAAAAGCACATTGGAGGTGGAATAGTGTAGAGTAGTCCACTAATTATGGATGGCTTTGACAGCCCTGTTAGCTTCCGGTTCCGTTCGTAGTCATTCTGATCCCGTGAATTCATAATTATTTTGACATTTTCTTGATAGACCTTGGCAGATTCGCGTTCAATTTCTCTGGCTTGTTGAAAGTCAAAGTCAGGGTGATTGCAGTCAGCGGAAATTTCCCCAAATGGTCGCAAATGAACTGCATAATAGTGACCACTAGATGCCTTGTGTCGTCCTATCATAGGGCATCCGATACGGCACCCTTTAGTGCCATGGTGACCAACACGCCCATCCACCTCAACAAGTCCCACCGCATCTGCGGTGGTAAGAAGGTGAACTACACGCGACAAAATTAGCTTGTTTTGTGTGCTGTCCCATACGTAGACCCCGGCGTTATTGTTCTCGCGCTGGATTGCAGACAAATGATGGAAAGATCGGAAGGTGAAGGAGTCAGAATTTTTAGGCTTGTTGGGCCCAGGAATTATACAAGCTGGGAGAACATGTCGCTTTTTATAACGAGTCTTCGGATTATACTCACAAATAATCCAAACAGCAATCCAGGTGTCAGATTTCTTGTTTTGATAGAGTCGGGCACCATCGAAAGAGAATATCACAGTTGTGTCATCGCCAGAGAGCTTCAACTCGTCGTCCAAGTCCAGAAAGTCGTTTCCGCAGAGGATATCATCGTAGACAAATTCAGCATCATTACCTTCATTGATTGCCTTCTGAATTTTAAGGATTTCCCGCGTCTTTAGCTCTCTATATTTTGAAGATTCCGATCCATCGTCTGAGCATCGAAGAGCCTGAACCTGCGGGCCAATTGGAATTGTACATGCTTCCTTTCGAGGGACTTGTTTTCCTGATTTCGCCAATTCAATAGGGTCGTATCGAGGCTCCGAGCAGTAGAAGCAGGTGTCACGGTCTGCAAATGGTCCAGTAAATGCATGGCAGGAATTGATACACATATCGTCAGGAATTGAAATGACACCAGTAATTTTTGCGACCAGCATTTTCACCCCGTTGTAAGTTAACACTGTATCCGCAAGTTCCGGGAACCGACGGAGGAACGAACTACGGAAATCAGTGTATGTTTGCTCTGATGTATTGTTGCAGGCCATGAACATATCGAGGGCTAGCCGAGTATCCGGATCAGAAATATCCACAGGACCTTGGTCTGGAGTTCGAAGATGTTTGAGCGCTTCTTCACCTAGTTTTCCGTTGTCAAGGGTCGCTTCCTTTATTTCTTGGATAAATTGTTGGGCGATCCTGAGGTGCTCTATCCGTGAATGAATTGGAGGCAGATCTATGGCTGGTTCTTGGGGTTGTTCGTCATCGGCTACAGGCACTGGATTCAGAAGAGCGTGGAGTTGGGCAGCCTGTTCCTGTTCAATATCATTCTGCAATTCTCGTAGCTCATCCACATCAATAATAGGACCCTCGGCAGCTAAATCATTGTTTTGTGCATCGAGTTCATCTTCCTGATTTGCGGGTTCAGGATTGTGCTGCAACGCCGCCTCGTAGTTGACTTGTGCAGGCTCAGGCTGTTTTTTTATTTAAATAAGAGTTGATACACCGACTTGAAAGAAGAAAAAAAAAAGTGGTCTTACAATGTAAATATCATCAAAGTCTACTTCGTGCTCAAAATCCTGTTCGGGTGGTAACTCAGGCTGATTGAGATCGTCCTGGAGTTATTTGTGGTAAATTTTAGTATGGGTACCAAAGAAATAATACATTCTATTAGGCTATAACGCACAGGAACTATGTTAGGTTCTTGATCTCGATTGCAAATTCGCTTGGAGGGTCTTGCATTCGTTCCGGTATCCGTATCACCATCGCTGGCTTCTTCATCTTGTTCTTCATCCTCATTAGACATCTCAAAATCCCCTTGTCCACCTGCAGAACCTCCAGCCCCGGAGGTAGCCCATTCTCTGTAGCCCGTTATTCCTTCAGCGGCAGGCCGCTGTGTGTAGAGTTTTGCGTGGTTGAGAAATGTCCTTCTGTTAACAACGGCACCTTGGCATTTGGGACAGTAACATGGTTGCTTTGGCTTGGGAGCTTTCTCACTCATAGTTGAATCACGCAGGCTCGCGTTAGGTTTTAGATAAAAAGCAGTACAAAACTACAAGTGACTTGACATTGGTGGCGCGCGACGTGCGTCCACGCAGCTACTGAGCTTCGTTTCTGAGCGGAGCAATAAAAGCTCAGAAGTTCCCACACCATCCCAGATTCTATCTGGGCTGTGCAGATCAGCCCAGTCTAGCGCATGACCGACTTTCACTGGGCCTCACAAGTCAATGTCCACCGATTGACCACAAGCTTTGTATTTCCCTCTAGACATACACATAACCCCTACGTCTTCTTGATGATCTGCGATAAATAATGAGTAACTTAACCTTCACGTGGAACTAAACTATACTGTTTAACACTTTTTCAACTAACACCACTTCTCGACATGGACAACCTCCAGACGCAGACGTTCAGTGTCGCGAACTGTTTCAAACTCGGCGGCCTTATCCTCGGATTGAGGTACCTCCATTCTCTCTATTTTCGATCGAAATTTTGGCCTCCAGGTCCCCGAGGCCTCCCTTTCCTTGGCAATATATTCCAATTACCCAAGTTCCAATGGTATAGATTTACGGAGTGGAAGGCTCAATATGGTATTCCTCGATGTCTTTACCCACAATAATTCTCGGGCATTTGACTGACATATACATTAGGTCCCATATTCTCTCTGAATCTTGCAGGGCAGCCAGTAATTGTGCTAAACACTCACAAAGTAGCGGCCGATTTACTCAGTATGATTGTTGATGCCATTATTAGTTCTGGTTCTAATCCAATTTACAAGATCGTCGCTCTCATATCTACAGTGACAGACCTCGATTCATCATGGCAGGCGAGATATTGACCGGAGGAATGCTCGTTGCATTCATGTCCTATGCCGACCCGTGAGTTGATCTCCTAGTCCGAAGTCACAGTAACAAACAGCTTGCGTCCCAGCTGGCGTCGGATGCGCAAAGCGTCGCATGAAGGATTGAGCGTTAGAGCTTCCGAAAAATACCAGCGTATGCAAGAGGAGGAAGCAACTCGCCTTGTAACCCACCTACTTCACGACCCAAACGACTGGGACGCCCATCTTAAACGGTAAACACCCATTTTTGACATTCAAATAATATTCCAATCAAAATGACCCCAGATCGTCGGCATCAGTCATCCTCTCCTTGGTATATGGGTGGAAACCGATTGAACCTAAGGATGACCCTCTGGTAGAACGAATCAATGACTTGATGCATCGTCTAGTCCGTGCAGCCCTCCCTGGTGCCTATCTGGTCGAAATCTTCCCAATAATGAAACATCTTCCATCCTGGATGGCTAGGTGGAAGCGTGAGGGCCTAGAATGGTATGCGAAAGACACTGAGATGTTTGAGGGTTTTCTTGAAGATGTCGAGAGAGACATGGTGAGTTTAATATTAAGTTGGATATACGACGTGCCAACATTATCTTACTCGATCAGGACATTGGCATTTCCAGACCTTCTTTTTCTTCTTTGCTTTTAGATAACCAAGCCAGGTTCAATCTAACCAATAAAGAGTCTTCTTGGCTCGCGGGAACCATGTTGTGAGTTCGCTATATCATTTCACTTGACGCAACTCAATGGCTGTATATATGTAGTGGTGCAGGTGCGGAAACGGTATGTGACATCAATTTCTATCAAGTATCCCTGATGGCTCAACCTTTCAAGACTGCTGCTGCGTTATCTGTCTTCTTTTTAGCAATGGTCCTATATCCTAATGTTATGCGGAGAGCACAAGCGGAGATCGATCAAGTGGTTGGAAGTGATCGACTCCCAAAATTCGATGACCATAACGATCTACCATATATTCGTGCTATGGTAAAAGAAGTTCTCCGATGGAGGCCTGTCGGCCCTCTGGGTAAAGTGTTCTCTTGATCAGCAGGGTGTGGCTTCTAATAATTCCCCAGGTCTCCCTAGGCGCACTGTTGAGGTATAAGTTTATTTCACACGAGTCCGTGCCCAGCTCATTTGAGTCAGGGCGATTGGTATGAAGGGTACTATATTCCAAAGGGTTTGTCCTTTCTTCCTTGCCCAGACACTTGAACTCAGTGATTCTAAGGTGCACTGGTTATATACAACACTTGGTGAGATCTCCTTCGCCGTAGGAGCCTTATTCCAATTTATTATTTCATACAGGGCCATGAATAGGTACACACTGGTGGTATATATGGTTTGAATCTTACTTTACCACTGCAGAGATCCAATTTTATATCCAGATTACGATGAATTTCGTCCCAGTCGGTTCTTAGATTCCTCCGGTCAAGTTGACCAAACGCCCCAAGATACGCTATCAATGGGCCATGTCACATACGGATTTGGAAAAAGGTACGCTGGGTGTTTGGTCTTCAGCTCAGAGTCATTACTTACCCCAGCACCTGTAGAATCTGCTTAGGGATGAATATTGCAAACCAGTCTTTATTTATTGATATAGCACGCATTTTATGGGCATTGAACATTGAACAAGCCAGTGATGATCAGGGGAATTCGATTATTCCTTCCAAGGTAGACTGCATCGATGAGGGCCTGGTTGTGTATGTCTCGTTCTTTTGGTATTTCGAGCAAAGTCTTGACACATTTCGTAGGAGACCTGTCCCATTCAAATGTAAAATTACGGCTCGATCGAAGGATATTATTAATGTGTTACAGAATACGGATGCAGACGAGGAGGGCTAGTGTGGATAAATTTGGAATATACAAACTACTCTATTGGCTCCAGTTCATGTCCGTGGAGACTTTTAGCGCATAAATGCATCTTTATTGAGGGCCACATTTCTCGGATACAGTCTATCATGTTATACTTTGGAGAATTCAATCAAAATGGTATAGTCCTAATGGGAAATAATCAACCTGAGTCATTTGGTTCAAGTCTGTCAATATCATCCAACATCTCCAAGACTCCTTCTCGAAGTTCGATGCGGCATTTGAAAGGACGGGGATGCCTGATACGCCGTCAGCACAAAAGTAACTGAAGAGTTGTTCACCTTACGAGGCCTCTCCCCCAGAAGTAAAACTCAATGGATCGACCGTGGGAGGTATATCTTGCCCTTGTTCGTCACGAAAAGGTTGGATCCTAATCCCCCATAAGGCATGGGCTACAAATACCCATATCGCGTGGTCAGCCATTGTGGCTCCAGGACATAATCTTGGAGAATATTGAATCAGACGAATTGGGGGAAAATCGATAGCTTGGCTTGCCGACGTCCAAAACCGTATAGATGGTGTCCGAACCCTTTACTCTCTTCTGTATTCTTTTCTCGGCCATTTTCATCAAGAAAACGATCAGGATTAAAACCTTCAGGTTCACTATAAACATCCTTGTCATGGTGAATCGACCTGATTCTCGAGAATCAAAACCAGGAGTGTGACGGTAAGGTACTGATGCACCTACCATATGGAACTTATGACCGTAGTTCCCTTCGGTATAAAGTACCCCATATATTCATCATCCTGAGTCAAATGTAGGCAAGATATCTTTAACATTTATGCTTAAACATACTTGTGTGGACGCATGAGGGACACCTTAGAGAGAGAGAGACCAGTCAGATGAATGTCTCTGCAGATAGATATCTCCTAACTTAAAGGAGCAACAGGTCGCCACCTGCAAACTTCTTTCACATGCAACCGTGTATGGAACATCAGCAAACCCTGATTTTTCTCACAATCAGCTGACAGACCCTGTAGTGCCCATAGTCATCCATAGATGTTGTACTGAACTCTGCAGTGCTTTGCAGTTATGTGTAGAATCCACCATATCTGTCCTGATATCCATAGTGGCTCATACCTTCTATACAATTCTGTATATTTATCACCTCATCTGCCCAGGGGTATGCTTGATTTGATTGGCTGTGCAGAAATGGGCAGAACTTATTTAAATGACTTCATAATTCAACATGATTATATGTATGCAAAATACTACTAGGATTGGTCATTTTCTACTGATCAAGGGCATAAAATGTTTCCTTATCAAAATACTTGTTCAATAAAAAGTCTGTGCTGTATTCAAGGGTTGTTTCTTTTGCCAATCTTGGGTCAGCCTTTTTACCAAACCGTGGGATTAGGTCCACAGGGGTTTGCAATTGAGACAAATGGATGATGTCACCCATCATTGTGTTGTCCCTTCTTTGTGCATGTTTTAAGATAAACATTCCTGTTGTTGGATCTGGATATGGCCCTGCTGATTCTGATATCCCTTGATTGATTTGAGAAATAACATTAAAGTGTTGAACATAGGCAAGGAAGTGGTCTGTTCCTGCCAAAGTCTCAGTATGATTACCACTGATAACATGGAAGATAAGTTGAAGTTGTACAGGACAGTGACCTGGGGTAGATAATATATAGTAAGCATTTTGAACATAATAATTAGCCAACTACATACATTCTAAGCCACTACCTGGCCAGACCTTGTCCTGATCAATATTGATCAAGACTGTATCAGCATGTCCCACTGGCCATGCAGAAGAAGGTGGTGAAGCATTGACAGTTTGTGCTGGGAGTGCATCATGTGGCTGATGATATGTATAGTTTTGGAGCTGGACTTTGGTCCAAATCTCAAGAGCCTTAACATTGATTGGCATTGGAGATCCAGTTGTTGCTATGTGGTGGGTACCAACCATAGGATTGTAATTGTTTCCAAGATTTAGATAGTCAATAAGAGCAGAGCACTTTACAGTCCCCCACATATTCCATGCAGAATCCGGATGGAATCCTGGGATTCCTGGTCAATCCAGGAGGAATCCACCTGGAGTTGTGTCTCAGCCAAACACCAGCCATTTTCATGATTCCTGGTTGCCAGGAATCAATGTAAATTCTGCCAGGAATCTGCATGGAATCACTGAATTTACCAGGATTCCAGGTGGACCCCATAAGGAATGCAGGACTCAAGCAGGATTCCAGGCAGATTCCCATTGAAAACACGCAAAAGAGTGTAATTTATAACCAGGAGCCCATGCGGATTCCTGGAGGAGCCTGGATTCCAGGCAGAATATGAGGAATCTGCCTGGATCACCAGGAATGCTTTAAGTCCCTTATTCCTATTTTAGGAAGGACAGGAACACCAGGAATGGCACCAGGAATTTCCGGTTTTGCCCAAGATGATAGAACAATGCTCAATTTTGAGTTAAAAACAAATGCCATGGATTGAACCCAGGTCCTGAGGGCAGAGGTCGGGTTAAGTGAGCACTCTAACCACTTGAACCATCAAGGCTTTTCTAAAAGCAGGTTTCTATGTCATGATATTCCCACTGACTGATTTGTCAGCAAGTCACCAGGTCAGTCATGCAACTCAATCACCTGCCATTGCCACATCATCCATCCAACTATGTGTTGGTTGAACTTGTTGTTCCCATGTCCCTTGTTGCTCACCACAACCACCACCACTACCATGCCCACAACTCGATCAGTGGACTGCACAATGTGTACCAGCTCCAAATGCTGCCAATCCCCCCCCCCAATTGATGTCAAACAAAGGATGCAAGTGTGCCATGTCACACACTGAATCTGGGCTGACAATGAAGAAAACTTGAATGACCAATGCCAAGGAGGGTCAGGGAGGCAAGGGGGCAACGCAATGCAAAGGAAACGTGCCACAGAAGGGCAAAAAAGGCCCCAATAGGTGTGTCTTATTTTTTTTTTGTTTTTTCTCACCTGTTCATCAATCTGTTACCCTCCCACAGGAAAACCTTGAGCATGAAAGCTTGAGATAATGCAGCAGCAGCTGCATCTCACCCCAATCCCACCCTAGGAGGGTAAGTCCCCCTCCCTCCTTTTTTTTTTTCATCTTTTTCCTTGTTTTTTTTTATTCTACTGATTACTTTTGTTCTTTCTCTAGTGCTGAGCTCGTCCTTGAGACAGGTAACATGTCCGTTGCCCCCCCACTCCATGTAAGTGGCCATGGGGCTACACACTTCCCCCCTCCCCCCTCCCTCATCATCCAGGGATGACAACGAAGAACCAATGACACCCACGACAACAAGGACAAGGACAAAGGCTCTACTGAGGATGAGGAAGACAAACTCCCAAACCAGGATGATGACGGTGAAAGGGGGCTCCTGGGCTATAAGTGTGCTGATGCTATGAAGTGTAATCTCTTACACACACACACACCAAACCTAACAATCAACACACGAACAGTAGGAATTGCCTGTTTTGAGTTCGGGTTCAAGCGCTTAGAAGCACTAAGCTTTGAATAGTACTAGCCAAAGCCCTTTCCAATGATCTCTCAACGGGTTTGATTCAGACAAAGTTTCAACACAAGTTTAAAGCTTGCTAGGTATATTTATAATATCTCTCGATCCAATAGACTGAGTACCAAGTGTACGTTCAATTATTAACGATCACAAGCGGATCTATAAGTCCAAGCAACTTATTAAACAAAACAGTGCCAAGTGCACTAAGGCCAAGTGCCTGGTAATTCCAATGGACAATGCGGTACTAAGTTCCAAGTGAACTAAGTTTCTTTAATTCTGTGATCTCTTCAAACAATTCCAATCAAGACAACTTTGAAGCAATCTGATCCTTAATTCGGGCATGCAATAGTGTTTTAACAAATGTGATTTGTATACTCTATAGTAGCGCAAAGTGGGGGCAAGATTCTTTACCTTTGCGCTACTCATTGACAGTCTATTTATAGTGTACAAACTAAATATCATACGGAATTGTAAATTTTATACGGAACTGCGCTCCCCCGCGCCAAGGATCTGTATTCAATGCTGACGCATCCTCTACAACTTGGCGTGCGCACCATGCGTGCCAATTATGCCATTTACTGGTTACTTATCAAATATTGAAAGAGCTGGCTAAACTCTTATCAAGTCCCGACCGCGTGCTTTGTTATTTAAAACAGTGCAGCACTGTCATTTACTTCTCCTGATCATCCCGGTTGCTATTCACGGTGTCCCGTCGCTTCCGGTAGTTAACACCAAGTGCCCCTGACTAGGATCGGGTTGTGCAAGTCCTGAATTTACAATTACTTCTCCTATTAATGATGATCCCCAGACTAATGATATCATACTACAACGGTTACTTATGAACTAAGACACCGAGGTTGTAACCGGGCATGGTGAATAGGACTAATAATAGACCGTACTCATAGTCCTCTGTACTGATAGTGTATTATCCATTAGACTAGTTCACTCTGATTAGCCGTCTTGGAGCTCGACTCTAATCCTTTATTACTGTTTACTTGGTTATTAGAAATGATACTAATAGCCTTACTTGTCGACTTTATAAGTGCAAACAATCTCGGGCCCTATCAACGGTGACCCTGTGGACAAAGAAGACAAAGGAGACAACAACGACAAAGGCCTTGCCAAGGACAACAACAACAAGGAAGGGCCAGGAGGCGATGAGGAGGAGGAGGAGGGGCAAGGAGGTGACAACAACAACCAGGAAGGGCCAGGAGGCCACAATGACAACCAGGAAGGGCCAGGAGGTGGTGACAACAAGGAGGGGTGCGACAAGCCGGAGGGAGCCAACATGAGCAACCCCACCACCCTGCCCCCACCACCCCTCTCATCCCTGCTCTTGTAAACACCACCACCACCACTGCCACCACCACCACCAAGCCAGCTGACACCCACACCAAGCCCAATGCCCCCACCAACAACACCACCACCCTCGTACCCAAACGGGGTGGTGGATGAGGCACCAACATGAACACCAACACCAACACCAACACCCTCGTACCAAACCAGGGTAATGCCACCCTGTCAAAGAGGCCACGCCCTAGGCCAATGGCAAGGCATACAGCTCTCAAGGCTGTTGGAAGTCCAGTCAGGAGTCCATTGACTGCCACAGCTCTCGATGTTACAGGTTTGTCTCGCTTTGCCTCAGTTGCTTTGCTCTCAACTAATCGTTTCATCAGTCAGCGAAATCCTTATGAATGAGGATCCTGCTCCAACACCTCGTCTGACAATGCCAGTGAATGAAGGCACTGATATTGGTAAGTAATATCTGATTATTTTTTTTTTGTTTATAAACAATGTTGTTTCCAGACATTCAGATGCAGAGTCCTCCGATGAGCCCCAAACACTCTCAGAGTCTGCAAGGTGCCTCCTGTGTCACCAGTAGCTTTGCTCAAGGGCGAGCTCTTGGTAATGTCTTCAACCATGCTGATGCGAGCAACATTCAGCAAGAGCTTGACTTCACCCTTGCAATCCCTGGCAAAGTCCACCTCTATGAGACTTCAGGCAATTCCAAACCAATTGATCCAATCACCAAACCTCATAAGATCATCAAAGTTGATGTCACACCAACGTTAGGTCCTGTCCTCCTTAAAATCACAAACAAATATTCTCCAATCAAGAGTAAGTTCTATTTCTCATTATTTAATTTGACTCTGATGTATTCTCAGAAAACAATTTGCAAATTCATACTTACAACGAGGATGTCTGGGACATCAAAGGGAAGTTTGAGATGGCGTTGGGTGCTGATGAAGAGATTCAGTGGATGAATGTTGGACGTGACCGAGTTCTACCACTTTGGTTGGTATGATTCATTTTTTTTGTTCCCTCTTTCAAGTCTTGGCTTACCAGATTATCAGGAAACCACAAACCCTGATCCTTCCCCCCTCTCACTCTACTCTTCTGCTCTCTCTGCTCCCCCTGCTCCCAGCCGATTCTCTTCCTCCATGACTCCTGCTCCCCATCCCTGCTTGTCTTTCCTTGAGGAGCTGAGGGAGCTCTTGGAAATTCCCTCCCATCTAGGCAATTGCACGGAGAACTCTCTCCACGTCTCATATCAGAAGTATCTCGCCTTTCACAAAGCAATCAAGGTTTTAGACTGGAAGTGGGAGAAGAAGGAACTCCCATTCAATCACAAGCCCACCCGCGAGAATGTCATCGAGACAATGCAGTCCAAGACATTTTGGTATGATTATACTCGCAAGTTTTTCCCTCGTCTCTCAGGTTATCTGGAGATGGTCTCTTGGCTGAAGAATGACAAGGACATGCCATTGGATGTTGAGGTTTGGGGTTTGGAGAAGGAGAAATATCTTTTTGCTGACTTGGCTGAGTACATGGAGAACAAAGGGAAGGCTTTATCGGAGGAGATAAAGGGAGGATCAGAGAAAAAGGGGAAGGGGAAGGAGAAGGAGAAGGAGAAGGGGAAGGAGAAGGGGAAGAAGAAGGTGGTGGATATTGTCACCCCCCCACCAAGGTTAGTGACCACCATGAGGATTTCATGAAAGACCACATTGCATTGCTGAAGAGTGCTGTTGATGCAGCCTCTCATTTCCCCTGGAGCATCTACTCCCCCCCCTCCCATGCAGTCAGTTGCAGTCTACCACGTCTGGCATGCCAGGGACCTATACAAGGACTGGTATGCTACTGGCCTCTCTATGTCTGACAACACCAAGCTGCAAGCAATCATGGAGGGTGTCCAACAGGCCTCTGACATTGGGCTAGGGGACATCCATGTTGTCCACATCTTCTCCAATTCCACCAACACCCTCCGGCATTCCCTTGATGCATCTCACCACTCAGGTCAGGAGTTGGCCCTCAGAGTGTGTGAGGCGCTGCTGCCTTGATTGCGGCTCCACGCCATTCTCCACCTCCACCACATCACAGATGGGGTGGAGATCAAAGACCACCAACTGGCACACATCAGTGCTGTCTTGACTTGCATTGAGGCAGATGGGGCACCTGTTATCTCTGCTGACTTTGCGCAATGCGAGGCAGTGATTTGTATGCTTGATGGCTGGAAATCTCTCTTCCAGCCCAAGAAGTATATAGGCTCCAACTTCTTGATGCTCTATGCAAAAAAGGACACACCACTCACTCCAACCCATGTAAACAGTGGACTGTGGATGTGCAAGACCGGTCACAGTCATGCTCTGACTGCCTGCATGGTGCAATGCACCACCAGACATGCCCTAATTGGGGTGTTCTGATCCCAATTCTTCAAGGAGGAGTCTGTCACCTGTAGGTGCAGTGTCCTTATGGAAACCGTGCAACACATTTTCTATGACTGTCCATGCCATGGACAGGAAGACAAACCCAGTTGGCAACTGCGTTATGCATGGTTGGTTAACCTCCTCTTGGAGAACAACAGACTCAGTTACTTTCTTCAATTATAAATTACTTACTTATATATAATGGTTTACTTACTAACATTCTACATACATTGATAGGATAATGATATATTTTGCTACCCAATATAATACATGGATTATAAAACATAATTTAATATGGGCAGGGGCAGGGGCCCCCACCCCCCCGTCATCCTCATTGGCCCCTGCAGTGTTGTCAGCGACCTGGGTTTCAGTGGCAGCAGCACTGGCTGCTTTTCTTGTTGTTGTCCCCATTGTTGTTGTTGTCCTTAGTCATTGTCATTGTCATTGTCCTCATGGTGGTGGTCGTTGTCTTTGTTGTAGTTGTCATTGTTGTTGCACCATTGTTGGTTCCACCACTGCTGCTGCTGTTGCTGTCGTTGCTGCAGGCCTTGTTGGCACTGTTGCTGCTGTTGCTGTTGCTGTCTTCATTGTTGTTGTTGTTGTTGCTGCCTTCCTCACTGTTGCTGTTGGTGGTTGTATCCTTTGTCTCGAGTTCCTGAAGTGGGCGGGGGATGCGCTGCATGGTGAGTATGTGGGTGAGCAGCAGTGTACGACTTACCTGGTTCTGCCCCTTGGGGTGCCCTTTCCTCATCATCCCCTCATTCCACATGTGTTTCTATCCTTTGCCCCACACCATCTTGTGCATCATCATGTTGATGTCAGTTGATGTTCAATGTGTTGGCATTGGCAGTGTGGGTGCATTGGTGTTGGTGTTGGTGTTGGTGTTGGTGGTTTGGCAGATGTCCTTGATGTGGTTGAAAGGAACCAATGAAGACATGGCAACAATAATGTGACCATTGCACATGCCTGGTAATCATGTGACCTAAGTCCGTTGACTTGAGGCCAGTGAGCCTGTAGCTAGGAATGCCCACCTTGCCCAATGGTTATGAATGCCAAACATATTACATAATGTTCATGCCTGTACGCATTCGAACCTAGTCAGATGCAAGTTTTTCAGCACCATTATGTTATGTTATTAATAGCAAATAGTATATATAATTTGTGTAAAAAAAATTTATATTAGTAATCTGATTAGTAATTGACTGGCCATGCGGACTCTGCAAGCTGTCTGTCTGTGCTTGTCTGCATGTCCGCATGAAGTTATGCGGATTGATGCAGACTTGGCACGGACATGGATTGTCATTTGGCTGAGTGCCCTGCCAAATGAGTCTGTGTGGACTCCACACAGGTTATGTGGCTTAGTGTAAAGACCTCATGTGTTGGGTGTGTTGGATGTGTTGGTGTTGGTGTTGGCAGTTTGGTAGGTGTCATAGATGTGGTTGAAGAGAATCAACAAAGACATGGCAATGGTAATGTGACCATGGCACATGCTTTGTAATCACGTGGCTGATATTTGTAGACTTGAGGCCAGTGCACCTCTATAGCTAGCAATGCCTGCCTTACCCCAACAGTTATGAATGCCAAAAATATTATGTAATATTCATGCCTCCATGCATTCAACCCTAGTCAAGCACAAGTTTATCAGCCCTGTTATATTATATGTTATTAATACAGTATATAATTTGAGTTTGAGTTAATAAAAATTACATTTGTAATCTGATTAGTAATAGTCTTAGTCAGTGTCCATGGACTTGCCATGCAGACTCCACAAGCCATCCATCCATGCTTGTCTGCATGTCTGCGTAAAACTATGTGGATTGATGCAGACTTGGCGCAGACACAGATTGTCATCTGGCTGAGGGTCCTGCCAAATGAGTTTGCATTTGCATGGAGTCTGCACAGCTTAGTGTAAAGACCTCTGTGGGCTTCAGGTTTGTACTTAGGAATGCCACATTGGTAATGCAATACTTGTCACACATGTTTGCTGCTGTGTACCATGCCTCAATGTTGTTGTTGGCAGGCCAGCCTGTTGTTATTGTTGCTACCTGTGTCTGGATGTCAGCTGCAAGGCCCTTGTGATATTTGAAGATGAGGGTGAGTCCCTCAGTGTAGCCCACTTGATTGACAAGGTTTTGGTTTTCATTGGTGTACTTTCAACAGATCACATTCCCTGGTGGTAGTCACTTGTCTTCAATCATGTGATCACACACTGGCATTCACTTTGAATGAAGAAGTGCTTTGTGAAGTCTGATTGGAACACCTCCCAAGTGTGATATAGGGGGAGGCCTTTCAATCATTCATATCAGAGTGTGTGGTCAGCAAACAAATATGTGCAGCCAGTCTTCATGAACATAAAGGCCCATCAGATTTGTACAACCTTGTTTGCAAACTGATGTGGTACAAGCTGTATATACAGTTTGTACATGTTCAGGAATGCACACCCATTTTTGCATTGGCTGTCAAAGTTGTTTGGTAATGCCAGCCAGAGCAATGATTGTCAAACAGGTTCCTGATCCTGCAGTGGGGGTATTGATGTGGTTGGTGGAGTATCTACAGGTTGTGTGGTGCCATTTACAAACATGGAGACTTGTTGCAGCATTTTCAGCTGCTCTAGCTGCAGCTGGATCTCTTGACCATTGTGTTAATTCCCAATAACAGGTCTTCCTGGGGTGGTGCATTCATTGCAATATCAAAATGAGGCAAATCAGAGTGATTGGGGGTGGGAGAGGGATGGTTGTCCACAGTTATAGCAGAGTTGGAGTCATGCTCCAAGTTGCTCTGAACTCTGTATCTTGCTATGGTGGGCAAGGGCACATGGATTGGTCTCTGTGTGGTGAGATTGATCTACTGTCAGGGCAACCCTAATTCAAAGTGCATTGATTGGGCCCAAGAATAGGTACATAGGATAGAGACCCCTGGAAGAGGATCCTCAGAGTATTCCCTTTGGATTCCTCTGCTAGGTAAGTAGATAGCCTGTTACTTGACTTCATAAATATAACTTTGGATTCCTCTGCTAGATCACACATCAGCTGACTAGGGTTAGCATGGCATGATGTAGGGTTGCCCTTACAGATACAGATGTAATGTGTCAGTAAAGAGTAACATAATAATTGCAAAAGAGGGTAAGGAAGGTGTCTCCAGACATATGGTGGCATATAAGTGTGTATACAATGAGTGAGGTATATCCAAGCAACTAGATGTGGAGCATGTATGCACTCCCCTTACACAACAGAGTTCAAAACAAGATGGGAGCTATTTACATATACTGCTATTCAGTTCCTACTAGCTAAACATGATTTATCTTGTGAGTATGCACTCCCAAAGCATGAAATATTGGTGGGCCATAAAAAATATTGTCATTTCTTTTCTTTTATTCTGTTTATTATGTACATGGCATAGGTAATCATTGCCCCTTCCCCATAATTGGTCTCAATTTATCAGGAACCATTTCTGTTCTACAAAAAATTCAATTTTAAATTTTGATTTCCATCTAGACTGTCCACAGTCTGGGCCAGGACCTCACAGACCCAGGTCAACCTGGGGCCAACCCTGAGGGCCAGCATTTGAGTGGACTGGCCCCTTTGGACAGGGCTGGGGCCACTGTAAGTACTGGCCCAGCCCCTGGGCTGGACCTGGGTTGGACCTGGCCAGCCTTATATATTGGCAGATGGTGAAAGTGCTACCAAATGGTGGGGGTAAATGGTGGGGGAATAGAGAATGCAAGATCAAACCTCAAAAAATAATGATTCTTGTTGAAATTATTAGTAATCAATGATTTTTGATCAAATTCCTGATGCCCAGCAGCTGGAGCAGAAACTGATATTACTTCTCTGATGATTCAGATGTCCAAGGACTGAAAAAACTAGGATAATTCATTGGGAGATAGTTGTAATTACTTGATAGATGTTAATTACAGTATGTATCAGCAGTAGACATCTTTCCAGACTATTAAACAATTTTTTTATTTTTACCACTGGACCTGGTTGACCAGGACCGGCCCGTCCCGGACCGTGGACAGTCTACTTCCATCCAACTGAAACTCAGACTGAATTTCAGGGGTTTTCGGAGATTTTTGGCCTATCTGAAAATTGTACTTCCTGAGGTGACTATGAGTATTTCCGAGGCAAGAATATAATCAGTGTGGGTGAAAAAACTCTGTTATATTCTTGACATAAATTTGTAGCATGCTGCACGCACCCTGCGAAATATTCTGAAAATAGCTCTTGTGTTATGGTTTGTGGACACATGACTGAACGTGGACTCAAAACAGTACTGTATAGGCAAATGCAAGTCCGGCAGCGCCGGACTGTACGATCGGTGGGAAAGAGGTCTAATTAATAAGCGACTTCTGATTCCTGAAGAACCTCCAAGAACCTGGGTTTAGGAAAATAACCTTCATGGTTTGTGCACGCATGGCTGAACGTTGCTCAAAATAGTACTGTATAGGCAAATGCAAGTCCGGCAGCACCGGACTGTACGATGGAAAAGGGGTTAATAAGCGACTTCTGAAGAACCTCCAAGAACGTGGGTTATCTTGATGTGGACGTGTCTTATAATAATATCGATCCCGCAGTGACTTTCTTCATATTGACTGTAAAAAACGCATTCAGCCAACCAAACGACATCACCCTGAGATACCTGAGTGGACCACACTCCTTCTATGTTGGGAGCCTTGTTCATTGCCTTCCTGCTGGGCGGCTTAACGCTCCTTTTGATGCGGGTATTCCGAAACTGGTCAAAGGTTAGGCTGCCTCCTGGTCCCAGGGGCTTGCCAATGATAGGTAATTTTTTCGAGGTGAGCCGCCTGGTAGTTTCAGTGCAAATCTCATCGCATTGCAGATACCTTCAGATCATTATTGGCTCAAATTTGATGAATGGATCCAAGAATTTGGTATACTTATTTACTATGCCTCGTTCCTTCTATTCACAATGAGTAGGGCCAATCTGCTCTTTTACTACATTCGGCAAAACCATTGTTCTCGTAGGATCCCCCAAGGTGGCCGCAGATCTCCTTGGTAATCAGTCAAACCCCCTTGACCACCAGAATTTATATTCATTACCGACATTAGACAGGCGTTCTGCGGTTTACTCTGATCGGCCGAGGTACGTCGTCGACTGTCGTGTAGCTCGTTTGTATCTCATTAATACAAGGTGGGTTTTCGCTTCAGAAATGCTGGCAAAGAACATGCATGTCGGCACGATCGATGCTGGAGAAAAGTTTGTGGGAAGTAGCTGAGTTTTCTTTCATGCTGATAAAAATTCAGACATCGTAGGTTCCGTCGGGCAATCCATTCTGGCCTACATGCCAAGGCTATTGCATCTTATCACCCGATAGAAGAAAAAGAGGCTCGAGCCTTCTTGCATGATGTTTCCCGGAGTCCTGAAGACTTCAGGAATTCCATTAAGCGGTAATACACTATAGCCATTGCTTGCATCATCTGGAAATAACAACTAGCAAACCCTGGACAGATATACTGCTGCTGTGATACTGGGAACCATGTATGGACATCAAGTGACGACATTCGATAGTGACCGTTTTGCCAAGCGTGTTTTCAAGTCAGCGTCTAGATTCGCGGGCTCTTTAGCCCCAGGGGCATTCATGGTTGACACGCTCCCGTCGCTACGATATATTCCAGGGTGGGTCCCAGGCACCGGTTGGCAAAGGAAAGCTAAAGAGTGGGCAGAAGACGACCAGAATTTATACTTTGAGCTCCGAGAAGCAGCCAGGGTACGTTCCTGGCACATAACGACATATCAATCGTTTTTGTATGACTTCATCGCCACAGGCAAACCATCCTACGCAGCCGTCTTTTATTTCCGAAGGTTTAAATGAGTCTAAATATGGGGTCTCCGAAGAAGAACTGGCCTACATTGGGGGAACAATTTCACAGACGCCTGACACGGTAGGCGCACACTTAGCCATTTCCCTTACGTTCTACTTACCTTAAACCATATCTCGTAAGCTTATGGCCGTAACCTCTAGTTTCATGCTAGCGATGGCGAAATGGCCCGAAATCCAGCAGAGAGCTCAGGCTGAGATCGACGCCGTTGTGGGACGAGATCGTTTTCCAACATTTTCCGATCGTGAAGCCCTTCCATACACGGTGGCACTCGTGAAAGAAGTTTGCAGGTGGCGACCTGTTGCTCCTTTAAGTTAGGAGATATCTATCTGCAGAGACATTCATCTGACTGGTCTCTCTCTCTCTAAGGTGTCCCTCATGCGTCCACACAAGTATGTTTAAGCATAAATGTTAAAGATATCTTGCCTACATTTGACTCAGGATGATGAATATATGGGGTACTTTATACCGAAGGGAACTACGGTCATAAGTTCCATATGGTAGGTGCATCAGTACCTTACCGTCACACTCCTGGTTTTGATTCTCGAGAATCAGGTCGATTCACCATGACAAGGATGTTTATAGTGAACCTGAAGGTTTTAATCCTGATCGTTTTCTTGATGAAAATGGCCGAGAAAAGAATACAGAAGAGAGTAAAGGGTTCGGACACCATCTATACGGTTTTGGACGTCGGCAAGCCAAGCTATCGATTTTCCCCCAATTCGTCTGATTCAATATTCTCCAAGATTATGTCCTGGAGCCACAATGGCTGACCACGCGATATGGGTATTTGTAGCCCATGCCTTATGGGGGATTAGGATCCAACCTTTTCGTGACGAACAAGGGCAAGATATACCTCCCACGGTCGATCCATTGAGTTTTACTTCTGGGGGAGAGGCCTCGTAAGGTGAACAACTCTTCAGTTACTTTTGTGCTGACGGCGTATCAGGCATCCCCGTCCTTTCAAATGCCGCATCGAACTTCGAGAAGGAGTCTTGGAGATGTTGGATGATATTGACAGACTTGAACCAAATGACTCAGGTTGATTATTTCCCATTAGGACTATACCATTTTGATTGAATTCTCCAAAGTATAACATGATAGACTGTATCCGAGAAATGTGGCCCTCAATAAAGATGCATTTATGCGCTAAAAGTCTCCACGGACATGAACTGGAGCCAATAGAGTAGTTTGTATATTCCAAATTTATCCACACTAGCCCTCCTCGTCTGCATCCGTATTCTGTAACACATTAATAATATCCTTCGATCGAGCCGTAATTTTACATTTGAATGGGACAGGTCTCCTACGAAATGTGTCAAGACTTTGCTCGAAATACCAAAAGAACGAGACATACACAACCAGGCCCTCATCGATGCAGTCTACCTTGGAAGGAATAATCGAATTCCCCTGATCATCACTGGCTTGTTCAATGTTCAATGCCCATAAAATGCGTGCTATATCAATAAATAAAGACTGGTTTGCAATATTCATCCCTAAGCAGATTCTACAGGTGCTGGGGTAAGTAATGACTCTGAGCTGAAGACCAAACACCCAGCGTACCTTTTTCCAAATCCGTATGTGACATGGCCCATTGATAGCGTATCTTGGGGCGTTTGGTCAACTTGACCGGAGGAATCTAAGAACCGACTGGGACGAAATTCATCGTAATCTGGATATAAAATTGGATCTCTGCAGTGGTAAAGTAAGATTCAAACCATATATACCACCAGTGTGTACCTATTCATGGCCCTGTATGAAATAATAAATTGGAATAAGGCTCCTACGGCGAAGGAGATCTCACCAAGTGTTGTATATAACCAGTGCACCTTAGAATCACTGAGTTCAAGTGTCTGGGCAAGGAAGAAAGGACAAACCCTTTGGAATATAGTACCCTTCATACCAATCGCCCTGACTCAAATGAGCTGGGCACGGACTCGTGTGAAATAAACTTATACCTCAACAGTGCGCCTAGGGAGACCTGGGGAATTATTAGAAGCCACACCCTGCTGATCAAGAGAACACTTTACCCAGAGGGCCGACAGGCCTCCATCGGAGAACTTCTTTTACCATAGCACGAATATATGGTAGATCGTTATGGTCATCGAATTTTGGGAGTCGATCACTTCCAACCACTTGATCGATCTCCGCTTGTGCTCTCCGCATAACATTAGGATATAGGACCATTGCTAAAAAGAAGACAGATAACGCAGCAGCAGTCTTGAAAGGTTGAGCCATCAGGGATACTTGATAGAAATTGATGTCACATACCGTTTCCGCACCTGCACCACTACATATATACAGCCATTGAGTTGCGTCAAGTGAAATGATATAGCGAACTCACAACATGGTTCCCGCGAGCCAAGAAGACTCTTTATTGGTTAGATTGAACCTGGCTTGGTTATCTAAAAGCAAAGAAGAAAAAGAAGGTCTGGAAATGCCAATGTCCTGATCGAGTAAGATAATGTTGGCACGTCGTATATCCAACTTAATATTAAACTCACCATGTCTCTCTCGACATCTTCAAGAAAACCCTCAAACATCTCAGTGTCTTTCGCATACCATTCTAGGCCCTCACGCTTCCACCTAGCCATCCAGGATGGAAGATGTTTCATTATTGGGAAGATTTCGACCAGATAGGCACCAGGGAGGGCTGCACGGACTAGACGATGCATCAAGTCATTGATTCGTTCTACCAGAGGGTCATCCTTAGGTTCAATCGGTTTCCACCCATATACCAAGGAGAGGATGACTGATGCCGACGATCTGGGGTCATTTTGATTGGAATATTATTTGAATGTCAAAAATGGGTGTTTACCGTTTAAGATGGGCGTCCCAGTCGTTTGGGTCGTGAAGTAGGTGGGTTACAAGGCGAGTTGCTTCCTCCTCTTGCATACGCTGGTATTTTTCGGAAGCTCTAACGCTCAATCCTTCATGCGACGCTTTGCGCATCCGACGCCAGCTGGGACGCAAGCTGTTTGTTACTGTGACTTCGGACTAGGAGATCAACTCACGGGTCGGCATAGGACATGAATGCAACGAGCATTCCTCCGGTCAATATCTCGCCTGCCATGATGAATCGAGGTCTGTCACTGTAGATATGAGAGCGACGATCTTGTAAATTGGATTAGAACCAGAACTAATAATGGCATCAACAATCATACTGAGTAAATCGGCCGCTACTTTGTGAGTGTTTAGCACAATTACTGGCTGCCCTGCAAGATTCAGAGAGAATATGGGACCTAATGTATATGTCAGTCAAATGCCCGAGAATTATTGTGGGTAAAGACATCGAGGAATACCATATTGAGCCTTCCACTCCGTAAATCTATACCATTGGAACTTGGGTAATTGGAATATATTGCCAAGGAAAGGGAGGCCTCGGGGACCTGGAGGCCAAAATTTCGATCGAAAATAGAGAGAATGGAGGTACCTCAATCCGAGGATAAGGCCGCCGAGTTTGAAACAGTTCGCGACACTGAACGTCTGCGTCTGGAGGTTGTCCATGTCGAGAAGTGGTGTTAGTTGAAAAAGTGTTAAACAGTATAGTTTAGTTCCACGTGAAGGTTAAGTTACTCATTATTTATCGCAGATCATCAAGAAGACGTAGGGGTTATGTGTATGTCTAGAGGGAAATACAAAGCTTGTGGTCAATCGGTGGACATTGACTTGTGAGGTCCGATCATCCGGACACAAACAGACGACCGTGGCAGTGGGAGTTTTAAGAAGTATATTTAGAGTCCGTGCGACTCCTGGATATCGATCGTTTGCGGAACTTCACACGCATTCCCGGTCTCGTTCTGATAAATATATATATGGACGTGCATCTTATGTAAGATCTACATAAATAGCCTCAGCCTGACTCGGCCGGCTGCTACAAGATGTCGTAACACTGACAGTGACAGCAGTTACTTATGGCATTGTTCGGCCCTACTTATGCGGATGGGCAATGCTTAGTAAATCTGCGTACTGATTAAATTTCACTGATCAGTAATATTATTGATCAGTAATTTTATTGATGAAATTAAATTCATTAATAATTCAGCTAAATTTGGTGACCCATAGCTCTTCTGGTGTACAGTCCAGTGCTTAACACACACTGAGGGCTGTCTGTCCTTTATAATAAAGTACATGCTTTATATTTATTAAGGATTTCCGCTGTTCAGGCAGTTGCAAAGCATTGGCATGGCAGGAGCTGCTGATTTGCTGATTTAGATGTGGCTGTGCCATGGTGGTCACTGCAGCACACATGAGTGGATGTGGAACACATTTTGCAAATACTTACCACTGCCTCTCATACCATTAGTGAAACTTTTCATATACACTAGGAGAATGTGTTTCTGAATACAGATGTATATTTTATTGAACCACTATCTTATAAAGTCAAAAACAATGTAGACCCTTGCAAATAGTCTTTTAACTTTATATCCTCAGAGGCTCATTTTTAGGCCTTGAGTCATTGGTCAATCCTGTTCCTACACATTAAGACTACAATTTGTTAAATCCAGATTTTCTGGCTGTTGCAGCAATGTCTCAGAACAGCCCTGCTTGGCATGACTTCTCTTCAAAAAAAAAAAGATTTCAAAAAATGTGTATTTAACATTTTGTTGGGAGGAAAATTCTGAGTTAGTTTGGCTTTGAATTGAGTGTTTGAAGTGATTGTAGAAGCTGGAAAATGCCAAACCATTCTCTCCAATGAATTTGAAAGTCTATTTACAGTCCAATTAAGTTTATTTAGCAGCAGCTATTTGCACTTGAGGTAGAGGGCCATTACTGGCAGATACAAGTCCTTAGTTTTTTTTTGATTGACTTTTCTTTATATTTCTAGAACCAGCTTGTTGCAATAGAACCAAGGATGAACTCCTTGGTCTTAGTGCAATCTCCATTAAACTCAGCACGGATGTGAACCTTCATTTGGTGGGTTTCTGGGTTTTCATGGTTATCTGGGTGGGTTTTGTTGGAGAGAGTTCTAGTGGAGGTGCTGTAGATCTGACAGGAGTCTGTGTGGGTGCCAGTTTGGATACTGTAGGTGTTTTTGGTTCAGAATCTGTGCTGTTGTATTTGTCACTGCTACTGTCAACAATCTTATTTGGGTTTCTGTACTATAGGTGTGCCATATTGTGGTGCACCTTAATCTAAACAGGCTGGTGGTACCTTCAGTTTGACCTTTTGTTATGGCAAATGCTTATTCCTTCTGGTCAACACTAGTTGAATATCAGTTTGATAACTACAATGTGAGAGCCCCTTTTTCAAGGCAAGACTCTGTTCTGATGTCCCAAGTTCAAAAGATGCACCACCACCTTTGCAAGATAGGATTGAGCTGCATTGCTGAAGAGCGCTGTTGATGAGGCCTCTCACTCCCCATGGAGCATCTGCATTGTCACTAATGCATCCACTCCCCCCCCTCCCATGCAGTTAGTTGCAGTCTACTGCGTCTGGCATGCCGGGGACCTATATGAGGACTGGTACGCTACTGGCCTCTCTATGTCTGATGACGCTGAGCTGCGAGCAATTGCGGAAGACATCCAACAGGCAGCTGACATCGGACTAGAGGACATCCATGATGTCCATATCTTCTCCGACTCCACCAACTCCCTTAGGCGTTCCCTCAACACGTCTCACCACTCAGGTCAAGCATCTGCCCTCAAAGTGTGCGATGTGCTGCTGCCTTGGCTGCAGCTCCACGCCATCCACAAGATACACCTCCACCACATTACAAATAGAGTGGAGATTGAAGACCACCAACTGGCACACATCAGCGCCGTCTTGACTCGTGTTGAGGCAGGTGGAGCGCCAGTTATATCTGCTGACTTTGCATGAAGTGAAGCAGTCACATGCATGCTTGATGGCTGGAAGTCTCTCTTCCAGTCCAAGAAGTATATTGGCTCCAATTTCTTGACACTCTATGCGAAAAAGGACACCCCACTCACTCTGACCCATGTAAACAATGGGCTGTGGATGCGCAAGACCAGCCACAGCCATGCTTTGACTGCCCACGTGGTGCAATGCATCACCACTCCAATTGGGGCGTTCTGATCCCAATTCTTCAAGGAGGAATCTGTCTCCTGTAGGTGTGGTGCTCCCCTGGAAACTGTACAACATGTCCTATATGACTGTCCATGACATGGACGGGAAGACAAGCCCAGCCATCAGCTGCGCTATGCATGGCTGGTTGACTTCCTCTTGGAGAATGAGAGCACTTTCGTGTTCAATGTTCCCTAGTCCTAAACAGGCTAGGGGCAGTACTCAGTGTTCTAAGTGACGGCTATAGGGTGCTCCCTGCCCAAACATGCGAACCTGGATAATCAGTGGACTTGAAGCCACCACCTGCTGCAGGGCACTGCAGTGGGGGGCCTACCCCCTGGCATAGATTGGCCCTTCTGGCCTGTGTACAATGAGCTCCGGCTCCATTTGCTAGTTTGACCCTGGTTGGGCAAGCATCCCAGCTCCATGGTGCTTTGTCTTCTGCCCCCCCTCCCCATTCCCCCAATTACTACTTGTAGTGACCAGCACATGTATTAGGTACAGTTGGTATATAAAATGTTGACAAAAAAGAAAGAAAAAAAAATAGGATTGAGCTGTGTGCCAAGAGAGTAAGAATAAGACATTGGTTGCCTAGGCCAAACTAAAGAACTATAACAGTTGATCCATGGCTATATATACATAAAGACACTTGTGAATATATGAGGTATGGTTTGTAATCCCTGAGTAAGGAATATTTGCTATAGGTTAAATATGAGTCATAGATAATGAGATGAGTCAGAAAGAGGATGTTATGAGAATGTAAGTAAGCATGAATGAGTCATTGGAGCTAATAACTAAATATCATTTTAGTAAGGAAGAAAAAGAAAAAAGGTGTGCATGATATCAAGCTAGGAAACCCAATCCAAGTCTTTTTTTTTTTTTTTTTCATCATTTTATATACCAAATGTACCTACTGTAATACATGTGGTGGTCACTACAAGTAGTAATTGGGGAGGGAGGGGGGGGGGGGGTGGAAGACAAAGCACCACAAAGCTAGGGTGCTTGCCCAACCAAGGTCAAACCAGCAAATGGAGCTGGAGCTCAGTGTACACAGGCTGGAAGGGCCAATCTACACCAGGGGGTGGGCCCCCCACTGCGGTGCCCTGCAACAGGTGGTGGCTTCAAGTCCACCAATTATCCAGGTTCACATGTTCAGGCAGGGAGCACCCTATAGCCATCACTTAGAACACTGAGTACCGCCCCTAGCCTGTTTAGGACTAGGGAACATCAAACACTAACACACTCTTGTTCTCTGAGAGGAAGCTAACCAACCACGCATGGTGCTGCTGCCTTGGTTGCGGCTCCAAGCCATTCACAAGATCCACCTCCACCATATCATGGATGGGGTGGAGATCAAAGACCCCCAACTGGCACACATCAGCGCCGTTGAAAGGGGGCTCCTGGGCTATAAGTGCGCTGATGCTATGAAATGTAATCTCTCTCACACACACACCAAACCTAACAATCAACACACGAACAGTAGGAATCGCCTGTTTTGAGTTCGGGTTCAAGTGCTTAGAAGCACTAAGCTTTGAATAGTACTAGCCAAAGCCCTTTCCAATGATCTCTCGACGGGTTCGATTTAGACAAAAGCTTCAACACAGGTTCAAAAACCTGCTAGGTATATTTATAATATCTCTCGATCCAATAGACTGAGTACCAAGTGTACGTTCAATTATTAGTGATCCCAAGCGGATCTATAAGTCCAAGCGACTTATCAAACAATACAGTGCCAAGTGCACTAAGGCCAAGTGCCTAGTAATTCCAACGGACAATACGGTACTAAGTTCCAAGTGAACTAAGTTTCTTTAATTCTGTGGTTCTCCAATCAATTCCAATCAAGACACGTTGAAGCAATCTGATCCTTAATTTGGGCACGCAATAGTGTTTTAACAAATGTGATTTGTATACTCTATAGTCGCGCGAAGTGGGGGCAAGATTCCTTACCTTAGCGCTACTCATCTACAGTCTATTTATAATGTACAAACTAAATATCATACGGAATTGTAAATTTTACACGGAACCGCGCTCCCGCGCGCCAAGGATCTGTATTCAATACCGACGCGTCTACTACAGCTTGGCGCGCGCGCCACGCGTGCCAATTATGTCGTTTACTGGTTACTTATCAAATATTGAAAGAGCGGGCTAAACCTGTACTTTACACTCCCCCACATGTCCTTGCGGACTCCGCGCGGACTGCAAAAGTCCGTGCGGACTCCGCACGGACTCCGTACGGACTCCGCAAGGACAGCACAAAGTCCACACAGACTCTGCACGGACTCCGCGCGGACTCACTTACTTTCTTTTATTATGAAGCACTTACTTACTCTTTTACTTACTAACAATCTATATAATTAATAGAATAAAACATATATTATTACTAAGTATAATACATATATGATAAAATAATTTAATATAGGCGGGGGCGGGGGCCCCCGCCCCCCCGTCGTCCTCGTCGGCCCCCGCGACGTCGTCAGCGGCCTGGGTTTCAGCGGCGGCGGCACTGGCCGCTTGTCTGGTCGTTGTCCCCGTTGTCCTTAGTCGTCGTTGTCGTCGTCGTCCTCGTTGTCCTTAGTCGTCGTCATCCTCGTGGTGGTGGTGGTCATCTTTGTTGTAGTTGTCGTCGTCGTCGTCGCGCCGTTGTTAGTGCCGCCGCTGCCGCTGCTGTTGCCGTCGTTGCCGCAGGCCTCGTCGGCACTGTTGCTGCTGTTGCTGTTGGCGGCCGTATCCTTCGTTTCGAGTTCCTGAAGTGGGGAGGGGGGGACGCGCTGCGTGGTGAGCGTGTGGGTGAGCGGCGGTGTACGACTCACCTGGTTCTGCCCCTCGGGGCGCCCTTTCCTCGTCGTCCCCTCGTTCCGCGTCCGTTTCTATCCTTCTCCCCACACCGTCTTGTGCGTCGTCATGTTGATGTCGGTTGGCGTTCGATGCGTTGGCATTGGCGGCGTGGGTGCGTTGGCGTTGGTGTCGGCGTTGGCGGTTTTGGCGGGCGTCGTTGATGTGGTTGAAAAGAACCAACGAAGACGTGGCAACGGTAATGTGACCATTGCACGTGCCTCGTAATCATGTGACCTAAGTCCGTTGACTTGAGGCCAGTGATTCTGTAGCTAGAAATGCCCGCCTTGCCCAACGGTTATGAACGCCAAACATATGACGTAATGTTCGTGCCTTTACGCGTTCGAACCTAGTCGGATGCAAGTTTTTCACCGCCGTTATGTTATGTTATTAATAACAAATAGTATATATAATTTGTGTAAATAAAATTTATATTACTAATCCGATTAGTAATCGACTGGCCGCGCGGACTCTGCGAGCTGTCCGTCCGTGCTAGTCCGCGTGTCCGCGTAAAATTACGCGGATTGATGCGGACTCGGTGCGGACACGGATTCTTGTCTGGCTGACGGTCCTGCCAAATGAGTCCGTGCGGACTCCGTGCGGAGTCCGTGTGTCCGCGCGGAGTCCGCACGGAGTCCGCACGGGTTATGTGGCTTAGTGTAAAGACCTCGGCTAAACTCTTATCAAGTCCCGACCGCGCGCTTTGTTATTTAAAACAGCGCGGCACTGTCGTTTACTCCCCCTGATTGTCCCGGTTGTTATTCACGGTGTCCCGTCGCTTCCGGTAGTTAACACCAAGTACCCCTGACTAGGATCGGGTTGTGCAAGTCCCGAATTTACAATTACTTCTCCTATTAATGATGATCCCCGGACTAATGATATCATACTACAACGGTTACTTATGAACTAAGACACCGAGGTTGTAACCGGGCATGGTGAATAGGACTAATAATAGACCGTACTCATAGTCCTCTGTACTGATAGTGTATTATCCATTAGACTAGTTCACTCTGATTAGCCGTCTTGGAGCTCGACTCTAATCCTTTATTACCGTTTACTTGGTTATTAGAAATGACACTAATAGCCTTACTTGTCGACTTTATAAGTGCAAACAATTTCGGGCCCTATCACCGTCTTGACTTGCATTGAGGCAGGCAGGGTGCCTGTTATCTCTGCTGACTTTGCATGATGTAAGGCAGTGACCTGTATGCTCAATGGCTGGAAATCTCTCTTCTGGTCCAAGAAGTATATAGGCTCCAACTCCTTGACGCTCTATGCAAAAAAAGACACCCCACTCACTCTGACCCATGTAAACAGTGGACTGTGGATGTGCAAGACTGGTCACAGTCATGCTCTGACCACCTGCATGGTGCAATGCACCACCAGACATGCCCCAATTGGGGCGTTCTGATCCTGATTCTTCAAAGAGGAGCCTTTTGCCTGTAGGTGAGGTGTCCTTATGGAAACCATGCAACATGTCCTCTAAGACTGCCCATGCCATGGATGGGAAGACAAACCCAGTTGGCAACTGCACTCACACACTTTGAGGGTGGATGCCTGACCTGAATGGTGAGACACATCAAGGGAATGCCAGAGGGCATTGGTGAAATCGGAGAAGATGTGGACATCATGGATGTCCTCTAGTCCAATGTCAGAGGCCTGTCAGACACCCTCCGTGATTGCTCAGGACTGGGCATTGTCAGACATAGAGTGGCCAGTGGTAGGGCCTGACATTGTTTGCACTTATAAAGTCAACAAGTAAGGCTATTAGTATCATTTCTAATAACCAAGTAAATGGTAATAGAGGATTAGAGTCAAGCTCCAAGACAGCTAATCAGAGTGAACTAGTCTAATGGGTAATACACTATTAGTACAGAGGACTATGAGTACAGCCTATTATTAGTCCTATTCACCATGCCTGGTTACAACCTCGGTATCTTAATTCATAAGTAACCATTGTGGTATGATATCATTAGTCCAGGGATCATCATTAATAGGAGAAGAAATTGTAAATTTGGGACTTGCACAACCTGAGCCTAGTCAGGGGCACTTGGTGTTAACTACCAGAAGAAACAGCACACCATAAATAACAACTGGAATGATCAGGAGAAGTAAAAGACAGTGCCATACTGTTTTAAAATAACCAAGCATGCGGCTGGGTATTGATAAGAGTTTAGCCAGCTCTTTTGATATTAGCTAAGTAACAAGTAATGACATAATTGGCATGTATGGCATGCACACCAAGTCATAGAGGATGAGTCAGCATTAAATACAAGATCCTTGGCATGGGGGAGCACTGTTCTGTATAGAATTTACAATTCCTTATCATATTTAATTTGTACACTATAAATAGACTGTAGATAAGTAGTGTTACCCCAAAAAACATTGCTATTATCACCCCTCAAAATATTAAATTAATCCCATATTGATAGAATTTTCACCCCATCAAAGTTATTCCCACCTGTGATTTCATCCCATAGCCTCAAGAATTGGCAGTAATGTTACCCCAAAAAAAATTGCTATTCTCACCCATCAAGGTATTAAATTAATCCCATATTGATAGGACTTACCTTCTACAATGGTTGTTTTTTCCACCTATGGTGGAATGAAATTCATCCACTAAATCATACCTTAGGGGAGGTCTTTACACTAAGCCACATAACCTGTGCGGACTCCGTGCGGACACACAGACTCATTTGGCAGGACCATCAGCCAGACAAGAATCTGTGTCCATGCCGAGTCCGCATCAATCTGCATAATTTTATACAAACATGCAGACTAGCATGGACAGACAGCTCGCAGAGTCTGCGCAGCCAGTCAATTACTAACCAGATTAGTAATATAAAAGGGAGCATCAGGACGTTAATGACTTTTGTTGACAGTGGTGCGAGAGAAAAAACTACCTTAAAGGTATGAGACGTGAAGTGCCAAGGAGAATGGTAGAAAATGGAAAGAGAGTTATAAGCTCATGAAAGACCATATGATGAGTTTTTAGGCGTTCGTGGGGTAAATTTTATTTACACAAATTATATATACTATTTGTTATTAATAACATAACATAATGGCAGTGAAAAACTTGCATCCAACTAGGTTCAAACGCATACAGGCACGAACATTACGTAATATGTTTGGTGTTCATAAGCATTGGGCAAGGTGGGCATTTCTAGTTACAGAATCACTGGCCTCAAGTCAACAGACTTAGGTCACATGATTACGAGGCACATGCAATGGTCACATTACCG
This sequence comes from Collybia mongolica, assembly GCA_013420905.1. Taxonomy (NCBI): domain Eukaryota; kingdom Fungi; phylum Basidiomycota; class Agaricomycetes; order Agaricales; family Clitocybaceae; genus Collybia; species Collybia mongolica. The sequence goes on from JAAXNY010000011.1 coordinate 2,043,567, forward strand.
TTGCCATGTCTTTGTTGGTTCTTTTCAACCACATCAATGATGTCCACCAAAACCACCAATGCCAACACCAATGCCAACACACCCATGCCGCCAACACCAATGCATTGAATGCCAACCAACATCAACATGATGATGCACAAGATGGTGTGGGGAGAAGGATAGAAATGGACATGGAACAAGGGGACGATGAGGAAAGGGCACCCCGAGGGGCAGAACCAGGTGAGTCATACACCACTGCTCACCCACATGCTCACCATGCAGTGCATCCCCCCCCCCACTTCAGGAACTCAAAATGAAGGATATGGCTGCCAACAGCAACAGGAGGATGGCAGCAATGACAATGACAACAATGAAGACAGCAACAGCAACAGCAGCAACAGTGCCGATGAGGCCTGCAGCAACGATGGCAACAGCAGCGGCAGTGACAGCACTAACAACAGTGCAACAACAACAACAACAACTACAACAAAGATGATGACCACCACCATGAGGATGACAACAACTAAGGACAATGGGGACAACGACAAGACAAGTGGCCAGTGCCGCCACCACTGAAACCCAGGCCACTGACGATGTCGTGGGGGCCGACAAGGATGACAGGGGGGCAGGGGCCCCTGCCCCCACCTATATTAAATTATTTTATCATATATGTATTATACTTAGTAATAATATATGTGGTGATGCTTCTTGATCTTTTACCACCACCATCCGACCATGGGAATTCGTCCCTCCTGCACTAGGTCGTCCCTAAACTACCTAACACCTCACCCCTAATCAACATTGCCTTTTATCAGACCACTCTTTTGGCCTGGGCCACTATCCTTTTATACCATATCCAAATTTTTAACTTATCAGAGCTGATCCTGACTATCTGCAGGGTCATCTCATCTTGCCTGTACTGGGGGCTTCACTAATCCGTTCACATCCACCTCATCAACTACCAGGCCACACGAGGACACCACAACTCTAGTAATCTGCTTCACGCAGATCCTTAGGGAGCATCACTGCCAACATCTTCAATGATTTATTTGCACTCACTTAACCACTACACCCAAACACAAAAGGAGGAAGGGGTCTGGCCCCCAATCAGCCACTGTCCCTGCACAGAGCACACCTCTTGGGGAGAACGCCAGTTTATTGACCAATGGTGGGATTTGGCAGCCTCATTTTGGAGGGGAGTCATCGCTTTGGGAGAGCGGTGTGGAACAGGGGGGAAAGTAATAGGGGGGATTCAGGAGAGGGGGAGCAGGTTTGAGGTATGGGTCGTTCATTTAGATTGGACATTTATCTTCGACACTGGGGGGGAGTAATGGGTTTCCAGGGTGTCCTGAAAATACCAGGAGGGGAGTGGAGCAGGGTACCAATGTGAAGGGAGGGGACCATGCCCCAACAAGCAAAGGCAAACCTTTAAGGCATTGGGAGGTTCAGACATGGTACAGTACAATACCGTTGGACTGCAGGTATCCTCAGTCTAGACCCGTTGAAAGGGGGCTCCTGGGCTATACGTGCGCTGATGCTATGAAATGTAATCCCTTACACACACACACCAAACCTAACAATCAACACACGAACAGTAGGAATCGCCTGTTTTGAGTTCGGGTTCAAGCGCTTAGAAGCACTAAGCTTTGAATAGTACTAGCCAAAGCCCTTTCCAATGATCTCTCAACAGGTTTGTTTTAGACAAAAGCTTCAACACAGGTTTAAAAACCTGCTAGGTATATTTATAATATCTCTCGATCCAATAGACTGAGTACCAAGTGTACGTTCAATTATTAATGATCCCAAGCGGATCTATAAGTCCAAGCGACTTATCAAACAATACAGTGCCAAGTGCACTAAGGCCAAGTGCCTAGTAATTCCAACGGACAATACGGTACTAAGTTCCAAGTGAACTAAGTTTCTTTAATTCTGTAGTTCTTCAATCAATTCCAATCAAGACACATTGAAGCAATCTGATCCTTAATTTGGGCACGCAATAGTGTTTTAACAAATGTGATTTGTATACTCTATAGTCGCGCGAAGTGGGGGCAAGATTCCTTGCCTTAGCGCTACTCATCTACAGTCTATTTATAGTGTACAAATTAAATATCATACGGAATTGTAAATTTTACACAGAACCGCGCTCCCGCGCGCCAAGGATCTGTATTCAATGCTGATGCGTCCTCCACAACTTGGCGCGCGCGCCATGCGTGCCAATTATGCCGTTTACTGGTTACTTATCAAATATTGAAAGAGCTGGCTAAACTCTTATCAAGTCACGACCGCGCGCTTTGTTATTTAAAACAGCGCGGCACTGTCATTTACTCCTCCTGATTGTCCCGGTCGCTATTCACGGGGTCCCGTCGCTTCCGGTAGTTAACACCAAGTACCCCTGACAAGGATTGGGTTGTGCAAGTCCCGAATTTACAATTACTTCTCCTATTCATGATGATCCCCGGACTAATGATATCATACTACAACGGTTACTTATGAACTAAGACACCGAGGTTGTAACCGGGCATGGTGAATAGGACTAATAATAGACCGTACTCATAGTCCTCTGTACTGATAGTGTATTATCTATTAGACTAGTTCACTCTGATTAGCCGTCTTGGAGCTCGACTCTAATCCTTTATTACCGTTTACTTGGTTATTAGAAATGATACTAATAGCCTTACTTGTCGACTTTATAAGTGCAAACAATTTCGGGCCCTATCACTGTAATATGACCTGGAGAGCAACTTAGTGTACAGCTCCACCCTGATGGCCCATTACAGATTACTTAGTGGTAATAGGTATTTATGCCTGCATGTAGCTGGGTCAAACCCACATGCACTTAATATTATTATATGACCAAAAAAAAAAAAAAAAAAAGTAATAAGGGCCTGTTCGGTAACTGTCAATAATTTTGAGTTGCTGCTACAGTGGCTCAAAAAACTGCCCCAATGTTTGTACATTTTTGAAAGATCAATATGGTATGAAGTGCTGACATAAGCAGGGGACCTGGGGTAATTATGTAAGATACTATGACATCGTGGCTTTCCAATGGACCCTGGATCATGTGATTTGGATCAATATCCATTAAGCTATAAGCCAAACAAAATGGTTACTTATTGGGGCAGTTTTTTGACCCTTATCTTATTTTCCATTATTCTGGCATTTATGATCCAATGCAAGAACATTATGGACTGTGGGAAGAATAAACAATGTCATGTGACTTTATTTGTATCAATTTGACATGTTGGAATTGGTTCAATCATCTTCTTGACCTCTTACCACCATCATGAAAGCCATTTCTACTGCTCAGCACAATACTGTTGTTTCTCTCCTCAATGAGGGCTATTCTCAGTGTCAAATCAAGGAGAAAACTGGTCTAGGGAAGGGTACCATCAGTAGGATCAGCAAAGATGTGGATGGAAACAAAGAAAACAACCTTGGTGGCCGCCCCTCCAAGCTGTCTGTTCGTGACAAACAGTCAATTATTCGTCAAATCAAGTCAGGGAAGCTTGATAATGCAGTTCAGGCTACCCAATTCATCAATGGCATCATCCCCAATCCTGTCACACCCCAGGCAGTCAGAAATGCACTCAAGGAAAATCAATTTTATGCTGCTACAAAGAGGAAAGCTCCTCTTCTCAAACGAGCCCATCGCATCCGGCGTCTCCAGTTTGCAAAATATCATGAAAGCTGGACTGTGGAGGACTGGAAAAGGGTTCTATGGACAGATGAGACCAAAATCAATAGGATTGGGTCAGATGGAAAGGTTTATGTCTGGAAACAAAGGGGAGAACCACCATCTGATAGAACAACATCACCTACTGTCAAACATGGAGGAGGAGGAAACCTCATGGTATGGGGTTGTATGGGGTGGAATGGAGTGGGAAAGCTCATAGAGGTGCAGGGGAACATGGACAAGGTTCAATACTGTGAAATTTTGGAGAGTGGAGTTCAGGAAAGTTTTGAGAAGTTGGAAATGGTGGATGGCGAGCGCTACTTTCAGCAAGATAACGACCCCAAACACACATCTGGACTGGCCACACAGTGGTTTGAAGACAACAACATTCAAGTCCTTGGCTGGCCTGCCCAATCCCCTGACATGAATCCAATAGAACACCTTTGGGAACATCTCAAGCGCCGTCTTAAAGAATATCCGACACCACCCAAAGGAGTACATGAGTTGTGGGATAGATTGGCTGAAGAGTGGGGTGAAATTCCACCAGAGGTATGCCAAAACCTGATAGAAAGTATGCCCAGGCGGATACAAGCAGTTATAAAGGCAAAAGGTGGTCATACAAAGTATTAGATAGAAAATTAATAGAGGGTCAAAAAACTGCCCCAATGAGTAATCATTTTGTTTGGCCTATAGCTTAATGGGTTTTGATCCAAATCACATGATCCAGGGTCCATTGGAAAGCCACGATGTCATAGTATCTTACATAATTACCCCAGGTCCCCTGCTTATGTCAGCACTTCATACCATATTGATCTTTCAAAAATGTACAAACATTGGGGCAGTTTTTTGAGCCACTGTACATATCGTCAAAATTACCTAATATAGGGTTATCGTTCAATTTTGTAACGTTTGGGTGTTTGGTTGCGCTTGTTTGCAACCCTAGCGTCATCTTTTTTTCATCTATCCCTCATGGCGGGTGATGATGGCGACTCTGGACGGGCATCCTGGGGCAATGCTGCCGAACTCTTGCTCATTGAGCGTCTTCTCAAAGCCATTAGCGAGAACCGTCAGTCTGACAACAACTTCAAGCCATCTGTCTACACAAGTGTTGCCAAGCACCTCACTGCGAAGGGTCATCCTTTCATGTCAAAGCAGATCAAATCACGTTGGACCCGGGTAAGCAATTCTCTTCATCTGTTTAGCATGTCATTGATAGATCAACTGTAGTTCAAAGAAGAGTACAAGATTGTGAAGACGCTTCGAGGGCTGTCTGGGTTCAGCTGGGATGACTCTAAGAAGATGGTGACCACTGAGCCCCAAGTTTGGGATAGTTACCTCAAGGTGAGCATATGATACCCTATTCCTAATCATTGTGACACTGACTGTGGTCAACAGGGACATAAGAAGGCCCGTCCCTTCTGTAAAAAGCCCTTCCCGCTGTACGACCAGATCAGTGTCATTATTGGGGATTGCACAGCTACGGGGGAGCTGGCCTTTTCTTCCGAGCATTCCGCTGCACCACAGAACAGTGGCTCAGGTGGAACCTTAGACTCTGACACAGATAACGAGTCTGACAAGGACGACCATGATGAGAGTGACAAGGAAAATGACTCATCACCCGAAGACAAGGTATGTCCCAGCCACGATGATCTTGTGTGTGATCTGAACCATCATTGTAGGGAAAGAAGCGCTGTTGTTCACCAACACCGCCCCTTGCAACACCTGCACCACCACGAAAACATGCTCGCGTATCTGGTGCTTGGGCACTTGAGTCACTTGCCAACTCAGTCAACCAGATTGTCTCAAACTCGCTTTTTGACCCTCCCCGCCCTTATTCTGAGACTTCTCCTGCTACGCCATGAAAGGACAAGGCCTTCAATACTATTTGCAAGGAGGAGGGACTCTCGCCTCACTCAATTGCTCTTGCTCGGAAGGTTTTTTGTGGAAGTGCTGAGCTTGCCCATGAGTACTTGAGCTTTGATGTTTCCCAGGCCGGAATGCGGGAGGCTCGCTCGTACTGGCTCAGCAATGAACTCATTTGCATACAGGGAGTATAGTTTTCAGCATTGTCATCATTCTATGTCGTTCCACGCTCCCTCTATCATAGCTATAATTGTTGCTCTTTTATCATGCCCTTCACACTCATTTCATTACAGCCACAGTAATATTAATTAATATCAGCCGTTTCTGGCACACCATTAGCTGCGAGCTCCTCCTGGTAACTGGCCCACATTGCCTCTGCTATCTCGTCACGCTTCCAATCTGCTTCCTCTGCTTCTTCCTCTGAAACACCAATGGTTGGAACCTGATCACCATGAGGAACCGAAGGCAAAAGCTCATGCGATGACACCTCCATCAGGAAGTCAGCTTCTCCATGATGATGGATGAAATTCAGGAGTGTGGTAATTGCAACAGGGATCAGGGTTTGTATATGAATTGGATATTCAGTTGCTTCAGCAGCCATCCTGAATTTGCGTTTGATGACGCCAAAAATGCACTCGATGACATTTCAAAGCTGTGAGTGCCGCAAATTGAAGAGTTCCTCCTTGTTCTGTGGTCTGGGTGACATTCGGTATCATGATGCTGTGAACATTGGGGAGTAGTATCACATACCGCTTGCTACCAGCCTGCCATTCACGGAGGTGATAACGAACATTCCGGTATGGCACGAGAAGTTGGCAACAATTGGGGAAGCCTGCATCAGCAACGTAGTATTTGCCAGGTGGGATGTCGAAGCCTGAGACCATTGCTTTCTGGAACAGAAGACTATCTGCAGCACTTCCCTCCCAACCAGTCATGACATACACAAAGAACATGTCAAAATTGCATGCCACAAACATGTTCTGAGTTAAGTTGCCCTTACGATCACGAAAGCGGGCCTTTATCGCAGCAGGAGGTTTCACAAACAGATGGGACCCATTGATGGCACCAAGAGCATCTTTGAAGAATGGAAAGAATTTGGTGTTGGAGTGGATGATATGTGGGATCTCCTGAGTGTTAGGAAGCTTCATGTATGCTGAGCGGAATCCATTGGAGACCATTGCATCGAGGACTGCTCGAAATGATCTGTGTCTCCGCATCAATGGTTCACTACCAAGAAGCAATACATCAGGAATACTCACTTTGAAATAGTCTCATTGCTTCGCTGAAACCGTTCAGCCATTTTCCGCACAGACAAATTGGTTACAAGCTGGTACAAGAACGTGCCGATCTGCTCTGTGACACCAACATGTCGCCGAGGCTTCAGTCCACCCTTCTGGATCAATTCTCTCTTCAGCTTCTTAAAAACATCCTTCCGGACACCAGTGTCGTCCATTAATCTATCATGATGACCATCTAACATCTCGTTTACCCAAGCCTCACCCGACAGTACCGATGTGTGGTAAGGTTCAGGATTGTAGCGAGCCTGAGATGTCTGAAGCACAACGCCCACTGTTGCAAGTGTGATAACAGTGGCTATGAGAGCCTTCCGGCGGCGAGTGACTTCGCGAGTTGGCTCACGCACAGGGGGGCAAGAGTGGTGGGTTCGTACCATGGCGTGGTGCGTCGGTTACTCATTCCCATGATATATTTTGAAGCTGTCATATTTTATTGATCGGCAACTCAAAATTATTGACAGTTACCGAACAGGCCCTAATATATGTTTTATTCTATCAATTATATAGATCATTAGTAAGTAAAAGAGTAAGTAAGTGCTTCATAATAAAAGAAAGTAAGTGAGTCCACACAGACTCTGTGGAGTCCACATGGAGTCCATGCAGAGTCCATGTGGACTTTGTGCTGTCCTTGCGGAGTCCGTATGGAGTCTGCACAGACTTTTGCAGTCTGCGCAGAGTCTGCAAGGACATGTGGGGGAGTGTAAAGTACAGCCTTAGGGGGGGGTTTTTCCTCCTTTTTTTCTCTCCACAGAGGGTGATTTTTCATACATCTTTGGGATGAAATATGGGTTGAATTTCATTCATTTCCAGTTTCACAGTGAACCTTGTAATCAGGCATTGGCCTCCATTGTCAGTTGTAGTACAACACCATGTCATCCTTCACCTTTGCAAGTGCCACCTTGGCTTCCTCTAGGGTGGACTCCATCCAATTATAGAACTTGTTGACCATTTCCAAACATGATAGCACAGCCTGTGGCTCAAAGCCCATGCACAGATTTTGTCCAGTGTCCAGGAGGAAGGGGAAGTGCTGTGTGGAGGTGTGGATGTGGTTGTTGTACTGGAATTCAGTAAGGGGGAGGAGCTTGGTCTAGTTGTCCTGTCACTTGCTCATAAGCATGTAGAGGTACTGCTCCAACTCTTGGTTAATGCACTCTGTCTGCCTGTCTGTCTGCAGGCGGTAGGTGGTGGATGCCAATAACTTGATACCAAGCAGCCAATACAGTTTGCACATGAACTCTGCAATGAATTGCAAGCCCTGATTGGCAATAATTGCCTTTGGAAGTCCATGGTATTTTAGCCCTAGAGAGGGAGTCAGCAGACATTAGACTTGTAGAGTCAACAGTCTTTGAACAAATGAATGACAAACCAGATTGATTTAGTGGATAAGGCCTAAACACTGTAACAGATTCACTGGCATTGAAATGGGAGTCAGTCATAATGCAAAGGTATTGGTGGGAAACATGAAAATGTAGTAGATTACCTAATTTCAAAAATTTTCAATCTTATGCTGTGGTAACTAAAGCATGGAGTAAAATGAGAGCACATTTAGAAGGATATTTATAATATTTTTCAAAAATGTCCCTCATGTACAAATGGGAAAAAAAATTTAAATATGCTCAACATAAACTTGCAAGGTACATAAGCCAACTCTCCCAGTGTCACTGGAATGTCTAGTGTTCCCAGAAAGCCTGCACATCCTTTATAGTGTTTTTCTTGTAGTTGGGTGGGAACAGACAGGGGACATGGTATCTCAAAGCCTTGGGTATTTTGAAGACATACAAATGTTCCACATAATTAAATATTAATCTGTATAAAATGGAGGTTGAAGCAAAGTACCCTTATCCCTTATATTGCCATCTAACCAGTCTGGGGTCCTATCTTGCTGCAGCCAAACAACACCAGGCAGCAGAATTTTTGAAAATGCAGTTCCACATTCACCAGAAAAATTGTTGTAATATATTTATTTTCCCTGTTTCCTCCCTCCCACTTCCACCATTTGGTAAGTTATTGTCCCTAGTGTAAATGGACAGCAGAGAATGTGATTGACATAGTACAAATAAAGGAGATTGAGGACCCACTTTCAAATTTAGTTCTCATGATTTTTCACAAACTGAGCAATTCCTTTTGACAACAGCTCAAATTCACAGGGAAAAGGAGTGGGTCTCCTGAAGGAAAGTCAGGCAAACAGAATAGAAACTCAAGACAGACGCACACAGCAAGTCCCTCATCTAGGAGCGAGTTGGGGTCCGGTGTGATTTCTTTACCATCCAGAGTCTGTATCTTCTTAATGTTGAAAGTCAAAACAATGCTTGAAGCATATAGTGCTAATGCATTACTAGCAGTGTTGTCAGCCAGAATTGTTTATATTTAAAAAAGGTGGTGGAAAAAAGAATCTGACTTTGCCACAGTATACCCAATGCAGGACCTAAATGAAACCTAAATGAAATGAGAATGGCCCATATAGTATGAGGTACATACCTGCGCCCAAAACCGAAAGAATGATGTCCGAGGTCCCTCGTATCAGCAAAATTCACAGGTGTATGTTCATCCATGTTAAGGAATCTTTCAGGCATAAACAAGTCTGGGTCCGGATAAATCTTCTCATCATGATGCATGGCCCTAGTTAGGCATAACGTGTGTAGTTCTCTTGTGGGGATAATCCCACATTCTGCTTACCAGACATTAGGAAGGATGATAGTACCCGCTTGGATTCAAAAAAATCAGCTGAAGAGGATATATGATTCTCGGTGTGCAGTTCACCAGGAATAAAATGACCCCGATATACATCATCCCTGGTCGATTGATGGGGGACAGCTCGAGGTCTTTGAGCTCCAAATGAAATCTTTCACTTACTGGACTCACCTAGAGGACCCATGGGGCGCCACCTATTTAATCATGAGTCTCTGACATTGTTTTACGGAGATTACGCACCGCAGCGTCTCCTTGACTACCGCACCAAGATAGGGAAGGTCCTTGACTTCGGCAAATTTCGGGAGGCGGCCATCGCCGATAACTCTCTGAAGTTCCTCCCTGAGTTTTACTTGCACCCTTGGGTATAAGACCATCGCCAGCACAAAAAAACTTAGCGTGGCAGCCACCTAAAAATTATACTTAAGTACGGGAGACAACCGATGCCTTCGACTCACTGCCTCAGCACCCGCTCCGCTGATATGAATCATTTAGACATTGCAGCCCATGAAATAAGAACTAAAAGAGACTCACAACATCATGCCTGCAAGCCATGCCCTTTCGATTTTATTAACATCATGGTTTTGCGTCGGGTCCAGAAGTTTTGCTGTGAGGCAGCTGCTTCGAGTACCATTATCCTGTGCCAAAGTGCGCCGTTTTAGAACATCGAAGCATATTTTGGAAGGGGGTTCTGACCAAACCGATCCGAACATCTTCAACAAGGCCAACAAAGAGTTCCGTATCGTGCTTGTACCATGCGATTCCTTGTCGTTTCCACTTGGCAATCCAAGGCGGAAAGTAATTCATGACAGGGAAGATATCCACCCAGTGATTACCTGTAATTTGTCAGCGTGGAGAAGGTAAATAGAGGCAGGAGATATGATACCTGGTAGAGCTGCCTTCAGCATTCGATCGACGTAATTTTCAACTTTACGGACAATTGGATCTCCATCGGATACATCTGGGTAACAATATACGGTCTTCATGATTGTAGTCGCGGCGGACCTGCTTAATAAATGTAACACGTTGAAATCGACTCAGGGTACAACCTACTGTCTGAAGGTCGAATCAAGTTCACTCCCCGTGCTGCTACGCACTCGAAGAAGCTTACTTATAAGAGAGACAACCTCTCGTTCCTGGAGAGGAGTATATTCAGATGCGACCTTTGCAGACAAACAGGTGCTGGCAACACGTCGCATCCGTTTCCATCTAGTGTGTGTAAGTCCAGTGATCACGCCTAACCCAGAAGATTTACCTGTCTCCGTAACGCGCAAATGCTAAGTTCATTCCACCGGTCAGGATTTCGGCAGCCATAATGAAGCGCTGAATCTGACTGTCAAGAAAAAAAACCACAGACTCATTCGACTTCTTACGGGGCGATCGGAGTAAATTGAAGAACGACGATCCTGAATGAATGTCAGCTGCGATGATGGCAAGAAAGGGAAGAAACTGACCATGAGATCGGCGGCGATTTTCGCACTGCCAACAACCAGTACTGACTGTCCACCAAAATTTAGTCTGAAAACTGGTCCTGGGTGTGCGTGAAGACCGTGTTTTGCAACGTTTCGTAAGTGGGGAAGACAGACCATAAGTATGATGCCACACTATAAACTAAGGTCCAGCTGTAAAATCATACAGAAATAACGGACGTCTTACATGTGTACTGGAGCCATTGCATTTTGCCAACCTGAAGAATGTTTCCTAATATCGGCAGACCTGAAGGTCCACCGAACTGGAGAACGCCCCCCGCCTGCCTTCTGGTCCGAATTCTCAAAAGGCACCACCAGACAATAGCGCCAAAGGTCAGATAGATAGTGGTGCGAAGAGTATCAAACATCAGCGTGTGTTTCATTGGGAGGTTGTCAAGAATACCAGATATAAACCACACCCTGCCAGTATCAAATGATTCCAAGTCAAGAACTCAATTAGTATTGTGAGAATAAGTAGTAAGGATATTGCCGATTCGAACTTTTCCCAGAATGCCTCGCGCTTAATACCGGTATAAGTCACCGGGTTTTGGAAGATTAGAAGATACTCATGTACATCAAGATGAATCCGGTCTTCCCCAATATAGTCCCGAGTTCCAATTATTTCGAATGAGGCCTTTCCAAGTTGACAAGAAGCGTGGGAAATCCTTTGCACCAGGGCTGATCTAATGGGCGCAAGAAGCTACCCCAAGGGTGGCGACGGCTCGGAGCCACCCCAACGATCAGCTCAGCTTATACATAACACACGAAGTAATTATTATTTCTTGATGGAATAAAATTTCTACAAATATCTAAGGGTAGAACCCACTGCGGCTTGCTCGAACTTGGGCCGTGCTTGCACCGGCCTGCACAAGACAGAACAAAGAATCATGAAGACACTGATGTGATGAGAAACTTGTGGATGCCTTCAATCAGAATCAGAGTAAATTACTATCTATCAAGGGGTTAAGGCAGTGCATGTCAGGATGATAGATGTAACACCAATGCTATGTAAGTTGGGCAATGGTGGTCCTGATGGCTAGGTGTGGACAAACAAGTGATCCCCTTACACTGTCCAGGGTCTGGTCTGGGCCAGGTAAAAAAAAACAAATTCTTCAATAGTCCGTAAAGGTGTGCACTGCTTATATGTACCATAATTAACATCTGTCAAGTATTTACAACTATTTTACAATGAATTATCCCTGTGTTTTCACTTCTTGCACATCTGGATCATCAGAGAAGTGCTATCAGTTTCTGCTCTGAAGCTGCTCAACATCACAAATTTGATCAAATTCATTGATTTATAATATTTTTGACAAGGGTTATTATTTTTTGAGGCTTAATCTTGCATTCTCTACTCTCCCACCATTTACTTGCATAATTTTTTAGCACTTTCACCACCCAGCAAAATATAAGACCAGCAAGGTCCAACCTGGGCCAGTACTCACAGTGGCCCTGGCCCTACCCAAAGGGGCCGGTCCGCTCATATGCTGGCCCTAACCCCCTCAGGTCGGCCCCACGCGGGTCCGTGAGGTCCTGACCCGGACCGCGGACAGTCAAGTACTTGTGGGAGCTTCTGGCTTTTTTTTGTAAATGATCAAATGCGATGATCACGTTCGTGTGAGATGGGATCGTGAATAAACAAGTTGGTGGTGAATTTCGCAGAGTTGATTTGGATACGAGTTTGGACATGGGAGTTTACATCGCATCTTAGCGCCAACTGGATCTGATGGCAGCGGAATAGTAATTTTGACATGACCTGAGATCGTGGCAGATCGTGCGATCGTGTATGCCACGACGCTGGAATTACCCCTGAATTCGGTGCTGAATTCTTTATATGACAGCTCGCTAAATGCAAAACCGCGGGTCCGTCAGTTAGCTTAAAAACTGGAAGCTCCAAGTTAATCTTGAGGTGATCTATTATTTCCTTAACAAGGAGTCTGATCAACATTTATTCAACTCACTCCGGGCCAGTGCAACACACAAAAACAACCCCTACTGGTCAGTTTGAAGCTTCGCGATTGAGGAATTATTTATCAGGATAAAATGTAGCTGTTCAAGCCCTATTGTTCGGATTGTTAACGACTAAGCTGATGTCTTTTTACATTCCATTATCGGTTGTGTTGACGGTTTTCATCTTGGTGGTCACAACTTTGCGACGTCAGTGGTTTCGAAAGCAAGGTCCTCCTCTCCCTCCAAGTCCACCTGGACTCCCCATGATAGGGAATGTAACTTTCCTCTTTACCAAATTTCCCTGGATTCAGTTTACACGATGGTATCAAAAACTTGGTTTGTTGGTCACGCTGCTCTTCTTTTTGTTCTACTCATGGGAGACAATCTAGGTCCTGTTGTACACGTCAATGTGGCGGGAAAGTCACTAGTAATTCTGAATACTGCTGAATCCGCATTCGACCTCCTTGACCGCCGAGGGTCCAACTACGCAGATCGACCTAGGTTGATAATGGCTGGAGAAATGCTAGCGGGCGGCATTCACATCGCATTCATTCCTTACGGTTCACTGTAAGCTATTGATATCTGGGATCCCAAAACTTATGTTCTTTTAATGATACAAATCACACAGTTGGCGCAAACTGCGACGAATATCCCACATGAGTTTCAATATTAGAGCATGTGAGGCATATCATCAAACACAAGAACTAGAGGCCGCTTTTCTGATCAATCGTCTTCTGAATAACTCTCTGCAATGGGAGGAGCATATTCAATTGTGCGTTCCTGATTTTCTAAGATTATCCAGGTCGTGTGATTCATTTTATCTCAAGGTTTTCTGCCTCAACCATTCTTACGGTGGTCTACGGAAGGCCTCCGACAACGTCTATCGAGGACCCGCTTATCCTGCGGGTGAACAACTTTATGGATCGTATGCTCAAGGCTGCAATGCCGGGAAATTATTTGGTTGATATATTTCCAACACTGGCCCTTGTGCCCTTCTGGATGGCCCCGTTCAAAAGGGTGGGCAAAAGGGCTCACCAAGAGTTCACAGATTTGTTCAATCAGCTTCTTTGGCCTTCGCCGGCGGCTCAGAAGGTGATCGAAATTTGTCCCACGTAATCGTCTAACTCTATCTTCAGGATTGCGAAGGGAAACAATCATTTTGTGCCAAGATTCTTGGTGAATACCAACAGATGGGTCTGTCTGACAAAGAAGCAGCTTGGTTAGCGGGGGCCATGTTGTGAGTCTTGTTTTATTTCTGTCATTGGATATTATTCCATCCTTACAGACGCGTCCAGTGGTGCAGGCTCTGATACTGTGAGCAGATGGCTCTCGTGGGCCCGAAACATGAAAAGAGATTCAATGCGGACTGACGTACTTCTTCCAGACCGCAGCGGTCCTGATCGTATTTGTACTTGCGATGGTGCTTAATCCAAGTATCTTGAAAAATGCCCATAGGGAAGTTGATGATGTTGTTGGGCACGACCGTCTTCCAACTTTTTCTGACCGAGAAAAACTACCATACATCAATGCAACCGTCAAGGAAACATTGCGCTGGAGGCCCATAACTCCCCTCGGTATAGTCACCACCCAAAAAAACAATACGGCTTGCGAAGGTTGATCATTGCCTAGGCCTTGCTCGACAGGCAACGAAGGACGATATCTACAATGGGTATCATATTCCTGCTGGTAGCACTGTCATGACCAATATCTGGTGCGAATTCCCCTCATCCAGAATTTGTCGACTTATAACATCTCCTCAGGGCCATGAACCACGACCCTGCGATTTACCCGAATCCATCATCCTTTAACCCAGAGCGTTTCCTGAATGCGGACTTTGAGGAACATAAACCTAAGTACACACGCGGAGGAACGCATGCTTTTGGTTTTGGCCGCAGGTACTATTGTTACAGTCATATTCTAACTATGATGTTAATTTATTGGTACTCAGAGCATGTGTCGGAGCTAATGTCGCAACCAACTCCATTTTTATCGTCATAGCTCATATCATATGGGCTTTTGATGTGACACCATCCGACTCGGCACCTCTGCCAGCCTTGGATGATATGATTGACACAGGAGTCGTCGTGTTCGTCCATTCATTGGTTTGTTCCATTATCATTACGTCTCATGTCCACCGACAGGCGACCGGCACCATTTGCTTGCAAATTTATTCCACGACACGAAAGCAGGAAGGATGTGCTTGATATTTATATATCCAAGATGGGGAATTGTACTTGACAGTAAACACTAGTTTGTGTGCAGCTTCAAAAACATATCCCCAGCTTGTCTGAAAGCTCCAAATTAACGATATTCACTAAATCAATGGCCTTAGAGCAAGAGTTGTCTCTCGTGAGCCTCGGGCTGAGAGAGTCATGGAAAGTTAACAAGGATGGTTGAGAGGAATCCCAAGTCGACCACACAATTGGTGATGTAGATCTTCGGTCAAGGTTTCTGACAGAATTGACTGTAAAATCAAGGGGGTGGCGGAACGGGAAAATATGATATACACTCGTTTTTTTTAAGGGCTCACTGGGACCCCCCCTCTCCTGCCTTATACGGTACGTTTTGATCAAGTAATCGTGTTTTTCATGGAAAAAATTTCAAAAAGATTTGACATAAGCTATATAGGTCCTATGCAGCATGACGTCGGCACTTTGTAGACCCACTTGCCTTACAGCTTGGGCATATCCAGTTTTTGGTGCAGAGAGCTAATGCACACTGTCATGACTATGTTGTGCCGCAGGCATGTAGCTGGTTGATAATTGGTGCATCATGTGATTCTGGGGGCATTAAATGCCCTTCGACATCAATTGTCCAGCTTTTATTCCCCTCCTGTCCCAACATGGACCTCCTGACTACAATCAAGATAGACATAAATACTGTCTACATCATATGTAGGTTTCACACTATCAAAATTTTGTTATGTTACCACTATCCTTCAACATCAGAGAAGATATACATACCCTTTCTTCTTTGGCATTGTATTTCCAGGTGTGTTTCCAACCAATATTGTGATGAAAAAAAAAGCCATTATTACAAACCATTTACATTCACAAATGCTTCTGAATGCTTCTCAACTTTGCTGAGGCATAAATCCAGCAGCAGCAATTCTGCAGGCTGTTCTGGTCTATTTCAACCCAAGTTCAGAAAAAAAGGGTTGGCCCTGGCAGACCCCCCCTCCTGGTGTTTGGGATTCCCATCCCACCACCCCCTTGTGTGAAATGACAATGCTCCTTCAGATCACTGTACATCTGGTGGGGGAGTGTATTTGTTTGTACACCTTCAAATATCATGGTTAAAAGCAGCTCTCTTACTACAAGTATGTTACAATGAACATCAAGTCTGTGTATGATTAAGTGGTATAGCCATTGCTATGCATGGCCGGTCCGAGTTCTATGATGAAAATGATAAATGCAATATTCAGGCATGTACATAAATTGCAGAAACAGCATACTTTGACCTGCAAGATGACAGATCAATAGTGTCTGTAAGACACCCATCATGTACAAGTAATGGCCCTGTTGTAATACCATCATGAAACCATACTGTGCCATCTGCTTGAATGACCCTGCAAGTAAAATGTTCATTAGAAAAGTATATTATACCCTGCAACTTGTAAATTTGGGAAATTCTTCTTCTTATTGGTATTTCAAGCTGGTGACTTAAGTCAGGTCTAACTCTTGACACATCAAATGATAAAAGTAGTGGAGAACTTATAAAATATATCATCCTTGTTAGATTACTATTGCAGGTTCTACAGGTACTACCTGCTCCTGTCTCCAGATCTCTGTCAATATAGTTCTGTAAGTCTCCACCCAAATTATCCAGTAATATCAACTGGCAAATTGATCTTGAAGTTTCCAAACGGACTACTTGATGCCTTGCTGGACACTTCAGAGAAGATAATGCAATAGGGTGTGATGATTGTAAAAGAACATCAAGGACACTATGGACACTAGTGTATTGTGCCCAGGGAAACAAAGTAGGATTGTATTGGTAAAGAGATGTTCGGAATTCATCTCTGATTGTATCAAGACGAAGAGCTGGGTGATTTTTCTTCCTCATGAATCCAAGAGCTAGAGGTCCCAAAAATGTAGGATTTAGTATAGTGAAACCTGCAGTATTGTTATTATCAAGCCAGATATCATGAAGAATAACAATTACTGTATCATAGGCACAACTATTCTGCAACCATTGTGTCCCTGCAGGCCCTGCATATAATTGTTGACTATGAGTATTACTTGGCTGGACTGGAACAAAGGGATTTTTGCCAATAAGTTGTGTATTTTTTGTGTATTTATCAACAATTTTCCATGGAATATCTTGAACAACCCAGTCAAGAAAAGGGTCATTTTCATGCCATTGGGCAGAAGGATGAATGAAAGGAGGCATAAACATAGGGCCTTTACATTTGCGGAATGAGTCAATTAAAGTATTTCTAAAACATGCATCATGCATTCCTTTGGGAAGTTTTCCAGTAAATCGGAGGAGAGTAATAGTATCTAATAGTTCCAATTCACGAAATTCCTGTCGTAATGCACCAGATGCTTTTCCAACTATTTTTTTTGCATCAAATCCTTGCAAAATAAGAGTCCCCTCTGCAGTAGCACTACGAGACAAAGCTGTATAATAAGCCTGATGACTACTCAGATTGTGAAGGTCTACAACATTTTTTGGTCGTGTTTTTCCTTGTGATGCATAATCAGTCATTCCATAATTTGGCAGAACCTCAACTTGAGAGCGATTGATAAAAATTGTTTGGTCATTTGGCAGAGAACAGCTAGTAGACACAGTTGTGCGTACAAGGGGTACAACATTTTCAGGCAATCCTTCAATTTGGACAGTTTGAGGTGGATTTTTAAGTTTTACAAATAATGTTTCCAGCAATTTTTGACCTTTAGATCCTATAGTTGCATCCCATGAATAAACAAAACCTTCTTGCCCATTTGTAATGCATAGCTCAGTTGCTGAATTATGACGAATAATAATGGGTAAACCAATACATAGTGAAAGCCTTCCTGGTACAAGCTTGGAATTTGCACAGGCTGGTTGAGACCATAGCCATTTTTGTATATTGTCTGGAATTCCATTTTTCTGGGTTGCTTTTTTTCTACTTCTTGTTTTTGTTGACTGATCTTGACTTTCATTTTTGGTTGAAATTGTATCCTCTGAGTAAAAATGAGTGAGAGATTGGTTTGTTTCTAAAGCAAATCTATTTGATCCAATAATATTTATGGCATCTTTGTGTACATTGAACCGAGTAATTATAGAAACATGTCTGAAATTCTTATCAGTTACTGATGGTTGTCCAGGTAAAGAACTGGAAATTCTTGTTTTGAGAAAAGCAATATCTTCAGCTGTGCAAGCTTTATATCTCATATTTTCCAAAGCATGGCGGAACTTGGTGTCTTCAGAAGTTTGATGGATTTGTCTCATATTAGTACGCAAAATCACAACTGTGGTTATTTGATGTCATATGGCCTTTCCAATTGTAGCTTCCTGATCACTTAGAGTTGTACTTTTACTACCAACTGTGCGGCTGTAAAGTGATGCATGTTCACCACCAATTACAGGAGGTAACTGTGCAAAATCACCTGCAAAAATCATGTTTAAACCTCCAAAGGGTACTTCTGGATAACCCAATACCTGGGCAAGTCTTGCACAAATTCTATACATATCACGGCAAGAAAGCATAGATACTTCATCAAAAAAGACATAATCCACTCCTATAAGCCTTGACTTTACCTGGGCCAACTGTGTCTTAGAAATATCATTATCATTGATTCCAAACATCCAGTGATATGTTGATCCCCCTAAAAGTGATGCTGCTGAACCAGTAGGGGCAACTACAACAAATCTATGTGATTCATTCCTTTGTTCAAAGTATTCCATAAGTGCCCTTAACACCTGTGATTTCCCAGTTCCTCCCATGCCTCCAATATACATTTTCAGTTGATCAGAGCTTTCAGTTGCAGCATGATTTGCAACAATTAAAAAAGCACGGTTTTGATCAGTATTCAGGTTATACTTAGTCACAATATCATTTATTTTTTTTGACCATGTAAGATTTTTACATCTGCTTTCTAAATAGGACTTGTCAATAATTTCAACAACATTTGGATTAGAATAAATTTTTGATTTATTATCAATACCAGCACCAGGGGGTAGATGCTGAGCTCTTTTGTCCAAAATATCAGCTCTTTTATCTGAAATAATATTTTTCCACTGGTTTGATGACAGGTTAAGTGATGGAATTATAGAATCCAAGTCAATGTTGGGTAGAAGCAAATGTTCATTGGGCTCAGTCCACCCAGTATTTGTCATAACATCAGTCATTTCCTGGAGGTTACTCTGTCTCTTAAATTCCCTTTGTCCAATATTGTCATTGTCACTGGCTGTTCTTATCAAATCAGGGTCATAGACAAATGCTGATTCATCTGAGACATCATCATCTTGTTGGTCAAGATTAGCAAAAAAACTATCACCCTCCTCTGCCCAATTTGGGAAAGTTACACCACCTTTTTTCATTTGTGCATGAAAATCATCACGAGCATCCAAACATTCATAGCGTATATTCAGATTGGACATAATTCTCAGACTTCTTTTAGAAAATTCAAATTTTTGGAAACTCTCATCCCATGAAAGTCCACTATGCCTGAGATCAAATCCAGTCTTCCAAGGTTTAAAAAGAGTTAGCATAGTTGCACAGTAGTATTCACGATCACCCTGATCTCTCCTTGGAAGAGTAGGTCCAATAAAGTTTGGAATCTTAAGAGAAGATGTTGGAGAACAGATTGTAGCATGTGTATCAGCTAGAGGATGAGATTCCTCAAATCTCAAAATTACTGAACCTTGTGTCTTTTTTCTAGGAAGATCAGGTTCTTCTTCAAATATTTCATCAGGTGCATCAGAATCAATACACCTAGAGCTGCTTAGTTTTATACGTTCACATCTTGATGCCCATTCATAAAGAGTCATATTATCCAAAGCAGTATTTCGGTAAATATAGTCATAAACAGGTGAAAGACCAATCAATCTTCCACCTCTCTTAATAAGAGTGACATTGTCTGGACATGTAATAGTCTCTGTTTTATCTTCTTCTAACCAAGCAGATTTTGCTTCTCTAACAAATATTGGCCAATATATAGGAACATACTTATGACTTGTGTAGTGATCAGGATTGTTTAGCAGGTACATTGAAATCATTGGTGAGCCCATCTCAGCTTTGGCACTGAATGAATTGACTATTTTGGTCAATAAGGCTTTTGTTTTTTCCTGTTGTGATAGTGACCCCCCCAGTATGTTTAAATTTTTTTGAAAAATTGAACGTACAGTATCAAATGCAACAAAAGTTTTCAGTGATGGTTTAGTTACATACTTTGTGACATATAACAAAACACCTTTAATGGCAGTACCAGATCTCAAACTTGTTACATCTGTATTGCAGCGGAATAAATAGGTTAGAGGAGCACAAAATCCATTGATGGAACTTTCATTCTTTTTAATATTAAGGTGACCTGTAGATAAGTCAACTTCACTTTGATCAAAAGTAGGTCGTGGAAACCTAGCTTTACATTTCCCCCATATATTATCTAAACATCCAGTATATGATTTATTTTTCTTCTGTGAACCATCTTTATTACGTGTAGAAGAGCAAGTATGAACATGTGTCCGGAAAATAATATCATCAACAGTCTTCTCAAATCTCTGCCACCATGAATTTACAGATTTACAGGATTCACACGCTTCACACCTTTTTTGGCAGGGCTCAGGAGGTGGCTCAGGCATTGTTTGCATTGGTCTAATATATTCAGGCTGGGCTTCTGCAGTTATAATGACTGATTCAACATCTGCCTTTGAGCCAGTAAGAAAATCTTCATTATAAGTTGATTCCAAATACTTGACCAGCTCTTGTAAAAAAGGTGAGTTGGGATCCATTATTTTGGCTCGTGCTTCATCAGGAGTCAACCCTCCTCTAATCCATAGTAATAAATGAAGGTGAAGTGTAAGGCGACCTTGTTGTTCAACAGTACCATAATATGCAGATGTATCCCCAAATAAACCTAGATTATCAGAATCTGCACCAAGTACATGCTTAATAAAAGCTTTAATCATGAAATGAAAAAATCATGCACCAGCAACAGGATTCTTAGCAATAAGACGAAATGATTCATCATCTGTCCTAGGTATAGTAGGTTCAAATTTTACATTAGAATCTGCAAAATACAAGCATATAGGATGTTGTATATCAGCAGGTGCCAAAGTAATATACCAAGATGGAGCACCTTTGTTGGCTATAGTTGACCATATTTCATTTCGCATATATTTTTTTGTTGTCCCAGAGCCTTTCACCTTTCCAGCCACAGTATCTATGTCACGAATAACTTGAAAACAGTTTTCCTCAGCTTCATTTTGTGGTTTTACTACCTCACCAGCAGCCATGCGCCTGGCTAAATCAGTGAGAACAACTTGATCAAGTGATAATAATCGTTCACTTATTTGATTAAAATTCTTTTTTTCAACTGCAAGATAGCCCCCTGTGTTTCCAGCTTTGACTTGTTGGTGACTAAATACTGTGAATGGGAACCATACATCAACTTGAAAACGCTTATCATGATACATGAGCAGAGATTTGCAATGTTTATTATCTTGTAACTTATTTGTACTTGCACCAATTCCACCCAGACCATATGGAAATAGCCATGGAAACATTTGTGGATAAAGACTTGAATCATTATAAGATTTACGAGGTATGGCAGAATGTCCAACTCTTAATACTTTGTTGCCACTTCTCCAGTGCTTAAGAGCTATACCTTTCAAAGCCTCTACAGATTTTGCTGACATTTCTCCACCAGTCAGTCCATGTACAACAAAGGGACAATCACCTTCAATAATACCATCTTCTTCACCTTTATCATTCAAACTAACTGATTCTTTAATTGTGTTAGTTAGGCTTTCACGCCACATTATTGAGACAGGTGGCACATCTTCTGGATACTGGGATAGATTCTTAGCAGATATTTCAATATCACTGTAACCAATATGATTTAGCTTAAGCCACTCTAAGGCCTTTTTAACTGGATTTCTTCTAACCAAGAGAGGGGTTCTTTTCAAGTCATCTGGACTAGGTTGACATGGTCCTGTAAATAAAATAGCTAAAACCTCATCAAGATCTTCTCTTGGTGGTGGCAGAACATTATATACTTTAGTCACAGGGGATTCAAAAGCCATCACATGTGCTTTCATTTTATGAAGACCTGAAGAGGATATCCATGCAAAACAATGGTTTTGCCGAACACGAGATATGAGCAGTTTTTCTGCAAAATTTAAATTAGCAAGTACATCAGGCACATCACCCAACCATAAACCATTAGCTAAGGATAGTTTAGGAACAACACCCTTCCGAACATCTTCACGACAAGCATGACAGATACTTTGACAATTTTTGTCCAGTACAGGCCCTGTTATTTCACAAATTGGATCCAATGATGATTTGCGCTCCAACCGAGTAACACCTGGAGCTTCCAGAACACTGAGAATTCCTTTCACATTTTTTAGATCTGATAGTTGTACAATTGGAACTAACTGGCCACATACTGCACAGCCACTTTCTTCAACAAATTGGGAAGACATTGCCTTGCAAAAATTCTTTATTACATTCCGGGACATATCTGGTGTTAAGGGTGGAGGGGGAAAAGTCATACTGGACTCATCATCCAAAGCCATATCATCTAGAAGCTCAACCTGTACATTTTCATGTACCATTTTGTTTCTTTCTAGGATTTCAGAATAAGGTTTACTGTTACCCTTAGTATCATAGTTACTTTTCATTCTGTTTTTGGCTTTAAGTTGTCGATTCTCAGTCACAAAAAAAACAGAATATAAAAAAGAGCAATTCCCACAAGTATGATTTTCAAAAAGAGCAATTATGTCATGTCGTCGGCTCAATGAACCTATTTTGATGCTATGAAGGCGTGCTAATTTCCGGATCATAGGAATGGGAATGTGGTTAATTATTATATTAATTGGAACTTGTGCATGTACAAAGCCTTTTGAGGTGGAATATTTTTCTAGTCCAGTACTATCAACATGATCAATAACCTTCAGTATATGATTGGGGCCAAAATTTGAATGGCCTGATATAACATATGGCTCTATCTCATCTACACTAAAAGAGTATATCACACTAGCACCACCAACAGGTGAAGGGGATATATTTTTCATAGAATGAATATGACTATGAGGATGGTATGTTGGACTACCAAAATGACATGTAAAACTATCTTTAAGTATACAAGAATCATGCACAAGAGAGGAGAAAATTTGTGGGGCAACCAATGAGACACATGCAGTCTTGTGAAGAAAATTTAAATCAGGCCAACTACTGGGAATACTTAGTCCAGAAGCATAAAGCTGAATTAACATGGCAGCTGAACATCCACCAACTTTTACCAAGCGCCTAATCATGCGAGATGATGAGGTTTTCCCATTATGGGAGAGCATCAGGATGAAATCATGCTTCTGAACATAACTGCGTATCATCACCAAATAAAGGTGCCAGCAACGAAGAGATATACTTTTCATGCCAATCACATGGAGTTTTATCCACCAAGAAAGCATACATTTATTATAGTAGATAAAGAGAAAGGTACGGTGTGAACCCGAAAAATTCTGCCACAATCTACCTCTGTTTTTGATGATGCTGAACAAAAAGTTTAAATAATTGTGTAGAATACCAAAATATTGGTGAACAACAGGTAAGGTGGGCTGATCAGGCCAGATTATGATAGCCTTGGGCTCAGGAGATAAAATACAGGCATGATTAGCCAGAAGTGCAGAGCCAATGGATGTTGAATATGGCTCTAGGCGGGAAGCTGAGATGATCTGAAACAGCTATCAGATTATAGACAAAGTAGCAAGTGGAATTAAAATACCATGGCATTGGCACAATCATTTAGACTATACATAGTTGGTTGGCTTAGAACAGAGCTGTAGAGGTAGTGACCTATGAGCTGTGATAGCAAGCTAGCATACATTAAACCACATACCACTCAGAAGGGAGTGCATCAAGATAGCAAGATATATCATTTTTGGAGGGGAACAGAGTCCCTACAGATTTCAAAGAACAGAATATAACAAAGAAGTGTAGCAGTGCAGCAAAGAGCATGGTTGTCGATGGTGGTGACGCTGAGGAAGTGGAAAGATCTTATCGTTGATACTGAAAAAAATTGGGCCAAATATTTACAAACACTCTCGCAATGACCACCACCACGCCGCATCGCACAGGCTGGTTATGAACTACAGGAAGTTTTTTTGCCTCACAGGATGCCATCGTACATTCCCCAAGCAGTCAGACTCCCCAAGTCCCCCCTGCCAACTATCACTGAGAGACACCCGTCCCCCCTACCCCGGCACATACATGTCGACACCTACTCCACAGCAGCCCATTCCCATCATCTCAATAACCTACTCGGCGACAATCTTAAACCGCAGGCAAGCGCCGGCTGCTTGCTGAAGTAGGCACACGGTAGATCGATTGGGATGAGAAGACACCGGGTAATCAAGTCGAGGATTTCGGGAGATGAGCAGGCTTCGGAGCGGAGGAAGAGGCGGAGGGGGTGGGAGTAGGAGAGGAAAAGAGGGGGGGAGAAAAGGGAAGGTCTGAGAAGGGGAGGGAGAATAGTCGGAGAAGAGGTCTGAGAGGAAGAGGGACAAGGAGCGGGGGAAGGACAGGGAGGGGCATAAGACGTGAAAATAGGCTGCGAAGGAGCGGGTAAATGTCTTCAGTAATATACATATTGAATTACTTGCCCAGGCCAACCTATGATTATTTCGTACATAATAGGACAATCTCAGAGAATCATAACACACACTTTCTCTGCCTTCGAATACTCCTTCCATGCCATATATGCCGTCATTCCTATAAATCCAGTTAATATCAGGCCTACGACTCCATCTCAACTCCCCCAACTTACCTGGCATGCCTGCAGCTCCAACGTACACAGACCAGGGCAGATTATGCTCCTTCTTGATGATTCTTAAACCATCGAGGCCCCTCCTAATGCTATATTCTTTGTGGGCTGCCAAAACAATCACATCCGGTCAGGAAAGTGGGGACCCAAAAGGGAGGATTGACGTACTCAATCCACCATATATGTGGTCTCCAACCTTGATGCCCTCGTGTTCCAATCACACCACAACGCCAACGCCATATCCCGATGTTCTTTTTCCTATCCATTAGACAAAAGCCAACCGAGAGGGTTTGGGATGGATACTCACGGCTCGCCTACGAAATAAGGTGGCTGATGGTAGCAACTTGTCTCAGTTATAAAATCTACCACTTCGAGGCCATGAGCAAAACACGACGAAGCTTAAACCAAGGCACGTACGTATAAACGAATCGGTCAATGATAACAAGTGATTTGGCCCCCATTAATGATGCCAAACTATCATATCCACCATCAGTGCTCCCATCTCGAATTATTCGTCGATTGTGACTCCCTTTGGGGTTCCGAGAGCCTGAGAAAGCGACCAGAGGCCTGCACCGTTCATACAGGCAAATTGAAGTCGACAAGCATTGTCAAGGTTTGTCAGGGTTACGTTGTGAAGTGCTTGAGTAAGGTTTTCGACTGATAAAAGCAGGACTTGGGGGGTACCGGGGTCGGCTTTGTGTCCGTTGCTCAGTGGTTGCAGTGTGTCATCCATGGAAAGAAAGATGGTCGTCACCACGAAGATACTGGTCGGGTCAGCACATTAAAAGAATGATGTGTGAGGATTAGGATAGCAGGGAAATGTATAGGACATAATGGACGCTTACCAGACATATCTGTTGCGGGATTTTGAGCTACTTCAACCATGAACCTCCCAAGTTGTTGCGCAGGTGAGTCGCCCTCACTGTCGATAGATAGTTGGACGCGAGCTTCATGAAGACGTTGAAGAGCTCGTGGTGAGCGGCAGGACCCCATGCTGGTTGTATTATAGGAATAGTGTTCAGACGAGAGGTTGTTACGATCAAGTAAGCGTGCTGAGTTCCGACTGGCTTATTGAATTCAGTGATGTACAGACTATACAAGTAATGAATAATTTCGCCCGGCGACAAAGCTTGTAATTTAGCCTAACTCTACTAACGGAACACTCAAGACAATAGCAAATATAATGTTTGCAGCGAAATAACGTGTATCCCCCTGACCATACCAAGACGCCACGTAACCAATTACAACGACAGCATCCAATGGGACTTCACCTCGGCCATTATTGAACAGCGGCCACTTATAAAGGTTGTCCATGTCTGTGTTTGAGAAGGTGAATGGGTGTCCGCCCTGGGTAGTTCCGTCATAAATGGGAACTAGTAGATATAAAAATATATTAGTGAAGTAGAAAAGTATTGGGGATGGAAATGGACGCACTCTGATCTTCGAAATTCCTGATGGAGGGAAAGACATGGCTGGAATGCTTTCTCGCAGCGATGGGTGACTTGACTGATGACACGAGTGAAGAGGTTGGCCTCTTTGGAGTTGACGGTGCAGACATAGAGTGGAAGTCTAATACAGATTCATTAAGTGAGAAGTGGTGAATGAAGTGCGAGAGAAAGACATACTGTTTTGAGGATGAACAAAGCCTTTACCCTCTCCCAACGTTACGAATGACATCCCAAACGGCCCAACATTACCACAAAAAACGGGATCGAGTTTTAATTTCTCTCCCCAGACACTTGACTCATGGCGTAATTCCTGCTGGAAACAGGCAATCGTAAGACCATGGGCAGAAAACTTGAACCCAGGACGACCAATGATAAGGGAGTCGATCAAATGGCTCTGGGTGACAAGACCGGGCATCAGGCAGATGGCGGGGCCAGGACGAGAAGAGAGCCGCAACTTGCGGCCTTCGAGAACAAGAAGATTGGGGTCAGCACGTGGAATGTAGATAAATTGACCGTATGTTGTGAAACCATTGATGAGAGCCACTAAATTTCTGAGGCGGGGTCAGATTGATATAATAAATATAGAAAATGGCAACTCACTTCACATCATCGTACTGCATAGTCTTGGCGATGACAGAAAAATCGATGAAGGCACAGGTATTGTCTTCGTCAAACTGGTGGTCGGATGGGTATGGTGCAATTGCAAAATATTTCCTACAGTATAAATGTTAATAAGACAACATAAATAAAAAGAAGAAGACATACTCAATATGTGGTAAGTTACCATATGAACGAGCCAAGATTGGGTTCTGAAAATTTGTCTGCATGACGGGGGGGTTCACATTCATGAAATTTGCGTCGGCATTGGTGTCGGAATCAGTAAGGGAGATAGGCGACCTAAAGGTAACTATTAAACAACGGTATGGTTTAGAATACAGCTACTCACCTGTGCTCATTGTCTTTGGATAAATCTTCACCTTCACTGAGTTCTTCGGCATCGTCAACAATAAATCCTCCACTGGTTTCCTCACTGTCTGAGCCAACACTAACCCCGCTCTCCACAGCTTCATCGTCAATGAAAAGGTTGAGCGGCTCATGTCTGATAGGCAAGGAAATCGAAAGTAAGCATCGGATATGAGTCATAGAATAAAGAAGGGACAACAACGAACTTTTCATCTCCAACCTCTGAGGATTGGACAACGTTGGCAGATGTTTTGAATAAACTAACAGGGGCGGGTGAGTTGAGAGATTTATGGGTATAAAAAAAAAGGTACACACTCCGCAACATTTGGGAGCTCATCATCAGAAGCAGAGTAGATGCTGGTGCGTTGGGTAGTAAGCAGAGTATAAAACGTTGTATATATACATATATTACCTCTCGCCTGAAGTCAGAACAACGGCTTTGCTTGCGGTGCGCCGGCTGATGAAATTTGAGAACCATTACGAAAAAAAAAGAAAATTACATATGCATCTCCAGCAGCCATATCAACCAACTTTTGCCCACGAGCACTAGGTTTTCTATATGAGACGCGGTTCGTGGACATTGTGTTTTAGTTACAATCCAATAGAATACAAACTGTATACATACATGACACGAGGGATTCTAGACGGGTCGACGATCTGGGCCAAAACTTTTTCGGTTAACTTGATATTGCGCCTGGATTCATAAGTCAGGAATAGACGAGGTGGAAGGGGAAATTCTACTTAGGGCGGCCACTATGGAGCAACAATAAAAGATGTCATTTGTATAGACTATTGAACACTTACGAAGCAGTGGTACAACCAACATCACCATTAGCGCCTTCCACTGCACTGAGAGCGGCCCTAAATGAATCAATGAGCACCGAAATTCCGCATAGACATTTAAGATAACTTCGGACACAATCCCAGCAGTGGTGGTGGTGGTGGGTGATTCGGGACCACTAGTAGAAGACGGAGCACAGATCTTCTTCTTGGACGGAGCGGGAGATTCCAAAATCTCGCTAAAAGAACATGAGCGTGGAGTTGACATGAAATAAGTACATACATGTCTGACGAGTCAGACAAAATAGCATTGGCCTTCCGTTTTGTAAGTTGAATTCTTCTGAATTAGACACATTGAATATGGAACAGTTAAGATAAAAGAAAAAACACCCACGGTTTGGATAAGGGTGGCGGGGCGATAAGACTCAATGGCATGCCAATTAGGCCTCAACAGAATAATAAAATGCTCTGGCTTACTTGTTAAGATCATCATCGTTGCTGGATTGAAGACAGATAATCAGTCATAGAATAATCAAACGGATATAAGTTGACGCACAGGACTTCAACTGGTTTTGTGAGGCGGCGCACAGGCGCTTCCTGCTTACTTGAAAAGAAAGCGGTTCAATGAGGGATGTACAAAGCTAGGGAAAAATAGCAAACCCAGCAGTTTGGTTTTTTTTCGGAGACATGGGGAGCGAGTGTAAAAAAAAGGTTCAAGCAGAATGATTCAAGTTATTACAAGGGTGAAAGGCGAAGAAATGCTCTGTTGGGGGCACGGCACTGCCTTTAATATCAACCAAAACGACAATCATACCAATCAGGAATGGGGAAGGCCCTAGAATGTGCAGGAAGATTGATACTGGGATCCGCAATCAGCAAAAATAGAAGACACTGAGAAGGTGCAACACCGATTGTAAATACAAGTTGAGGCGGAAATGTGAGCCTATTGATGTGGAATGAAAATCGGTGCTTGGTGCGACTGTGATGGACACACCAAACCTATAATATCCAGGTGAATAAAAAACTGTAAGCGAAAGGTATATAAAAAAAAAGAGGGTTGAGAGATAGAAGAACTGTCACATAATGGGGTAACAGCATTGATAGAAGTCGTGATCAGGAATTAAGATCCCCTAAGATCGCATATGGGCCAAATGATAACGGAATGTTCAAGTACCGAGTCGAGGGGTCCAGGATGGAAAGACAAATACTAGGTGCAACTAAAAAGGCCAGTCATGGCGCATGAAAAGGGGGTGTATTACAATAAAGCAACGCTGATACCAAAAAGGAAAAATGGGAGGTGAAAAATCCGTGGTGTCCACATGTAACCAAATTCGCAAACTTGAAGTCCCCAATAGACAACGCCAGCGCAACTCCCCACTGGACAACACATGGATTCAAGCAGTGAAAACGTTAACATTCGTCAGTATCACTTACCTGAAAGTACATTGTATAAAATTTCTTATATTGAGAACAGAAGGTGCACTTGAGCAAATCGCATCGCAGGTAACAGGAGAAGATCGTCGTCTTGCAGCTATAGTAAGGGTAAGCAGAAAATAATCAAGGTATAGTATGACAACTTAATTTTGACACCATAGGATAAAAACTGGGATGTAGATATCAAAGTCGAAGCCATGGAACGACCGAAATCATGGAGGCTTGTGCGTGCCAACCACAATGGAGGGGAGGCGGAAGAGCTTGTGTTTGCCATCCACGGCATCCTCAACGAAAAATCCCTACCTCCCTTGAACATAAAACCAAAGTGAGCGTGTTTTTCTAATAAAAAACGGTCACTAACCAATGAAACAGAACGGTACCAGGTCGTTATCGGTTTTTGAAGCAAGGGGTAACTATTACCGGTGAAGGTACCCCAACGTTTAACGATAGCATAAGGGCTGCAACAGAGATATATGGGTTCTTCGATCGGTGCTTCCCAGAAGGGACAATGGAATCATGGAGCTGCGCAGATGAGTTGTCAAATGAACGCGACGCCATTCATGCCTCAAACCGTTACCTTACACCAAAAATGGAAGCCGGCAGAGCAAAGCACCAGGCTTTTGGAAAGTCTGTTGACCCAAAGGGTATCCTGGAGTCGATGACCAAGGAGGGATATATTCATACAGAGGACAATGTCGTCCAATATAGTCGACGGAGGGTTCAGCCCGATGGAAAATTTATGTGAGTACATACTGCATATTCAGACGGCATCCGCTCTGATCAATAACTTGAAAGATACGAGGACATTGGTCCACAGGCGTTTCGTATTGGTGATATCGTGGAGATTCAGGTTTCGTTCGTCGTTGTTCCGCTGAAAGAGGAAAGAGTAAAAATGATTACAGTGCTACGATGCATAACGCTATTAGAGGCTCGTACAACAATGGTACGAAAAGTGAACCATTTGATAGTATTAACTCATCATATCTAGGCACCTGCAACTCGGCCATCTGTGAACGCAGTCACGCTGAAGCGTCGTATCGGACATGATCCACGTATCGAAGCGCCGAAGAGGAACAAAATGGTGATAGATAGTGTAGACTAGCGGACGTCGTAAATATTAGCATGACTCTAAAGGAATGTTAATGTATGACTGACTAACTTTGAAACCATTCATAATCAAGATAAACCTGCGTTGAACACTCCGTAGGTTTGCAAAATTGGTACCGTGGCGAAACAGGGTGCACGCACAATAAACGTTGAACAGCAATGCACGTTGCCGACAAGCCGAACGAAATATTCACGTGACTTTTGAACTCAGCTCTACACACGAAATAACGACAAAAAAAGACAAGAATAAGGTGTTTTTTGCGCGCAATCAATAGGAGACAATGCTATGAGAATGTATATTCAATATGAGAGCATATTACATTGATAGATAAGAGGATAAAGTGAAAAAACCGAAAAGTCACGTGAAAAATTTTCGATTTTTGCGAAGGATTAAGGTTTCAAAGCGTCCAATTTTTGGAAAGAACCTCATTCTATAAATAGAACTCGGAACTTTGCCACACAGCTAACCAAACAAAGAATAACATTAAAGTTCCCACAATATAAGTCATTGCATATCTCAACAATAACAAGGCCTATGGATGCAATTTAAATTGCTAGTACTAGATTTGGTGAAGTAGTACCTCATATTTATATTTGTATGTGTCTATATTTGTTTATTTCTAAACATTATCAACATCATTTTTCTTGCTTATATTACAAATGAATGCTGTCTGTATATCACTTCATCACACATTTGGCCAAACAACCAATGCTACTAGAGAAATTTTCCACACTATAGATGATGCATATCTCAGCAAATACAAAGCTGATAGACATGCTACTACTAGATATTGTAAAAGAATACATTACATGTATATTTATATGTATTTGTAGTTGTTTGTACCCTTCCAAATCCCATTATCAACAACAACTTTTTACTACATATTACAAATAAATATCATCTGTATATCACTTTGTGTAAGGGCAACCCTACATTGTGCCACACTGACCCAAGTCAGCCAATGCATGATCTAGCAGAGGAATCCAAAGTTATATTATAGAAGTCAAGTAACAGGCTATCTACTTACCCAGCAGAGGAATCCAAAAAAAATACTCTGAGGATCCTCTGCTAGGGGTCTCTTCCCTATGTACCTATTCTAAACAATAGCTGTGAAGTCCCATTTTTGCCACATGTCTCAGGGTTGTAATGTACACTATCTACAAGTGAACCAACATGCTCTGCTAAAACCCAATGTACTCTGATTAGAATCCTATGTGCAAGAGCAAGTGCTGAAGTGTGGGTGCCAGTACCAATGCTGGCATGCCATACCAATCTCCATGACATTGCCAATGTGTGAAGTTGGCATGGTATGTTATAAGTTCTTTATCAACCTAGTTTTTAGGCAAAAATTTGATTCATTCATTCATTCATATTTCAACCCCATGGGAAGATATTTCCATAATGGGATTTTTCTTCTCTTATGGCTTTTTACAGCATTTCTCCACAAATACAAAGTATTGTGACATAATTTGCATGTATTTGGGATGCTTACATAATGCTTTTGATGATGCCACCAAAATTATGCATATCTAATATTTCAAAGCATCATGTTTCAAAATTCATTTTGTGATTTTCTCCATTACCAGTAAAGCTATTAACTTTGTTTTTATATATTTGGAATGTACAAACATGGCTCTACAATTACGAGTCCTTATGTTTACATAAGTAACTCGTTCATCATCCTGGGTTTGCGGGGAAAATTCAGCGTACCCAACAAGATCCAGTGTTGTTTTTCCCATGGTTAGTAATTTTGAAGTGTTCCGAGAATTCATTAGAACACGGTCAATAAACATTTTGAAGTACATCAGTAAGACTTTGTAGTCGTGGAAATATTTTTCTAACTGTGAGAATTAAAATTAGCCGACGCGCGATTTTTGAATTAATTAGGCAGTTGTCATGTCACTGTCACGCCATGCATCAACACCTATTCAACATTGAGTTGTTATATACGGTATGTCCCATATTCCTTTGCCAGTTGTTGTGAACTTCAAGAAATTGAAATTCTCTTATTATATTAACTCCATCATATATTAGTAGTTAAAAACATAGTCCTTGGCTGATTCAGCCTAATGTCATCCGTGTAACTTTGGACTGTACATCATCATCGTCATCATCACTATAACCCACTTTGCGTTTCAATGTAAGTGGCAGAGATGTAATCTGAGTCTTATACTGGTGTCGAGCATTTTCTGCATCCTATGTTTATGTTATTAATCAACCCTCTAAGATATGTTTTAACAAGGAAAAACTCACCCGAGATGGTTTCATGTCAAGAAGAGTAACAGCTCTCAACCTTGTGATAAGCTTGAACCTTTTGTCTTTCAGGGGAATAGCAACAAAAGAGATCTGAGCTTCAACCACATCACCAATGCACAACTTTGTTGGTTCAATTACTTTGTATCTGCATAATTTTTAGTAGATTTTGGGAAGCCACATGTTCTCAAGCGTACCTCTGGGTTCCATTTCCCCCAATGTAAGCTTCAAAATACTCTACC
The DNA here is from genome assembly GCA_013420905.1 of Collybia mongolica. Lineage (NCBI taxonomy): Eukaryota > Fungi > Basidiomycota > Agaricomycetes > Agaricales > Clitocybaceae > Collybia > Collybia mongolica. The sequence continues at coordinate 2,076,684 of JAAXNY010000011.1, forward strand.
TCATTTTCACAGGTGTGTGAAAACTCAGATCCAAGCATCCTTCCCAAATATCCATATGGGTCAACGCATGGCTTGAATGCGACAGTCTCCCCTGTTAGATCCTGTTTGCTGGTGAAATAGTGGTTTCCCATATCAATGGCAGGTGCATTTTCAAAGGTAGATGGCGCCCAGTTCTCCATTGCTCCAGCTGGCAGTGCCCGGGAGAATACATGATTGATTTCGTGAATGCTTTGTATGCATGCTTCAAAGTAAGGTGCTCCAAAAGCAGTTAAGGATATAAGTTGCCTGAGAAACCGTCGTTCACTCCTGAATATATAAGTCTAGTTAGTTTATTCAAAGTGATACAACCATATCACTAACGGTTTTACAGGTTCAGTTACAGGTGGCAGATCCTGTTGGCATATGATCCCTTGAATACGGAGAACCAACTCTTCAGTGACATCACCATTTGGAGCTGCGAGTTTCCACAAACGGGGGCGGTCGATGGATATGGTTGTCGCATTTTCACCCACTCCTCCATTCTGATAAATTATATGAAAATAAGAAAGCGTAACTATACTCAGATGGTCTATCAATACACACCTCCTCATAGAAGATTAGCTGGACATTTTTGGGACCAATGTCCATACGATTCTGGACGATTTGCTCAAGTAATTTTCCTAAGCTTTTGTCAAATATTGCACAAGATGCTTGTACTATGACAGATACTTACGGGCTTCTGTTGTGTTGTAGAATGAGTCCATGGCAGCAGTGGTGATAGTTGCAGATATTCTGGCTACTTCTATATGCTGATTGAGAATGTAAAAATAGGTAAAATTGCGATCTCACCTAGGACCAAAAAATTCCAGTGCTGATTTACATGTTGGACAGGTTCCTGAAGAGCCAATATTAGCAAATGGAAGATTGGAGTCCCATTCAATATATCAGATGCTAAATCTGGATCTTGTTAAAAATGCAAGATGCCCATCCAGCCATCTCCACAAGTGTCCCTGCATCCGGTCCGCATTATGGATCTATCTTAAGTTAGCCCATCCATCTTATGCTCGAAAAATTTTCCCAATTGCATCCTTACCTTGAAACATGGCCAGTTTCTACCCCTCACCATGCTCAGAGCGTTCATGCCTCTCAGATGGCAGTTTTTACCCATCACAACACCCAGAATTTGACGTCTCACCTCGCTCAGAGTCTTCACCGCTTTCCATCAACAACCATTTGGCGGCCTTAGAGTATCCTGCTACACCTCCACAGCAACTATCCCCACTACTGTTGTTCGAAGAGGAACTTCCTGCTCAAACCTTGCTTTCAACGTCCTTTTCTGATATTATTTGCTCCTTACATTACGAATATCTCCTGCCTTCTGAAATGGATGGATTCTTGCCAGTTTATAGTCTCGATGCGCCTTGGTATGGGAAGAACACAAGTAAACCACAAATACTCTATGCTATTACTGAAACTGACGATACCTTGCAGTTAAGCGTTGTGCTCCAAATATTATGTTTATGGCTTTGGACCACCTTGACTTGTCATCAATTACGCTGTTTGGGATGACATGTCGCCAGGCATATTCACTTACCCAGCTGTATCTTTGTGCAAGATTTCGGCATATTATCAAGCATTTCAACCTTGATGCAACTAGTTTGCTTCTTGCAATGGAGGAGTGTCAGGCAGTCATTTGTGGTGATTGTGCTTTGCTGGTCGTAAAGCCAGCTGCATGGCTGTATAATTTCCAGCCTGACACCATTGACTTCTTAGTGGGCGAAAATCATAGTACTACACTTCTTGAACGGATTCTGAATCTGGGAGAATTTAGGATTGTTAGCCAGACTGTTGTCTATGATGGTGATTTGTCACCTGCTCAGAAAATCTGGACTATAGCTCATGAAGCTTCTGACCCAACACTCATCACCATTCGCATCATTTCATCCTTTTCCAACCATCCTCTGGAGCCCATCTTTAACTCTGATTCAACACTCGCATTCAATTATATCTCAAGTGCTGGGATATTTGTTGGTTATAGGATTTTGACGTGTGGAGGCATTGGAGTTTCATCCGTAGTTGAGGGCACTTTAGAAGACCGAGGCTTTACAACGGTGTCTGTTGATGCAGCTTCTAAGAGCTTCTGCGGTGGTCAGTTTGGCTGTTCACTTGGGATTAGATCGTCACTTGACAAGCACACATTATTTTCTGCCTTCAAACATCCATATAAACCTGGCCGTAAAAGTCAACAATTTTCTACTATTACTTGGGCAATAGGTAGACATCTGTGTGGTGATGAGAACAGCACTGCCCCTAAATAAATAGGTCAGAGAATGAAAATATTTTGTTTTGTGGATCCTGACCAATACTATCGCATATACAACCACGAGTCAAATCCTTCTAGATATCCCTGAATCGCGATTTGAGAAATTTTATCCAGCTTAGCCTTATGTGGTACACATACAAATTGTAATATGAAGGCCGCCGCCAAGTATATTGGCAATATGCCTAATTTTGTATGGCTCAGGTTTGCCCTGCATGTCTTCATGTCCGTTACAAAATTTTTGAAGTAAGATCTTTGCTGAGATTTTGAGTTTCACCAGATCTGGTTAGTAGATCTTGACAAAAATGCATATAAAACCGTGGGTCGATCTGTGCTCCTTAAGTCTGCCCCCTTACCTCTCTCTATATTGTGTCTTTAAGAATGCCTCCTCGCAAGAAGACTGCAGGAAAGTCCAAGCATGTTGATCGTAAAAAGTCAACAGGAACAAAGGCATCAGCAAAGGTGTCAATCTCACCTGAGCTTGTTCATGACTCAGATCAGGAAGTCCAAATCAACACGCCTGAGCCCTCGGATGATGGAAATGACTTCATCATAGAGGATGAAGAACTGCATTCATCCTCTGATTTTGAGTAAGCATTTGGATCGCTGTCTTGTAAATTCACCTCACCTCATCATTCTAGGGAGAGTTCCATCCGCACTGACAGTAGTGAAAGTGGTTCTGGAGGTGAAGATCCTGATAATGATGAGCTTAACATGGAGTACCCACATCAAATACAAGTTTAACCACCTTTGCTAATCATGTTTCAGAGAACCTGAACCTGCCACTCCTCGGACAAGAAGGCATCGCCATGAAACGCCTCCACCTGTGACACCAACACCAACAAAGGGGAGGTTAGTCAAAGTACTTTTATACCTTTTTGGACACTGTACCTGGGCTGGAATTTAGGGGAAAGAAACGCATTGCAAAGGATGATATTGACTCTGACAGTGATGAAGTCTTTATCCGAAGGTAAGTACGCAAAAGTCCTGCAACAGTAATTTTTATTGAACCACATATCAGCCCAACTACAGACTCACCTAAAAAACCAAGAACCACTCCACGGAAGAATAAAATGTGCATAATATTGCTGGCTCTTGCTTAACAATTGCTGACTGATCACATTATTTCAGTGACACACCACCAATGCCCAGCCCACAGAAACATACAAAATCAGCTCGACAAAAGGTGTTTGATGATGCTGCGTACAAATTTCCGTTTTGATGCAAAGACGATTGTTGATTTCTTATAATCTAGACTGAAATTAAAGGGTGAGAAGATGACTCCAACAAACACAACTGGATCCAAGCGCACCTTGACACAGTGTGTAATTTAAAGTGGAGTTAATTAATTTGCACGACTTATTTTGGAAAATTCTCAGGGGAAAGACAAAAAATACTCCAAAGCCTAAGATGTCTAACAAGGGCATTGGCGGTACCAAAGATGATGAAGAGCAGTAAGTATATACATTGCTGACAATGCAACTTCCTCACTCACATATTATAACAGAGAGATCAAGCCACTGAAGTACTTGGAAGATCTTGATAATCGTGTCAGGTAACATGATATTGTCATAATTCTTTGGCCTATGACTGAGAGCATACCAAGCATCCCATTACTTGCTAAATGTGGAGTTTTCGATAAGGCCATTGAAGACAAACTTCTCAAAGGGTCATATGACAAGTTGGCCAAGTTACCTGGGTATGTATCTGCGATTGACTGTAAGATTTGGGCTCATGAGTTCTGCAGAGGAAAATCAGTTGAAACTTGGAAAAAGCTTACTGAATCAGAAAAGGATAAACAAACTCCTCAGTTTATCATGTTCTCAACCGTCAAGAATTACTTCCCCAAAGCGTCCATCAGGCAAGCGTCAGACATTATACAACCACTGCACTGCTGGGCTGACATTTTTCCATAGCGAGATTAAGAAGCTACTCTTGTTTGCTGGGGACAGAAGCTTAGGTTTTGTGAATCTTTCAAGAATAAACCCAAGCGAGCTCACCTATAAACCTCCCAACCCGTCATACAAGTCCTCTTTCATTTGCTACCATGGACAGAATCATCCTGCAAAGCTGTTGATGATGGGCTTGGTCTACAGTGATCGTACTAATGCGCCCTACCAGCTCCCTGGTCCTAAGGGAAATTGGATCAAAACATTTACCATGTGTCCATTTGCGCTTGAGTTTGAGAGAAACGTTACAGCCTCATGCCTGATCACAAGCGTTGGATCTTTTGTTGGACAGATTTACGACAATCAGCTCACCTTCTCAACGCGCCAGGGTCCTCTCGGTATGTTATATCATTACCTATTTCAGGTTTTTTCTCATTAGGTCTAGATGAGTCGAAACCCTCATCATATGGTCATGCTTCACCATCAAAAAGCGGACGCACCCCTATCCTGGCTAAACCATCAACTTCGGTGAAAGCTTCAACTGGAGTGCCCTATAAGACTAGTTTATCAGCACGAGGCCCTGCAGATCATGGTATATCCCTACCAGAATTCTCGCAAGTATCCACTAATTTGTCATGAACTAGTTCCAGTCTTAGATGCTCGAGGCAAGACCGTCATACTCCCAAACGGTTTAAGAACAGTTGAACAGGATTTCCCACCCTTTGAGGGACCAGTACCATCAGACGCTCTGACCCTCGTATGCTACACAAATGGTGGTTATACTCGTGATGGTAGATTCCATATCTCTCACAATATCTTGTGGGTCGTTGTCCTTGAAAGTCCTGATTTTGACTGGTGAGTGCCCCCAATTGATTTTCTAACTGCCTCCCATAACTTTTGAAGAAGGGGAATTCTACCACTTGATCACAACTTTGAAATGCGTCATATGTTAGCTGCATGATGTAATGATCTTGATTAATTCCTTACTTCCTCCTTGGTCCACACGTTATTCAACTAACGCGTAAGGTGCTGTTCAACCAGTAACGCAACTTGAACTTGTTCTTGTAATACCCGACCTCAATGAAATTGATTTTACTTGGTTTAGTTTATTTTCAAGTCTTATAATGAATGCAGGTTGGAGGGATATAACATTGTAAAAAAAAGGGGGTACTCTGAATAACGGATCAGCGAATGCCAGAATTAATAGCGAGTTGAGAGACGGACCATATATCCCACCCATTTTCAAATGCGTATCTTAACCTGCCAGTATGACGTGTCTAAGTGTATGAGTAATCATGCTGACGTTTGTCAACTACGCTGTTAGCTCTAACAGCGTAGTTGACAAACGTCAGCATGATTACTCATGTGCTTACATAACCTTTGAGTTTAGAATCTATTCAATAAAAGATAACCTGCTAACGTATGTGAGGGATTAATATATAACTTGTGTACTATGAGGATTATAAGTATTATATCGTGGTTTGAGTTGGGGACAGTTCAGAAATTTAATACTAAATGTCATTCTGGGTGACATTTCTCAACTACAACGTTAGGGTTTAGAAAGCCATCTTAACTTTGTTAAACCTTCACGTATTGATATAAGGCGGTGATTCCCTATCAGAAAATGCAGAGAGAATCCCCTCAGCAGTCCGGTAGCCTCATTCTCCTCATGTTCCCCATCCTTGCCTCCTCAAACAAGACACAAGCACGAGCAAGAAGCACTCAGCGACTCATACACATTCTGGGTTACTCAATGGGCGAATTTTGACGTTACTCAACAATCATAGTCTGAGAATCTGAGCACCTGCACCCATTGGGCCATCAGAGGTTAGACCTCGCACCGGTTGTTGGGGCTGCTTGGCGGACATATAGCAAAAAGACAATTGCGAAATAATTTGGGCTACGAAATACAGGATAGGGGATGTGGGTGTAGGACAATCACAGGGTAAATATTTAACATGGAAGAAGCAACGAGGAAAACTACATTAATACATTATGGATTTCAAGGCTACATGAGAGAATGTTTCAAAGGCGGTGAACGGCGTGGCTTACCATATGCCACAAAACACCACAAAACACTAATCAAACCTCCGTGTTGAACACAGATTGGGAAAATATCATCTGCTCTGTTCCTTGTTGTGTGGACAAGATCTCATGAACCTTGAGGAGATTATTAGACGAGTGTTTAATTTGAGAAAAGTGTCAGGACGTACTGCGGCCGGGGGGTTCAAACCCAAGGCCCGTGCTCTCTCCCAGAGTTCAAGGTGACTGACTCCGACGCAAGGACCATATTCGTATGTGCTGTAGATTATTGAGATAAGATGTGGGGAAGGGCATGCATCCGGCAAAACGCTCACAGATCGAAGAAGATCTCGTGGATCTTATTCTGACCTTCTCCATGAACTTTAAAAAACCTATGTTTGAGTTGGCATAATTGAAATGGCAGTGTATCACCTACTTGGTTTCTTGTGATTCATCTTTTCGCGTACCGCAACATAATCGATCTGGGATCTTTCTCGTTGAGGTTGGGCTTTTCTTGTGGTGTAGGTAATGTCTTTTCTTGCTTTTCACTAGGCTTCAGGACAGTTTCGGATTTCTTGGTCGCCTTTTTCGCTGAGCCTTTAGCATTGCACGATACCTGATTCCTTAGTGATGGGCGTTCCGGTTTTATGTGCTCCTCTGGCGTCATTTCCTCGTCGGGGGTAAGGTGAACGTCTTCTACATCCACTTCATTGGCACTACTTGATGAGCTAGAAATACTCCTTAGTTTGGGCGCGTTTCTGGTTCTTGATGTTTGGCCTTCACGTTGGCTGTGGTGGACAACATTAATGATAGTTCAAACTTAACGCCTCGGAACCAATGTTCAAGCTCAAGAGGGGGCCATAAATATATTACATAATTAACCTACATATTAATCATTTTAACATATGTGAGAATTTTACGTAATACTAGTTTTTGGCATTCTCAGAAGGGCACAGAATGAGTTGGGGCGCTAGTGGTGCCTGTCGTTGACGAGAGAGTCGCGGAGGAAAGTTCCATGTGTGAAGTCTGTTGTATCGAGGCGCCTGAGAGTTCAGGACGGAATTGACGTTCGAAACATCCCACTGTAGCCTGACGGCCGACAGGGAACTTGAGGCGGTCTGGACTGATATCGGGTTTCATTCCCACGTGTCGCGCATGCGTAATCATGCTGACGTTTCCCAACTACGCTGTTAGAGTTAACAGCGTAGTTGGGAAACGTCAGCATGATTACGCACGCGCGGCCCGACCTTTGACTCAGTTCCAGCACCATTCCCCCTCCCACTCTTTCGGACCGCTCTTTCGACTCTCCCCATTGGAACGCGGAGCCCCTTCCTCTCCCCTCGTCTTCTCATGTCCGACCCATCGTCGTCAACGCCCCCAATGACGGTGGCAATTCTTCTGGCTCCCATCTCCACATCGTGCCAGCTACCCCCGTCTCTGGTGGCGGCGCGGCATTAACTGAGGTTCGCTTCCAAACCTCTCTCGAGACCCTCAGGCAGGGTAAGCAACCCTTATCAACCAAATTGCGCATAGCTAACTTTTCCCTTGCATCAGGCTCCACTCTTGAACCTCATAACATGCAGCCGCCGTGGCTTGACGTCAACAGCGGCAAACCCGATCCTTCCTCTCGTGCGACCTCTCCTGCCGCGACTTCACCTGGGCCCTCGCGCTCACCTTCCACGTCCCCACAGCTGCCCTACCATTCTTCGCACCTCGCCTCACAAAGTTACCGTTCCTTTTTCCGGGACAACCACAGCCACAAAGCAGGAGTAAGTTCTATATTACTTTGAAATCCCCCAACTAGGACATTGATCGAGGTATAGTCTACGCAGACCAGGGACACTGTCATCAGCAGCAATGTGCAAGTCCGTACCCAGCCGTAACGCCAGCCCACGAGGAAGGTATACGGAACTGCGCCTGGATGACAAGTATGATTCATCCAGAGTCAGCGCGAGTGGGGGACGACGGGAATCAGCATCGGTGGACAAGGGCGGAGGGACCCAGGACATAGGATCAACACTCTAAGGGGGCAACCCAGGCCCGAGTGTCAATAAAGCTACACTCACCAGGAGCTTTAATCTGGAAGATGAGTTTTTCTTATTTTCGTTCTGTTCTACCCCTTTGTCCAATTATCTTGTTGAGGCACCAACACTAACTCATACTCTGCAAACTTCATAGGCCATATTCGTTCTCACAACGAAGAACACCGTCACCATTGCAGCCGACCACACCGTACGAAGCGACAGGATGATATTGCACGCCGATAGCATAACGAGAAGTAACACAAGAGTGCTAGCTCGTCATCATGAACGCTAGCAATGCCTATATCTAAACAAGCGCCGTCAAAGAGGCCACCGGGCCCTTTCAACTTCAAGAGCAATCGACTTGAGTCTCGCGTAGTGACGTCGGCCACAGCCTCCATCCCTCCGCCCTTACCCTACTACAACCCGAATCCCACCTCCCGTATGACCGCATCCATGACTTCGACTTCTTGACGATGACAGTGACGGCTTCCTGGGCGCGTCGTCCATCCTGACACCTGACACGAAACCAACGCCCAAGCCCGCTCCCCGCATAGAACTGTCGCAGCCCCCACCGCGCGCACGTGCCGGCCTCGATCCACGCCCCAAAGCAAGCCAAAGGGTGACGATGATGAATGGAACTGGTAGATCGGATTTACTCCAGCGTATGTATCCTGAGTTTAATGCAAATAGCAGCCCTAGATGAACAAGGAACTGAATTAGCTTCGCCGAACGAGCAAGTCACATATCTTCATGTTGTTCGATTTGGTCCCAAGAATGAAGGGGCCGAATCCGATGAAGACTCCCGGCCATGGGTTGTCAAAGTTGTCAAAAGGGAGGCGACAGTACGTTTGACGTTTTTCCTTGCATCAACGTTCTTTGAATAACATGCCCGACAATAGATTGGACCTCATACATTCCACCTCCATGAGATATACGGATTGACATCCTCCTCCGCTACTGCGGCACATACACCTGCTCCCACTGCTTCACTTCCATCCTCTCTGACCTCAGATTCTCATACGTATCCACCCATATCTCCCACAATACCTGTGACAGTTGAGAATGTGGACGGTGATCCATCATCAGAATGTCTGTTGTGCCTATCTTCCTCTCGCGAAGTCGTACTGCTGCCAGACCTGTACATAAAAAAGTTGATCATTTCTCCGTTCATCGCTTTTCCTTTTCAACGGCCAAGTTTCAATTCCCAGATCCTACCAGTTCCTCTTTTTGAGTTTGAACACTCTCTTCCTTAATGGCGAAACACCTTCCTTCTCTACCCATGTCCCATATCATCTCTTGCGACGCCCCCCTTCTCTCTCCTGTCTCTCTGGCCGCAGAACCTGCCCCCTGGGACATGCAGTCCTTATACTCCCCTACTGCAGATACATTCTCACATTACTATATCCCCCCTTCACCCCCCAACTCCGTGAGCTCCAGCAGAGACTCCCCCATTCCCGCCTCCAGAATGCTCAAGATGCACATGACCACAGACTCTGCTGCCGATTCCGAGCAGCTCTGCCTCCCCACACACCAGGTCTTCGACTTCCCTGAGGCGAGCCACCCACCCCCTTCTCCCGCAGAGTCGTCCCCTAAGCAGGAGCACTTGTCCATTTCCATTGCACCTTCTAGCACATCATCTTCTAAACGCTCAGCTAGTCCAGCGCACAGCATCACGAAGAAGCAGCGCTCTGTTGGGGAACGTATCAATAGCAAAGACTTTATCCCACCCGATGTCTCCAGCTTGAGCAAGCGGGAGGCCCGTTTGGTGAAGAACCGTGCAGCGGCCTTCCTCGGCAGGCAGCGGAAACGTGAAGAGTTTGAATGCATGGAAATGTACGAAAGTCTGTGCACAATGGCTGTCCGTTACGTAAATCTACCACACATTATGCGCGTCAGTGTAGCCTAGGCTGGGCCCCACCTCACAGTCCTATCTTTCATTCAACTCTTGTCGAGATGACCACTGTTGGTATCATTGACAGGAACCACGGTCTGCCTCAGTAATCATTGACAAAAATATCAATTACATGTATGCAATGACACCATAACACTCAAATTTAACCGAACCCCATTGGAACGTGGCGTGTCTCCAGTCATGTCAACATTGTTATGGTCTGGTTTTGTTTGCTATGCTCCCATACAACTCCAGACAGACGCTCACTATGAGTCTCGATGGACTTTTTTGTTTGCTATGCTCCCATACAACTCCAGACAGACGCTCACTCGTTATGGTCTGGTTTTGTTTGCTATGCTCCCATACAACTCCAGACAGACGCTCACTATGAGTCTCGGTTGTGTTCGTCACGCGCGCATGCCGTGTTCCAATATACCAACCACTGGTACCACCTACATTTTGTCATTCAGCTGGGCCTAGCAGGTCCACTTGAGTGACGCTCGAGGTACTCTCACTGATGGGAAGTGAGGAGCACAAGGGCAGGCCATGTGGAAGGCCCCGTGGCCTACCTAGCATGCCGATCCCCCGCATTGTCCCCGATACCACCAGGACACCACCCCACCGACTCACGGATATCCCCCCCCAAAAATCTCAGTTTTCTGGTCCTGTAGGAGATCCTTAAATACACGCACGCCCATCGTGTATGACGAAAAAAAACCACACAATACAGCATTGCGCACACGGAACGCGGCCCAAGCCACCGACATTGACCCCAAGAATGAACACCCCAGCGCCGATGGACCGTCGTTGATATCGAGCCTGTCACGACCAAGCCCCTCCCCCCCCCCAGAAAAAAAAACACCCAGTAAACCAGTAGAGGCATACCACTCCCGAGTCCCAACTCATCCCCAGACCCACAAACCCCATCTCTCCACCTCCCTCAGACCAACCAAAAACCGACCAAAAGAGCGCATCAACCACCCAAGTCCTAGCGCCCCTCTTCCGCTGCTCGACATTACGCTCTCACGATATCACGATATCACCGCTGCGAAGCCATCCATTCTTCGTCATCAAGACAATTGCACAGCCCCGACCAAGGCCCTCCATCTCGACTCCACCGCGCGCACGTGCCGGCCTCGATCCACGCCCCAAAGCAAGCCAAAGGGTGACGATGATGAATGGAACTGGTAGATCGGATTTACTCCAGCGTATGTATCCTGAGCTTAATGCAAATAATAAGCTGACATATGTTATTCACAGTCAAACAAAAGTGGGAACAAGTCGAGGGTCTGGCGAAGTGCCCCTAGAAGGGACTTCCTCGCCGGCTGCACAGGGTCAGGGGAGTGGAGCTATGTTGGAAGGTATATGGGAGGGGGTACAAGGAGTGAGTAGATTTATTGCTGCAGGCCTCGCTATTGGCGAACTCACTACACCTTCGGTATCTCCATCGCCCACTCCTACTCGACCCGCACGTTGTACTCTACAGCCCCGTCAACGAACTTGTCTATTTTGACATCCACGACTAAATCCACTCGTTTCTCCTAGTCATCGGCCTAACGCGCCTCAATCCTGTTCTCAGACGTCTCCCACTCCCATCGTCTCTGTGTTATCACCTGCCCCCGTGTCAACCTCAGTATGTTTCTCCACCAAAAAGCTGCATAGATGCCGAGATGGATGCCCCAAGCTCTGGTTGCCCCCGGTCTCCCTGCCCACTGCGCTCTCTTCAACAATTTACACCTGGAGCTCGGCAGGTAGCACTCACGCTCTTGAATATGCCCGACCGTCAACATTCCCCACCCTACTTTACTGATGGCCAGAGCTTGTCCCCATTGTCCACCATGCCTCGACGCCGCCTATTCCTCATACCCCTACCTTCAACAACACCTGGGACATCCTTCCCAGTGCCGTTGCTCTTCAATGACACACACCCTCCTTTTACCCTAAACACTGCACGAATACTGTTCCAGATGCCTGAAATCTTGAGAAACCAGTGCTCTCACTCATTTCCTAGCACAACTCACCAATTGCTATCTTGGCAACCATAGATGTATCGAAAGCTATTGGATTAGTTTAGCACCAGTTACTCCTCCCATCATATTCACCTCTGGGGCAAGACACCATGTGTTGCCCCAATGACTTTGTTTTGTGCACGATCACTCATGTTATGATATATCTCGAGTCATTCTATTAAGAGATTTGGTGGAGTAGAGTGTGCCGGAACTCGGGGTAGGGTATCCTTGCAACAGACATGTCCTGTATCTCTTCTTGTGAGTCCTACATTTTTTTGTCCTCACCTCTCGCATAACTCCTAATTAACATGATAGCCTCGCTGAAAGCATGCACATTCGGCTGTCCGGCCCTAAACGAGGTAAATTAGCCACGACTGCTTGATGCGTTTCTGTATATTCCCCAACAATGACTACTTTTTCCATTGCACCAAGAATGCTCCGAACTCCACCTGACCCAAGATACATTATTGAGGGTGGTCATCTGCTGTATGATGCTAACCGTGACCACCGACATCCGTACCTCTATCTTGTTTCAAATCATCCTTTAGACAAGCGCTCGGAACCTTTCAAGGGCAGGACCATTGTTTTCGTACAAGATACAGCACCAGAAGCAATTGTGGCTATCCGAACATTTGAACTTGAACTACGAATACCCCTGGGTCCAGAGGCATCTATCGCGAGTGCAGGTATACATTGATGTTCCACCCGAACTTATGCCACGGTTCAAATATTCTGCATAGGACTCTTTGAACTTGAGGTGAACGATGTTATTTTTGCACGTGACCTCAACGGCACAATGGCCCCAGAGGATGATGTCTTTCAAGGCTTTATTGGCGACTGGTCAGTTATTATTTGACTCTTCTTGTAAATCTCTTTCTCACTTACAATTAGGTATCATCTGATGCAAGAGGGTGATAACAAGCAGCTCAATACAATCCAGAGCAGGATCATGGGTCCCCTTGATGAAGTTACTCAGGATCGTGGGACAAAGGATGGTGGTGGTATACATTTCGAAAGGAATTCCTGGATTGTTCCAGTGAAGGATGATGGGCGCTGCTACACGATTGGGCCTTCACACCAGCACTCGCGGCAGCTTATTTCACCAAGTGCTGCTGGTAAAATTATGTGTGGTGAAATGAATGATGACCAACTCCTGCGAAAGGATATGCTAAAGGTCTATACAGATATTCTTGTATTATATTCGAAGTCTAATATAAAATATTGTATTAACCAGATATCAGCTATGTTAGGCATGCGATCCATGCGTGCTTTTGCACCTACTCATCTACTTGAAACATTTGAAGACCATGCCGACCTCATGAACCTACCAAGAGTTGGATCCGATGACAATGTTTGTTTTCCCACTCAACAGCTTAATGTAGCTCCTGCGGCACCTTTCTCAGATAGTGAGATCATTTTGTTTCCTTATTTGAGATCACATACTCACCATTCCTTCTCCAGCTCATGGTCTCCGCAGAAGTATGGGTCTCTTCTTTGGGGATGGTCATTTTGATGATGGAGATGATGATGGAGGAATTACTGTCATGTATCAGGACGGAACACTCAAACCAGACTATGAACCAGGCCGCTTTCACTTGTTTTTTTTGGGGGCCTGGGTCCAGACCAATAGTCGCATCATTATGGGCTTTAGTGGTCGTCGCCGTCATGGAGGAACTCCTCCTTTAGCTCCGGAGGGTGTAGATCCAGACCCATCAGTTTATCGGTTGATGCATGTACTATACCCTCCTGCGGCAATGCTCTCAGGTGCTGGAATCAAACGGCTGAGTCTGGCCTCCATTCCAGGAGCACATGGAATGGAACTCTTCACAATGCCTCCAGAGATGACAACTCCCTTGTAAGAGTTTCAACCATATTTCAATCGTTCATTATTAATATTCTACTATATAGCCCAAATAGAGCATATGCACCAATAACACCATCCAATTGTTCAACTATTGCAACAGACGGTCTGGTGATGTTGTCCAAGCGACAGTTGATGAACACACTTGTTCACAATTTGTGTTTGATAAACTCATATTTTTTGCGGCAATTACCTTTCTCAGTCCAAGCTCGATTTGACCCTCAACAATTTATCACTGCATTCTCTTTTCTTGAAGAAAATGGGGAACGCATGAATCTCGAGCCATGGTTATCAGCTCCTACTGGATATTCCCGTCCAGTTTCTAACGATGATGAATCCAACTTGAATATTGATGCCACCATGACTGACAGAGACAAGATATCACACGAGCGATGACTATTTTGTTTAGAACGATGGGCAACGCATTCTATGGCTTCTGGAAAGTTCTTTGGAAGTGGTCAGGATTTGTTGGCAGTCCTTGAGGAGGGTGTGCCCATATATAAGAAGCGTAAACCAACAACTTCAAGTGCGTAGGCTTACTTGCTGAGTGATTAATTAATATTTAATATAATATCAGATAATACAAAGCACAACAAGAAAGGCTTAGAAAAAAGTCTCAAAAGTAAGTTTAGCAATTTTGGTATACCTGCCACTCCTAAACTACTACAGGAAAAATAGACAAGGGGCCAGTTCCTGGATCATACTTCCCTGGTGCTGCTATATCTGGCTTCTGCAATACTTGGGCAGATTCCAGACAATGGGAGGGTCAGCTGCATAAACAATATTAACTAGTTAAGGGTACTAATGATCTATTAGGCCCACCAGAGTTTGACTCCTATCCTGGAAGCATTGAAGAAGCAAGCGAGGATTCAGATGAAGACATGGAGTTACCATTCATTCAAACCAATAGCTGTCACTTTGAAAATGGTATGTCTTCAAACGTAACTCACTAGATAAATCATAACATATCTTAATTGAAATAGCCTCAGGTTACCAGAAGGAATCTGATGCTAGCTCTGATATTGATAGTCAGGAGCAATTGCTGAATAAACTAGTTAGTGAATAATTGGCCCTACATACATATATTAATATTTTCTAGGCCAATACTGTTGGACTGACAGATATCTGTCCAGATTTGCTATCAGAGAAGTCTATGGATTCTGATGATACAGAGTTTGAGCCATCTCCTGAGTTTGAGAGTGAACCAGATTCAGATTTCCGCTCAGAACTTGATTCTGAAGATGAGATACTGATGATATGTAAGTAATAAATATATTCCTTTTTACCTTAACACACCTGACAGACGTGGTAGCAAATGATAGAACATTGGAGGGATGGTCTAAATCCCTGACAGGTTCATCAATCTGGGATGCTGTCGATGACTTCATATGTGCATTTGATGCAATCAAGGTGCCCAAGTCTATCAATGATACATTTGTCCAAACCACTCGGATCCAGAATGCAATAGAACGGCTCAAAACCGATGAAGGAACTCTCGATATGATACCTTGCATCACTACAATATGGCAAGATTTATCCGGATTGCATTACTATAATGCAGTGTCGGAGGTTGACACGAGAGTTCGTCATGGAATCACCATGTTTGGCACTCATTCCTCATTCTCATGGCTTACACGAAAAATTGAAGGCACCATAAAAAATCTTGATGACATCCTTTATCTCAATTTCGAAAAGAAGACCTGGATTGAAAAATTGGTAACAGATGTTTACAATATTGTTAGCAGCCGAAACGGAACTCGTACACCCACATTTCTACCTCACAGATATCTGCCTGATATCAATACAGAGGGCACTACCATTTCACTTACTGGTGTACGATTCAGTCTGCAAAAACAGGTTGTGCTCGGTCACGTTGCTAAATTTTCTCGATTATTGTTAAAAACCTGGCTTGGCTTTCCTCTGGATGAAGTACATGAGTGTCGATACCTTGTCATGCAGGCCTTCATCAACTGCGCACCTCCAGAATCCAATGGGTTTTTCCTTCTGACAGATGCCTGGGCACTTTACAACAATCCAACCCAGTATCTTGTTCTTGGCAAAGGCAAGCTTGAACCATTATCAATAAAAAACTGCTATGACACTGTTTACTCAACATTATCTGGTCATCAAATCTTCAAGGCCAATACACCAGAATCTTCCTACCTGGATTCCCTTGATGGCCTTATTTATCGTTGGTCAAGGGAAGATGGTTCTGCTCATCAAAAACGACCCCTTACCTCTCAGAATGCCCAGGACAATATCCCATCAGATTGGAAAGATACACCTATACCTCCAGGGAGTCAAGAAGTACGCTCTGATGTATTCCTCACATGGCTTCATGGAATTCTTCCACTTATTCAAGCTGCAGAAGATGGAACATCCTCTATACCATATATTCTCGATACATCTAAACGAACCGACCCACTTCTTCATAAAATACAACAAAACCCTGACTACTATCTTCCTTTCCGTGATCGCGCCCCAGCTCGCCAACATGCCATGAGCACAATATTTCAAGATATGACAAAGCTCCGCACTGCTCAGGGTTTCTGGAGTATCCTTGCTCATCGTGGAGTCTTTTATGGATCGGCTTTTGAAAAGAAGGAACATCGAAGTTTTGATCACATTGATGAATGGTCAGCATTCAAGGAGAACAGTTCTCAGCCAGATTCATATTTTGTCAATACCAATGCCTATGGATCAGCCATTTCACAAAGATCTCTCTACCGACTTCAAGAATATTGGGATGAAGTCCAACATGCATGGCCAAAGTTTCTTGAGGACCATCCTGGCATGTTGAAATTTCGAGACACATACTCCTTCTTGTGCGAGTCCATAGTAAACAAGAATCATGGGAAGCCATTACCTCAAGGACATCGCAATGGAAAGGGCGCATCAAAAAGAGACAACCAGGGCCATATATTGGACAACCGGAAAAAATCACCGCGTTTCTATGGCATTGGTGGCCTAATTGCAACCCTTATCTGTGGTGACCTTGTTTTAGCTGGGCTCATCAGTATGCCTTCAGGGGAGGAGATGGGTGGACTTGTCTATGATCTCAAGATGGGTGCTCTGGCTGGCCTCAAAAAATTAGGTTTGACAAATGATCTTTCATCAAAACATGATATTTGTAATGCTTTTATGGCACTTTCACAGCACCTCAATAGCCATTTGTCTTCTGATGAGACAGAAACCATGGGGTACAACATTCTTATGATAGAGCATGCCCTTTGCAAATATTCTCGCTTGAGTGGAAAACGACCAAAGGGGTCACGAAGGAAAAAGGCTTTAAGATTGATTGATTAGTAATTCTGGCATATATATATATATATCATGTGATTGTTGAAAACCTTGCATCATTCCGGTTTGGCTTTTTCTCTCTCAACTACAATGAAGCAACTATTACTTTACAGCTACTTTGCGTTATGTTTATCCACAATCTACTATTATTTTCGATCTCTCCATCTCGACTACAACCAAGGAGTAACCAACAAGGTATCGAACATTGACTTCATTGTCAAAGACCTACGTGTCGCCCCCGTTGTTAAAGACCTACGTGTCGCCCCCATTGTTAAAGACCTATGTGTCGCCCCCATTGTTAAAGACCTACGTGTCGCCCCCGTTATTAAAGACCTATGTGTCGCCCCCGTTGTTAAAGACCTACGTGTCGCCCCCATCGTCATCGTTAAAGACCTACGTGTCACCCCCATTGTCATCGTTAAAGACCTACATGTCGCTTGCATCGTCATCGTTAAAGACCTACGTGTTGCCCCCATTGTCATCGTTAAAGACCTACGTGTCGCCCCCATTGTCATCGTTAAAGACCTACGTGTCGCTTGCATCGTCATCGTTAAAGATCTATGTGTCACCCCCATTGCTAAAGTCCCATGTGTCACCTCCATTGTTAAAGATATCCATGTCACATCCAATGATCAGAATGTTTGTATCATCTCAGATACATCTTTGAAGTATGTGAGTCTCTATGCAATTGATTCAGCTAAAAGTCAAGCAAATTACCAACATATAACAAGGGATGACTCATCTAATATTACTGTTCTATCATTTTCTGGGCTTTTGCAAGCTCATGATACTCAAAAACCAATTTTAGTGAATAATTATCCTATCAGGGTTTATGATTTCCCCTTCATTGAATATATTTCCAAAACAATGCAGCTTCTGACAAGCCACTCCATCTTATCCTATCATTGTACCTTTGCTGGAAATGGAAAACATACCTGCCAAAAACTTGCAATTCAGATGGCACAGGGAATCCTATTTCGCCATGACTACTCTAATCTTTTGAGACTTGCCTTGCCAAGAACTTCATACCAATACTCTTCACACCTTGTAGCCTTGTCCTTCCCTCTGCACAACTGTTTGATCAAAGAAATATTTATACTTAGTATCCAAGCTGGTTTGAATATTAAAACCTCTATATTTAGTATATCTGCTTGGTATGGGGACTCAGTCAATCATTTGAACTTTTCTGACCCTCTGATCTCTGTTTACTCAGTTTTTAAACTCTATCTTTTTGGTTTTACTCATACCTCATCACCTATATTAAACTTATTAGCTGGTGGTGCCCAAAAGTGCCAACTTTCATATGAAATGCTTAAACCATATCACATTAGTGGATTGAATGCAGCCCCAGATACCAATAATGCTGAATATATATATATTGCTCATCTTTCATATCAAGATGCAGTGGAGATGGTAAAGACATCATCCAAGTTAATAGTATGTCGTATTCCATTGCCAAATATCTCAGATAATTTGACTTTGTCACAGGCAAAAGCAATTGCAAAAAGCCATGGCATTTTTACTGCATATCATGCACCTTTGACATTATTAATCAAAAGTATACAAACCCATCAGTGTTCACAACATTGCTTTGATAATGTTTTCATTTTTCGACTGAAGAGTGTTGTTGCTACATCTACTGGGCAGGTGTATAGCTGGGAGAAAGGCCTTAATAAAGTCAAGCAAAGAAAAAGACAGGCAAAGACAAAGCAAGTATGCACAAAAAGGGAAGGAAATGACTCTTACAAAAAAGCAAGATCAGCTCAAAATAAAAAAGCTTATAAGACAAAGTGCAACCAGTTCCCACCTGCTCCTCCCTCAAACCGGTTGCTGCAAAACATTATTACTGGATTTTGCAAGGATACTGATCCCAAAAACTTTGAAGAATCAGGCTGTGCTGTTTGTGGATGCCTCACTCCACTCAAGAGTCTCCATCATATTGATACTGTTAAATGTAGTCTTGATCCTCTTGTAAGAGAGGGAATTACCTGTATTGAAAGAAAATCTCACCTTGATGAATTAGCTAATATTCCAGGCCCTATTCTAGATCCAGACTGTCATAGCATATGTAATTCATGTCTTAGATATCTTGAGAAGGGAAATTGCCCTTCTATGGCTCTTGCAAATGGACTGTGGCTAGGAAAGGTACCACAAGAACTGGCAAAATTGACTTTTGTAGAAAAAATTTTAATATCTCGGATTCGTCATAACCGATGCATTATACGTATTGCTTCTGGCCGTTATAAGATGGCTGCAAATGCAATCAGCTTTCAAAATCCAATTCCCCAAATATCTGATGTACTCCCTCCCCCCTTGGAAGAACTTGATCAAGTTCTAGCATGTATATTTACTGGTCCTTGTCAACCAACAGAAAAAGATATAAAACGGACACCCTTATTAGTAAGGCGGAATGAAGTTGCCAAAGCACTTAGATGGCTTCAATTGAATCATGCTGACTATCAAGATACAGTTATCTCTGAAGAAAACTTGCAAAAATATCCTCTATATGATACACCTGTTGTTATTGACTACAGGCAATCAGTTATCAACAAGAATACTGAAGCAATGAGTGTTCATGATAATGATGAGGAGGAAGGTGTTGAAGAAGGGGATTGCCCTTTTGTTGTACATGGAATCAATGGAGATGAATTTTCTAATATGAGTCTTAACACAATCAAAGCTAAAGCTATGGAACATCTTATGAGTAATGGAAAGATAATGTTTGCTGGTCATGCACCACACCCTGAATCAATATACCATAACCCCCAGTTGTTTCCTTCCATGATGCCTTGGTTGTTTCCATATGGCCGAGGAGGGATTTGCAATGATCTTCATCTTGGGTCCATGTCATCTATGATGCACAAAAGACACCTTTTAATGTATCATGATAAAAGGTTTCAGACAGATCCTGGATTTTCTCTAATTGCTTTAAATCATGAACAAATTCAGGAAAGCACTACTGCAGGTTATTTAACAGCCAACAAAGCTAGATTTCCAGAAATAGCTGATGGCTTGTATAACATTGATCTTAATGTTCTTGCTGATATTAGCCGCTGCCTCAAAGAAGATATTCGGGTTAAAGCTGAGACTGAGGCAGAAAAATTGTGTTTCAAATTGATGTCTGATCTTGATCTTGTAGGGGGGCATGTAAAGGGATCACTGGCAAGTAAAAAGTATATGCGAAATGAAATTTGGTCCCTCATTTCTCATATTGGTGCACCATCCTGGTTCATTACATTATCACCTGCAGATAGTAAACATCCCATTTGCCTATACTTTGCTGATACAAATGAACAATTTAGTCCTGAGGTCAAACTTCCTGATGAAGCATTTAGACTAGTTGCAAATAATCCAATTGCAGCTGCCAGATTCTTCAATTTTATGTGTGAGGCATTTATTAAGAATATACTAGGAGTTGGCCAAAAACACCAGGGTATTTTTGGTGAAACATCAGCTTATTATGGTACAGTTGAGCAGCAGGGTAGACTAACTCTGCATCTTCATATATTGATATGGTTGAAAAATGCTTTATCACCACAGGAGGTACGTGATCGGATTATGGACCAGTCATCTGAGTTTCAAAAGCTTATGGTTGAATACCTTGAGTCTGTCTGCAAAGGTGAATTTTTTAATGGGCAGCTAGCAACAGTGAACCAATGGGTCAAAGAAGCCCAAAATAATGACCCAGATTATCAAGATCCAACAAAAGTATTACCTAATCCACCACCACCACCATGTTTGGACAAGGCTTGTGAGAGCTGTAAAAATTGTAAAAATCTGACAGAATGGTGGACAAGATTTAAATTAACAGTTGATGATCTCCTTCTGCGCTCCAATCTTCACAACTGTCGCATGACTATAAAAGATAAAAATGGAAATGATTTAAAAAAGGGTTGCCAAAATAAAAAAGGTCGGTGTAGAGCAAGATTTCCTCGTGAAATAGTTGAACATACACTTGTAGATCCTTTATCTGGTGCACTGAAAATTAAAAAAGGGGAATCCTGGTTGAATACATTCACACCTCTAATTACATATGTTTTTAGATGTAACACAGATACAACAAGTCTCTTGTCTGGAACTGCCATCAAGGCAATTGTAGCTTATGTATCAGACTATGTAACAAAGCCAGGACTAACAACGTATTCTATGTTTGATACAATCAAACAAGTATTTGACAGAAACTCTGAGCTCTTATCAGGATCAGATTGCAGGAATACTGCAAAATCTCTGATGACTAAAATTGTTAATGCACTTACAGCAAAAATGGAGATAGGAAGTCCAATGGCTTCTATGTATCTTTTAGGGCATCCTGACCACTATACAGGACACAAGTTTGTACTGTTTTACTGGAGGAGTTACGTTCATGAGGTTCAAAGTGCATGGGAAAAACAAAGTAACCAGTCAGAGGAAGATCTAGCACAGACCAATAAGACAGCTAAACTTGTGGTCAAAAAGAATTTAGGGAAACTTGTTGGACTCTCACATGTCCAAGATTATATGTTCAGGCCCCATGTTTATGAGCATCTTTGTCTCTATGACTGGGTCAGACAAGCTATTAAAGCTCCCTGTTCCAAATGTGAATGTGAAAAATATGATATTAATGCAGATGATCTGGATGATGAATCTACCTTGGATGAACCAGATGCATCTGTTACATATGATACCTCTCAGAAAAGCAAGAAGCTAAAACACTCAGCAGATGATGATGATTACCAACCTGAGACTGATGATGAAAGCATAGATAGTTATGACAGTGATATCCAAGAATTTCATCAGCATGATTTTCTTGCTGGTCATCCACAAGTCAAAACACATAAGGTAAAGTGCATTCCAGATGACAGTATAGTCTTGAATATCCTTGGTGGAACATTACCAAGGTGTGATCAAGGTGACAGGGAATACTACTGTATGACTATGCTTACATTGTTCAAGCCATGGAGAACAGGTAGAGAACTGAAAGAATTGGACTATACATGGGATGAAACATTTGTTAAATCAACATTTTCATCAAGGCAGAAAGAACTTATGAGTAACTTTAATCTACAATATGAATGTAATGATGCAAGAGATGACTACTCTGCAAAATTGAAAACACAAAAAATGGAAGATGGTTTTTTTCCATCATGGGCATCACAGGATACTCTTAAAGAACTAGATAGAAATATCCTTGCTGATTATTATGATGATGAGTACTATTCAGAAAATACTGCTACTGAGGAACATGCATATTTACATCCAAATTCAGCCCATTTGAACAAGCTTCGTCAGATGAATGATATTGAAACTATAGTTAAAAATGCTGGGTGGCTTGACAAGTGTTTAGATAAAGTTACAGCAATTAATCCAAAGGGTTTTCTTCCAAATATCCAAATACCAGGCTCACAGTGGAGTGGAATAGTTAAAGCAGCAAAAGATGCCGTACTATTAGAAAGAGCAAAGAATCTTCCTACAAATCAGCAAATCTCTCAAAACTATATGGAAAGTTGTAATGAGGTTGTAGTTGATGATATTAGCTACCTTTGCAAGAACTTCAAAGCAAAAAAGGCTACTGAGCAAGAAATAATTGATAAGACTATAAACAAATTCAAGCTTAATACAGAGCAGGAGAGGGCATTCTGCATTGTTGCAAATCATGCAACAGCAAGTAAACCAAGTCAATTGAAGATGTATCTTGGAGGTATGGGAGGAACAGGAAAATCTCAAGTTATTAAAGCTTTGATATATTTATTTGCAAAACAAAAAGAGTCTCATAGAATATTGATTTTGGCACCAACTGGGTCAGCTGCTGCCTTGTTGAATGGTTCCACATACCATTCAATTTTGGGAATTCAGACACAAATCAAGGAAGAATCACATCAGAATGGTAATATGGAAATAGCACAAGTAAAAGGAAAGCTAGATGGAGTGGACTATATTTTCTTGGATGAAGTTTCTATGGTATCTTGCAAGGACCTATACACCATTAGTGCTAAACTTGCTAAGGCTAGAAATATATTGAATATTCCCTTTGGAGGGCTCAACATGATTTTTTCTGGAGACTTTGCACAGCTTGCTCCTGTTGGAGCTTCAGCACTATATCATGGATCAGTAGGAACATCAATTGATGCTTCACACTCTGCCAATGGTCAAAAAGCAGCTATTGGGAAAGCTCTATGGCATCAAGTAACTACAGTTGTCATTCTAAAACAGAATATGAGACAGAAATCACAATCTGATAATGATGCCAAATTGAGGACTGCCTTAGAGAACATGCGATATGGTGCATGTAAACCAGAAGACATAATTTTTCTGAGGTCAAGAATTGCAGGAAAGCGACCTGGCCAACCAAAACTTACTGATTCTAAATTCAGAAATGTTTCAGTAATTACTGCACTAAATGTTCAAAAAGATCGTATAAATGAACTTGGATCAGAGAGGTTTGCAAAGGAAACAGGGCAAGAGCTCACCAATTTCTATTCTATTGATCAATATGGTGCAGAGGAAGACCCTTCAAAAGAAAAAAAGCACATGAAATGCAAAAGAAAACTTCACAGTGGGGAAATTAGTCCTGGTGTTAAAGACATTCTTTGGAACCTTAGACATAGTGCATCAGAGCATGTACCTGGGAAGCTTTCACTCTGTGTGGGTCTGCCAGTCATGATATGTAATAATGAAGCAACTGAACTCTGCATCACCAAAGGACAAGAAGGCCATATAATGGGTTGGCAATCAAAAATTGGTCCTAATAGCCAGCTTGTCCTTGACACACTCTTTGTAAAGCTTGATAAACCTGCCAAAAAAATTCAGCTTGAAGGACTACCAGAAAATGTTGTACCACTGACAAGAATTACTAAACAGATCCTGTGTACTACACCAAGTGGTTTACCTATCAAAATAAGTAGATCTCAGATTCCTGCACTGCCAAACTTTGCAATGACTGATTTTGCATCTCAGGGAAAAACACGTCTATTTAATGTTGTTGATCTAAGTAGCTGTCGTGATCATCAATCTTATTATACATGTTTATCAAGAAGTGCTACTTGTGAAGGAACAGTTATTGTCCAGGGCTTTGATGAACGAAAGATCACTAGTGGTATTAGTGGGTATCTCAGACAAGAGTTTCATGAACTGGAACTTCTGAATGAAATTACTCTTCTGTTTTATGAAAACAAATTGCCCAAGGAAATTAATGGGAACCTACGCAATGCTATTATTAGACAGTACCAAGCATTTAAGGGCTCAGATCATGTGCCATTTGGTGTTCCAGCACAAATCAAGTGGACATTATCTGATCCAATGCCATTACTTCCAATAATTACAGATAGCCCATGGCAGTTAATAAAAGAGAAGAGAGAAAACATCAATAATACTAGTGAAACAACTAAACAGGTTAACAAAAAGAAAGAACCTGCAGAAAATACTCAAATAGTTCAGAATTTTGTGATTGCACAAGGATCCATTCCTATACCCATTGTCAATCATACAGCAGGTGTTAAGAGGAAACCAAGTGGGGATTTATCTTCTGACACACCTCCAAAAATGAAAAAAAGCTAAACTCACATTTGTACCATTGCAAAATTGCCCAGTTGGTTTGATTTGGGATGCACAAAATTTTAGTTGTGCCTATGATGCTATATTCTCAATTCTTTGTGATGTTTGGATACAAGACTGCAAAAAGTGGACCAAATTGTTCTGTTGGATTAGCAAACCATTGGGGCAATTAGCATATAACTATAAAGAGGTGCTAAGAGGAAAAAGGACACTTGAAGCAGCCAGAAATGATGTAAGAAAAATGCTACATGCATCTGATGGTGAGATGTTCCCATATGGCCAGGTAGGTACCAATATAGCTGAACTTGCATACAAACTTATGCAAGGGACTCAGGCTTTATGTTATTCAAAGATTGAGTGCATAACTTGCCAATCATCATATATTCTGGAACCTGCTCCTGATAATATGATGCATATTACACATAGCTCATTCAACAATATTAATGAATGGTTCCAACATTGGCAGGAAAAGAGTATATATTCATGCTCTGTATGCAACTCCCAACAGAAGAAAGTCAGAAAATATATTACACCTCCCAAGTTATTGATGTTTAGCATGGACATTACTGGGATGGCAATCAGTAAAACAATTAGAGTAAAAGAAACTAGCCAAAAAGTAACTGTCCTTCCTCTAAAAGGAGTGGTATATGTAGGTAATTCTCACTTTACATCATGCATTGTATCAGACAAGTATGTTTGGTTCCATGATGGTATGACTACAAAGCGCCAATGTAAGAATGAAGGTCATATAACTGACTTTACAGACAAAAAGCTTATGACACATGAAAATAGTCATGCAGTCTTGGCTATTTATGCCAAAAAATAGTGGAGACTGATGCTATTCAAGTAAGTAAATAGAATAATGCAAAAATATAAAGTAAACATAAGGACTCGTATCTGCCAGTAATGGCCCTCTACCTCAAGTTTCCTTGTTGAGCATAATATTCCCACGGTCCATTTTGAGCGAAATATCAGAAATGTCCAGATTCAGCTAGTTTTGAAGGTCTGTATTATGCCAGGGGTGAACAAACATCTTATAACAACAATGACCCTGACCAAACATGACCCTTGTGGGAAATTGGAATAATCAACAACTACTACTATATTTACCTGAAATACAAAGAGGATTGATTTCTCTATTTGTTGACACATGTCACATGATCTATTCCACCACATAAGTATACCAAATACATGACAACTATCTGAATGCTTATTTAGTGTCTATGATCCTGGGAAAAGCTAGTTCTGATGGTTTTTGTGTTTTCTCCATAGCCAGGCAAGCTATGGCATTGGATTTTGTGTACAGGCATTGCTTGTTCACTTTGTTACGAGTCCTTATGTTTACATAAGTAACTCGTTCATCATCCTGGGTTTCCAGGGAAAATTTCAGCATACCCAACAAGATCCAGTGTTGCTTTTCCCACAGTTAGTAAGTTTGAAGTGTTCCGAGATTTCATCAGAACATGATCAGTAAACATTTTGAAGTACATCAGTAAGACTTTGTAGTTGTGGAAATATTTTTCCAACTGTGGGAATCAAAATTAGCCAACATGTGGATTTCGAGCAAAAACGGCAACTGCTCACATAAGTTGCATTTAATAATATAAATTTGAGTTAATTGGTCTTTTTCTTGGGATATCTCAAGAATTAATTAATAACTGTCCACTGCATAATCATGCTTACATTTGTCAACTACACTGTTAGAGTTAACAGTGTAGTTGACAAACGTAAGCACAATTACAAGAGGCTTGTTCTGTTTTGGGTCAAACTTTTCCCACAATACAAAACATTGCATATCTCAACAATGACAAGACCTATGGATGCAATTTAAATTGCTACTAGCTACTAGACATGGTGAGGGGCTACCCAATGTAGATATTTATATGTATTTGTATTTGTTTGTACACCTTCAAACATCCACAATATACACAATATAGATGATACTTATCTCAGCAAATACAAAGCTGATGGACATGCTACTACTACATATTGTAAAGGAATACATTATATGTATGTTTATATGTATTTGTAGTTGCTTGTACCCTTCCAAATCACATTATCTTTTTACTACATATTACAAATGAATATGATCTGTATATTACTTTGCCAACATCTGGCCAAACAAACAATATTAATGAAGTTCCCACAATATAGATGATGCATATCTCAGCAAATACAAGGCTAACAGACACAATTGAAATTGCTACTACTCCTAGACCTATGGAGGGGGTACACCAGGAACTGTATATTTATATTTGTTTGTACCTTTCCAAATTTGATTATAACCTCTTGTTATATCTATTTTAACATCACATTTATATATTACTTGGCCATAAGCATAGCCAAACAAGTCAATGTGGACACTCCTGTAATCTATAATGCTCAATATCTTGACAATAGCTAGCTATATGAGTATAGTTAAATATAGTGTGTGATAACACAATAAAAAACACTTAACAGGCATATGTACATTTGTTTGAACTTTGTCTTTGATGATGATATTTCTATTTTTAGCATATCTGATAAGTTCTTGATTAATCCAGGATGCAAGGCTAGAAATAAATTGTCAAATGTTGAATAGTTGATATACATTTCAATACTGTGGAAACTTGGTTCTATTATAGAGGTCTTTATACTAAGCCACATAACCCATGTGGACTCCATGCAGACACACACACTCATTTGGCAGGACACTCAGCCAAGTGACAATCCATGTCCATGCCAAGTCCACATCAATCCATGTAATTTTACGTGGACACATGGACATGCACGGACAGCTGTACTTTACACTCCTCCACATGTCCTTGCGGACTCCGCATGGACTCTGTATGGACTCCGCAAGGACAGCACAAAGTCCACATGGACTCTGCACGGACTCCGCGCAGACTCACTTACTTTCATCTATTATAAAGTACTTACTCTTTTACTTAGTGTTTGAGAGTCCAGTTTGGTCCGGTTTTTTAGGATAATCTCAAGTCAACCGATACTGCAACCAGTCCTATATAACCACGAGATGCCACGAAAACCGGACCGGACCAACATCAACCAGTTGATATTGGTTCAGTTAAAGCCATAAAACCGGTTAACGGCAGTCCCAACCAAGACCAGTTCACAACCAGTTTGGACCAGTCAAATGTCCAGTTGAGACCGGTTAGCATTCGACAAACAGGTTAATCTAATCAACTACGAAGGCTACATCAAGTTCATCCTCAAGGTTGTCGGCCATGAGCATGTCTTGATACAGGTCCGTGTCAACCTCTTCAACAAGTCCAGAGTTCCAAGCTGCAAGATCGGCAATGTTTTGACGCCATGCGAATTTCATGAGCTGCAACTCTTCAAACCTCTTTGCACCCAAACGCGCGCGTCAATCATCAGCAACTTGTTTGCTGGAAGAGAACAGCCTCTCGCAAGGGACAGAGGATGCCCGTGCAGGAAGGATATTGATTGCAATCCGAGCAAGTGTTGGATAGATGTCACAATGATCCTGCCACCATGTGACAACGTCAGTATCCTTTGAGACATCAGCTGGCATGTCCTTCAGGTATCACCGTAATTCAGGTTGCCAGCCTTCTTCGTCATCCTTCGTTACAAGTGAAAGGCGATGCCGATCGTATTTGGACAAGATGGATCCGTCGTGGGCAGTGGTAGGAGTTACACTGTTGGGTGTAGTTACTGGAATTGGCTCCGTCCTTGGCCGACTCTTCCAATACTCCTCCATCTACCACGAACTGGGGAGTGAGCACTTGAACCAGCCAGATAGACATTACTGACCTTATCCTTGAGGACCTTCTCCCCCTCGTCTTGCCAATTCTTTGCATGTCTGTTACCGGCAGCCCGTTCTTCCTCTTGTTCCTTCGCTCCACCCCAAGCCAGCCCGATATACGCAAGCTTGTAGTACAGGTGAAGAGCTATAGGTCGTGTTTTTGAGCCTGAATGCAATGGAAGTGATTCCGAACTTACCCAAGGCAAGAAGAAAACTCGGCTTCCTGTCGAAGCGGGAGTAGTACTTCTGAAGCTTCTCCAGGCCGTCGTCGATCGCATCCCTGTATTTGGCAAAGCAAACGTGGTCGCGTTTCGCCTCCCATGCAGTTTGCAGTTCTTCAATTGTGGGGAGGGCACGCCAGAGTGTTGGGAGTCGTTTGGATGAGAAATGGTGTTGTACCTTCTTAGAATCCTAGCACATCGTGTAAGCGCAGCCACACAGCATAGTGACCGGTACAAATGAAGACGACATACCGTCAGGATATCTTTTACATCCCTCACTCGCTCCCAATCGTCATCTGACAGCTGAAATGCACTCCATGGGATCTTTTTCGCGATTTGGCCATTGGTGCGAACTGTGGTAATCGGCCCAAACAAAGCATCGGCCGAGACGAGGAAAAGATTGATGGGCTTGAAACGTTGATGTCAATACGTATCCCCAAAGGTGCAGAGACAGCTCACCTGGCGTAGGCGATAGGAATGCTCTAGCATACCGTGAGCCGTACCCCATCTAATGTTGCTGTGGAGGGGGATTTTGAGGGGTTCGTTGATCTTGCACTGAATTTGCAAGTTCTCGAAATATTCAATACGTTGACTGGAGGCCTGAATCTATTAACAAGGGTAAGCGTTGAACCGAATCATAACCAATATGGAACGCACCTTGATAGCGATTGTTCGAACGGCTGCAATCACATCAAGTGATCCGCCAAGGACACGGTTACCAGGTAAGTCCGGATCATATTCCCAGATTGCCGTTTGATTCTCCACCGCGGCTAGTTTCGTAATATGGCCCATCACAGCCACGTTCGCGAGGTTCACCACATGTTCAAGGCAGCTGACATGATCATCAGGTATGTTGTGCTTGAAATAGGAATAGAAAAACTTACGGTAATTGGTTTTCACCAGCATCCCAATGCTCGTATCCTCGCGTATCATGGATGGTCTCAATGGTGGCACAGCTGGTGTTATTGTTGGAAGTGTTGTCCAATGTTACGGTGAATAGCTGTGCGTGTTTCAGTTATCTTATCAAATAGTAATCTAATCATCAATCACCTTCGACTTATCTGGGGTTGTGATACCCACGCGGTCACACAACCCAACAAAGTACCGCCCAAGGTTCAAACCACTGTGATCTCCTGAAATACCCTGAAATCCGACAACCTCCGACCGCAAACACCATTTCTGCTCTTTTACCTCGATCCAGTGCGCCGTCATTCCTAGAAACGATCCCTTTGTATTGTCGGCCGTCCATCCGTCGGCGGTGGTTGAGACTTTCCCTGGCGCTGCCTGTTGAGGGTTTGGTGAGTACGAGATGGACTACAATGGTGTACAACTGACAAGAATATCCTTTTTCAAACCTTGCAGCCATTCGACGCACTCATTGTGGAGGTGCACCTTCACATCATATGTGCTCGGCAGATCTGGACAGGTTGCTCGTGGCCTCATCGCAACAAGGCAGTTCCGAAACAATGCCTTGTCGGCCACTGCCAGCGCCTAACAACGAGGTTAGTGTTACCTCTTGTTCTGTTTTGTAAAGCTTACCTGGTCATCACAGGCGATAAACTTCGTGACGGCATGCAATACACCCTCGTGCGTGAACTCCCTTGGTCCCTGCACCTTTTCGACAACCCCATCAAGTTTCGCTTGAATCTTTCCCTTTGGGTTGTTCTTCTTTCGCTGCATTTCGTTCCAGATCGGTCGAGGGATAGCGAAGTGATTTTCGGGTATGTTTTTATCCTTGCAAAGCTCTTGGTAACGCTCATAGTGCTGGCAGATATGCAATTGACAGGTCGAGTTTCCAACAGTGTAGAAAGTTTTTCGGAGCCCTCCTTTCTTCAGAACCTGTCCGTCAACCCTATGATGTTGTAAGTATCCTTGTCATATTCTCTCCGTTGCAGAAAACTAAGGCTTACTTGCACAGCATGCACCATCTTCCTTGAACAGTCTCAGTCTTGCTTCCCTTCTTGAACGTGACAACAACGATGTCTGAAAAGATTGTCAAGAGGTCCTTTGTGCTATCCTTTCTCACATTCTTCATTGACCCTATCTCGATCTCATGCTGCTTGTCCCCATTGTTTTCCTGCCATTGGTGAGTATTGATTTTAGTGGTCATGAACATATGAATGCACCTCATCACTTTCTTCTTCACTGGGTTGGCCACCAACAGGAACACTATCATCATCGACTACCTCAATCTCCGACTCCTGGCTCTCAACAACTTCCTCATCAGGCTCTAGTGAAGGTTTTATCCGTTTACGACAATGGGTCTTTGGTACCTCTTCATCAGAACTGTCGCCATCATCTTCGGTTTCATCAGGGGCGTGCCGCTTGTGGCTACCTGCTTTTGGAGCTTGTGCCTTGGTTTTCCCCTTGTTGGACCTCGTGGCAGGTTCTTTCCTCGTTTTGGCCTTGGGCTTCGCCATGTTGAGAGAGTGAGTATGCTGCAGATGCACGTGTGTGCCAGCAGCATTGTTTGTTCATATAATATCTGTGATCTCATGCCCCATTGCTTGGTTATGAATTCCGCAAGTTTCAGTCTTTTGTGTATCTGCATCAACATATATATGTAACTGTGCGACAACTACTGAATGGATCGTAGCAGTGGTCTGAACCAGTCATAACCGGTATGTTTCCGGTTAATATATTAGCTTGAGATTGTGTAACTGGCAACCGACAAACTGTCGATCCTACCATAACTGCAACTGACAGTCCGGTTGATGTCAGTTGCAGTTCGGTTCGGTCAACGGTTATTTTTCGGTCATATGGACCGAACTCTCAAACACTACTTTTACTTACTAACAACCTATATAATTAATAGGATATAATATGTATTATTACTAAATATGATACATATATGATAAGATAATTATATAGGCGGGGGCCCCTGCCCCCACCCCCCTGTTGTCCTCATCGGCCCCTGCAACATTGTCAGCAGCCTGGGCTTCAGCAGCGATGGCACTGGCCGCCCTACTTGCCGCTGTCCCCATCCTCACTGCCGCTGCCATCCTCATGGTTGTGGTGGTTATCTTTGTTGTAGTTGTCATTGTCGTTGTCACACTGTTGTTGGTGCTGCCACTGCCACTGCTGTTGCTGTCATTGCTGCAGGCCTCGTTGGCACTGTTGCTGCTGTTGCTGTTGCTGTCTTCATTGTTGCCATTGTTGTTGTTGTTGCTGCCTTCCTCACTATTGCTGTTGGTGGCTGTATCCTTCGTCTCGAGTTCCTGAAGTGGGGGGGAGGGGGACGTGCTGCGTGGTGAGCATGTGGGTGAGTGGCAGTGTACGACTCACCTGGTTCTGCCCCTCAGGGCGCCCTTTTCTCATTGTCCCCTCATTCCGCATCCGTTTCTATCCTTCTCCCCACACTGTCTTGTGCATCATCATGTTGACATTGGTTGGCATTCAATGCATTGGTGTTGATGGCATGGGTGCGTTGGTGTTGGTGTTGGCGTTGGTGGTTTTGGCGGACATCATTGATGTGGTTGAAAAGAACCAACGAAGACGTGGTAATGGTAATGTGACCATTGCATGTGCCTCGTAATCATGTGACCTAAGTCCATTGACTTGAGGCCAGTGAGCCAGTAGCTAGAAATGCCTGCCTTGCCCAATGGTTATGAACACCAAACATATTACGTAATGTTTGTGCCTGTACATGTTCGAACCTAGTCGGATGCAAGTTTTTCACCGCCATTATGTGATGTTATTAATAACAAATAGTATATCCTATACATTAAAACAGAATGGTGTTTTGACCCTGGCTAAGCTGACTAATAGAAAGATGACTAATATTACTAATCAACTTCAATGACTAATCAACTTGCCTCTGCTTCGAGTTTAGGTAAGCTCTGAGCACCTGATTGGTCACATGACTCAAAAACAGCGCACAAATATCAATATCAATATTATTATGTATTTACCACTCTTGATATTACTTACAAGGAATAACATTGAAATAATAATGGTGGCTATTATGTTGGAAAACTGTAGAGTTGGCAACACTGCAATAATATATTATTTACTGCCACCCTTCGTGCTGAAGGCACGGGTACTATGCTTGTATAATTTGTGTAAATAAAATTTATATTACTAACCTGATTAGTAATTGACTGGCCATGTGGACTCTGCAAGCTGTCCGTCCATGCTAGTCCACATGTCCACGTGAAATCATGCAGATTGATGCAGACTTGGCACAGACAAGGATTGTCATTTGGTTGAGTGTCCTGCCAAATGAGTCCGTGTGGACTCCGCGCAGAGTCTGTGTGTCTGCACGGAGTCCACATGGGTTATGTGGCTTAGTATAAAGACCTCATAGACAGACAGCTTGCAGAGTCTGTGCAGCAGTCAATTACTAATCAGATTACTAATATAATTTTTATTTACTCAAATTATACTATTTGTTATTAATAACATAACAGTGCTGAAAAACTTGCATCCAACTAGGTTTGAATGCATACAGGCACAAACATTACATAATAGGTTTGGTATTCATAACCATTGGGCAAGACAGGCATTCCTAGCCACAGGCTACACTACAGACTTAGGTCACATGACTACAAAGCATGTGCAATGGTTACATTACTGTTGCATGTCTTCATTGGTTCTCTTCAACCACATCAACAATGCCTGCCAAACTGCCAATGCCAATGCCAACACACCCAAGCCCCCAATGCCAACTGACACCAACATGACAATGCATGAGATGGTGTGGGGAAAAGATAGAAATGGATGCAGAATGAGGGGACAATGAGGAAAGGGTGCCCTGAGGGGCAAAGGGAGGTGAGTCCCACATACCACTCATCTACATGCTCACCATGCAACATGTCCCTTCCCACTTCAGGAACCCAAGACAAGAAGGACACAGCTGCCAACACCCAGGGTGCCCCAGCACACCTGGAAGATGACAACAACAACAAAAACAACAACAACACAACAATAACAACAACAACAACCATGAAGACAGCAGCAGCAGCAGCTGTACCAACTACTGTGCAACAATGACAACAAAGGATGACAACAAGAATGAGGACAAAGCCAACAACCACCACTACAAGGACAACAAAGACAATGACGACTAAGAACAATGGGGACAACAGCAAGAAAAATGGCCTGCGCTGGACCATGCCAGTGCCACTGCCACAAGGGTGCATCCTGCACCACCTAGTGCCAAAAACAACAGTGACAATGGCAACAAGGATGGCAGGGGCAATGGGGGCCCCTACCCATACTAGATTAAGTATTTACAATTATGTAGTCTTCATTATTAATATATCATTTTTATTATCAATCTTATTAGCAAGCGTTATAATAGTAAAAGAAAGTGAGTGAGTCCACACAGACTGTGTGGAGTCCATGCAGAGTCTGTGCAGACACATGCATGCAGTCTGTGTGTCTGCACAGAGTCTGCATGGAGTCCGTGCAGTCTGTGTGGAGTCCACAAGGACATGTGGCTCAGTATAAAGTACAGCTATTATAGGCATTTGCATTGATATTACTTCCTTACACAATTGGGTAGTCCAATCTATAAGTAGGTACATTGGATAAATACTGTGGGTGTATCAGAAGTCTATATTGGCCTACTAGAGCTGTGCAAATAGTACAGGGGTAAAGTATCAGTAAGAAGTAAACTAATATTTGTAAAAGGAATAAGAACATATCACAAGGTAGATAGAATTACACCAAGGTAGTCTCAAGGTATACAGCAGCATATAGGTGCATATACAATAGAACAAGGTATATCTGAGCAACTAGATGTGGGGCACATATGCACTCACCTTACACACATCTGGTTAGGGCACAGGGGTGATTGGCATTACTTGGTCTAGACAGCACATCCAGGGGTCAGTAATGGCCAAGAGCAGACAGCAGGGGCAATCTAATTCTAGGACAATGCCTGACAAGTGTTCCAGAACCAAACTTATCAACAATAAACAGTAATATAAAGTTGAATAGATTCTGCATAGCTAGTTCTATTGCGACAACCTGGTTCTAGAAATATAAAGAAAAGTTATTCAAAAAAAAAACATAAGGACTCGTATCTGCCAGTAATGGCCCTCTACCTCAAGTAACATTTTCCCATGGTCACATGACCTCCATCAACTATCACCTATATTATTTCTAGTCATTCACAACTTCCTGAATGTGGAATGGACTTATTTCTCCTAAGAAAAGAAATAAAGAATGAGTACCTGCCACACAGTGTGTTGGCACACTCCACCCAAGTATAGAAATAGGCATTCCCCTTACACTTTACCAACATCTGGCCAAACAAACAATATTAATGAAGTCCCCACAATATATACTATGAACTTGAGTAGAGGGCCATTACTGGCAGATATGAGTCCTTATGTTTTTTTTTTGATTAACTTTTCTTTATATTTCTAGAACCAGGTTGTTGCAATAGAACTAGCTATTCAGAATCTATTCAACTTTATATTACTGTTTGTTGTTGATAAGTTTGGTTCTGGAACACTTGTCAGGCATTGTCCTAGAATTAGATTGTAGGGTACAGGGAGTAGCTTGACATCATGGAAGGCCTGATGAATACACAACATGATGATATAATATGACCACACATTTGAGCTTGCAAAATACTTGTTGCACTTCTGTAAGGGGTCATGTTGCCAAGAGGCTCAGACAGGGAGCAGTATACACAGTATGAACAACAACCATGCAGGGAAGGGATGAGCATAGAGTGCTAGAGGCTTGACTATGAGTAGAGAACCCAGCCCAAGTCTATTGCAAAGTTATATACAGTACATTGTGCCTATGTCTCAAATAACAACAGAATCTGATATCAGTAACTCTACTGATGCAACAATACATCTATGTTATATTAGTCCAGAGTAAACTACTATCTGTCAAGGGGTTAAAGCAGTGTGTGTCAGAATAATAGGTATTATGAGTTCTTTAGTTTACTAAAGACGAGCTCTTTATCAACCCAGTTTTCGGGCAAAAAGGTGATTCATTCATTCATTCATATTTCAACATTGTGGGAAAATATTTCTATAATGGGATGTTTCTTCTCTTATGGCTTTTTACAGCATTTCTCCACAAATACAAAGTATTGTGACATAATTTGCATGTATTTGGGATGCTTACATAATGCTTTTGATGATGCCATTAAAATTATGCATATCTAATATTTCAAAGCATCATGTTTCAAAATTCATTTTGTGATTTTCTCCATTACCAGTAAAGCTATTAACTTTGTTTTTATATATTTGGAATGTACAAACATGGCTCTACAATTTCCTTGTTGAGCATAATATTCCCACGGTCCATTTTGAGCGAAATATCAGAAATGTCCAGATTCAGCTAGTTTTGAAGGTCTGTGTGTTTTGCCAGGGGTGAACAAACATCTTATAACAACAATGACCCTGACCAAACATGGCCCTTGTGGGAAATTATGCTAAACATTGGAATAATCAACAACTACTACTATATTTACCTGAAATACAAAGAGGATTGATTTCTCTATTTATTGTCACATGTCACATGATCTATTCCACCACATAAGTATACCAAATACATGACAACAATCTGAATGCTTATTTAGTGTCTATGATCCTGGTAAAAGTTAGTTCTGATTGTTTTTGTACAGTGGCTCAAAAAACTGCCCCAATGTTTGTACATTTTTGAAAGATCAATATGGTATGAAGTGCTGACATAAGCAGGGGACCTGGGGTAATTATGTAAGATACTATGACATCGTGGCTTTCCAATGGACCCTGGATCATGTGATTTGGATCAAAACCCATTAAGCTATAGGCCAAACAAAATGATTACTCATTGGGGCAGTTTTTTGACCCTCTATTAATTTTCTATCTAATACTTTGTATGACCACCTTTTGCCTTTATAACTGCTTGTATCCGCCTGGGTATACTTTCTATCAGGTTTTGGCATACCTCTGGTGGAATTTCACCCCACTCTTCAGCCAATCTATCCCACAACTCATGTACTCCTTTGGGTGGTGTCGGATATTCTTTAAGACGGCGCTTGAGATGTTCCCAAAGGTGTTCTATTGGATTCATGTCAGGGGATTGGGCAGGCCAGCCAAGGACTTGAATGTTGTTGTCTTCAAACCACTGTGTGGCCAGTCCAGATGTGTGTTTGGGGTCGTTATCTTGCTGAAAGTAGCGCTCACCATCCACCATTTCCAACTTCTCAAAACTTTCCTGAACTCCACTCTCCAAAATTTCACAGTATTGAACCTTGTCCATGTTCCCCTGCACCTCTATGAGCTTTCCCACTCCATTCCACCCCATACAACCCCATACCATGAGGTTTCCTCCTCCTCCATGTTTGACAGTAGGTGATGTTGTTCTATCAGATGGTGGTTCTCCCCTTTGTTTCCAGACATAAACCTTTCCATCTGACCCAATCCTATTGATTTTGGTCTCATCTGTCCATAGAACCCTTTTCCAGTCCTCCACAGTCCAGCTTTCATGATATTTTGCAAACTGGAGACGCCGGATGCGATGGGCTCGTTTGAGAAGAGGAGCTTTCCTCTTTGTAGCAGCATAAAATTGATTTTCCTTGAGTGCATTTCTGACTGTCTGGGGTGTGACAGGATTGGGGATGATGCCATTGATGAATTGGGTAGCCTGAACTGCATTATCAAGCTTCCCTGACTTGATTTGACGAATAATTGACTGTTTGTCACGAACAGACAGCTTGGAGGGGCGGCCACCAAGGTTGTTTTCTTTGTTTCCATCCACATCTTTGCTGATCCTACTGATGGTACCCTTCCCTAGACCAGTTTTCTCCTTGATTTGACGCTGAGAATAGCCCTCATTGAGGAGAGAAACAACAGTATTGTGCTGAGCAGTAGAAATGGCTTTCATGATGGTGGTAAGAGGTCAAGAAGATGATTGAACCAATTCCAACATGTCAAATTGATACAAATAAAGTCACATGACATTGTTTATTCTTCCCACAGTCCATAATGTTCTTGCATTGGATCATAAATGCCAGAATAATGGAAAATAAGATAAGGGTCAAAAAACTGCCCCAATAAGTAACCATTTTGTTTGGCTTATAGCTTAATGGATATTGATCCAAATCACATGATCCAGGGTCCATTGGAAAGCCACGATGTCATAGTATTTTACATAATTACCCCAGGTCCCCTGCTTATGTCAGCACTTCATACCATATTGATCTTTCAAAAATGTACAAACATTGGGGCAGTTTTTTGAGCCACTGTATTTTCTCCATAACCAGGCAAGCTATGGCATTGGGCTTTGTGCACAGGCATTGCTTGTTTACTTTGTAACATTTTCCCATGGTCACATGACCTCTATAAACTATCATCTACATTGTTTCTAGTCAATTTTACAACTTCCTGAATGTGGAATGGACTTATTTCTCCTAAGAAAAGAAATAAAGAATGAGTACCTGCCACATAGTGTGTTGGCCTACTCCACCCAAGTAACAGTGAGGCTATGCAAGCTGAGCAATAGTGATTCTGATGGCTAGATGTGGACAAACAAGTGAAACCCTTACAACTTCACCCATATCCATGGTGTATGATATAAGCAACTGCATATGAATTGCCAATAGAAGTTGGTGTTTATAGATCCTATACAAATATCCACCAATAAAAGGTAACAATATATATTTAGGCATTTCCTTAAAAACAAGTCAGCTGGTAAAGTGGGGACTCAGACTCTCAGAGATGGACTGTGTGAAAAAATTAAGGGCCTGTTTGGTAACTGTCAATAATTTTGAGTTGCCGATCAATAAAATGTGACAGCTTCAAAATATATTGTGGGAATGAGCAACCGACACACCACGCCATGGTACAAACCCACCACTCACTTGTGTAGACAGACGGCTTGAAGTTGTTGTCAGACTGACGGTTCTCACTAACGGCTTTGAGAAGACGCTCAATGAGCAAGAGTTCAGCAGCATTGCCCCAAGATGCCTGTCCAGAGTCGCCATCATCACCCGCCATGAGGGATAGATGAAAAAAGATGACGCTAGGGTTGCAAACAAGCACAACCGAACACCCAAACGTTACAAAATTGAACAATAACCCTATATTAGGTAATTTTGACGATATGTAGCAGCAACTCAAAATTATTGACGGTTACCGAACAGGCCCTAACAAACTTGAAAATGTAGATCCATATTTGTACATATATTCCAAATATACAACCAACTCAGTAGCTTCCCTGGCAATTTTACACTGAGCCACATGAGCCACACAGACTGTACAGACAAATGCAGATGTCTGCAGTCTGAGCTCAGACCCTGTTTGGCAGATACAAGGACTGGTATGCTACTGGCCTCTCCATGTCTGATGATGCTGAGCTGCAAGCAATTGCAGAAGGCATCCAGCAGGCAGCTGACATTGGACTAGAGGACATACATGAGGTCCACAACATGAGGTCCACATCTTCTCCAACTCCACCAATGCCCTTAAGTGTTCCCTAGACGCGTCTCACCACTCAGGTCAGGCATCTGCCCTCAAAGTGTGCAATGTGCTGCTGCTGCCTTGGCTGCAGCTCCGCGCCATCCACAGGATCCACCTCCACCACATTACAAAGGGGGTGGAGATCAAAGACCACCAACTGGCACACGTCAGTGCCGTCTTGACTCGCATTGAGGTGGGTGGAGTGCCAGTTATCTCAGCTGACTTTGCACGATGCGAAGCAGTCACACGCATGCTTGACGGCTGGAAATCCCTCTTCCAGTCCAAGAAGTATATTGGCTCCAATTTCCTGATGCTTTATGCAAAAAAGGACACCCTGCTTACTCTGACCCATGTAAATAATGGGCCGTGGATGCGCAAAACCAGTCACAGCCATGCTTTGACCGCCTGCGTGGTGCGATGCATCACCGGACATGCCCCAATTGGGGCATTCCAATCCCAATTCTTCAAGGAGGAATCTGTCACCTGTAGGTGCGGTGCTCCCCTGGAAACTGTACAACATGTCCTCTACAACTGCCCACGACATGGACAGGAAGACAAACCCATCCGTCAGCTGTGCTATGCATGGCTGGTTGACTTCCTCTCGGAGAACAAGAGTGCCTTCGCATTTGATATTCCCTAGTCCTAAACAGGCTAGGGGCGGTACTCAGTGTTCTAAGTGACAGCTATAGGATGCTCCCTGCCCGAACATGCGAACCTGGATAATTGGTGGACTTGAAGCCACCACCTGCTGCAGGGCACTGCAGTGGGGGGCCCACCCCCTGGCGTAGATTGGCCCTTCCGGCCTGTGTACAATGAGCTCTGGCTCCATTTGCTAGTTTGACTCCAGTCAGGTGAGCATCCTAGCTCTGCAGCGCTTTGTCATCTGCCCCTCCCCCCCCCCATCTATCCAATTACTACTTGTAGTGACCAGTGCATGTATTATGTATGGTTGGTATATAAAAGATTGACCAAAAAAAAAAAAAAAAGACCCTGTTTGGCAGGGAGCCCTGCTTAATTGATAGTCTGCATCTGAGCCAAGTCAAAGCTAAGTCCATAAATCCATGCTGTTACTTGGATGCTCAGACCCAGCTTGGAACAACTTCTCATGAAGTCCATGCAGACTATCCAGATTGCTTACTTAATTATAGTTACCATTGCTTATTTAATGCACAAAAATGTAATATTATGGAGAGTCAAATACAAGGTTTCAAGGTTACATGTCATGTGCATAAAGCATGCAGATTAACCATTTAGCAATATGAGCTTGTCAGTCCAAGGTGCTTGTTTTTATTATGGCCCCTGCTGCCTACTCTTGGCCATTACTGGCAATGGCTGAATATTGTTGATAGGTGCTACATCACCTGTCAGCCTTGTTGTCAACCTCCACCACTACATCCCCAGCTGCCCCTCCCATCACCTCCCTGCCATATGATTGTGCACAATATTGCCAAATACAATGCCAGGTCCCACTGCATGGATACCACCACCCTCTCTCATACCCACCCCTCTCAGTGAAAATAACAACTGCAAAATCACAACAATAAGAGCTGCAGTAAGAAATACAGAGGCACCTGCCACATTACCAGTAACTGCCTGCCTACATCTGCTAGTGAGCAGCTAGCATGGTGGACATGGGTGGTGCAGTGGTGTATTCCATATGGTAGAACCATCACCTGGTGGGTGGGCGTGCACCCCTGGATGTGCTGTCTAGACCAAGTAGTGCCAATCACCCCTGTGCCCAAACCAGATGTGTGTAAGGTGAGTGCATATGTACCCCACATCTAGTTGCTCAGATATACCTTGTTCTATTGTATATGCACCTATATGCTGCTGTATACCTTGAGATTACCTTGGTGTAATTCAATCTACCTTGTGATATATTCTTAGTCCTTTTACAGATATTAGTTTACTTCTTACTGATACTTTACCCCTATACTATT
Source organism: Collybia mongolica (assembly GCA_013420905.1). Lineage (NCBI taxonomy): Eukaryota > Fungi > Basidiomycota > Agaricomycetes > Agaricales > Clitocybaceae > Collybia > Collybia mongolica. The sequence goes on from JAAXNY010000011.1 coordinate 2,117,845, forward strand.
TGCACAGCTCTAGTAGGCTGATATAGAATTCTGGTACACCCACAGTATTTATCCAATGTACCTATTTATAGATGGGACTACCCAATTGTGAAACTTAAACTAACTGTTTAAATTTCAAGACAATTAATAAACAAAGAATATACCAAATAATTAAATCATGAAGGAAGTAATATTGATCCCAATGCCTACTTGGGTGGAGTGGACCAACACACTGTGTGGCAGGTACTCGTTCTTTATTTCTTTTCTTAGGAGAAATAAGTCCATTCCACATTCAGGAATTGTAAATGACTAGAAAAAATGTAGATGATAGTTTATAGAGGTCATGTGACCATGGGAAAAAGTTACCAAGTAAACAAGCAATGCCTGTGCACAAAACCCAATGCCATAGCTTGCCTGGCTATGGAGAAAACACAAAAACCATCAGAACTAGCTTTTCCCAGGATCATAGACACTAAATAAGCATTCAGATAGTTGTCATGTATTTGGTATACTTATGTGGTGGAATAGACCATGTGACATGTGTCAACAAATAGAGAAATCAATCTTATTTGTATTTCAGGTAAATATAGCAGTAGTTGTTGATTATTCCAATGTTTGACATAATTTTCCACAAGGGTCATGTTTGGTAAGGGTCATTGTTGTTATAAGATGTTTGTTTACCCCTGGTATAACACACAGACCTTCAAAACTAGCTGAATCTGGACATTTCTAATATTTCACTCAAAATGGGCTGTGGGAAAAATATGCTCAACAAGGAAATTGTAGAGCCATATTTGTACATTCCAAAGTTATAAAAACAAAGTGAATAGCTTTACTGGTTATGGAGGTTGAGATATGCAATGTTTTGTATTGTGGGAAAGGTTTGACCCAAAGCGGAACAAGACTCTTGTAATCATGCTTATGTTTGTCAACTACACTGTTAACTCTAACAGCATAGTTGACAAACGTAAGCATGATTATGCAGTGGACAGTTATTAATTAATTCTTGAGATATCCCAAGAAAAAGACCAATTAACTCAAATTTATATTATTAAATGCAGCTTATGTTAGCAGTTGCCTTTTTTGCTTGAAATCCGCACGTCGGCTAATTTTGATTCCCACAGTTAGAAAAATATTTCCACAACTACAAAGTCTTACTGATGTACTTCAAAAAGTTTACTGATCATGTTCTAATGAAATCTCGGAACACTTCAAACTTACCAACTGTGGGAAAAACAACACTGGATCTTGTTGGGTATGCTGAATTTTCCCCACAAACCCAGGATGATGAACGAGTTACTTATGTAAACATAAGGACTTGTAACTATTGCTAGCCATGCCACAGTCAAGATTGAGGAAGAAGATGTTGCTCTCGCAGCTTGGGGGTGTCCTCACCCATCACACAAACCTGCAAAAGGTCATGGGAAAGGGCTGGTTGATGAAAAAGGTTTCCATTGGTGTGATACTACTGGTAATGGCTGCCATTGCTGTGGAAAATCAGGTCATACAGCAGTCCATTGCATGTATAACATGCCTCAGCATGTCAAGGACTGGATTATGGATCATTGCTCTCCATCACCTCACCAACACTCTCAATCACCACCTCATCACTCTGCTCGTCATGCTGCCCATTTTGAACATGGTTATCCCTCATCTCATTCACCTCACTTCTCTTGCAGTACTTCACCAGATCAATATGACTCCATTGGACCTCTGCGATTTTAGGAGTTTTTGATTGGGAGTTCTTTGATTAGGTTTTAGCTTCTTTAGTTAGGTGCATGTTCATCAGGTGGGAGTGTTAGATTTAGAATCACGTGACTTCTTGTCTCACGTGCTCAATGCCACATCACCGAGCCACCTAGACTAGACTTAACTTCTATGCCTGGCTCTTGTGAGGTGAGGAAGACGAGATGCGCTTGCACGCAGATGTGAGTTTGCAGACAAATATGATATTTGGTCGCCCAAGCTCTCTCGCACGGACTCCGCGATGGGAGGCCGAACTCAAGCCGGCACAGGCGAATGTAACTACATGAGTAATGTGCATATGAAAGAATGAAAAGAGGGGTAAGTGGTATGAAGGGTGGGAGAAGAAAAGAAACTCGAGTCCAGAAGACTAACGAGCTCTATGTGAGCAATGGGGAAAGAAGCAGGACGCGGAAAAACTGAACGGGGTGAGGGACTATATACGCGACACACAAAGGAAGAGGGAAACAAAGCAAGGGAACGAGATAAGATAAGATAACGAACGCCTACATAGACCTCGGTCAATTGTTATTGACCGATTCATCTATGCCTGGCTCTCGTGAGGTGAGGAAGACGAGATGCGCTTGCACGCAGATGTGAGTTTGCAGACAAATATGATATTTGGTCGCCCAAGCTCTCTCGCACGGACTCCGCGATGGGAGGCCGAACTCAAGCCACCAAGGCAGGAGCGAAGTGAAGGGCCGGAGGAACAAAAGACTGAGCATGAGGAGCGGCCAAATGAAGACGGGCAGAGAGTCCTAGAATGCGATCGCGTGAAACGTCGATGTAAAGCTTGTATGCATCGCTGCGCCAGCGCCCAAGAAGCTGGATTTCATGATCTGCATATCCTACCGCTGCAGCGGCAGAGGCAGCGCCACGTCGGAAACTGTGACCTGAAAACAAGCGTGAATCAAAACCGAGCGAGGCGAGACGACCTTTAAGAGTCGAGACGAAGGTGTGGCGAGTAAGTGGGGTGCCATCTGGTTCGGAGAAAAGGTGGGTATCGAGAGGTTTAGGATCAATGGTAAAAAGGTGACGCAAAGCGGAAACAGCGCAGGTGGAACATCCGTCAGGTGCCTTGGCTATTAGGATTGATACACCCTTACGAAAAGGGTCAGTTTTTGAGGCAGGGAGATCAAGCCGAATATGCGTTGGATTATCAAGGGACGGGATGAATGTCACGCAGCCTCTGGTGAGGTTTGACACGGCATTGAACTTCTCACCACGGTTAAGGGTGAATTCTCCACAGCGAAGGAAACCGGTCCATGCAAGTTTGATTGCTGCATCAAAGGACGCGTCAAAGGCAGTTGAGAGGTCACCTGGGGACGATGCAAGTTGTTGGAGGATGGATAGCGATATGGGTTGTTTAGGGCTGCGTTCCCTCTCGCCATGGAAGCGTTTGATTCCCTGTATGATTCGACGAACAGTTTCAGACTCACAGGCTGCAAAAGGAAGTCCCTCATCGACGTGGAGGGAACGAACGGCGGAGAGGTAGCCCTTAATTGTTTTGGGCTGGAGTCCACGATCCCCGAGCGAGCAGATCCACTCGATGATGGACTTATCTGTAGCAGGGAGGAACTTTCCTGGTTCGTCCAAGAGATTGGGGTGGAGGCGGACGAAGTCAATAAAGGACTTTTGACCTGAAGAGTAGGTCTTTCGGGTACTGGATGCAAGGCCATGCCAGAGGTAGAAAGCGGCATGGCGCGACATGTTAGAGTGCGCTTCAAACCAGTGAGGTGGGATTTCGGCGACGAGGACTTGGGGGGAAGGTGTGGAGCAAGCTGGAACAGTTTGGAGTACTGGAAACGGGAAGCGGCATCAGCAAGCACATTCTCTTCAGAAGGAATCCAGACAGAGAAATAGGAGAATTTAAGACAAGCCGCTAGCATGATAATCGCCTGAAGTATAGGCAAGGCATGAGGGGACTTGCAGGTACCCGAATTCAACCAAGAGACGACCGCCTCATTGTCGCAAAAGAAAGTAATGTGGTGCCCACTCCATGAGTCGCCCCAGCAAAGGATCGCATGCTGAATTGCAAAGATCTCTTTGAACTGGATATCGCGAGCGCGATGACGACGAGGAGTTCGAGCAGAGAACCACTCATTACTGATAACTCCACCTAAACCTTTACGACCACTAGCGTCCGTGTGGACCACAAGCGAGGGTATAGAAGGCGAAATCACCATCACACCGTTCCAATGCGAGCTGAAGACACGCCACCAATGAATATCAGCCGCTGCGGATTTGGGAATGTGACGTCTCGCGAAGGAGGAGGTGAACGACTTCGAAAAATCGAACAGGTGCCGGATGAAGGCTCTGGAGTTTGGTATCACTTGTGAGGCGAATTGAAGGAAGCCCGTCAGCTCCTGAAGTTCGCGCAAGGTACATTTTGTCTTCCGTGCCCAAGTCTCCAGTAGATCAGAGAGGTATGCGAGCTTATCTAATGGAAGACGAGCTTCCATTGCAATAGAATCAAGCTCGAGTCCAAGGAACTCGAGCTGGGTGGATGGCCAGACTGTTTTAGAGTCTTGGAAGCGAAGCCCCAGTTCGCTTCCTAAGGCCGTAACCCACTCGATTGCAGCATCGCAAACCGTAGGATCCGAGGAGGAAAGGAATATGAGGAGGAAGTCGTCCAGATAATGCCGAAGGGCTGCCGGAATGTGGCGCTGGATGATCCAGTGAAGAGCCTCTGCAAAGAGGTTGAAAATGTACAGCACGGACCTCAGTCCAAACGTCAGAACAAGTGATGGTTGATGATGCGAAGCTTTCCCGGGTTCCGTTTACGTGCAACCACACCAAGTGGGGAGCAACGAAAGTTCGGAAAGGGAGGGGAGAGGAAGGGGCCAGCAACATGAGAGTTTTCGACGAGAGCCTGGACTGTGGCATCGATGAAAGGCCGATTCTCCAAAGCAGACTTAAGGTTGTTGCATGACTGATCATAATCATCGCTGACAAAGCCAACATTTGCGCCGAATTGAATTATATTGAGAATGGAATCTACAAATGTGCGATCAGGGTAATCCGAAAGGTAATGTTGCCAAGTGCTAACTATTAGAGGACAAGAAACAACGGGCGGCGATGGAGAGGAGGGGGAGTAGGTATTACAACAGGGATCAGTGTTAGGGCGAGCAGGTGGAGGCGGGCCAGGTGGGAATAAATTGGAATGTGGTAAATTGGGCGTAAATATTGGGGGAACCAAAGACGAGGGGGCCAAGATGGTATGAGAGCCAGGGATTGAGCGCAGGCGCCGGTGGGCAGAAGAGCGCGATGTGGGCCATGTACCCACCGAGCCGAGTCCCTAGGCCTTCGGACATGCCTTTTCGCCATGGTCCGCACTGCTACACTTGCGACACCTGTGGACGCGCCCATCAGGGCAAGGTGTTGCCATGCACGAGCCCTTGTTGAATGCGAAGCAAGTTTCCGCGCTCAGGTCGCGCTTTTGCTTTCCTCCCGATGAACGCGTACCAGAAACGCTAGCACTCGTGCGCATGCGACCGAACAGGTAGCGTGTCATGAGGATCTGGTCCGGGCGAGCCCAACCGGAGTAAACTCCGTTAGACATTTCCTGGCGGCGGTGCAAGTGGAACTCCATGTGATACTGCACGACAGCGGACCATTCATACAGTTGGTGAAGTTCGACGAGGTGGGACAGGTAATGACTTGTACTGATACCGATTAGGAGAGTCGTCTGGACGTCGCCAGCCGAAGCGGCGAACGCCTGGAGAATGGCGAAGTACGAATGGAGGGGAACGAGGAGGGAATGGAGGGATGGGTATTCCTTGAACGCGCCTACTCGGGGAACTCCGCCGTCCAAACGCTCAATGTCGGCCTTGTTCCTAAAACGCGAATCCAGCTTGCAAAGGTCGATAGGGCAAAATTTGTGGCGGGCGATATCCAGCAGCAGGCTCGTCTCGATGGAGGGAAAAAGGTTTGGGAGCGACTTACCGGCTGGAGAAGTCTCCGAAGAGATAAATGCCGGGAAAGTCTGCTGGCTGGGAGCTTGAGCCGGAGCCGTCTCTTGTCTCTGGGCCAGCTGATTGGCTAACGATGCTACAAGCGTCGCTAGGGTAGAGAGTGATGCCGAAGCATCAACAGTTGGCGGTCAAGGGGGAAGTGGCGGTGGAACCAGGGGTGGCAATGGACCGGGGGGTGGCAGTGGACTGGTTGAGGAAGAAGCGTCATCGCTGTCGGCCATGTTGGGTGGTGGCGGTGGGAAAAAGTAGGTCGATGACGGGCTTAAAGGGGGCAGAGGCGGATCGACGGGAGGAAGATTCGGAAAAGCCGGCGGTGACGGTGAAGGAGCCGGTGGTCTGGGAACGGATTGGGCACGGGCTTGGTTGCGTTGAGCCAAACGAGCTGCAGTGGCAAGTGGAGGAGCCACTCGAGGGAGGAAACGACCGTCTGGGCCGCGCTGAAGCGGAATGGTGCCTGCAAGAAGAAAAGAAACTCAAGTCCAGAAGACTAACGAGCTCTATGTGAGCGATGGGGAAAGAAGCAGGACGCGGAAAAACTGAACGGGGTGAGGGACTATATACGCGACGCACAAAGGAAGAGGGAAACAAAGCAAGGGAACGAGATAAGATAAGATAACGAACGCCTACATAGACCTCGGTCAATTGTTATTGACCGATTCATTACTGTTGCCAATACAACCGTTGTGGTCATTCTGGTGCTTCGTCTGGACACTTCTGAAACCTCTCTCTTCTTTGGTCTCTCTCATTTTAACAGGTCAAGTGAATGGCTACAGGGATTGCCCACCCCCAATCAAAGCAAAAGTGTCACGTCACGTGCGCGCTCACTTTAATCCACCGTGTTTGGCCGAAATCCAACATGGCGTCTACTAACGACGTTATACCCGACAGTGGATTAATGGGACCAACAGGGGTTGCAACGGTTACGAACCCTCCAATTCCGCTCCTAGTTGAAGAAAGCCGCGCACAGCGCCTCCAGCGACAGCAAGCAAGGTTTCGTGATCGTGGAGGGTCAGTCAGATGCGGATGTCATTGAAAAATGTTGTGGGCTGAACTCCCATTCGCAGTATCTTTGTTCCTTCGAATCGGAATACCTTGATCAATATTCTACTTGGTCGCAAAGTGCAATCTCCACTGATGAGACGGAGCAGAAGTTTCTCACGCTCCCCCACGAAGAGTAAACCGAAGGAGTTTCCAGTTGGAGGGCAGAAAATAATAACAACCCCTCCATTTTCTAATAGGAGAGCATCACCCCGGAAAAACCCAGTTAAGAAGCAGACGGATGGGCAGAATAGTCCAGAACCCATGGCAGGTGTGTGGCAGGTCGAGCATGTTAGTATTACACGGAGCTCCTTTTGATAGCGGGGCAAAATCCTAGGGCCATCGAAGCTTAGAACACTAGAAACTCAGTCAAAGCCCGTGAAGAAAGTGCGGAAGGTGAAAGATAAAACTGGTAACGCACATCGCTACGTCATATCCGTGGGGATAACTGAGGTTGCTGTTCAGATGAACCTTCCGCTGCACCTAAACGCCGTGGGAGGCCACCCAAGGCAAAACCTGACGGGGAAACTAAGGTGCCTGGGCCACAAGAGAAAGCGACCAGTGGAGAACCTGACCTCGACCCGAAGCCCAAAGGTCGAAAGTGCGCAACCACCACGTCTGCTAAACCTGCAGCCAAGAAAGGACGGCCACGGAAAAAGATAGAATGCGAACTTCTCGCAGCGGAAGATGATGAAGATGGAGTCGATAATGCCGCCCATTTGTTAACATCCAAATCAACAGGCGGGTGTTATCTGGCTTCTTTTAACGTCAATTGACCTCGGCCATAGCACCGACGACAAAGTCTAAAGTGAAGGGGAAGAAAGCCCTTCCATTGAAGCCTACCCTCGACACAGAGGCAAAACCTGCCAGACACCATCCCAGACAGGCACGTTCGAGACGGGAGAAGGAAGCTTATCTCGAACTCTTCGACGACGACACGCTCCTAGCCACAAAACCTCTACCTCCGAAGAAAACGGAAAAGCCCTCTCCACCTGTCAGAAAACCCCCTGTTAAGAAAAGAAAGGAACATGAACAACTCGCATCCGTTGAAGAGGATAGCCCACAATCACCGGAAGCTGAGGACCCAGTGAAAGCACGCCTTCCATCGAAGAAACGGATCCGGTCCCACCCTGAACATACAGATGATGTTCCAGGTAAAGATAACGATACTAGGCCAAGGAAGCGTGCTCGAGCCGAGCCACAATCGTCGATGGGATCCGTCGATCTTGTTGTAAGGAAGCCCCTAATGAAAAAACCGCAGGAGGACGAGAAAGCACAGAGGGAAGCTATTAGTCGCGAAAACGAGGCTTTAGATGATGACGGCACTGGATCGATTCAGGCGGCTCAAGCTCAACCTGAACTCAAACGCACCAAAAACGCTGAACCTGCTACAGAGAAATCACGTCATAAGAATTCAACAAGGGAAGTGGATTGTCAAGCAGGAAAGGAGTCCAGTAATCCTACAGAAATGGTAGGATCTCACTTGGCAGACAAGGTATCGCCACCAAAGAAACGGCCTCTTGAAGCAGTTTTGGGGGATTCCAAAAAGCCACCAAAAAAGCGAAAAAAAGTTAATGCTAGAGCAGAGCATCAGGATGTGGTACCACCTCAGAACAACGATTCCAAAGTATCCCATACCAAGGGTGACGGCCGAGGTACCATGGTGTAAGTTCCTTCAAGTTTCCCGGTTTCAATCCTTGTTAACAACCAACATGCTCATAGTATGAGGGCTTCTTCCAGGAAACTAAAGGAAAATGTCGGCCGTACCAACGCTTCCCAACATCCCCTACGAACCACCTGCCACCCGAAGTCTGCGCCAATTATAGTGCCCAGGCGACTGCCCAAAAGTGTACTTGAGCGTATCAAGGAACCGCGACCTCAAATCGAGGACGACGACCCCGACCCCATTGACTTTCTTTCATGAACTTAAAGCGACCCGAATCCGTTTTGCGGCGCAGCTGCTCACCTCCTGGCCTCATCCCCCACACCCTAATACTGATCCATCCAACCCACATACTGTACATCATCATCAATCTGTATCCTACGTACAACCTTCCAGTGGTGCGTCCTGGCTATGTTTAGGCTCGCGCGCATACGCAAGTTCATAGTGTATGTATAAATCTAGCATTAATAAAACCCGTACCCTTTCCAGGCCACCCGCTGCCGGGGCGTCCCCCTGACGGGCATTTTATTGGGGAACTTACTCCTCTTTGTATGTATGGCAACAAAATAATAGCATCTGACCTCATTGCATTCCTGGGCCATGTGATGTACGATTGAAGAGGTGGTGGGCGCAGAGAACGATAGGATCTCCCGGCAGAGTTTAAGCTTGAATGAAGCATTGTGCAAAACAGTAGGATAAAGCGTGCTCCTCATGCACGAAGTATGAGAGGCCCGGAAACGAGTCTCGAACACTGAGCGCTTCAACACTGAAATTGTCGAACATGCTGAGTATACATTGTCCAAGTGCGTTGAGAGAACACTTTGAGCCATCAACACATACACCCAGCTCCAACTTAGTGGGGATCTGTTGTTAGCATTGTACTGTGAGCGGACTTTCTGTTACCATTCGGAGAATTCTCAGAGATATATAGGATATGCGATACATTGCTAGCTAAGTATTACTCAAAGGCAGTGGGGGATTTCGCCAACTTGTTGTAAAGTACCTCGCCTCCCCTTCGCTGCACGTTGGCGATCGGACGAAAGAGTACAGTGTTTCCTCCCACGGTCTTCTGCCAGTCCTCCCCAGCGAGGTGAATTGGCTCAGAATCTGTGGAAAGAAAATCTTTTAAACAGGGTCCAGAACATTAAAAACAGAGAAGAAAACATACCTGCAGGGATACCGTCAGGTGGGGTCAGTGCAGAATGTCCTAGGGCTAGCCGTCCAATGGCTGTGTGGTCGAGGAAGTCACGGATGTAAGATATCTTGAGCGATCCAAGGAGGAGGAGAGGAGGAGATAGATCGACACCATTAACGACGGTGCCCAGATGATGAGGAGCACCAACAGTGGTATACCATACTTAAGGTCGTATACCACTGAGGGTTTAAGGCTTTGAACAGTGAGGATGGGATGAGTCTCCGTTCCGACTAAATTGTTAGCAACGATGTCAGTCCAGATTAGATTACGAATCTGGGCATGTCCAAGTTCTGGATCCTCGGCAAGAAGAGACTGCCATTTGTTCGAAAGGGCGTAATTGTTCTTGCCGTCATAATTAAAATCACTGAGAGCCTCGTATACTTTCGACCAAGCAATTGCAGGGACGGTGGATGGTTGTCCGGAAACAGTGAGACCCCATACATCTGCTGCCCCAGCAGGCACATAGAGAGAATCACTACGAACTGTCCACAGCGAGGGATCCGGCTCGTACTTTTCCGCAACCCGCCCCCAGAAGAGGTCAACGTCTCTGATTAACAAGTTGGTTTTCTCAACTGCCCACAATACCGACGTGTTCCCTGCTTCTCGCGTGATCTGGAGGTCGCTGAGCTCCTTCGAGGAGTTAATCGCGAAGGTTACCGTCTGAATACTTGCACGAGTTGCACTTGAACAAACATGGAGGGTCTGCGACCATGTTGAACTGAGCGATGGTATCCTCTCATCTCCACTATCAGTTCGTACAGCCGGCCCTGCGAACATCCCACATTGAACTCCAACATTGGAGATATTAGCAATGTCACCACCTCCAAACCCACTACAAGATGTATCCAGAGTGAGCCTAGTGGAGTTCGATAGGAATTTCAAGCTCATCGTTCCCATGTTTCCTGCACGGAAAAGAGTGTCGGAACTATTCAAAGGATATGGCTTTCCGATATAACTCTCGTTTCGAGTCATATTATTGAACGTTCTCATTGAGAGAAGGTTGCTGATAACTGCTCCTCTATACGCATGTTCGTAGAGATTGATATTTTGCCCATCCAGGGACATCGTTGGATACTCTGTTGTGAGGTTTGCAAACCCTCCACGATCGGTGAGGTTAAATTCGTAAACCCCGAATGGTTCTGTGAGGACGTAGTCGATGGTCAAATTGGTGTTAACACAAGTGGTGATGGGTTCCAGCCAAAACGCCTCCTGAGACCATGTCGCACCATCCTTCGATAATGGAAAGGTGTGGTTCAGGAGTCCAATACCAGGAGAATGACTCATATCAATTATCACCCCCGTACCCGCGAAAATTCCATCGCGAAGAACCATAGACTGCACGACACCTGTCTGAGGCGCAGTTACCGAAAAATTGTACCCTGCCGTGTCTGTGAAGTATCGCCGAAATTGCATATTGAATGGACCATGAGGGGTACTGGAAAATATCTCAAAGATGGAAGGGGGTATTTCCGTGCTGTTTATGGTGTCAGGGGTCTTTCCGGGGCAGAGGACTTGTTCAGACCCTCCGCAAAGGCGGCTGTACCTAAAATCCTGACGAGGTGAGGTTGCAAGTCCGAGCGGTGATTTGTCTTCTACGAAGGACGCATTTACAGTGTGAGAATTAGAATGAATCGCGGGGCCTTGTTTGAGGCCCAAAGGGGTGACAATCCCGCATACAGCAATGAGAAAGGCGGCTATGAAGGATAATATGGAAAAAAAGTTGATACGAGCGCTGGTATGAGAGGGAGAGCGACGAAGGATGATTGGCCAAATAGAGGCATGGACCTGCCTAGCAGCCACACTCCAACTATTAGCAGAGTTCGAGGGTGGGAGGAAGTAGAGAAGGAGAGCGACCAGTGCAAGACCTAATGAATATTGGAGGAACATAATGATGGCGTTGATAGCAGTGGCAGCATGGGCGATGGTGAGGTTTGCAATGACCAGACCCATAGAGGCTAAGCAAGAGAGAATACGATGAATAGAAAAACTAGAGAGAGACGCTGAGGGTGGAAGAATCGAATGGTAGTCAACCTTAAATTGTCTCACAATTGAAGAGTGGTTGATCATGTATCGATATCATTAACCTATCGGGGGGTGCGCCTCGTTGTCGACAGCCAGCGATCTGCAATGGGATCCATCCGCGCATGTCATTGATGGTGGCCCAAGCCTTCTGTGGGTCACAGGGTTTATGACCTCCCATGATTCTCGGATGTTCCTGGATTGGTCCCTCCGAAACTTTGACTTTTCGATATTCGGTCATAATGCGGCATGTATTTGGGATTCCTGAAATCGAGTTTTGTCTGGTGTTTGCATTGTTTTCATTCGGGTTGAATGTTTTCATCTACTCAATTGAGCCGCCCTTGATGATGAGGATGTCGCGCACTCCCTGGATGCGCATCAGGAGCTAAAACTCAAAATCCTGAGCTATCGAGAAGCAGTATTAATTCGTTGGACGGGAGGAGGACGAAGTAAAGACTGTCGCACCTGCAACCATTTCATTTCAGACGAGAATATAAAAGTATCAAAGGATTCAATAGAAAACACCCTTTGTTCGGTAAACAGATAGATCATAAACAGACTCTAAGCGATTCTGTTCAGCATGCTTGTTATTCACCACTGCCATCGATGAAATTTAATAACCTTAGGGCCAAACCTGCTGTTCCAAGGAGGTTGACCATCTCAGGACTGTGCGATGGTTTCGGTGGTGTCTGTGCAGAAACCTTAGTCGTACCTATGACACCTTTATCAGCTGCTCCTCGCATTGTATCCTTCCGGCAACACGGAAGCGGAACACCGACATATCAGACCGATATATCAGACTTTGCATAGCTATCTAAAGCGCCAGGGGCCACCGCCACCGACCTCCATACGAAAGATCGCGATAGATAGAGTATCGAGTGATAAGCCGACCAGAACCCAAATATTGAATAGACGTTGTGGATCTCGGTCCACTCCTTGATTCAATATAATTCGGCCGGTCGCGGAGTCTCCTCGGTCCGTTAAGATATCACTGTGATCACCACACATACACTCCAGTAAATGGCAAACTGGTGGCGCTGATTAAAACCGCTGGCGAAATGAGGGAGTGGAGTGGGGGCCAGGAACCATGAGCATGTTTCGGTATCCTAGACGCCTGAGCACCCAAGCTTGAAGAGCGATAGGTAAATATTGATTACGGCCTAATGACTTGTCGCTTACCACAAACTCCCTTGAAGGCGGCTATTGTTGCACGGGTCTTTGAAAGCTAAATCGGGAGAGTCAAAGAGGATGGATCAGGACAAGTAACTGGTCATTGGACCACAAAAGGTTTTCTTTAGTCTAGTCGGGAGTTTAGGTCACAATAGGGGGTCATAGTGTGGTTGCACTGACTTCTATCTGTGATGGAACGTCTTGTTAACGTTGTTGGACCTACTAGTAAGGTTTAACACTTTAAGCTCCAAGGTTTTGCCCCGCCGAAATTACCCGGCGGCAATGCGAATTTTTTAGGCGTGATCACGGCCCCGGCAAACTGTCTTGTGTCACGTGCCAAAAAAATAGGTGCAAGAATTTGCTGATCTCGTTTTAACTTGCAGCTTTGCTTGTTGACTTAAGATGTCGAGCCTCGCAGCGCAGCTAGCGCAAAGCGCATCCCTCAATACGGCCCTCCTTGTAGATAGATCACGACGAAAAACAGGAGAATCATACCTTTTCACTGGGCGCGAGGCTGATCAACATGACCTGGAATCCATACACGCATTAGGGATTAACGGCTTGCTTCAGCTGGCATCCTTGAACGCCGAATTCCGGGAGCTGGAGGATCCACTGTTCTCTGAATATGCGAAAACCACAGATCGGACCCTCCTTTCTGCAGAAGCCAATGCAGACTTGGATAAATCTATCGCAACATGTCTGTCTTTACTTGGTCCGTATTTGATGGAGGCACCGACAGGAAAGGTCATTGAGTGGCTTGTACGGAGGTTTAGGTATGTCGAAATGCTTGTCTTCTCATCATAAATAATAAATCATCATTCACAGAATCAACGAATTCAATGTTGAGGCTTTGCTCTCACTGTTCCTTCCTTATCACGAGTCTCCGCATTTCACCAAGATGGTTACGATATTACACATTAAGTATGTGTCATCTTCCTCAGATTTCTATATCTAACTGCCATGCAGACCAAACACCACATGGAGCTTTCTTCTTGCATATAAATCTGCGGCTCAGAATCTACCGCGGATATCTCTGGTTACAGAGATGTTGCGCAATTCTGATGTCGCGCGTTTTGTGACTTCTTTACTTCCTACTGCGATGAAGGGAGGTTTTTCTCACCGGGTTTTACTAGCATTCAATGCTGCGTCCCTCCACGACTTCATCCTCCGGAGTCGCGCTTTGGATGAAGGTACACTCGCATACCTCCTGCCAGCTCTTATAGAACCACTTCAACACATTCCGAATGTCAAGGATGCCATTCTCGGGAGTTATATTCTTTTATCTGCACTTTCTCATAAATGCCAAATTGCAGCAGCTGCTCTGAAGACAATCGTCAATGCTATGGCGCACTGTGCTGATAGTGTATCACCTACGCAATTCGTGAACGCCATCCTCGCTGTTTGTGAGCGACAGCCCCTACTGGAACGGTTCTCGGATGGAACTGTGAAGAGGATCATGCGTATCCCGTATGCCAAAAATATCTGAATATATGGTTATCAACGCTAACTCTATTCGCAGAGGTGTTGTTGGCGAACTCAAGCGTGCTTGCTTGTGGGTAGGAGCGGAGAAAGTTGTTTGTCCTTTACTTTCTGGGCTGGAAAAAAGGTGAATAATTTCCCCATTTGTGATGATGATGTATTCTCAAATGTAGGATAGGTTAGAAGATGAGCATGCTTCTTCACTGCTTGAGGCTATTATTTCCACCTCAAATCTTCCTGCTGTCGTGGTCAGCCAATCGGCAACTATGCTGCTATCTGTATCGTTCAAGACCGATATTACGCCTGCCTCAACTACCGCGCGTCGCCTGCTTTCTAACATTCAACAACGACATCCGTCAGCTTTGCAAGAAGCAGCGGAGATTTTGACGCAACAGGATGAAACGCTGAAGGAATCTGTGGAACAATTCATTGTGTCCCTTGCTGTGGTACGTGCTCTTCAAACTATCTCAAGGTCACCAATCGAATTCCACCTAGGTACAGGGAATCCCGGACGTGGATAAATACGGGCGGCTGGACGACATTGACATGATCCTTGCATCCACTAGTGCTGACTCAAAAGTACGAGTAATTGCAGTCAAGAATTTGCTGTCCGCCCTCTCCGGTAAACGCTTCAATGCATCCAGTTTGGTGCATAATTTTACATTTTTCGTCATCCACGTCGCGTCTAATGACCTCAATTATCAGGAAGCGATTCACTCAGCGCTACTTGCGCGTGTTCAGGACACCAACCAAGGGGTGATTGATGTGCTCTATGAGCAGCCGGCTATCATTACTCCCGTCATGGTCGCTCATTCGCAGATGTACATTGACAATGTCTCAAACATCCTGACTGTGGCTGGTTCCAAACCCAAGCGGAGCCTGCTGCGCGCACACCTTTCCTTCATAACCTCTTATTTCCTACCAGGAAACGTCTCTCAGATTGACAGCGTTTTCCACCAGATCTTGTTTCCCTTTATGTTGTTCTCAAAGCCTAGACAACATACCGCCGAGGTCATATGGGACGTTATCTCGACCACGTTATCTCGACCTGACAATACTAAAGGTGTTGCACATGAGTGGCTCGTGGGCTGCTCGGCTGTAGTAGAGTCGAAAAGGGGACGAACAGACGTGGATCCCATTGAAAAGATGTGCAGCATCAATACTGCCACTGCGTCTCAGATTGCCGGTCCGTAATTTCATGATACTATTTTGGGGTTGATAACGATCCCTTTAACTAGGGAACATCCTCAAATCCAACAATTATTCTGTGCACTTCGAAGCACTTGTCAAAAAGCTACAGGACAACAACCATCACACCAGAGTCCTTGGATATATGATAACCTCGGCCTTATTAAGGTCACTTTCGGGCGAACACCAATTAGACGCCGTCCACAAGGTGTTAGATATCATGAATATTGAAGAACTCTCTGGGATTGAAGACGTTTCGCTGCAAAATGACGATCTGTCACATGTAGATTACTTTGTCGAATTACTGTTTTCTGGTACTGATGCCCCACATAGATCATCGACGAAAAATCACTTGGAAAGATTGCCGTCATGAAGCCTAGTGGTAGAAGCACCTCTCAGTGGATGCAGGTATCCGTTGTTGCCCTTGTACCCACGATTTCACCGCCCGCCGGTATTGCTTTGGACTGGCTCACATGCTCTTCGACAGTGAGTATTCCAGTCTTTATCCTTGATTATCAAGGGTACTTACCGATGTCAGAACCCTTCTGACCAACGAGGGCCCCGTTATGTCAGACTTATGCGGAAAGTATATAACTTGGCGAATGCATCAGCATCGTTTCCACATTTAACCTTTAGTCTTCTCCGAACCCTGTTTGACAGTTTGAAGGAGGATTCCCTAGCATTCCTAGCCGGAATATGGATTTCACCCACGACCCCCAACCACCTCAGCACTATCGCATTGCATCACGCGTCCGCATTTTTACAGGCTCATACCGCGGTGGAAGATGGTGTCGACTTCCAGACTATATTACCCTCTTTGATCGTAGCGGCACAAAGCCAAGATAAGACTCAGCGCGAAGGTGCTTTGATCTGCATCGCCCATATACGTCAACTGGCCGAAGGAAGATTTTCGACAGTTTATAAATTCGACGTCATCTACGGGCAAAACAAAAGTTGGTCATGTTATTTTCCCCATCACTACTTTCTTTTACCTGACTTTGTGCCGCCGTTAAGATCAGCTCCAGTATCTAGATCAGGACGACTTTAAGAAATATCTTGATGCTCTAGTTGAACATCGGGATCATCTTGTTCACGATGTCAATTATATCAGGACACTTCATCAGTTACATCTAGGTACACGCAAGGGCGATAAGAAGCGTGAATCTGAGTGAGTTCCTCTCCGTTCATTTCCCTGGAATTGGGGACTAATAACTTTCAGTCATAAGCATCGGGTTCTGTGCTATATACTTTCCCATATCAACTCCGTCACCTTGAATGATGTCCAGATCACACTCTTGAAGGCTTTCGACACTGTTTCTAACAGTGCCAAAGCGAACATTCTACTTCCTACAATACAAGCATTGACAACACGCCAATCGGCTAATGAGGATTCCCCTCTATCACAAGAACTTGTTGATCTGCTGGTGTCCTGCTTCGACGTGGCTGTCGTCAACGATCTCAACGATACGCATAATAGCATGTGGGACACCTTTACCGCTGTACTGCGCAAAATATATACTAGTAAGATGGTTTCCTTATGCTGCACTATCATGCTAACAGAGCCTTAGGTATCCAACATTCCTCGAGGATGATCCTCTCCCGATCTTTGGAGCAAGGTCTCTTTGTAGGCCTAAACATGGAGCGAAAAATTGCATTATGTAATCTTCTCCTTGACATCAGTTCTCATGATGCGGACACCGTATGTGATCTCGGCTGAATCTTCATTATATGCGCTCTTAGGAACTCATATATGCTTTAGTATGCAGCTTGCAAACAACTTCTAGGAAGTCTTGTGCAAGAAACGACTTTGATAGTGCAGCTTCTTAACTCACTTCAGCCCAACTCTATTGGAACACCTTCGCGGGCCAGCAAGCGGGCAAAGTTGGCTGAGTTAGCGTCCTATCTCCTGTTATTATCTGCTGATTACTGAGACATTATCTTCAGCTCTCCGGTTGACAGTCACCAACGTTTAAGCCTATTTGCTGAAGTTCTCGGGACACAGTCACTACCCGGATCTCTCGATCTCATTTCTCATCTATTGGAGACCCTAAATCGGGTGATTCAATCGGTTTCGCCCGTTCAAGCAGATGTTAGCTATATTGAACAATTGTTAATGTCTGCCATTGAAAATGTTGCCAATAAAATAACGGTGAATTGATTTTTCAAAATTTAGGCTGCCGCTTATTTAATCTTTCTGTAGGAAATACCAAACCTTTCCCCAAGTGTTGTCAGGTTGGACATTCTTGTCGAGCTCATACGAGGTGAACCAGGTTTCTGTTTCATTGATTGTGGTTTAACGATATTTTCAGTTGCGGGAAATCCTCAAACCTTCCACCAAGCCCTCCTATTAATGGCGAATTTAGCACGTTTGGCACCAGATTCCGTGTTACACAACGTTATGCCTGTCTTCACATTTATGGGTTCAAACGTTTTCCACCGCGACGACACATACAGTTTCAGAGTGGTGCAACAGGTACGACGTCGTCTTCTTTCAGAATATTCAATTTACCGATTTTTTCGCAGACGATTGATAGTATCGTTCCCGTCATGGTCGCATCACTCAAGAGTGTACATAGAAAGCCACTTGATCTTTATATTGGTTCCAAAGAGTTCCTTCGTGTATTTACAGATGCCGCAAATCACATTCCGCGACACAGGCGATCAAAGTTCGTTACTCTTTCAAGCACCATTGATAGCATACTTAGATATTTCTAGCTTCTTCGCTCACCTTGTCGACGTACTCGGCTCTGACGATTTCCTTCCACCCATTTCGATGCTCCTCATCGAAAAGGTTGCAAATCGAGTGATCCGACAAAGTACTGACGATGTACAGAGCACCCTAACTCTCCCATTATCCGTCTTTCATCAAAGCCTACTAGAATTGCAAATCAAGGTCCATTCACAGCTTACTTCTCTACGATATTTATGCTCACTACGTTTTATCTAGACCCTCACTGAGATTCTACATGAATGCCAGAGGCTAACTACACGAATCCTCTCCCAGAATGTCATTGAACCAACGTTCTTAGATATTTCTTCGTGAGACCTTAGACCTCTTACAATCGGGTTTGGTCGCTAAAGACATTGCAGAGATGACGAACACGCGGCGTCAACGTCGACTACACTGAAGCGTCGTACTCAAGCACTCTTAATATTTGTCGGTCATGCCCTAAAACCCGCAACCTCGAAATCTACATCCACATCACACGAAGAGCATATGAGTCAACTGGTTACGGCACTGATTTCATTGGCTACTCTCCACGAAGGAGCCGGCGCAGAAGCCAAGATTGGAGACATCTGTGTTTCGGCGCGATCCACCATTAGTCGCGTCCTTGGTGTCATGTCTGTGATTGATTTTGTCAAAGCGGTACTGTCCATGTTAGAGTTTGGTGACGAGAAGGTATTTATAGAATCAACCACTATAATCCAAACCATACGTTAATATCATATCTAGATCCAAGCAGGAGCTCTTGATCTCTTAAGCGAACGCCTTTCAAGCGTGTCAACAAAAGCGCGACAAGACATCGTTCCAACGATTAACAATATCATTGTTTCCATTAAAAACCTTCTAACCACAAAATCAGATAGCGTTCTGTTGTCCTCTGCTTTCCGAGCCATCAGATCCATTGGCCTCACCCTGTGTCTGGGAGAAGAGTCCTCGATTACCAGTGTCGTCCCCGATATTCTTAATGCTGTGAAAATGCGATCGGTAACCCTTTCAGCACTGGCTGCCTTGTCACCGCTTCCGTGCGTATCAATTAGCCCTAGACAACAATCTACTCAACAACAAACTAAACAGGATCAAACTTGGGCCACGCTTTATACCACACTTCCGTGAGGTTGTTTCTGAAAGCGTGGGTATTCTTCGTCAAGGATCTCCAGGTATTCTTTCTCTCTACACTACTTTGGTCATCTCCCCAACACCCCCCCCCCCCACAGACGTCATGGAGGACGCATATTCTATTCTGCATGGTCTTCTTTCATCGATTCCTACATTTTGGGGTGTGAGGGAACTTGGTCAAGTTATCACCCTGTACATTGATCATTGTGTGTCCACGGCAAATACCCCCTCGTCTCCGATGTCGAGTTTGATGAAAGCTATCACGAAACGAGCATCCCCAACAGCGTTACTTCCGATGATGGTTGAGATGTGGACGGCATTAAAAGTAACCCCCGATTTGGTACGGTTTTTGCTCCTTGCTTCATGCACACTAGTTGATATATTACAGGATCGTATTGCCGCTTACTTCGATGTGTTGACAAGAGCTATCCGCAACGCAACTCGTCCGGCAGTACTAGAACAACTTCGGCCTCTTTTCAACACCTTCATAGATTCCTTCGATATTGCGAAGGTGTCGTCGGGAAAAGGACTTCCTGTGAGGATGTTATTTTTATCTTTAGACCGACATACTAAGAAGAAACCTATTCAGGCCGAAACTTGTGCCATCATGGCGTTCAAAGAACTTGTAGTGAAACTGAACGAGGCAGCATTCCGACCTCTGTTCCGCCGACTGTATGATTGGGCATTTGCAGACAAAGCTGGTAAATTATCTCCGTCCTTCCCCAACATGGTATCTTTCAGATCTTTTACATATTCTGATACCTTCGTTACAGCGGACATTGCAAGGAAAATCACCTTTTGTCATATATATGACGTCCTTCTCGAGTTCTTCAAGGTTAGTGTTTCTCTGATCTTGACCAACTCACATACTCATGTTTCAACTCAGGGACTGATGAATCCGTATATGTCTTTTTTACTTGAACCATTTGCACAGTCCCTCAAATCTTTCCATTCTGGCCACCTCGACAATCAAGCGTACTGGTCGGGTATTATTCAAACGCTTACCAAAAGTTTCATGTTCGATGATGGAGGTTTGGTTAATAATTCACATTCCCAGAGCCAATTTAACGTCTTCACAGCCTTTTGGAGGGACGATAAACTTCGCCAGATGTCATCTCCCTTAATACAGCAAGTCGCAGTTTGCATTGATCTCAACCATCCGGATGGAAAAGCACTTCTGCAAGAATGTCTCAGTGCTTTGACGGACACCACATCAGATGATAATCTTTTGAAAGCCATCAATCTCGACCTCCTCATGCATACACGCTCCGAAGATGCAAGACTACGCTTACTAGCCCTGACGTGTTCTGAGGCCTTGTGGCGAGTTCATGGCGGGAAACTTCTTGGTTAGTCGTCCATAATATTAGGTGCTTGGTAGTGACTAAACGCGTGTATAGGCTTTGTGGCTGAAACTGCAACCTTCATTGCCGAATGCAGTGAGGATGAGAATGACATGATAGTACGGGAGACCTTTAAATTGAAGGATGCGGTAGAAAGCGTTGCAGGAAACATAAATGGGTTATGAAATAGATAGATAGCAATGTAAGCCGATAAAATTAGTGTAAAAGGAGGGTATATCAATCCGAAATTAGTCCTGGCGAGTCCTCGTCTCCTTGTTGGAGTATTCGCTCAATCGCCATGCACTGTGCAAGAAGTTGACGGATAACAAGACGCCCACAGGCGTTCTGAATGAAAGGAGTCTAGGTGGGTTGATTTATCAGGCACGGACTAAACGAGGATGCAGTAGTTCTAACCTTTCTCAAGTCAGTAGGAGATGGCCGAGACGCAGCAGGTTCCGAACATCGACGTAAGAAATCATGGAAACCGGGTGAGTATGTCTCGGGGCGCGTTAGTGGAGGCCACCGGTGGCTAACTTGCTGCGTCCCTGCAAATGGAGGCTCAGCCTCAGCCATCTCCCAAACTGTAGCTCCGAGGGACCACACGTCGACTTGAAGTGCATTATAAGAAGGACTACAGTAGCGATGTTAATATTGATCTCAATTCACTTCTGAAAGCGACCTACGTCCGTACTTCTGGGGCCTGAAATATTACGACGATAAGACCTCGTGGTTCGCGGAAAATTTGGGGTACACACCTGCCAATACAAGACACCAGCAGGCTCTGAACGCATCGGGGATTCCCTTGTGACCTGCACGGCGTTCGAGAAATCGGCTGATTAAAATCGTACAGATTAGATTATATCGAGTACCAAAGTAATAAAAAGACTAACTGAGCTTAAGTACACCGTCCCCATTGAGAAGTAGATTATCAGAACGGACATCGCGGTGGGCAATGCGGTGTTTTTGTAGGTATTCCAAAGCCTCTAGTGTCTGAAGGACCCCAAAAGAAAATGTTGGTGAAAGTATTGCAACGCAGATCCACAAACACTTACATCACTTGCAAATCGCGCGATAGTCCTGTCCTGTAACATTAGACCGTTTTCGACCAACCCGATCATATCCGCAAGGCTCCTCTCCATAAGTTCCATGCGAATCCAGAGACTGTCTTCTACCAGATCGACGTATACACCGTCCATCGAGAGTATGTTCTCATGTCCCAGTCCTCTCATTAGCGACAACTCCCTCTGTAGGTCAACAAGTTTTGGGGAACCAGACGGCAAGATTGCTACACTCTTGATCGCGACCCTTACCTGCTCGCGCTTGGCTAGACTGTTTATGTCCTTAGCCTTGACGAGTGGCGGTAGCTTGAGCTTGTGGACATTATTCTCGATGAGCGTAGCTGCATATACAGATCCACTCTCCCCTTCTGCAATTTCGAGCAGATCCTCATAAAAGTCCCGAGGGTCCACCGCTTCATCGATGAAGTCCTCCAGGGGCGCAACGACTGTGGATAACCAACCACGGTACCGCTGGTAAGGCGAAAGTGGCGAATTGGGTGTCAATGACGAAGTTACTGCTGTCGCATGGCTATTGGAAGAAGCGCCACTGATAATAATCGTAGGTCGAGGAATAGATATTGAGCTCTCATCTTCAACTTGTTCTTCGTCTTCATGGATTCCCCCAATTCCCTGGTATTCCTTAGGAATCCCCCCGAACGTATCAGTAGTCGAGACTAGCATGTGGTGGTGCGCAGCAGGGGAGAACGAGAGTTTAGATGGATCGGGTGATGATGACGAGTCAAGGTAATACAGCAATGGCGAGCCTTGCCCGGCATCTGTCGTGGGTGTCTGATGGTCTTGAGACAATGAACTGGATGAATTTGAGCCAGACGCCGACCCCTCCTCACTTCCGAAGTTCGAGCTCAACGGAGATGGCGGATGGGCGCTAGAGACAGCGGGAGGTGATGCCCGAGGCGCAGTGGTCCTCGCGCCTGCCGCGCTGTGCATCTCCACCTCCTTCGTCTGCTGCAAACTGGTCACCTTGGACTTATCGATGACGTAAGCTCCCGCCCTCCTCGCGACGGACGCATTCCTCACGATAGCTGGGTGCTTGGTCAGTTCTGTCACGGTAGACGTGCTGCTTCTGCTCGAATCCCTGTTGGTTCTCTCCCGATCGGCAGTCAAGAAACCCTCATGACCATCCTCTCGAGGCTGGCCTTGATTCCCTTTGATCATCGCCTCCAGGCCATCGCGTGGACCGAAGGGTATTATAGGGGATAAAGCATCATTCAACGCCGCACTGTAGATTTCATCTTCTCTTGTGATGTCATTGCTGACTACGCCTTTTAGAGCACTCCACAGAGGTGATGCTCTATCGGAAGCAGAAGTTGCTGGCTCAGGGTCCTCGTTCCAACCTCCTGATGGATCATAACGTGCAGCCGTTGATGGTTCCGCCCACGCCGACATTGGCACTTCATTATCCTCGCTTTCGTCCGAATCAAAAGACGACTGCATCTCAATCCTAGGCCGGCCGTTCTGTAAAGTAGGTATAGGTCTTGTGGGTGGTGGCTGGCGGCGTGATGTCGAAGCCGACGCTTCTGGGAGTGAATTAGAAGATGTATCTATGGGCTCCAAACCGAATGATTTTCCCTGAGAGGAAGACATAAGCTTAGCATCCTGTGCAGCAGCAAAGGTCGAAGTATTCGGTGTCGCGTTTGCGCTTGCAGTAGACATCCCAGACAGCAATGCCTCACCCCATGTAGATAAATCAGTGCTATCATTGGCCTTGTGTAATGACAACCGAGGGGGGAGGGCTGTCAAGCGTTTCGAATGACTACCTGCCCGCGGGCGTGGAGTCGCTTTCGAAGGTGAGGTACTTGCACTTGAGACAGGTGAGTGAGGTGGTGAGTCCTCATCGTCAATATTGTCGACGCTAGCGCGTGAGAGATTAGCGCCCTGCCGCGCCACATCAGAGGGGGAGCCTGGTTCGGTGCTTTTCGAGTTGGGATTTGAGCGTGGAGTTGAGTTTGTACTAGTAGATCGATCGTAATTGTGGCTGACTTTCGAATCAACTGGATAACCGTTGCTGTTAGGGGCTGAGGAGAAGTGAGAATGAGAATAAGAGGGAGGCGGGGAGTGAATGGTAGGTAGTTCGTTTGCGACATGGTACATACGCCTTGGGGGTGTTGATGGTTGAAATGGTTCTGCCGCAGGTGGTGGAGACGTTGCCCCAAGGGTTCTTAGGGTAGAGTCTTGACTGAGGCTGCTATTGCTGCTGTGGTATGAGTCGTGCGACATAGATATAGATGATGATGATTGGTGTGTCGAGTGTTGGTCGGCAGAGTATTGCCGACGAGGTGGTGTCCGGTTAGACTTGAGAGAGCCATTAGATGGAGACGTAACAAGTGTCGTTAGGTGAGGATGGTGCGGCGATCGCTGTTGTCGCTGTGTGGCACTCCTGAGAGAAGCATCAGAGAATTGGCGTGGAAGGGAAGTCGAACGAGGTGTCGGGTTCTTGATGATAGGTGGGGCATTACTTTGCGTATAGGCAGGGGACGCTGGTCGGTCAGTGAAGAGGTACTGGGAGCCTGGAGAGCGCGTGCCAGCACCCCGTCGAGTTTGGATCTCAGCTATCTCATCCTCTGTAAACCCAGCCTGGGCAAGAGACATCGTCCATGAAGGTGGAAGCCCAGTATATCTGTCATGAGAGGTAAGTTGTTAGCAGCAAAGAAAAAACCATTGCCATGGAAAGGACCTACCCCTCATCTACATGGATATTGTGCTACAACCCTCCAATCAGAGTGCAATTTACTTCAAAAAACGCAGTATACTCACCTGGAAATTCCATGGTAAAGAAATACCATCATCTTGGGTCGGAGAGCTGCTTGCAGTCTGTGGCGATTTGGGGCGACGTTTCGCGAACTTGAAGAAGTTCGATCCCTTCCCCTTCTTCTTCCGACCCTCTCCCGATGGCGGGTCTGCCGGAGAAAACGACCTGGCTGACGCGGCAGATGACGCAAGTGACAAAGATGACTGGTTCATGTCAGGGCGACGCGAGTACTGCGAATTGGGTGAGAGCGGGGAGTGCGGTTGAATTGAGCGAGTGTCGGGTGAAAGCGACGCGAGCGATCTATTTTGGAGATAGTAGGTATCTTTGGGGGGTAAGGGTGGGGGCAGTTCGGACGAGGGCTTCGACTTTGAGAACTTGAAGACGTTGAGTGTAGAAAAGCGAGATGACTTCGGATGGTTGATGGACGACGCGCTGCTATTAGCCATGTTTTATCAGCAAAGACAGCCCGACTGCATCAGAGCTGGCGATGAGAGTTGAGAAGTGAAGGTGCTCCTCAAAAGACAGTCGGATTGCTTGGTTTTTGGGCAAGTAACTGAAGCGTAACCGTGGGCAATGTGTTCGCTGATGTCGGTGATCCGGACTGGGATTGCTGTGTACGAATTTCAAGTCGCTGATTGTAAATGCCAGTAACAATGGCAGCTCCTACGTCAAAGGTTTGTCGTGAATCCTCAGTTGTGGATGAGGCTGTGGTCGCTATCCCCGCCGTCACCACCGTCCTTGAACAGATTCTGTTGAGTTGGGTTGTTTGTGTGTGCTTGTCTATCTCCCTCTGAAACGGCAGGCTGGACAAACCCGCCTTTGCTTTTTATGTTCATTAAACCTTACAGCCTACACAGACGATGCCCTTTCCTTCAGACTCAATTCTATTGTCCGATCTAGCCTGTCCATTGAATTTTTTGGAGGTTAAAGCTTAGAGGAGGCCAAATTTTCAGGACATGTCACTCTGGCATTAGTCACTGGGTAGTCAAACACAAACGTCCAGGACACAAATTAGTGGTTCAAGGAAATACCAAATCATACTTGGCTCGGTCCAGAGAACGCCAGCTTTCCCGAACTTGATGGCGCTCTCCGAGTCTGTATGAATTCGCCCCCAACGCCTGAACTTAAAATGCATCACTCCCGTCACGAATCATCCAATGAAAACTCCCTTCTAGAACTTTTTTCGTCTACTTTATTGCCATACTTTTTCGCAAATCCGTCGAGAAATACTGGCTGACATTTTCAAAACGACTCGCTTACCTACAGTCTAGACGAGGCCAGCCCTTTTAACTTTGTTTGAAGTTTGCCGTATTATCTATCACGGTGCAGAGCAACGATTAGCCCGCGACTTCTTCAATCAGTATTCTTCGGTTGCGCCGACATGTTTCCGAGCTTTATCACCAACCTCTACATTCATCCGTCAGCACCAACTGTGGTACTCGGGATGGACCTTTATGTCAATCAAGCAAAAAACAAACGAAGCGGCACAAGGTACCGTTCAGTGAAATTACATCCATATCGTATTATTCCAGATTATTCCACGATGTCTATACGACGCTTGCTCCCGCCAACCTCTCTTCTAAAGGCCCGTGTCGGGGTAAAGGCCGCCACCTCCGCGACCCGTCAAATCTGTCCGATTTTGACATTCAGGTACTCTAAACAACTCCACAATGAAAAGATAGCCCTGCGATCGGAAGGCTTATCATTGCACGCCTCCAAATTTTCAAATTCACGGTTTATACCGTAGCAACCTCGCCTGGAAAATATATGCCTTTCCCAACACCTGGTATGATTTCTTTTCGGCCTTATCAAGATATGACAATTGACTTAATTTCTCCATGCCTCGCGGAGTAAACACCGAAGGGTGGGTGTTTTTGCCTTATCCAGTAAAGTACACACGGCTTTCGACGGCTCAGACGAGCTAAGTGCGACGGCATCACCTATAGCTTCTTCGTTCCCGATGTGATACGGTATGTCCACCATATGCCACACCAGAGGGGGAAGGGTTGATGAGCAATGATAGCCACCGAACCGCCGAAACATAAAACTTATCATGACGGAGGGCTCGGAGACAGGTTAATAAGGTCCTTTCTTGAGTCGCCTGAAATCGATGGGTGACACGGATACTTACCACGACACCCGTCCCAACACCATATGCTCAGTGACACGACATATGTAGTCCCGTGGGACCCGCACGCGCACACAAGTATTGGAGGGGAATCGGGGCAATTGTATAGCCGTGCTTGGCCTAGAGGAAGGCCCTGATCATACCTGACCTCCCGGACACGAGGCTTCTGCACTCAACCCGGACAAATCTAGTAACGCTGATATTAAGGTCCACAGGGCTCACTTTGGCAGGCTCCACTCGTTCCGAAAATATCACTGACTATATGTTATGAGCCACTTATTCAAGTCACTAGTCACTGATGACCAAGATACAACAGGTTAGCAGGTCCCTTCCATTGATCAATTCCGACTCGCAAAGTTAGCAAACTAAATGACGGCGGAAGGGTCGTTGATCTGATGGTCGAAATGTGACCGAGAGAGATCATGTCCTGTTAGTATGCCCATGTACCTAACAATATCGACATATAGACCAGAAATCGATATAAAGCATTTACAAAGGTTCAAAAAGACCGCTTTCGCTGCAAAATTACTCCCACTTGGGCCGGCTTCGGTATTCAGACGTATTGATAGGATCAACTCTATCCCGGCCCGGCATGGACTTGCCGCGAATTCCTTGAAGTGATACGAGAAGTGATTCGTTCTTTTCTAGTATGCGTTCATACGTGACTAAGGTAACTACAGAGGTATTACTTGATATGCATGATTCGAGTATTCTAAGAAGTCATAAATAGGTCAGCACCACCGTAAATCTTGCCAAGGATTAAAAAATTTCATGGATTGACTCGGGATTCCGGGCGGTGTTCCCTGGTGAGTAGAAAATTCTCTCTCCGCAAGTACGAATATCGGACCACTTCATCCCTAAATTTATTTGTCTCAATTGAATGGACTAGCAGGCGGTAGGGTAAAGCCCCACATCCTGGGGTGTCGAGTATTTGACGTTGATACAAGTGTATGATCGAAGCTGCCAATCTAACCATCGCGGGGCCAAGCCTCAAGTGAACTAGTACTAGAGTAAATTTCTTGGGTTGCTAACGTTGCCAACTATGATACCACAGTGCCTTGGCCCTGGTCCATAAGTCGGAAACACAATATTTCTCCTCTATAATTTTGCCGGCCTTAGGCGCCGAAACTACAAAGGAGTCCTTCCAACGGACGGCTAACCTGTCCTGTCACACGAAGGCATTCTCCTAGCCCGCCATCTTTCTCTTCAAGGCCGCTCCAGCACCCCGTCGTGGACGGGCCCAACGTCGCCTCAAGTGTTTCGACCCACATGAATTCTGAAACTCGACCGGGGAGTACAGACCCATGATAGTGCACGAGATTCCCGGCGTTACTCATCTTTGGTGTTTGACACCCATTTGGTCGAGGGACTGTTCACGTTTTTTCGTGACCCACGTTTGGGCAAGACGCACGGGTCATCAGAGGGAATTGATATGTGCGCGAGGATCGATGGGCCACGAAGCCCAGGGGCACTATACCACCAAGTGCGTTCCAATATGTTGGTCGTCCCACTGATCGAAATTCTTGAATGCAGGCTAGGGCTCTAGTGTTGGGGACGACGCAACGTTTCAACGATGTCCGAGCCGCTGTAGCGTCCGCCAATTCGTCAAGATCACGGGCCTCCTCGAAACCAAGGTTGCAGCGAAAAGGAAATTTGGTGGACGCCACCACACCTCGCTGCACTTTTCTGCGGCACCTTTGGTCCGTGGTAGACAGGCGGATAGTTATATTGAAGCTATCATCGCTGTGTCGTAGATTTATCCAAGCCTGCGCAGTGATCCGCTTGAGGAGGGCCCTCGCGACTACCTCGAGCCCAGAGGTTGTAAAGATTCGTGCAGGGATGCAGCTCGGCTGGATGACATTTGGTGTATAGAATTGCAAGCTTCTGTGTATCTACACGTGTACGGTGTCGTGGTTAGTAGGTCCTCTGACCTTCGAAATGGCACGCAATCGAGATAGCTCAGAGGGACCTGCGGAAGGTTCTCACATTAAACAAACCCAGTGATCAGAGCTGTATTCACGCCATCGGGGCCCCATATCCCTACCCAGTCACAGCGCATAAGGCCTCCACTCTACAATGCATAAGTGCCGGAAAATAATGCACGCGCCTGACATGTGCATGCACATTTCTATGGTGTTAGACTTGAGCGGTTCAAAGATCGTCCAAGGTGCCAATTGGCGCAAGTATATATCCCAGTTTATCTAACTTTGAAACGCAAATTTCTTCGACCGGACTGTGGCTCAGTAATAATACTTGTGAAACAAATGAGGAAATCGGCATTCCTTCTTTGCGGTGCTGTAGGATTCAACTCCCGTACTCACGCGGTACTAGTCGGGAATGACTCGACGTATCCCTACCCCGGCTCTCATCGCGACTCACACACCAACCCACAGTCGCGAGAAATAACACTGAGATGTGAGAAGCAACAGTGGACCTTGAGCATACATTCCGTATTCATCAATAGGACCGATCGCCCGTCACATCAGCTTGCACCCTTCATTCTGCCTTGAAACTGAGTTGATTACCGCCTCGGCAATGTCCACTGATCCCGCCGTTTTCACGCGTTTGCAGTGCGATAATCGAGGGTGACCCACAAAAGCCAAAACACATCGTCCTCGTTGTGTGATGAAGTACGGAAGACGCCCAATCAAGTTGTGTGGGCGCCAGTCGAATTGACTCTGAGGCTCTCGATATCAATCTAGCCGAGACTGCGACGGAAATTAAACAACGCGAGATATTCCGTTGGCGCGGCGTAATGACATGAGGTAGCTCGTGTATAGTAAAATTATCACGAACCTAAACTATCCCAAAAGTCCGTTAGGCTCTAGACACTTTGGCAGCCAATGCGATAATTACGATTTGAGGGACGTGTTATTTATGGATCCTAGCCCGGTATCCCCGACATGATGCAAATGACAGGCTTTTACAAACTTCAGAGCAAAATACATCCGAGGGCGCCACCCCTACAGACTCAGTGAGAGCTCTATAATACTCAGATCAGACGACCTGGAATGTCGTGTGCTTTACGCCCACAACGACTGCTATAAATCGCGTGCGGGACCAAGGGTCGAGTAACGTATTTTCCCTACCTCAACATGGCAACAATGAAATTGAGAATGGCAAAGGGAGAGACGATTATAATGTGGAGCTTGAAATTGTGCACGCAATCAAGGGAGGAAATTTCCGTGTCTTCTGTATGTGCCCCGATGGGAGTTACGACACGTATTTCCAGAGGCTGCCTGGATATTGTTTTCTAGAACCACGAACCCCACTTGCATTGTTAGAACGTGAGCAGGGAAAATCCGCAAATGAGATGGCGCCTGGGTCCGAATGGCGGGCGGAGTCTGCATTGCCAGAGGTCGGGAAGGTAGAACATGAATGAAAATAAATAGCTTACCTTTTGGGAGAAGTCACCCTACCAGAACACATATCAGAATGCTACGATCACCGCACGCTGACGTATATGGATGAAATGTGCCTGCAGATAAGCTGAGTTGATAATTATTCGAGAGCCCATAGGTGGTATGCCTGCGAGTCCAAAAGTAACAAAAAAAGGGCGTTGCATATTGTCAACAAGCGTTCAAGAAAATACGCGCAGTTGAGAAATTCGGAGAGACCGATCAAAGCCAACCAAGAATAGAAGGCAGGAGGTCGCAGAACCTCGTCAGGGTATTTTTCATGACGGCTTTCAAGGTAACCATCAGGTTTACGTATTGCGCAAAAGCCTTTCATCTCGGCGCGACGAAGAACACGAGAGGGTCACTGGAGTGGTCATGTTGCTTGTTCAAAATGCTAAAATCGCTCGTCGGAGACTTAATGCTAGATAGAAGGGTGGGGATTAAGGGAGTGGACAGCCCTCCCATATTCAGCATGGCTCTGAGCACGAACCTCTCAGCTTTTCAAAGGATTGCTAGTGCGTATTTTCGGCACGTAATATTGCCATCGAATTGTTTGTATTATATATTGATCTGGCCTTGAGTCGACGTCGGGCATGGCGGGGGAGCACTGAGTGTCCTAAGAGGCTGGATGCCCTAACGGACACCATCCCGCGGTATCTCGAACAAATTTCTTTCTACATCGAGTGATTTTAGGCAAGTTATATTTCACTGGGTCAATTGACGTGCGAGAGAAACGTAGCGGGTACCAAAAAGGCCAAGAAGCATTCACGCTGTCGTGAACGTCAAGCTTCAGGCTTCGACATAAGTACAGGACCAGTCTGGACCCGGACGGTAAGTTCATATCGATGAGAGTCGAGGGCATCGCGGTGTTGAAAAAAAAAAGGATAAGTGAGTCTCGTGGCGCGGTTGCGCCTTGTTCTCGGTCCAGGGTTTTCGAACGGCGACCAACTTAATCCCGGATTAATCCTATCAAATCTGATCGTTATCTTCCTTACACTTTCCCTACATTATTGGAAAACGTATACCGTGTCCGCCATATCCTCTCATCATAAGATGCGAGGCGGAAACTCCCTCAATGTCCGCGAAACTGCAACCCTTCCGAACTTGTCGAAAATTGGCCCAGAAGACTCATGGGACTAGGATAATTACCGCTGCCCAGCGAGTCTCAGTTTCAGAACCTGCCAGCAGACATCATCTTATTCATCGAACCGGCTACGAGGCTTTCCTCCTATCATGGAAATCAACGCGATGGATGGCGATATACTCTATTGTGCAACTCCCATAGGCCATTCCTGCCTATCGATTATCCAACATACTCCGATTAGAGGCCAAGACAGGAGGCGCACGACAGAGTTTCATATCCGCCTGCATCAGGAGACACAAATCACGCCTCCAGCTTCAGCGGTACACGCTGCAGCTCTTTACATTCACTGGCCAGCCATATATAAAATGCTCAGTTCAGGTTAGCATTTTCTCCGGCCTGAGTTTACTTCGATCTCCCCAGAACCCCTGAGCATTCGTCATCCCCGCCTTCACCAGCGTCGGCCCCCCATATCATGACATTATACACCACCACCATTTACACATCTTGCGATTGTCCCCACCAAGAGGACAGCCACTACCTCATTCGTTGCGGATGTCCTAACGATCGTGGCCCTGACCATCCTATGTATCAAATGGAAGACGGCTTTCATCGAATATGGTGTTCCGACTGCCTTCGCTACTGCTCCCAACCCCCAGCATGCCCCGGACTCAATTCTACCATGCGTGTCAGCTCCATTGGCATTCTAGTCCGGCGGTTGAAAGATTTTGGTCGCTCGCTCGTCACATGTAAGGCCGTGCATACTCTCGATATTTGGTGTGACTCATAACGAAATCATGCTGCAGTCATGTTTACAACACTGGGTCAACTGACTGGCCCTGTCATCCCAAATAAACTTTGGCGTCGGCGTTCATGAGCAAACGCACTTGATTCCGTCGATTGACAGCATCATCGCGGCGGTGGGGCATGCAAACACATAAGTACAGGATACTACGATCATTAAATACATTCGTTGCCTTCGCCTTACCGCAGATCCTGAGGCCTGGACCATTCCCATGTCTAAGTATTCACCGGGCTCTCCCTGCCTAGTTTCGGATGATTTTACTCCATGGTAGCATGTTCCTTTACTAGTACTCTTCGAACCATATTTCTCATATCATGATTCCTTTACCATACGTACATACTTCTTCGACCAACGGACATGGACTCGGTTGTGATCGAATATTCATGAAAGTAATACATGTCAAATTCCATGCGGCATAGGAGATATCAACGCGAGTGTCACGTTCTTCTCTTGAGTGCCCTAGGTTTGGGAAATGAAACCGGTGCATTCAACACTGCGTGCTTGGTATGTGCCGCAGAATCTGGCAAACCAAGTCGAGTGCGCTCCCGATCCGTAATCACCGCGATCTTGCAGCCTGTTTCGCAGGAATTGATAATCTGCGTTACTAACATAGCTTTCGGACTTACCGAGAGTTTTGAATAGCTGATTGACCCTAAACCAACATAGTTAAAAACGCGATCGAGCTGTCCAGGTAAGTTGCGGCGTACTGTGATATGGGCATGCTCAGGTCATGCGCTAGTAGGGCAGTATCGGTGGCAAAGCCGTCCACCTTCAGGCAAAGAGCAAATGCGCAGGTCAAAAGCTTTGTTTGTGTGGCCGATGTGGCTACGTGACTAAGTGAGGCGTGTGCTTATTAGCTACACATTGGGAGGAAGTTAAGACGGAACTCACCTCGTGGAGTCTCGTGCGACCTCGGTGAACCGGGAAAGAAGGCTATCGATGACGACGCCAGGAATGCTACCCAGTTTCTCGGTTATCTTATCTTTGTTGATTCCCTTCTTGTTACGCTCTATGACTTGCCGAAACGCGAGCATGGCGGAAATGTACAGCAATATCTTCCTGTAGGGATAGTTAAGGGCCAATGTTAACAATGAAGGGTAGAGCATACATGTTTTTCTTCTTCTCCTTCTTCGTCTCATCTCTTGTTCCATTCAGATGTCCATTTGTCCAATCGGACCACTTGAACGGCAACATTGCGATCCTTTCCCTGTCGGTGGTGGCATGCTCAAGCGCACTCACCGAGAGTGCCTTCCACTCTACATCCGGAATCATATCATGCAGAGGATATATCTCTGCGGGATCCGTCGCGTCACTGTTGAATGGCGGTATAAGCCTATTATTGTCAGCAGCTGCTTTAGCTTCATCTTTGGAAAATAAAGTTAGACATGAATCATCATATGATCATGAAGAGGCTAAAGAGACGTACCATGTGTCATCAGACCAACGGCACCCTTATCGATACCTTCCATCAGGTGGTCAACAACACCCTCCATCGCACTGACATCAACACGATTGCGCTCCTGGGCACGGATGTTAGCTTTGGCTTTCTTCGTCCCGAAAGTCTCTCCCAGGGCTGTCTTGGCTTCTCGGTATTGCAGGGCGCTCGGAGCAGGGGCCGGTGGGATTGATTTTAGGGCTTTTACCGTACGCTGAAGAACATACGGTGACTTAGGCGTTGGAAGTATGTTAAGCGTCGAGGTACGACGATTGAACGCTGCTATAAGATACCTTGACTCGCGAAACAAAATAAGTGGAATGATTAACGATACATGTATGTATGCTCACCGACATCCCGCATCCGCTACTGCCTGACTCTCGTCTCCATTTGAAATAAACTCGACGTCCTCCCCCTCACCCACCACCAGCATATCCTTTGGTTCCAGTACTTCTTCATTGTCTACTTTGTTTCCCTCTTTCTGTAACGTTGTTTTGGTTTTTTTTCGCGCGTAGCATTGGAAGGTGGTTGAGGGCTGTGGGTGCAAGGCCGGGTAACTCACTGTGCGTTTGAGATCAAGGACGAGTATGCGACCGATAAACGATCTAGGATTTACCAAGTAGGGGTCCGACTGGCCCTTCGAGCGGTTCTGAGAGTTTGAAGATTATGTTTGGTGATGCGGCTGAATCGCGTTTCCGTTTTTTCGACGTTGACTTGGCGGTGGACATGTTTTTGAACCGACGTTCCAATTATGCCACAAGACGAAATAAATACTTTTGATCTGGGTTTCCGGCCCTCAAAGGGCGGGGTCAAAGGTTTGAGGTGGTCAAGGATGTGGAAGAGAGACAAATATGAATGTTTGCCGAGTCCCCTCTACTAGACAGGTTGGACTCGACGTCCACAGCACATGCCATTAGGTGCCTTCGAGCTTCTCTTCTTTTTGTGTGTAAATTGTGCTAAATCGTTTTCTACTGATATCTTTGCTAGTCTAATTGTCGTTGAGCCAGGCCGGCATACACGCGAGCCCCAGCGCTCAGCATAAGTGCTCAATAGCGAGTCGAGTCAGGCCAGCGCCGTCAGTGACACAATTGAGGCATATATCTACACACATCCACAGCTTAATATGTCGAAGCTATGGTCAGGGCCCAAGAAAGAGGAGAGCAGAAGCTCCTCACTCGCGAGTGATTACGACCCCAATCTGTTTAAACCACCACCATCACCAGGCACTTCGGACAATAGAATCAAGAAAGAGGAAGCTGTCAAGGAAGAGGAGCGTCTTTTACTTTTTCCACCATCCACTATGGATGACCATTCAGAGCTGAAGACCGAACTCGACACTTCACCATCACAGTCTCTCACTCTGCATGGCAATGATATGTCACCGCAAAAACCGAAACTTTCGCCCACCCCTACGCCCCCACCACGCACAGCGTCCGGAACAGCGTCCACAACACCCACTCCCCCGCCTCCCCTTTCTGCTACTACCTCTAAAAAGGGGCAGGTGTCTCCTCCACAACTTATTGGTGACCTTCCCATAGCACGGGATGAGGCCCTAGCTACATTTACCGAAATTCCTGAGAACAACTACCAATACAAGACTCTGGGTCGCTCAAGGGAGGCTCTTGAGAGCATGACGTGTGATTGTAGTTATGAACACGGTCAGTTTTCTTATGCTGTAGCGCAGCTCCTGGGTGGCCCTTATGGCTGAATGATCTGCTAATGATCCGGATCTTCTTATTTACACAGGAGTAGACAATGCTGACGCTGCCTGTGGGCCGTACTCTGACTGTATCAATCGGTTGACGCAGGTTGAATGTCTTCCCGACGACTGTCGTTGTAGAATCCATTGTCAGAACCAACGGTATGCACTGTATTACGTACGCATGGGTAGCCCCAGCCCAACCGACTTGCTTATAGGTTCCAACGGCTTCAATACGCAAATATCGATATTGTACAGACAGAAAAGAAGGGATTTGGGCTGAGGGCAGAGGGGTATTTACCAAAGTGCGTTTCAGGTTATTCCAATTTTCAACTTGAGATGACACTGATCGATTTTCCGCAGGGATACATTCATATACGAATATGTGGGAGATGTGGTCAATCCAATATCATTCAAGAAGAGAATGCGGGATTATGCCACCGAAGGGATCCAACATTTTTATTTTATGATGTTGCAGAAAGATGAGGTATGCATCGTAGAAATTCTCACCATCTTGGTCCCTGATTTAAGTACCACCACATAAAAGTTCATTGATGCGACTAAAAACGGGGGGATCGGTCGGTTTGCAAATCACAGCTGCAGGCCTAACTGTTATGTCGCAAAGTGGACCATTGGGAACTACGTTCGCATGGGCATATTCGCCAAACGAGATATCCAGCAGTATGAAGAGCTGACATTCAATTACAATGTTGACCGATATGGGTGCGTGTGGCAGAAGCAGCATGGGATGGCCCGCTTTACCTTTTATACAGTCATCAAGCACAGATATGCTATTGTGGGGAGTCAAACTGTGTAGGCTTTATTGGTGGGAAAACGCAAACTGATATCGCCACCATGGACGATCTTTATCTTGATGGTGAGCTATGTTATCATTGGATTAGAGATTCGATACTGACTTCAAGTCAAGCTCTTGGAATCACCGATGAAGCCGACTTGCTTGAGCTCAAGGGGAGCAAGAAGAAGAAGGGGAAGAAGATTGATGATCCTGATTTTATGGTACGTCTCATCCATTAGGCCGCTAATATCAGCTCAACGTCCCTTTAGCCAACAATGAAACCTATCGTCGAAAAGGACGTACCAAAGGTTGTACAAGCTATAAGACAAACTCAAAGCCGCAAAGTATTGTACAAGCTATTAACTCGTATCAAAGTATGTCTTGTTCTCTGCGAGTGTAAAATAAAGTTACTTTGGTTTACATTACTCCAAGATAACGGAAGATCAGGCAGCACTCCGGCAGATAATGCGTTTGCGTGGATACAGTCTCATGACGAATCTACTAGAGGACTACCCGACTGATGTTGAACTTATTACTCTGGTTTGATGAACTCCTTGATATCCTTCTGCTGTCACTGACATAGAAGCACAGGCTCTCCAGTGCATGTCGACATGGCCACTTCTTAACCGCAATAAGGTGGAGGACTCGAGGGTGCTAGTACCTGTTCAAGCGTGTGCGGAACTGGAACACCCTACCCTCAAAGATCTGGCGCAGAACGTAAGACCCATATCTCCTCATTTTCAGAAGCCACTGATCTTCGTATCGTATTTTCCAGTTACTTGATCATTGGCAGACACTGCCGTTGTACAACCGAATACCCAAACGAATCAAACGGGTATGTCCATCTTTGATGCTGTCGTATGGGGCGGCCCTTCTAATCTTAAATTTCAACCGACAGGCTGACGAGGACGATGATGTACCAACTGTATCAATAAACTGGCGTGAGGAAGAGGAGGAGGAAGAGGAACGTTTCGCCAAACGCCACAAGATATTCGATGAAGGTACTTTATCCATTGTGCCACTCGGGACATCATCATCCATCTTGCCCCGTCCCGTTCCCCGCCCAAGACCGAAGCAGTTCCTCGTACCACTGGGCCCATCTCCCTCTGAGGACGCGACCAAAAGCTCGAAGTACTCCCGTGAGAACATCCAGGCAGTCATTGCAGCTGCTGCCGAGAAAGCCGCTGCTGAGGAGGCGGCGACAGCGGAAGCAGCAGCAAAGGAAGCTGAAGCGGCGGCGGCACTCGCCGAAGCGAAAGCCAACCGTGCTTTGCGGAAGAAATCAAAGCCTGCGAAAAAGACCCTGACGCCCGAGGAGAAGGAGGCTAACAAGGAGAAGCGGCTGCAGAAACTGGTCGGTGCCGTAGTGGTGAAGTGCATGTCGAAGTACTCCAAATCGATGAACCACGATCAGTTCAAGAAACACGCTAAAGAGGTAAAACTGGATTTGCACTCCCCATCACTGAAATAACGCTAACTCCTCTTCGTAGCTGACCCAGATCATCTCTGACAAGGAGAAGAAGTCGCCCAGCTATAAAGAGGGAAGGTTCGACACGCTCTCGGACGAGAAAGTCGCCAAGATCAAGAAGTTTGCAAAGGAGTACATCGCCAAGGTGCTCCGCAAGCTCGAAAAGTCCGGGAAGCGCCCCCGCCCGCCCTCGTCAGCCGCAACCCAAGCAACCGCCTCGACGTCAACAAACACCCCCAGTTCCACCGACGGCGTCGACGTCGTCATGGGCGAGATGACGGTCGAGGAGGCGATGGACATGGACTCCGACTCCGACCCTGACCCTGACTCCGACGCGGAGGCCGAGGGGGGCGTCGTCGCGGACGGCGGGCCCACAGCGCAGAGCGCGTCCCCGAAGTCGTCGCCCCCGGAACCGCCGACGCCGTCCGACCCCGCTGTCATCCACCCCATGGAGGTGGACGACCACCCCGACGCGAGCAGCCCCACTGCGGACCCACGCCGCCGGCTGCTGGTGGAGGGTAAGCAGTTTGGGTGGGAGCCGCATGCGCCGCTGAACGGGGTGCCGGCGACGAGTTGACGGTTTTGCTAGTCTGTAATTTTAATTGCACTAATTTAACGGATTAGATGGACCTGCTTATATTTTGGCTGGTTTGGAAGGTGCGGAGGTCGAACTGAGGGGCGTACCAGTAGTGTAATTAGATGGGGAAAATTGAAGTGTTCACATCCAGAAGCCACTGCTACCTAACTTATACAGATCACTCAAATCTAGTGCCATTTTGTTGGGTTGCAATTGACGTTTTAATTGATTTTTGCTATAGTATGGTATGGATAGTAATAAGTACGATTATATTGTCCCTGACCATAATGCTACACCATCTCGAAATCCCCCCCCGAGCTCCTCGCTCACCACTTCATCTGCCTTGCTCGGAGGCACGACTAACGACGCATCTACTCTAGGAGACGGATCAAGCTCCGGATCCGCAACCGCAACCAGGACCACATCTTCCTCCGGCACCATAATGTCCTCCACTTCAGAGATGTCCGTATCGTCAGAGTCCATTTCCGAGTCGTCCTCTTGCGTGACGAGCTGGGGTAGCTCCGCAGGGACATCCTGGGTGTCCGACGAGGCAGGGTCGACGATAACTGGCTGTTCCTCAGCGGGATCTGCCTCCAAATTGACTTCAGGTTGCTGCGTCTCTTCCTCCTTCGTTTCCATGTCCGTATCTTCCTGAACCGGATCTGAGGGCGCAGAGTCGACGACGATCGGCTGAACCTCTAAAGAGTCTGCGTCCGCATCTGGCATCTCTTCCTCCTCCGTCGTCTCCCGTTCTTCCGAATCTTCGACTTCAACTTTGGCCTCCTGTACAGCCTTAAGAGTATGCGCTGTCCACACCCCTTTCCAGTACATCTCCACGTCATTCGCCTCTGTCTCAATTTGGCGGACCACACGCCGCCTCTCCTCGCGCACGCGTGCCTCACCCCAGCTTTGGACACCGTCCAACTTAACTAGGAGGCGGTTCAGCGCCTCGACGTATGCGTGGAGGGTGAAGTTGGTCGTGGTGTATGCAAGCTTTGGTGTGTGCTCGTCAGAGCTGTCAAGAGGGGTAGAAGAGGGTTGCGATGGTGATGATGAGACAGTGATGATGTGGTCGGGCCCTTGAAAGTCGAGGGTGGTGGGGAGGACAAAGGATGATTTGAGTATGTTGAATTCGTGTGCGAGGTCGTGGATTGTGCGAAGGGAGCGGTGGGCACGGTAGAATGTCTGAATTTTTAGAGCCGCTTCGTCGCGGGCCTCGGGAGAATGTTGGGGTGAGGATGGGGTTGGGGAGGGAGGTGTTTGTGTAGTCTCTGCCGGCGCTACTTCTGAAGCCGCCGTTGAGCGAGCAGGAGACGGGGTCCGTATCCGGATTCGCCTGGGTTCTGATGGGGCGGGGGAGGTAGGCTTTGTCTGCACAGGATGTTGGTATGAGTGGCGAGGTCCTGGTTGTGGGCGTTCGCGTCGGACCTGGTGTTGGCAACGTGAGTTTTCATTGCAGTTGCTTTCGAATACAATCGGAAGACTTACGCTTTCTGGATTAGCAGAATTCATGTATTGGCGCAGGAGCATCTCCCGTCTCAATTGCTCCTGCCTTTGTGCCTCCAGCCTTTGCTGGTATCTCGCCTCCTCCTCTCTGCGCCGCCTTTCCATCTCCTCCTTCTGCCTCACGGCTTGGAGGTACATGCTTTGGCGTGGATTGAGTTGGCGTGGCGTGTAATACTCATCGTCATCGCTCTCGTCTTCATAGGGGAGGTACTGTGCCCGACGAGCCCGTTGTAGGGCCTGTTGCTGGGCAAGAGCACGCTCCTGTGCTAGTGCGCGATCGAATGGAGAGTATTGGCGAGTGTGGTATGGGTTGTAAAACATTGTTGGGTGCGATGATAGTAAGCAAGTTGAGTGAAGTTGCTGCCATTTTTGAATCGGGAATTCATGCTATTATATGATGTCTGGTGCAGTTCTCGATGATTCGGTTCCACCTTGGACATCTGCAGCAATTTGTGGAAATTTGCAGAAATTACTGGAATACTTCCTTTTATAGCAATGTCGATCATGATCGACTCTCTTGATGTGATGACGTCATTACGCTACAACCTGTCTCTTATATCACCTGAAAGTAATGCCTGCCAAACGACATAGACGCCAGCCATCGTCTCGACAAACGCGCACACGCACTCGCCAAACATACTCCCATACCGAGGCCCAACCTCCGACAAAAAAAAAGGCGCACAAATGGGCCTAAAGGCACTCAGAAGAGAAAGTCGAAGCCACCGCTTTCCATTATAGGGGATCGTATGTCTGCCTTGTCTTCAGGTTTACCCTTTGTAGCTGAATATTATATGAAGCTATCCTGGGTGACGTGTTGGCCAGTCCAAATATTTTTGTACCCTCAAACGACACCTCTACAGTGCCCGGTCTTACCCTTACTTCTGGTCCATCCAGAAGAGAAATGGAAGCCATGTCAGTAGAGCTCTCTGGTCCGGGTAGCGGCCTCTCTCCATCAGTATGTCTCTTCCTGTTGTAAATCCTCAATTCAACTTTTGCCCTAGGCTGAAGACGTACCTCTTGTCTACGCCGGTCTTCCACACCCATTCCTTCCTCGACCACAAGTCCGCCGCGATGCACCTAACATACCTACCCAAAGTATATCTCACATTAAAGTATCGCATCCCGCCAATGGCCTCCCATTCCTGATTTTTCCAGCATACGACCACCTGCCTGACCCGCCGCTCCGCTTTGGCTGCCACCATGAAATGGTACTTACCGCGTGCTCGATAGTAACATTCAACCGCTCCGGGTATCTCTCCACCTCTCGCGGGCCTACTGGTGCCCGGGTCCCACTCACGGATTCATATCTGCATCCTGGGAGATATTTTTTTCATCTAGATGACTCTGAGCCGGGCGAGTTGTATCCAATTTGTCGCAGATTCCGTGATTGGAAATTTCCACACGGGAATCTCCCTGCGTCCTGGAACGCGGTCCCCACAGCGGTAAAATTTATATCACACGACTCAACCATAGTAAAGGATTACACCATGCCAAGAGATGGGGGGTGTCTCGTAACTGGGTCTAAGGAACTGAACACTGTGACGCATGTTATACCCAAGACAGAGGAAGCATGGGTATGTAAAATTTACGTTTCCGACCTATCTTTCTTTCTGACATAGACTTGCAGCTTTCAGAAAATGAAATGGATGTCTATCTCAATTATCCCCGACCACTCCATCTGTCAACGCGCAATGTTTTTACATTGAGATATGATTTATACATGGGTGCATTCAAACAGCAATCCTTTGCTATTGTCCCAAAATCAGGCCACCTTGTTCTCCATTTGCTTTCATGTCTCAAGGAGTCGGCAAACCTTTACCATAATGTTGTTTTTGATCATGGTAACAACCTTTCACATGAAGTGCTTTATGCTCGGTTCGCATGGACTCTGATGACCATGATCAAGAACATGTGTCTCGACCCAACAAAATTCAATTTCCTTGAATCAGGTGCACCTGCCACAAACAATAGCGGGGGGGAAGGTGAAGGTGCGGGTGGGGAAGGTATAGATGGCATGCACGGGGATGAAGGGGGAGAACACAGGGGCAACGGGGTTCCCAGACACAGCGGCCCAGCTGCTAAACATAAGGAGCCCCACGACGCCCCACCACCACCTCTCGACTCCTTCCTCTCAAACGTCCTCCATGAAATCGCCCCAGGCGACCCACAGTCAATCAATGCACATGCCCGTGAAATCGAAGCAGACCTGAAGCGCGCAGCGCGCAACCACCCGTTCTTTGGTACGTGTGGAGCTGGGTTGTGTCTGACGCTATGTACATATGTCGCTGACGATGCATTTAGTGCATCCGGATATGGAGCCGAGTGCTCATGAGTATCTCAACATTTTCTGGTACCCCGGCATGAACGTTGTGGAGCGCAGGAAGCGGGCTTATCTCGAGTGCCATCCAGAGATTAGGGCGCATAGTGATTCGCTTCCGCAGGGTGATGTTGAGATATACGATAGTGATTGCTTCGTGGACTCAGAGGCTGGAAGTGATGTCGGTTAATGACTCAAATCTTCGCCATAATTGTGTTGTAGAAATCAGAACAAACTTGCACTCGAGATGAATCCGAATGAGCTCATTGGCCACGGAGATAATATTGTCTTTCCATCAGAACTTCTGAGCGGCGGGGAGGACCACACTTGTTATTATTTATCCGGCAAGGCTCTAGATCTGCAGCAATACATGAACACGAACAATAACCTCATGCCCAGCTGAGAACTCGGTGCTACACAGCGCCAAGCGGGAAAGACAAAAAAAGTCGTGCACACTATACCGTTTCTCTCATTTCAATGGTTTCTCTATGAAACTAAATCGACGATTAAGATCAGAGTTCGAGGCGAGTCCAGGCCTTTTCCCATGCATCGTCCAGGCCAATTCAATTCGAAATTACAATCTCTAGTCGATCACGAGAAACTATTCGGCACGGTCTTCGCTCATCGACTCCAAGACACCGAGATCGCTAGCAGACAGACCCTGTGGACGGGGCGAACAATCAACACATCCACGGGTAGGGGTCCTGTTCGACCGACCCAACGTGCCTGCTCGTGGAGAGGTATGCCTAGACCACAGGGTTTAACGATCGAAAATCGGACGGCTGTTGGAACATCGCGAGCACTCCCTTGTTATG
This sequence comes from Collybia mongolica, assembly GCA_013420905.1. Taxonomy (NCBI): domain Eukaryota; kingdom Fungi; phylum Basidiomycota; class Agaricomycetes; order Agaricales; family Clitocybaceae; genus Collybia; species Collybia mongolica. The sequence continues at coordinate 2,160,327 of JAAXNY010000011.1, forward strand.
TTCTGGTGCCCGCTGCAATGCGCTAGTCACCGCCGAATGTACGTATTTTTCTGGGAGGCTGAAAAGTCCTATAATTATTATTCAGGGCTGCTAAGTTGGTATTTTTAGCACTCTCGAAACCTGGGTTTGGCGCCAGCCTACATGGGATGTGTGGGGAGACATATACGTAACTCCTAGTCTAGGGTTCCGCCGTTCGTTGGGCGAAAAGACCTCAAGTGTTCATCATGCCTCGCGGCCACGTACAGTGCATGTGGAGTGGAAGTCTACTGGATTAAACAGCTTAGGATCATGTCGAACGCCATCATCTTGTGAAATATCCCTCGACCACCCCAGGTGTATCTTGGTCACCTAATACAAGGTGAGTCGAAATCACCCCATAACGACCAATCCTATGAACTGACCTCCAACCCTCCTAGGTATTCCCTAAATTTCAAAGGGATCCCAAACAAAACAGTATGGGTCGAGTGCCCCGAAATCGAAGTGACGTGCATGTCCATCGGTGCCCCACCAACCGCAAAAAAGAGGCAGATGGCAGCCCTGTATACACGGTCCCCAACCATATACGATCCATCCACGGGCACGGCCACCTCGGAGTCCACCAACATCGTCGTCTACCTCGACGCAACCTACCCCGACACCCCCAAGGTATTTCTGTCTGGCGCGCGCGCGCTGCAGCGGGACGTCCTCGACGCCCATTTTCGGCCGCCGAGGACGACGGTGCTCCAGCTTACTTTCCCTGCCATATACGTCGTCCTCAACCTGGTCCGCCAGGCGTTTTTCTGGAGAACCAAGGCTGCGGCTCTTGGGATCGCGATAGAGGACCTGGCGCCCAGGCGGAAGCGCCGTGAAGGGGAATGGGCAAAGGTGAAGGAGGAGCGCGATGTCCTCGACGGTCAGTTGCCGCGTGTGCGTGGCCCGTATATTATGGGAGACGAGGTGTCTTTTCCCGATTTCATGGTTGCGGTTCGTGTCTTGCCGAAAAAAGAGACTTCTTGGGGAGGATAGCGCGGAGTGGAATGCAGGGCGATGAATGGCGGTTTCGGAGAGTGTCAAACGTATGGGAATGTCGTATGAATTTTACAGGCACCTCGTCGTAAGAAGTATTGGCGTGTATGCCAATTTGGTCGATCCAGTTATATGCTGGCCCAGTACGTCCGCCTTGGCTATCCTTTGCTGGAAACGCTCTTCCCCCAAAGATCAACGAGTTTAAGCCTGAGCAGTGTCCTCTGATCGTGAGCAGGATCTCCGATATTCAAATTTATTTCAACCCCTAGCTACAACTTGAGTTCACCAACGCGCCTCTTGACGCCTTCCTGTATGATGTTTTCAAAGAGTTGGATAGGAAGCATTATCCATGATTCCTGCCGCAACCGCTCTTCCACGGCGGCGTGGGGCAGCGTCCACCTTGAAAATACACTGCGAACAAATTTCCGAACTGATGGAGGCCTAGGCTTTATCGGGACTTGGCCATCATTGCGCTGAAAATCCTGTTGGGAGAGATGGAGCTCTATAGGTTGATAATTTTGGCGAAACAACTCATATTTCGGTATAAAGGACTCGGAAATTTTGGAAGTAAGTCGACGAGTACGGACCGCACTTTGCCGAACATCAATGCATCAACAATTATTGCTGCCGAGCCAACTTCCATCTCAACCTGGTCACATTCACGCAAAAATACTCCCCTTCATGTGCAGAGACGAGAAAAATCAAGACTCCAATCAGAGACCTCAGTCTTCCGAGGTTCCCCTGGCATCTGGTGTTATGTGCAAAAAAGGCCTTTGGAGATGTGCGCGCCGCCCATAGACCTCCTACGTGATATTGGACCCGATACGCGCTACCTTGCTAGCGACCTACACACTGTTCTGTCTTTCTCGTCTCCGGCCACTGGGTACTGAGCACTGGGTTCTGCTTACACCTCGTTTATCACGGAATGGTGTCTATCATATGCGAAAGCCTATCTGTGCCTCTCGTTGTTACATCTGGTTGTACCGGTTTCATCAAGGATATTCCTCCACTTTATGTGTTCCGGCATTTCGACGGCTTTGAACTCGAAACAGGGGATCTATCTCATACACCTCACTTGTCACCCTTGGGAATTCCGCTTTAATGCGTATGGCCAAAGCTGGCTGCAAGCGGAGAAACACACGCGGCGTATGTCGAGTCTTCCTCGACGTATCATTCAAGTCAACGCTGATTGAGTTACGCTCCACGGGTCAAGTCATGAGAATCTGTTCGGCGCGGTGTTAGCCCGTACTTGCACCTCTGAAAGACCGAGGCCCTCCAGTGAATGCATGCACGCAGATGCTGTAGTCGTAGGCGAATAGTGTACACGCATGTGCAGCCCAGCCAGGCCGACCAGAAAGCCTCGCTTGTGAGGCAATTCGTGTAACGAGGAAAGGGTGGGGTAAATTCGGGGCGCCGCAGGATGTATAAAAAGGTATTGGGAATGTTCCGTTCTGAACTTCTGATGCCCACCATGAGGGATATTGGGAGTCTTTTACTATTTGGGTAAACATGTGAGTTTCAATTTTACTTCAGAGCGTGCATGACGTTTGATTCCAGGATACCGTTGCCTCTTAGGAGATACAAGGCATCAGCAGGGAATAGACTCAAGTGCCGCATTACGCCGTGAGATCCCTATACGACTGTATATATAAAGCATGAAACACGTATGTTTATCGACTTTAGCAATCCAACGTCATGTCGGAAAAGATCATATTCTATGATATTCCCTCAACTACACCGGGCGTCCCCTGGTCGCCGAATACCTGGAAGACAAGGTAAGTCGGGGGCACACCGTAAAGTCAATCACAACTAACCTTCAAACCTTCCAGGTATTCCTTGAACTTCAAAGGTCTCCCGTACACAGTAGTATGGGTCGAATGCCCCGACGTTGAAGCGACATGCAAGAAAATCGGCGCCCGACCAACATCAAAGAAACCAGATGGCAGTCCTTTCTACACCCTTCCCACCATCTACGATCCTTCCACCGGTGCTGCCGTCTCGGAGTCCACCGACATCGCCGTCTACCTTGACACGGCGTATCCTGATACTCCCAAGCTATTTCCGCCCGGCTCACACGCGCTCCAGCGTGATGCCCTCGATCCCTATTTTCGGCCGCCTAGGATGACGGAGCTCCAGTTCACCCTGCCCGCAATATATCATGTCCTCAATCCGGCCAGCCAGGCGTACTTCAAGAGAACTAAGGAGGTAGTCTTTGGGATGACGGTAGAGGAATTGATGCCCAAGGGGAAGCGCCGCGAGGAGGAGTGGGCGAAGGTGAAAGAGGATTTCCGGGTTATTCATAGTCGGCTGCCACATGGGAACGGGTCGTACATCATGGGAAGCAAGGTGTCTTTCCTTGATTTCGTAGTTGCGTCCCACGTCATGGCGATGAAGAACCTTTTTGGGGAGGACAGCAAGGAATGGAATGATGTGAAGACGTGGAACGGGGGATGGTGGGCGGGGGTTTTGAAGAGTGTTGAAAAGTATGCGTTGATTGTATGAATATGTATTAGCTCTTAACAGCTAGGAGGTTCTCTGTTGTGATTTTATACCTCACATACTCAGTGCGCCCAAGATCAATGTCCTTGCCGAACATCGACACCAATGTTGAGGTCGGCACATTACATAATCTCTTGGACCTCACTACATTCGATAGTTCCTTTCTCATCCGCTGTTTTCTATATTTCGTATACGCGACGTTGATACCTGTCTTGGTGACTTGGCTTTCAAAACATGACTTCAAGCAATTTGCCACCGAGTGTGGCAGGTGGTGTATTCTCAGTTTCGTCTTCCATCATCATCAACGCGCCGCGTGACAAAGTCTGGTCCATCCTCCTCGACTTCCCCTCGTACAAGGAATGGTACTAAACAGCTTGGATATACCGCGTGCGCAAGGCTTGTTAACTCCTTTTCTCCCCTAGGAACCCCTTCGTGTACGAACCTCCCTGCCCAGCTCCACTCCACAATTAACGCACACAACCTCCAGGCGCGGGCAAACCATTGTCGACAAGGCCAAAAACCCGCTTCCCGACCAAACCCCCGCAAAGGGGCAATACCTCCTCATTGCGCCCGTCCACCTCCCGCCAACCATGGGCGAGCCCGGCTATTTCCAGAAGCAGTCCGCCTTTGAGCAGATCTCGGCAGTGGACCACGAGAACTACCGCGTGGCGTGGGTCAACATCGCGCTGCCGGGGTTCCTGCTGAGTGCGGAGCGGTGGCAGGCGGTGAGCACAACGGAGGACGGCAAGACGAAGTACGAGACGACGGAGGTGTTTGGAGGGATCTTTGCGTATCTGGTCAAGTTCTTCATGTATGAGAAGCTGGTGCTCGGGTTCAATGCTCAGGCTGAGGGTCTCAAGAAACGGGCAGAGGAGACATGACGTATGAGGTGAAGACCTTTGTTCTATGATATTGATGACAACATCGTTATCCATTAGTTTGGACGCGCACCCTTTGCACTTACCTACGTAGGTTCCCCTGAGAATTAATGTATTCTTGATGTGCCGGGCGCTTCGTATATAGACAACATTGTATGCAAGATGTGTATATATTACAGATTAGATACAAATAATGGACTCGCTTGCATCCTGGTGTTTAGAGAATATATGGTGTATAGGTTTGAGCGGTGGGTCATGTTGATAGTGTATCATTTTTATTCGTCAGAAACTGACGTTACTTGGAAGCTTTTACGTTCAGCTTCGAAAGCGAGATGACGATTGGGACTGTGAAGAAGGCATACGCGACCCATACCACTGAGATACGTTCAGTAACAGTTCAACAATGCACTGACGATGGACTTACTCGTAAATCCATTTCCAAGCTCTGCGATAAGCTTGGGACCCCGCTGTCCTTGAAATTCGATGGTTCGGTTGAAGTCTTGAACGGCTTTCCCAAACCACATCCGGATGACCAAGAATGCAGTGAGGCCTGTGTACTAATGTAAGGAGCGTAGGTGCATGGGCTGAGGGGATACGCACCGATGACAAAACCAAGGAATCCCAACCAGCCGGACAACCTCTGCAACATCGGCTTGTCCAGGGCCGCAGAGATTCCCCCACCCATCTTGTGTCGGAACGAAACCAACGTGAACGAGATCAAGAAAAGTATCGAGAATGACAAGGCGACAGCGATGAAAATAGGTGTGGTGGCGGTAGGCGCGGACAACAGAAGATTGGGGGCGCCATCCGGAAGCACGCTTGTGTCTGTTAGAGTCAATCTTAGCCACGACAACACAAATAATCAGGAGATCGCACTGACCATAAACTGGAGAGACACTTGGAGTTATGCAACTAATGTTTCCAGCATTATTCGTTCGTGCACACGAACCTGGAGAATTTGTACGTGAGCCGCCGCCCACAATCTTTCTTGCACCCAACTCACCTAAAACGCCGAGGAAGAGGCTGGGTCCATCAACGGCCTTATCAGGCCCGGCTTCGATCAAGGCAGTGGACGGAAAGACTCTCAGGAGGGCCACCCGGTCCTGGAGCATTATCACGGGTGCGAGGTACGCGAAGAGCGAGAGGAGGACAGCCGTAAGGGCCAGGAGAGGCGCGAGGTAGAGTGTGATGGCTTTCGATAGTCCTTCAATCATGGTTTACGGCTGGCGTTAGAGAGGGTGAGGGATGAATAAATGAATGGAATGTCGTCTGGTGCGTCGTTAAAATGAACAAGCTCGTCTAGCGGCCTGTAGAAAGAAGAAAGGTAATGAAGGAAGAAAAATGAGGCGGAGTGAATTGGCTTGAAGCCAGACAGGATGGGCCAGGCTTTATAGCCAGATGAGTCAGGAAAAGGAGATCGGCGCATCGTGGTCAAGCGGGCGTTCACAAAAACGACCCTCCCAGGGGGGAGAACAATGAGATGGTCTTCGAGTGGTTGTTACGTAATCTCGCCTTTGTTCTTTACCATGTTACTTGGCTACCAGGTGGCGAAGAAAACAAGGATTTGAAGGGGCGCATTCTACGAGGGTTCGTGTCAGGAATTCGCTTCCATTACTCCCCGAATTAGTTGCTACGATCAGCCAGTGGCATATCAGTGACGGAAGTAGGGTAATGGATGGTACAAAGGCCTCGCTTGCTCTCTGGAGCTTTATTTTGGCGCTGTGCGAGGTATTTATCCAGGGAAGGAAGGAACTGAAATACGGTTTCCTGTCCAAGCCACTATTCAAGCAACTGTTATCCTGGATTTCGAGGTTTCGTTGGTCAACGTTATCGATGGAATAAGTCGACCAACGGATCAACATAACCCTGCGAAAACTCCCACGCCCTCAAATCGCTACATTTGCCGGACACGCCAAGCCTTCGCTTCCTCTATCTCGAAAGTTAGAGAACCTCGTTAGCCACTACAAACCACCGGCCCTGGGTTGAAAAAAAAATAGCGCTGAAAGAAAATCTAGCACAAGTCCCTAGTCGAGATCCTAACGGCGTCTCGATTGAGCTAGTACCAGTCGAGGCTTTTAGTGCAGTGAAATGTATCACAGTCGGTGGAAGCGGTATGGGCAATCACTGTCAGGATCCACCCAATTTCGTCTCCCGTTTTCCCGCATCCAAGCGTTTGTAGAAGAAAGTGTAGGTCCCCACAACGAAAGGGTAGTCATGAAGAGAGAGCTCCGTACCGCCGCCGCCGTCAAAGCATATGTTTATCACAAAAAACATCAACGTCCATAATCATGGAACTCCTAGGACTGACTTGTCAGACTTCTTCAAGAAATATACAATTTAATCTTAGGACAGCTACGACTCTGACCCCCAGGGGGGTGAGTTACAAACCTACATCCGAAATTTCTCATCTTTCAGACTGTAGTAACAGAATCAGACCCAGACCTCGATGTATGCTTACATCCACTTTCGAGGATTCTTCCACCGCGATGTCCAAGGTTGGCCCTCAGACCAAATTCCCACCGCACATACGCTGCCGATTTAGGGCTCGCGCGGCTGTTTCCTCCGCAAGGATATACTCAAACCATACGAGCACCTATGGGGGTGTCGTCAACAATCTACGATGAGCATCGGTAGGAGCTCACTTTGGCAAAAGAATTCACTCTACTTTTATTCTAAACACTCTCTGAAGTTTATCTAGCGCCGATTCGTGGGGATAACATGAAAGCATCTGTGTATATGCTTCTTCTATTCGCCTGAGGAAGTCTGCCTTGGGAACAAAATTTAGGGTATGACGGCCCAGCATCACGAACGCCAAATACTCGAAAAGAAACGCTCATTGACTGTGGAATGCCCATCTCAGGGCCTCTCGTAAATTTCAGGCGTTTTCTTTAACCTAGGATTTATTATTAACCCGATTATGATTTACTTCGAAGACTGCTGAACACTCTCATGGGCGGGTCGAACCCGAACGATCCGTTCGACTGGGGCGGCCCGATTCCGAAGGTGAAGTTTTGCCTACCCTGGCTAATGGTGAATATTATTAGAACATAACTGTCATGGCCCTCCTTCACCCTAAAGCGGCAGTCGCGATTTCAAACGATGCGCCAACCTTGCCAGCTGCACCCTCTCCATTCAACATGATAGTTCAGAGCCGCCAGTTTACACTCCACGTTCGTCGGCTGCCGGAATGTTAAAAATACAGGAGTTGGAAGTTAACGTCGAAACTCTACGAAAGCCCAGCTTAGTTCTTCTGGCTACTTGAATTACCAACCTTGCGTCCCAAAAGAAGTCATGTCTCAACCACGGAGCCCAGCCTTCATCCCCATTCTTACGCGCTCTTTCGCTTTGCAGCATCTCGATCTGTCCATGTCGATCGCGACTGCGGATGTTGAGAGTCTCCTGCAAGCGACTTCAAGACTCACGTATCTGCCCCTTACCAAAGGGGAACTCTATTAAATAATATGGTAGAGTCTTGGCTCGTAGAGGTATCATGTAAGAGTGCGGCATCTTAATGTTGGATACACAACATAGCTACATTCTTTGACCTCTTGGATCCATGGCGATGGTGCTCGAAGCCTTTAGATACGGTGTTTATCTGGCCGAAGAAAGCGCCGCCGACGGTGAAATGCGATGCTCCAAGTTCCGAACAGAGGGGAGGAAAACAACCCGGTACCAACAGTAATGAGAGGTTAGTTGGGATCTGGGGTGTTAAAAAAAGAAAAGGTACATTTGTAAGCGTAACAAACAAAGTGGCCCAACTGCATTCGTTAGTCCGTTGTTTCTTCCTTTGAGGGGGAATCAGGTACATATATATAATCGCTGCTTTGTTGAAGTTTACGGGAAAGGCCAAATAATTTGAACAAAGAGTATTTGTCAAACCGCTCCTAGGATCCGGATGGCCTTGATTGTCCAATGAGCAGACAGTAGTGACATGCTGAAATCGAGATGGTATAAAAGTCAACTGGTAAAGGTTTTTCTTTAACACAACCTCCCCCGCCCCCCCCGTTATCCCGAAAACCATCCCAACCTTGATATCTATAAAACTCACTTTCCAATTGCAAGGTTCTACCAACACTCTTTGCCATTCGCTCGATACTTTATTTATTCTGAACGCACGCACCATTAGCGATGATGGACGCAGATTACAATGACACAGGTGGTTGGGTTAGCTACAACCAGACACTTCCAAATCGACGCGCGACCCCGCCAAGACTACTCAATCGTAATTCTGCCAACAGTCTTGATTCCTATCGCACACCCATTTCGCCCGGCGCGCGTTCCGTCACGAGCAGGACTCGTTTCAATCCTAGAAAATCACCCTCGCCTAAGCGAAGAGTGGTAAAGCGTCGAGTGTCGATGTCCATATTCACCTCCTTCGCGAAATCTTTGAAAACCAAAAGGAAGAAGGCTGCAGTCATCGGGAGGGCGTTCAACAAGCTGACATCAATGGGACAAGGCCTTATAGCGGGAGAGGGGGTATCCATGGAGAGTCGCATGGTTCTCGGTGCACAGCGGGATATGAGCACCAGACACGAGGCGGAGCTTATGGATGACCTCACCCAATACCTGACAACGACCCATGGGAACAATCCATTTAGGACACCGCCTCAAACACCAGTTGACTGCGGGATGGACATGGCACCCTCCCCTCCGTTGTCATCTGTAGGGAACAGTCCAGAGAGCCTCAGGAGCTCTCGACGAGAGCGCAGAAGTCAGATGAAGAGTTTGCAGATCCTAGGACCAGAAGCTTGCGCAGCAATTGTTGATAAATGGAGGGAGAATACTGTCTGAGGAGATGACGATTCCATATCTGAGGACTTGGGATGATGATAGTGTAATATGCAGCTGGAAAATGTACCGTAGTTAGTTATGTGTATGTACTATGATATGACTGTATGATTGTTACATTCGGTGGCATGTACCTGTATGCTTTATCCCACCCAATCCTAGGAAGACAAGTAATAAGTGAATTTATGAGGTTGCAGTTAATCAAGGTTTTGGTCGAGATGCGAAAGGGATGGGTAAAGTTGACGAGAGTTGTTTGGCTCGGATTCTGCCTTGTGCCACACCCGGCAATCTACGCTACGACTACTTGACGCTTTTACCGTCACGAATAGGCTCTCACCGCCTCCTATGCGCGCCCCGCTTCGCTTACTGTGGACAGGTTACGTGATGGGGACCTCTCCAGGAGCAGTGTATTGATTCCCTGATCAGCAAACATAACTCGTCAATATCCAGGTTGCATATGAAGTAGAGTCTCCCGAGTCTAAGTGACAAATAGGTTAGAGGTCTGTAATGACAAGATTTAAAAGTTGGCGTACCTGTTGTGCCTAGGCTATGACACACGTTTGATGTCTGTCTTCGTTCCGACAACCCGCTGGTCACCAGACACGAGCCCTACCACCTTTCAGAAGAGGACTTAATATACATCTGGGCGCCTACTGTGAGATGTCACTGTCTGACTACCAGGAAAACATGACAGATATAGTATACTTCATGATGCCACTCTTGTAGAGGAGTGTAGAGGGCCAATACATTTGGACGTTTATAGTTAAAGGCACGTTACCAGATCCATAACTTTGTGGTTGAGCTGCCCACTAATTTCATCTCTCAGGTACGGCCGTCAATCAAGGACTCAGGCACCGAATGCCCAATGGTTAGTGGTGCTCGGCGTCTCAACCTCCCCGTAATGTCCTGGAATTCATATATAGGCCAGTCAAAGGCTTAGACATGGACCAGGTCCCCAGCAAAGAATGGCGGGCAGCTACCAAGGTAATCAGAATCTGAACTTCAATTGTGACTCCTGCAACCAACCCATCGCTCTCTTCAACCCAAGGATCCATTGTCAGGTCTGCCACGATTACGATCTATGCGCAAACTGCGCCCTCGGTGACCGCTTTAACGAGCAACACTTGGCATCTCACTCCATCCAGTTGTACAAACAGAGTGGAAGCGTGAATGGTGGACAGTCTGTACTTTCACAGACTACCATTAATTTTGCTCAAGCCCCACCTTACGTTGTGCCCCCATCATTCCCCAATCATGCTTCCTCCAATGAGCTACCTAGCTCACCTCCACCTCTGCCACCTCGACGCCCTGGTCTCTTTTCTGGAAACAGGCCCTCTTCAGGAATGACTGATCAGCGATGGCAGCCATTTTTCCTTACAGACATGACTCCTACCCCGACATTCACGACACTCCTCAATGATATATTCTCTTATCTCGATTCATCAAACACCGGATACCTCATTCCAGAAGCATATTCTCGTTTCCTCGATGATTTAGGATACGTTGGTCAAGAAAACTCATGTAAGATGAATGTCTGTCTCAGCGAGATATTTATTTATTTCCACTAACATAATATTTCCTCGCAGGGAAAGCAGGTTATATCGCCACGATAAGCATATCTGCAGAGTCGATGGCTGACAAGTCTCTCAAGAATGCGTATGATCTATTTTCCATTGACCACGTTGTTCAGCAACGCATCCAACCCACCCATGTGGATCCCACGGGAACCACTTCACTACTCCGAGGATTTTTGGGGAATGCATTCCAACTCCTCTATGCTTCAATCTCCTGGGCTTGCAGAGGGACCTATGCCTCTCCTTACACGCAAGGGTTTTCTTGACATCACTACCATTGAGGTTCTGGGGGACCCCTCAAAAGAATGGGGTAACTTGAATCGAGTAATAAAGAAGTATAACCTTCCGCGATACAAGGGCTGGGGCGACCTCCCGAGGAGTGTGTTGCCCGATCACCCTGACCCCAGAACGCTTCAAAAGGTTGCAGCTATTCATGAAATTGCAAAGGCGAAAGCAGCAAGAGAGTTGGCATCTGTACATGCGGGACAGATGTTGGCGGCACAAGGGAGACAGAACGCTATTGATCTGATCAGTGGAGATACGAGGTATTATCGGTATTACTGATGTGAAGATTCATGCGTGATGAAGTAGGAACTCGTAACACTCACATTGCTACTCATTCCTTTCTGCCCCTTGCCACCACGTCCATCTAATTTATGATGCGCTTAACTTGTAAACATCGCGTATAGTCTCAGTGGAATAATTCTCACCCAGATTATGATCTGCTTGCGATCCGAGGATGTAACTCAGAGATCGGTCGTGGGGCCCAGGGATACTCATCATGATCCGTCTTGCTCTTACTAAACTCCTGCTGCAATCATCAAACAAGGAACCAGCTGATGGCTTATGTTGGAAGCGCCTGTGGCTGGACGTTTTCGCCGTCTACCCCCATTCTTAATAAGGTCACACTGTTCGTGCTAACAAAAAATCTGCGATGTTAAATCATGTAAGTTTGCATTTATAATCAATTCAACGACTGTTTTGTCCCAGCTTTCGGCACACAGCTTCCATTACGGCCCTCAAGGTTCGAAGTTTAATTGCGACCCCTATAGCCTACCCGCATTGTTGAATCCGACGCTGCTCGCTTCAATTTATAAACGAGCAGGAACAGCCACTTTTCCTTCCGACACCTACTCTCTAACAATCAAACGAATCTCCTAATGACAAAAATTTCCAACTTTGATGCGTTAACATCTGGCAGTTCAACCCCAGTCCTCCCCTCTGATAGTATGGGCTGTGCTGGCTTTATACGTCTACTCCCATCTGCCCGAACAATCGGACAAACCCTTCAGGAGTACGTCTGGCCTCGTGGTTCAGCAACAAATTCAAGTGCCCCATATCTTTGCTCTTCCGATGTTCCGGAGAATCCTAGGAAACCCTTCGATCCCACAATATCGTCGTCTCGATCTCGACTCAGCCCCCTCGTGGATGAGGGCTCTTTGATATCACCTCAGTTGCCCAGGTCCCAAGACACCTTGAAAAAAACAAACCTCATCGTTCCATGTAGGATGACAATACATTGAAAATCCTGAGGGGGGATTAAGCGCAGTCAGATCCATCTGTGAGCGAACGAAGTGTTTATCGCTGGAGATAGCTCGAGCGGTACGAGCGGCGAGGTTGGTCAGAGCGCCATTGTTACAAAGGTACTGGGCCAATGACATGTGTGTCCTCCGTTGCTGTACATGTTGCAATCTTCATGTATATTCGTTTTGTCGATGTACTGAGCTAGGCGTCGCCTCCTGAATGGCAGTGAGGCCTGATGACTTTTGCCAGGAAATCCACACTTTCGGATTTCGGTTTAAAATAAACCGGACCGTCGGGATGATTGAAGGAACAAGGCTGTCATGACAAATCATGATAAACATTCAAATGCCACGGTCTTTCAAGAATGCGCCGCAGTATTATTTTGTGGCGATACATACCAGGCTTTACTTCTTTCTCCAACAAGACAATATCAAGCCACACCTATTGATAAATAGTCTCAGGTATGGCCTGATGTAAAAAGTTCGCGAGATCACTTAGTAGGAATTGTCGCTACCACGACTGTCACCGCGCGTGCCCACAACGTGCCCCGCACCGTCCCTTTCTGATATATTTGCTCCACCTCGCGGCCCACGCCTCCAAACTACCATGCCCCCAATTAGCGACTCCTGGCCAGATGTCAATGCCTCATTGAACGCTCTGGAGCCTGACTATGCAGACAGAATCATCTCAATAGTATCCTTTCTCCAACCTCGCTTCACACAGATAGCCCACTACGCATCGTCCCTGCACCCCATAAACCTGCCCTGTCGAATCGTCACCGATCGATATACATGGGGGCAGTCCTTCGCCGTCTTCGAAGTCTTATTCAATGACGGACTCTCCTGGATAATTCGCTTTGGAATGCGCCCCATGGACGTCTACTTCAACACTGCGGCGCAGCTTGAGCGAAAGATCCTTAACGAGGTCGCTGCTTTGCGCTTGGTGCGTGAGCGGACGACGATACCGGTCCCCCACATCATCACATATCATCCCATCATCTCCCCCACCAACCCACTGGGCCCCGATGCGCCTGCGTTTGTTCTCATGACGGCGATGACCGGGGTTACGATTGGGGAATATGGCATATCGACAGGAGGGCCTGGTGATCCACTACAAGGTGACGAGACCAACCGGCCTATCCTCCACCGCTACCTCCGGGACATTGCAGACATCCATGTCCAGCTCAGCAGAATCACGTTCGATCGCATAGGGTCATTTGTTCTGGGGGAGGACGGGCACGTTTCGGTCGGTCCTGGGGCAGACTATGGTCTTGGCCCATTCAGCTCAGCGAAAGAGTACTTCAAAATCCAGGCCGATGCTTACGAGAAGCTTGCTGAAGCCGAGCTCGAAGCCTCTGAGGCGGAATCGAGTGACCCGACCGCGAGACTGAAGAGACAGTTCGTGGCAGCTCTATGGCGCGCTGCAATCATGCCCCTTCTCGATGACCGCGACGATAAGGGCCCATTTCCCATGCGCCACGGCGACCTTCATAACGAGAATATTCTTGTGGATTCCACCGGTCATATCGTGGGGGTTTTAGATTGGGATTGTGCTGGCACGGTCCCCTGGGAAGCGTTTGCTGTGCCTACATTTGAGGTGTCCGGAGATTTTGCGGATTTAGGCGGTGGGACGAGGGAGGAACGGCTTGCCGTCCATGATCTTTTTAATCGGGCTCTAGTGGAGGCTCAAGATAAGTCAGCACTGCCTTCTGGAAGAACCTTGGCAGATCTGCACAATTCTAATGCGGGACATGTGGGGGCGTACCTTGCGTATTGGATGTTTTCTATGGCATGCGACTATGATCAGACGGGCAGGGCCCTACATGATATCATTGGTCTGCCTGACGACATGGATCTGGCATTTCAAAGATTCGTGGCAGCAAGGTAGATTATATTATAGAATATAAGGGACTAGACTGGTTGAACCTATGTATTTATCTTATGGATTGCTCAATATACTCATTCCTTTTTGCGCGCACGTCCTCAAACCGAATCTATGTCGTTACTTCTGTACCCACATAACTTGTCGGTGTTGACGGACGGAACATACCCAGATAATAATTCGCAATCCCCCCAGATGTGATCTACTTACGAGCGGAACGTATGGTTCTGGCAAGGCATGTATATAGAATTCAAACCATGTTAAAACGGTGTAATGTGTGATTTCCTCACATTTGACAGCCTGCTCAAGGATCGGCATAAACCTGACCTAAAAATAGCCTTGGGGCAATTCTAAAAATACTAGTACTTGAAAATACATTAATGGGAGTCGTCATTATTAGCGGGGTCCCGTCGACGAGCTATCAAAGTCCCTGATACTCAAAGTACCTACACGCGGCTCAGATTTCGTCGGAAGGTAAGCTCTGAATATATTCGATTGTTGCTTCCACGAATATCCCCGAGACTTCCTTGCAAAATAACGAGAGAAAAGGTACGGAACTTCTCGGACGTGTGTACGCGTACCAGTTTTGTAATGCTCATCGTGGCAGAGGAAGGTCAATTGGACAGAGAACTAACACCAAATTACTACTTAGTTACGTGAGTTCGACGATCTTACTGAAGCCTTTGATGTACCATTGCTGTCATTAATACTGCGACACTACTGCCAGCTGGATAGCTTCACCCATTATTACAGTCTTTAATACAGTCTTCAATCGTGACTGAGGACGCGGAGACCTCGGTGCGAATACGGCATTGATTTACTCAGAAGATACTAGCACCTGGGCCTGGAATAAGGTTGGTGCTTCGACAAGTGTTGGGTTGAGTTAACCTTCCTAACCGCGCTTGCTCAATTGGTCGGCATATGGCCAGGTCAACTCCTGCGTTTGCACATTTGCCGAGTGCCCGTGGAAATGTTTGGTTTAAACATTGAGCGGAAAATGTCGTATCGGGTTAAAACATTCTGAATATAATCACCCGTGTCCGACCACCGCGATGTGACGAAGGTCCACGAGGGAATGACGTCGGGGAAGGGGAGAGGGTGTTGCTTGATGATCTCGGGGTTCGGTCATATGACAAGAAATGCTGGAGGGCGTCGCTAGCGTGATATCAAACTATCTTGTCTGTGTAACCCGAAGACGCTAAAATGGTCATGGTGGTATGCGCAAAACGAAGGGTGTTGTTTGCGTTGATCCGTTATAGGCTGTAGTTCATTGGCACGGTGATTGCGCAGTAGCCTATGGGTGTCGATCGACTTCTGAACGGTTGAAGCTCCAAGGCACTGTCACATAATGGGTCAGATGAGCGAACTGACGACCATGTGGCCATCCCGTCTCCCTTCGAGGGTAGATTATACTCAGGGCTGGGCCCATATTCGGGCTCGAGGACTTTAGACTCATAGAAAATCCGGCCAAGCTTCCGGATCTTCGAGATAATTGGTGAAATCCACATACCACGGAGGTAAGGAGGGAACCGAGTGGGGGCTACGTTAACACCGCGACAGATGGCCTAGCGGGACGGGAGAATTTGGGGGGAAGCAGCCAATCATGATTACCGGTTGAACATGAACCCGGTACAGCCGGCTTCACGTGCAAGATATCTCTTGGTCACGTGGGAGTATATATTGAAATGTCCAAGTCGGCCGCGTCGACCCTTTCAGCATTGCTCATCGTTCACTCCAACCTCCACAACTTTTCGTCGCTGTTACCCCTGTAAATTGAATTCCTTCACGCTGTTGTATAAGCTCTACCAGACTTCATCTGATATCCTAAACAGCGCCCACGATGGCTAGTTCTCGCCTTCCAGTTCTCGCTTTGCCGCACCCTCTCGTTTTGCTGCCCGCTTCTCGTTTGACCATGCCAGTGTCGCAGCAAATCGGAGAATCGATCCTTGCGCTGATTGATGAGTCTGACACCCTGCCTGTCGTTGCAGCCATCCCAGTAACGAATCAGACGTCAAATACTGCAACCCCCGTACTTTCGGAGTGGGGTACCGCGGCACGGGTGCTACGCCTCGTTAAACCCACTGCACGCAACCCCCGACAACCATATCTCATCTCCATTCATGGACTCACTAGGATACGCCTCATTGCACCTACAGAGACATCGCCACCGCCTCCCGATCTGCTGGCGGACCTAACCTTGCATGACATCGAATACCCGCCAACTGAGAAGACGCCATCGAGGGAAACGGTGGATAAGTTCCGGAACTCTGCACTGAGGCTTCTAGATCGCCTGGCACGAGACTCGACGCAGCAGATTCGCAAGGACAGCTACAGCAAAATTGCAAGCATGCTGGATGACATCACAGCTGCTCGTGCACCGTGGATGGCCGATGTCCTCATTGGCAGTATCAATGGCGAGTACCAGGATAAGCTCGGTGAGCTACGTTGTATCGTCCTCATTCGAGTATTAAATCACATGTTACAGCTGTTCTCGCCACCCCCGAAGCCGAAGCCCGACTCAAACTAGCAACTGACATCTTCCTCAAGCAAGCCTCCATTTCCGAAGTATCGAAGAAGATTGCCTCCGCTGTCGATGAATCCCTTTCCAAGCAGCAGAAAGAATTCTTCTTAAGACAACAGCTCGCTGCTATCCAACGAGAATTACACACTCTCACACGATCAAATGCATTGTCGTCTTCTTCTGTTTCTAGTGTTCCTTCGGCAACGCCTACAGATAATGCATCGGAGCTAGATGACGATGAGCAACACGAGGCCGACGACATGGCGGATTTGAAACGTCGCATCGAGGCTATGGAAGTAGGATCTGAGGAGAGGAAGATGGGGGTGCGGGAGTGGCGGAGGCTGAAGCGGATTCCTCAGGGGAGCGTCGAGAACGGGGTCATACGAAGCTATGTGTGTGGTATTACTGAGACTTCCATGCTGGAAACACTAACTTCTTGCAGCTTGAATGGCTAACGTCCGTCCCCTGGCCAAATTCCGCTCCCCTCCCGTCAGCGTCTTTAAGCCCACAACCCCAGCATCAAGTTCGCGATAAGACGTTCCTGACGGCAGCACGGACACAGCTCGATGCAGATCACTTTGGCCTAGAGAAGATAAAGAAACGACTGATTGAGTATCTCGCGGTCGTCAGGCTTAAGGAGATGAATGCTGAGAAAGAGGCACGGGAGGAGGAGCGGAAGCAGCAAACCAAGCCCACAGATATGAAAGACGTTGTCGAGAAGGCTGACAGTAAGGAGAGTAAGGCGGTCATCCCCTACCGGAATCAACTGCAACCGAGCCCCCAGAGTGGCCCATCAAGGCCATCAAGGCTGGGTAAGAAGGGAGTGAAAGGCCCAATCTTACTGTATGCTTACATTACATACTCCTCTCAGCTTTCTTTCCTGACAACACTTTTTTTGCGACGATAGCTTCGTCGGACCTCCAGGTACAGGCAAAACATCTCTCGGGCAGTCCGTTGCCAAGGCTCTCGGGCGGCCGTTCCAACGGATCTCCTTGGGAGGTGTGCGCGATGAGGCTGAGATCAGAGGTCACAGAAGAACGTACGTTGCTAGCGGGCCGGGCCTAATTGTCCAGGCGCTCAGGAAAGCCGGAAGAGGCGACGCTGTCATGCTCTTGTGCGTACGAACAGATTTTGGGAACTATTCAATATTTGTCTAAGCGACTTTGTAATACAGAGATGAGATTGATAAAGTTGGCCAGAGTAACTTCCATGGAGACCCTGGTGCAGCCTTATTGGAGGTTTTGGATCCGGAGCAAAATCATACATTCAACGTGGGCCATCTGTTCGTAGCTCCAATGTGCTGTCTGACATTTCTCTATAATTAGGATCATTATATCAACGTTCCTATCGACTTGAGTCAAGTGCTGTTCATATGCACTGCCAACTCTCTCGAAACCATTTCTGCACCCCTTCTTGACCGCTGTGAGATCATCCAACTTTCAGGTTAGTTTTGTTTATAGTTCTGCAGCGATTTAAGGTCGACCTTCCATGGAATAGGTTACACCTACGATGAGAAGATGCACATTGCACGCCGGTTCCTTCTTCCCAAGCAGCTACAGGCGAACGGACTCGAGGACGCACACATAACCATCACAGAGCCGGCGCTCCTACATATTGCTACGCGGTATACACGCGAGGCAGGGGTGCGTAGCCTCGAGCGTGCGATTGGAGGAGTTGTTCGATACAAGGCAGTCGAATGGGCGGAATTCGTTGATGGAGGCGGATCAGAGGGAACGGCTGACGGTGTCGGGAAAACCCTCACGGACGGGACCGGGGATGGTGCAATGGTTGTCGTGGACGGGAAAACTAGACGGGGTTACCGGAGAGTGGTGGAGGAGCATGAAATTGAGAAGATTTTAGGGATTGCAAGGTGGGACGGGGAGGAAAGGGAGAGGGAGGAGCGGAGAGGAGTCGTATATGGTTTGGTCGTCATGGGGCAGGGTGAAGGAGGAATATTACCCGTGGAGACAATTGCAGTTCCTGGAACCGGGAGGCTGAAGTTGACAGGAAGTCTGGGCGACGTACGTTTCTTTTCTATGACACGCATATATTCCTTTCTCACTCATTGTGCATTGTGTGCAGGTCATCAAAGAGAGTGGAGAGCTTGCTTTAAGCTGGGTCAAAACGCATGCGTATGATTTGTGTATCACCAACTCCCGGGCCCAAGATCCTCTGAAAGTACCAGACCTGATCGATATTCATCTGCATCTACCCTCTGGCGCGCAGAAGAAGGATGGGCCAAGTGCTGGTATTGCAATGGTCTGTAGTCCTTTCGTTAAAAATATGAATGTCGTTAACATCCTATTTGTAGACATGCGCATTTGTATCTTTATTGACGGGCGCCTGTGTACCGACGAATATTGCTATGACTGGAGAGGTAACGTCTAACACCCTATGTTTGTCTGCTATGAGGCTAAAATCCAAACGTATCCAGATTACTCTCCGGGGACGTGTTACTCCAGTTGGTGGAATCAAGGAAAAGGTATGCATACATTCCACTGACTTGGTCGTAGTCACCTCATAATCATTTGTTTCCAGGTCCTAGGTGCTCACCGCGCACAGGTGACGAAAGTCATTCTCCCTTGGGCGAATCGAAAGGATGTAGAGCACGATATTGCACTAGAGATCCGCAACGAAATGGAGTTTGTATTCGTGCGCACTGTACAGGAGGCTCTTGAAGCCGCCTTTGGGAAGAATACGCTTGGCTGGAGAAGAGATACTGTCCTTCTGGAAAGCAGGCTGTAACGTAGTGTATGATGTTCCAGCATCATTATTCTTTGCCCGCTATCCCCTGCTACTGTATTCTCTTTGCTCGGTTCTAC
The DNA here is from genome assembly GCA_013420905.1 of Collybia mongolica. Classification (NCBI taxonomy): domain Eukaryota; kingdom Fungi; phylum Basidiomycota; class Agaricomycetes; order Agaricales; family Clitocybaceae; genus Collybia; species Collybia mongolica. Next base: position 2,179,819 of record JAAXNY010000011.1, read on the forward strand.
TGTAAATGTTTTCCTGTCTTTTGTGTGTGTAAACCCCTCCCCCCTTTTTTTTCGATTATTTCTCAATATATTGTGTTAGTCAAGGCAAGGTAGTTATTATGCAAAAGCGCAAATTCGAAGATTAAGAATAAAGTTGCAACCTGCACACAGGAAACTATGACGGCTAGAATTTAACACATACTATCTTGTACTAAGACAGTTACATCACAAGAGAACATATCACCAACTAGCAAAAGTACATTTTTTTTGTCTTTTGTGAATTTTTGCAAAAGTAAGAGGAGAAAAAGGCATAGATCATTGATTCGTTTCAATAGGTGTGAATGTCAGCAGCTGTGATTCACTCGGGCCCAGGGGTCATGCCTAGGGGGAGATCATGGCCCTCACCATTCCCCTTTCCCGGAGGAGGAAGAAGTTCGGTGTGGCTTTCTCCCTCACGATTGGTGCGGATGATTTTGAAATAGCAGTCGTTATTGATGCTGTGGCCCACGAGGCACATGGTGCCCGAAAGGTTATTCAAGTGGCGGTTATTTTCGAAGCCCTATAAAACCTGTCAGGTAGACGATATTGATAATGCGGTTCACATACAATACAGGAGTGGGTGAGAAACCTAAGAAATATGTGAAAGTGTTAGTTTAAATTAATGCATAGAGGCAAGTTAAACACATACTTCCGTCCTTTGGCTAGATTAGATGATAAAGGTCATTCTGAAGCTCGGTAGATACAACTGAGCACCTACTTCCTATCATTGATTTGTCGGAAAACCCATAGTCCTTTTTAGAGTTCATGAGTTAAACATGTATTGATTTACGAACATGAATAATTCCACCTGAAGATAGACTGAGTGACCGGTCCTTGCTGTCTTCATGCGTTCAATGGAAACTTTCTCTCCTGGACCAACGCTGTAGGGTTGGCACGGGTCAATTGTGAAATAATTGGTAACAATGGAATCGTATACATAACGCTCCAAGCGTTTTTGAGCTCGTATGTGGCCTCCTTGACCTCAGGCTTCCGGGAATCGGGCGAGATGGTGATAGAAACTTCAGACCCTCCAACCCCTAGAACCATAATACTTTGATCCAAGGGGATGACAGCTGTCCTAGATGTTAACGTTGAACGTATGAACAAGATGGGTTGAACTACCGTGAGTGGAAATTGAAAGGCTTGTACACATCGTCTTTGTCCATGTCTCAGTCCAGTCTATGGGCCCGACAACTACATCACCTTGAGAGTTGTCATAGGACCACACAGTCGTGGAACTCTCGACCGTGTCCTTGGACTCGCAATCGGTGCGAGGGTTACCCTTGAGGACGTTATAAGAGTACCAGCTATAGAGTGAACGTGTAAGCTTCATATTCTATCTAGAATTAGCGTAAGCTAGATACCCGATATCTGCGGCAAAGCCAGTGTTCAGAGCCATGTCATCGAGACCGTCCATGGTTCCACCACGAAGAGCATTGAGTTTCGCATAAACCTGTTCTTTAGACCAGCCGAGGTTGGACAAATTGTGCCAAGAAGTGAGCGGTCCAGACATGATGTAGGAAGTATTAGTGAATGGGGAAGAAAATGGGGGGGCTTGAGTAGCGACATCCTCATCCTTTAAAGCGTCCCAGATTGGATGTTGTGGCAAAGGAACCAAATTGCTGGGTTCAATAGCGGGAGTCTTGCTGATTACAGGATACTTCCCTGAGGAGAATTGCCAAACATCGACGGCCTTCTTAACGCTACAAATCTACGATCAATGGAGTTGGTTTGCAAACTGAATAGGATCAATACATTTGCGACGTACACTGTTCGCCCCCAGACAACTTTAGGTAATGACAGGTCTCGATAGTTGACGCTGGTAGAACGCCACAGTCAATACTAAGACCTAAGGTGTGACGGAGAGCAAGCTGTAAATGGACCAACAAAGACACGACCGCAGCATGAGTATATTAGGGTCATGCACGAGGACACCATTATTCCCTCTAGATCGGTTGTGGAACTCAAGAAGGGTCCAATATAGTCCACGCATAGGTCACTGGGCAAATCTTTTGAAGGCGAAAACGATTAGGATGTAATGTATTTACAGTTCATCTGTCAAAATGTTTCCCGTATGAGCTTTCCCTGTTATGGTTCAGCTGCCGTACTTTATACCGACTTGTTCAATGTCCCAGGCGACTGGATGCTTCCCTCCAAGGATCTTGCATGCTGAATGACAGGATAGAGAGGTGCTAGAACAGGGGCAGTTATTTAATTGATCGTCCGCCGCCCGCAAAAGTGCCCTTTATCGCTGTTTAAGTTCTGCACGGATGACCTGGATTCCGGTGAAGAAAGCAGAGGTAATAAGGTTTTCCCCTAGAGGCCTGGGATGCTCGTCCGTCCGGATGATGATCAACGAATGTCCATTGAGAAAAACGGACGTGTTGCTGAAATTCCAGTCACATCCAGAACGATACATAGCATGGCTCTCCATGATTAACAAAAAGCACATAAGCAGAGCATGAGTAAGTTCAGAGCCCGGAATCCAAATAGACTAAGCGACCGCCTACTCCGACCGATGGGTTTCTGAACGCGATATGAACACCAATCGAGTCAAGCCATAAAAATTCGGGCAGTACGACTACGCGTCACTGACCCTCTTTGGTGTTCGAATCAGAATTGCTGGTCGTTCTGAATGTGGCCTTATATTTATTGTATTGACATCCAAATGAGGATTCGATGCTTGTGGTGCCCTACCACTTTGCTCACTGTCCCATACCACCACTGCCCGAACCGACAGGGAGCTGAGTGTCAAGGTCCTTACCCTGTAGCCGCTGCCACCTCCCCACCTGTCACCGGGGGAGAGGGACTCCGGTACTATACTTATTCTGACATGGCCCTTATTCTAAACATTTTGTAATATGATCATGCTGTGGTAGCTGTTCGGTTGGTTGCCACACTTTTGGACAGTGGTGGAGTCTCTCGGCGAAAGAATTTGGAGTAGGTTTAGAATAAGCCTCGGATATCATAACTTGCCATTCAATGCCAGGATCGCGCAAAGTTCTCAAGGAAGCTGCTACGCGAGTGCGAGAAGCCAAGGGCCTCATACCGAGGCAGAGAATGTCACTACGCCCACGTCCACGTTCCCAAACATGTTATCGACTGCATTTACTGGAATTGAAATGAAAACCCCCTACCATTGGACTCCGAAGAATCAGACAATGAAGGCAGGGATAAAGCTTACTCAGGCTCAGAATAAGGGGAAGAAAGTACGCTGATCTGAAATATCTCGATTTTCGTAGGCGATGGATCACTTGAGGCTGTGAGGAAGGGTTGAGATCGAGGTGAATTTCCGAAAGATGTTAAAATCCACCCCATGAGCATTTGCCAAAGAAATGATCACCGAAGGAATGAAAAGGGGCGGAGGTATATGGTATAAAGATATATTTGTATTGTATTCCGTTCCCATACGGGCTCTATATCGTCCATCAGATTAGCTCGCACCCGTTTCAATTACCCTGCCATACTCGCATTCGCAAAAAAGATGCTTTTGTAAACATGTCACATCTAATCTTCATTTCTGGCAGCACTCTGATTCGGATTCGCCACCGTGGAAGCCGGTGTCATTCCAAATAGCTATCAAAATGTGAGAACCAGGTAGACAGATAATTACAAGGATGATGACACACGTATTTGATATCCTTGACGCTCAATTTATGGAGCTTAACCCCTGAACCCTCACCCAGTGCGGCTTCCGCAAGGCCTTTGGTATGCGATTGTGAGTTGGTGCATAGATGGTCAGTCAGTCCGGGTTACACACCGACTTTAACGTCTTGCAACTTTAACATTCTAGGGTAGACGGTGCATGTTAATGGAGTCTCCAAAGGAAGAGCAAAGAGAACACACCGTTCCTCGATAGTGTTTTCGACCACTAGCCGCTTGACAAACACGGACTTTTCCTGACCGATACGGTGACATCTACCGGGAAAGAGAGTTAGTCATGCGACCCACAGGGAGAAGGAGACCATGTACCTATCGTAAGCCTGTGACTCAGCGGCATAATTCCATGATAGATCCATGCTTTGTTTGACATCATTAGATCGTAGTCTATGCACAAACGGAGCGAGTCCTTACTTCACGATTCGGTTGGCAGAGACTAGATTTAAACTGGATAAAGGATAATCAGTACCATCGATGACACGAGAAGCGAAACCCCCACCCAACGCTGCCACATTTCGTACTAAAATAATGAGGATTCAGAAGCATTATACGACACCTTTCAAGAAAGCAAACCTGATCAGGATGACCTTTGGCCCTCCTTGTTTCTTGAACGTTGCCAAAGTTGAGTCTCTTGCGACCCTGTCCATTTTGCCGTCGAACCGGAGAGTTTGAATTCCGTGTCTCGAAAACAAGATTTCAATCAGGTCCAACATGGATGTCCCTGGGCATGATCTCCTCAGTCAGGGGACCTCCCCACACCAGGAGTACTCACACTGTGAATAACAGATTGTCTTATCCCCACTCGCATCCCACTCCTTCAGAAGATTCACTAGTGCCAACATCTTTGCGCTCGGTTCAAGGTCATCATCTCCACGGCTCCAGGTTGCGATAACAGCCTGTGATGGCCTTTCGACATTGTTGCGTTGTCGTTTGCTGTCAGACTTGCGTTTTTCTTTGTCCTTGGGTGACACGGATGAACCTTTCTTCGTGCTCTGACTGATACCGATGAATTCGATTTCTGAATCACTGTTGTCCGCGGATTTAGGATGACGTGAGACATCCTCCATTGTAAGGTCAAGAAGTTCCTGTAAGTCCCTATCGCGTTAACAGCCGATTCCTGAATTGAAAAAAAAAAAACGGTTCCTACTTCATCACATCCAGATGATTTTTTCTGCCGTTTGGATGGGCGCTCTTCAAGCATATTTGAAACATCAGGCAAATCATCGTCGGAATCATCTAACACTTTGTCATCGAACGAGGGAGAGCGCATCACGATATCTTCGTTGGAGTTACGCTTTGACAATGCTTTCTTCGTCATACGTTTGGAGCGAGCGTGTTTCGTTAACTCCTCATCGCTCGGCTCAAAGGCCGAGGATTTGAAAACCTTGTCAGGCGTAAGGTCTACCATCTTTTTACACGTGGGACCTGACAGCACCGGGTTAGGTTGGTTCGTTAAAACAGGTATGGAATACGAACATGGACGATGACCTTTTGCAGCAGCGGTCTCATACGCTTTCTCTGCAGCAAGGTTCTCTTTCTCACTTCCTTCTCCACTTATGGATGCTTGAGTCAATGGAAAGCCAGTGTGTGAACGGCCAGATACTTACAAAATGCCATTATGCGCAATGGGAGAATTGCTCAATTCCAAACTACAATCTTTTATATATTTTTAGCAGATGGCAAATAGGTTTGATGTAAAAACCCACCGAAACAGATCTCGTGACCACATGTCAGAACTCGTCCAGTATCGTTCAAGAAAACTATGGGCTTGGTGTTAGGCGAATACTAGTTCAAACACGATTAAAGCTCACTGTCTCTGCACACAGGACAGTTGCTGTCAGGCGCGTCATCTTCATCAGAAAAGTCTAAGAGTTCTGTCGCCCGTGCGCGAATTAGGAATCTAAGAAGCATATGAGCAAGGAGTAGAGTTCAACGTTTACGCTGACGGACCGCCGCTTGACCTTAAAATCGTGAAGCGTTAGCAGTCGATAGTGATCAAAATAGAGCTAAGCTCACTTCCGCTACCCATGGTCCGCCCATGATCTTCTTCGCGCGTCCTAGCTCTTTGTCACTCTCGCTTCCAACGAGGAGAGTCGGGTCCTCATAGCCCCCGGTTTGAGACTATTGTTTCAAGTGTCATTGGGTTATGTTGTTCCATGTTATTTTTACGCACAAGGATGAGGTTTGGGTGGCAACAAAGTTGTCGCAAACGGAGTATCATCACCTATATATATCTGGTTAGCCAACAGAAGTATTAAAAAACGAAAGAGAGCGTACAAGCACCACAGCGTGACTAATTCACATCGCAAATCAGAAACAGAATATGGGTAGCAAATGAACACACACTTTTGAACCAAAGTACGTTCGCGGATAAACTTACTCAATCTTAATTTTGTCCGTTTCTCAAAACCATCGTAGAGCTTCATGAAGGAGAGATTGGCTGTGATTGTGAGCTAGTCGATGAAAGGACTCACATCTCGTTCCTCCTTGGAAAATTGGAGTTTAACTAACTCAATCTCCTTGGGAGGTAGTTGCAATATAGGCTCGCCTTCGATAGTAGAGTTCTTTGTGCGACGAAGTAATATTGGTTTCAGGATGGCTTGTGCACGAGAACCTTTGATAGCTAGTGAAATCCTGCGACGACCAAAAGGCTAGTCGCGACATACCTGCAAGAGGAGCATCGTCGAATTGAACTTTTGCCTAATACAGCCTCAGCCAAGAACAAAGGGCCTAAAGCAATGCACATACCACACGTTCATTGAAATCATTCCAATCATTCCATGGACGAAACCTGCCAAACCGGAGGAGACCGTATATATCGGCACTGTCATAAGTAACCTTTAGTCTGGGGAAACTCGTAGACGGTCATGGGCTCACAGTGTGTTGGTGACGGGTGTACCCGTAAGCATCCAACGATATTTGGCCTTGACGTGGGCAAGGCTCATGCTCGAACGGGTGGAACTAAACATGGTTATTAGTAATTCACCTTCAAAAGGTATGGGAGGGACCTACCGATTACGAATGAACTGTGCTTCGTCCGCAACTGCCCGGTAGAACTTGGCCTTTGAGAGTATCCCACTAACACGGAACAAGATAAGTACAAGTATACTCATGCTACAAGAGTACCTTACCCGTTATCAGCGAGCCACTCAGCCTCATCAGCGGCAACAACATCTTTCGGGATGTTGAAATCTTGGCTGAGAGTTTGATATGTCGTCACGACGACCTAAAAGAATGTCAGACATGACTTTTGCCACGAAGATAATAAAGTTCACATCATAATCTTTGACTTGCGAAAGTTTCTATAACAAGTCGGGTATTAGGTTTGATCAACGAATTTGGGAACTTGGGCACCTTCAATTTATCCTTTCCATGATGCAAATAGACGGTGAAGATACCGTTTGTTTTAGTCTCGATTTCATCCTTCCACTAGCACCGTATTGAGCACAACACAGAGACTGAAACAGAAAGCCTTCTTACTTGCTGAAGGAGAGCAGCCGGTACGATGATGAGGGTAGCTTTACATTCATCATCGGGGCTCGGCATGTTTGCAGCCATAGTTGCAATCATCTGCACCGTTTTTCCTAGATTAAATAAATGACTAGGTCATCACTCAGGAAAGTAATATACCAAGTCCCATATCGTCCCTTTGAGAGTATAAGTCAGGTATTCTCCACAGACTGAATGCAACTTACGCCAATATTCCACCTTTATCAGAACTCTTCTCTTTGGACAACATCCTAAGTTCTGCATTAACTCAAGGTCGTAAGGATTCTCGACGACATACCATGCGACACCTATGGCCTGATGACTTAATAGCCGCACCTCCAAGCCGGGGAGGAGATCTTTGCGACTGTAATATATCATGGGTATGTTACGATTACCACTAGGATCGTTGCTCACTCTCGAAGTCCTAATGTCTCCATCGCAGTTTTCACAGTGAGTCCATGGCTGAGGTTGTCGATGGATTTTGTCACGAATTCTGCCATCCTATGCACAGTAAATCAGTCTCAATCTTAATCATATAAGGCATGCTAGACTCACCTTTGTTCTTGGTCCACACCACCAAGATCAATAGCTCGAACAGGCGTCTCCTGATCATAATGCAACCGAAACCCACTGCTCCTAGCTGCCGAACGTGGGCTCTTCTGTGTGAGTGACGTTGAAAGGAAGTCGCCATCAACTGCAATAAAGAGAAATTACATGACGCAATAGGCACCCATACAAACTGTCCACCGACCAGTACTGGGTAGTCCAGTAAGAATGGACCTCTGCTTTGCCCTCGCTCTATCAAGAGCGGACCCTGAACCGCTTGCTTCTGCATTATATGAACCAGGGGTGCCATTGGATGGATTTAGGCTTTCTTGGATCGAAAACCGAACCTGAGAGCTGCTGAATGGTCCAAGGGTATTATCCAGCGCGTCGAGGAGACTCGATGATTTCTTAGACGCGTTGTTCTCCATTGTTGACGCGTGTGGGAGTCTGGCTAAAGAATCGAGTGGTGAATTCTGTGCTTGGTGCTTAACAAAGGATGTATGTGGCTGTGCCGTGCTGTGAAAGAATTATTGCTTTAAGCGCCGCGTCACCAGCCGAAGGCCTTGACGTTCCGCCGGCCCGCATTTGGAAATGTCGAAGGCCCTCAAATTTGAAGTTGAGCGTTCTAACAATACAGACTGAATTTTATTGAATTCTAGGCCAACGCCGCGAATTCTAACCTCGAGAGATTGGCCAATATTGGCGCTTACTTAACATATAATTTACTACATAGGGTCTCTTATAGGTCGGCAGGGGCACTTCCTTGATCATGAACCATTCTCTCGCAGCCTATACCTTGACTCTTCTGCGGCTCACCGAGAAACAAGACGGATCGGCCTCAAACCCCCCGCTGGGGATTGCTAAGCGGGCTGGAGTGGAGAAATCAGTGTTCGACCCGCCTGCCCATCGCCATTCTCTTAGCTCTAATTGAGTATTCTCCCTCCCCGGACGCCATAGCTAGAGAGCTCTGGTTAGAACTGGGTAAATGCGGTATCCCGGAGGCGGATGATTTAGGTGTGTTTCTCCGATCTTCGTAATGAACCGATGTGCTTGAACCAGATTTCAAGTATGGGGTGCCGATAATGTAACGTTGGCTCCAGACGCTTGGGCAGTAGCAGTCCATCAGCAGCTCCAGGAGCCGGATCCAGACCTTACTCATCTCACGCAGCTGGCGAGTTACTACCTATCACACCTCATATTCGCGTGTAAGTAGGACTCTTTTTCCAAGGAAAAAGCCACCAAACGTCTGCCATGCCTCGGAATTCCGGCGGGAAAAAAACACCTCAGGATAGTGCAGATATCACTCCAAACATCAAGCGTATCGGTGGGATCGGTGAATTGTTAGAAAGGACAACTATCAATAGAAGTCAAGCGGCACTGAAGGATTTAGCAAGTCCTGTCCTTTGCTAACAAAAACCAGGCTAGTACTTCTGTAGATCGCTCTCCGCGACGGTCTTTGTTACCCTCTCACTAGCTCATCGTTCGTCCCCCCCAGCCGATCGCTGCTCGTTACGCACACATAATTCCAATTTCCATCTACTTGAAGGTAGTTCCTGGCCGTCTTGAAACGCGCTCTAGATGCTTATATCTTTCTTTAGACTCAGACAGGGAAAGTTGTGACTGCAAATTTTGTACAGCAGTACATCAACCATCCTGGTCCTCTATGGACAAATATTTGGCCTGGGGAATTGAAGCAATATCATCTAATAACCAGGTGGGTTCCTCATTTATGCTGGAAGTATTAATACTCATATTTTCGAATAGTGGAGGTACTCGTTTCAAAGGGGACGATGTTCGGTGAGAGGGAGCTTATGTCTATGGTGTATGGGGTTTGAGCATTGTGTGACGCGTTTGGGAGTGGGTAATGGCTTGCTGGGTCAGAGTGACTCGGGATGGGATGAGTGAAAAGCAGGATATGTAGACGGGGTCCTCCTGTGTGGGCGTTATGAGGCGAGTGAGGGAGCGTGCTGGACGCGACTTCTCCATTTGGAGAGACCCGGTCTGAAACAGGACAGAGAGGGGTAACCAGAAGGGAAGTCAAGTCAAAGGGGCGAGATCGGAAAGAGAGTTGGGAGAGATGAGGTCGGCCCATATGGCCGTCGATTACATAACTCAACCTTCTTGCCTTCAACCACCGAAAGCGAACAACACGCGCAGATGCGATTATTTAACTTTTCGTTCAGAATGCAACGTCAACCCAATCTTTTCAGCCCCCTACAACCAAGATGGCGTTCAGAGCACTCCCTGCTCTGCTCCTGCTGATCCCATATGCTCTTGCTGCTACCTCGGAGTCAGCGTCTACCTCTGCCAGTTCTAGTGCCAGTGCCAGTATCAGCGTCAGCACCACAGGCACTCTGTCAAGTTCAGCTGCTCACTCTAGCACGAGTGTCGCGTCGGGAAGCTCGGGCTCGCTGACTTCCAGCTCTGCTGCGTCGTCTTCAGCCGTGTCATCAACCATTCTGTCTAGCATATCTGCGTCATCTCAGTCCTCTAGCATCAGCGGAGCCTCAACGTTCTCTCCATTCCCCACTCCCTCACAAGCACCCGTCGCAGGCGTGTTCCCCTCAACAGACCCAAAGAACCCTCCTCCCGTATGTGAAACAAATTTCTATCAATTCTCACACGGTCTAACACGGTACCACAAGGTGGAATCGCGCGTAGTTCCCGATTTCGCACCAGCATGGGCTGCAGCATATGCCAAAGCAAAGAAAAAGGTGGGTTTGTTTACGTGAACCGCTGAGATCGGAGCGACACACCATGGACGCGTGTCTGATTAATTGCCGGCATTGGCACATGGTTGTGGAGCATGGGCGTGATGAATTTCTTCTCTAACATGCTCTTTTTTAGATTGCGAAGTTCTCGTTGGAGGAAAAAGTGAGCGTTGCCACTGGTGTGGGTTGGATGGGCGGCCGATGTGTTGGGAACATTCCCTCCGTCGAACCGGTGAATGGAAGGGGATGGCCGGGGTTATGCCTCGAGGTTGGTTGTTTCTTTCCTTCGCGTGTCACGCCGTCGTTAATGTAATGTAGGATTCTCCCCTCGGTGTCCGATTCGGGGACTTTGTGACGGCTTTCCCGACGGGGGTTAACACAGCTGCAACGTACGTACACCACACGTAATTATTGTCATTCTCTGATTAAGGTTTCGTACTACACAGATTCAACAAACAACTGATGCGCCTCCGTGGATTGGCGATGGGCCGTGAACACGTCGGCAAGGGCGTCAATGTCGCATTGGGTCCAATGATGAACATGGGACGAATCGCACAGGGCGGACGGAACTGGGAAGGATTTGGGGCCGATCCATATCTCACTGGGGAGGCGGCATACGAAACGATCCTGGGAATGCAGGAGGGCGGGGTGCAAGCATGCGCGAAGCACTTGATCGACAAGTATGTCGTTACTGTTTTTGTACTTCTTGTACTAAACCTTTCTTGCAGCGAACAGGAACACAAACGGACAGAGTCGACATCAGAGGTGGACGATCGGACACAACACGAGATATATGGACACCCGTTCTTGCGGAGCGTGATGGCGGGGGTGGTGAGCATCATGTGCAGCTACAGTACGTCAGATCATCGCATTTTCATTTGTCTAGGTATGAATGCGGCGCAGACCAGGTCAACGGGACATATGCGTGTGAAAACGACAAGGTGATGAACGACATCGTGAAACGAGAATACGGGTTCCAAGGATGTGAGTAATTTGTTTCATGGAACGGTTTCTCCCACTGACTTGGACCAGATATCATGTCGGACTGGCAGGCGTGAGCACGTCGAATCTAAATGCAACGCACGCGACTAATTCAGGGCTCACAGGACGCACTCTACTCTCTCTGCAACAACAGGACTGGATGTAAGCCGGCGGGGAAAGTACACATGGAGGATGCAGCACCTGACCAGGCGTGTTTTCCCAGATGACAATGCCAGGAGACATCACGTTCCTCTCGGGAACGACTTATTTCGGGCAGAACCTGACGGATTTCGTTCATAACGGGAAAATTGCTGAGGGCCGGGTGGACGACATGGGTACGCAGTTCCGGCTCGGGCGTGTGTGATGATATGCGCATGTACTAACACACGGGCGGCGTTTTAGCAACACGGATCCTGGCCGGGTGGTACCTGCTGCGTCAGGACGGGCGCGGATTCCCAAAGACGAACTTTGACGCGTTCCAGCCAGATAATGAGGAGACGAACGAGCGCGTGGACGTGCAGGCGGACCACTTCAAGCTAGTGCGGGAGATTGGGGCGGCGAGCACGGTGCTGCTGAAGAATGTGAAGCATGCGCTGCCGCTCAAGAAGCCGAGAAGCATTGTTCTGATCGGAAGCGACGCGGGACCTGGGAAAGCTGGGCCCAACCAGTTTTCGGACCAGGTGCGCTTGTTTCTTTTTCTGGTGTATTGCACCCGCTTTGATGGGGCTTTGCTCATGGTTTATGCGCTACTAGGGCGGCAATGACGGGGTTCTGGCGATGGGATGGGGTTCTGGGACGGCGAACTTTACGTATCTGATCTCGGTAAATATGGTTTACTTTATGTTTGGTGGGAGACTGCCGTTACTCACTATGGGGACCATGTGCAGCCGCTCGATGCTATCCAGCGCCGTGCGCGTGAAGATCGGACTAGTGTGTCGTGGTTCTTTGACGACTTTAACCTTGTGGGCGCGGGCGTTGTCGCAAGGAAGAAGTCAGCTGCCCTGGTGTTCATCAACTCGGACTCTGGCGAAGAGTATATCACTGTCGATGGTAATGAGGGTGACAGGTATGGGCCGCGTATCATATACCCGTCACCGTGCTGACTAGTGTGTTTGAAGGAAAAACTTGACCGCGTGGCATGGTGGGGACGACCTTGTCAAGGCGGTCGCGGCACAAAACGAGAACACGATCGTGATCGTACACAGCGTCGGGCCTCTCATCGTCGAGCCCTGGATTGAACACCCCAATGTCACCGCCGTGCGTGACTTTATCCCTGCTGCTCCACAATATGCTCATGTAGTTCCTAGGTCCTCTGGGCTGGCGCTCCCGGCCAAGAAGTTGGAAACTCGATCGCGGATGTTCTGTATGGCGACTGGAACCCGTCTGGAAGGCTCCCGTACACGATCGCTAAGCAATTGTCGGACTATTCCGCACAGCTGGTCACTGGGGGAGGAGGTCCTGAAGATATTATCCGTATTCCATATACCGAAGGGTACGGGCGCCAAAATCAATATCATCCTTGCCCACCCTCATGCTATCCCACAGACTCGAAATTGATTACCGCCACTTTGACGCTGTAAGAGGCCCATGGTTCTTGATAATGTGGGAAACGCGTCGTCCTGAAGCTGATATGCTTTTTTTCTCTGCAGAAAAAAATCATCCCCCGCTTTGAATTCGGATTTGGATTGAGTTATACCACGTTTGCTTATAGCAACCTCAATATTGCCAAGATTCCCAACCATGATAATGCCCAGGCTGACTTGATCAGGGCGTGGGAGGCAGGCAAGGCCAGTCCGATTGGACAAGGGTCGTCGACAGCTCTATGGTAAGGACTGGATGCTCAGGCAATTGCTCGATGAGGAGGCTGACTTTTGAACAAGGCTCCACCGCCCGGCTTATGTCGTCTCCTTCGACGTGAAAAACACTGGCTCAGTATCAGGAACCGAGGTAATTCTTAGCCCACCCCTGCAGGGCTTTACTTACTAAAACTTGTCTATCAGATCCCCCAGCTCTACCTGAACATGCCCGCGTCGTCCGGCGAGCCTCCCTCCCTACTCAGAGGCTTCACCAACGTCGAGATCGCACCCGGCAGGAGGACAACGGCGACGCTGACGCTCTCGCGCTACGACCTGTCGTTCTGGGACACCGCTGCGCAGGGCTGGCGCAAGCCGGAAGGCACTATTAAAGTGACTGTTGGCGCGAGCAGCCGAGATGCGCGCTTGCACGGTCGGATTCCCTCAACCCATTGATTGATTTATGTATACCCTCTTGAATTTTTTTGGGAGATACGATCACAATTGGCACAAATTTTTTTTTTTTTGAATTAGTGTCTATCTACACAAACAGACTCCAACACATGCTAAAAACTGCCTTGCCCACTACGATACCACACATTCATTTCCTTCTGGGAGTTAGGGCGCACGCTTTTTCCGCTCCGTTTTACCTTACACTGCCAAACCAGAGAATGCAGTCTGCTTGCCATTTCATTTCTCACGCTGCCCATTCACCATCAAACACGCAAACTAACAAATAGAGTGCACCCGTACTATAGTTCTACGCTTATAGTCTCCTTGGATCGCTAGAATGAACTAGGCTTGCCATTTTATCTTCAAGCTACCTGCAAGCAATTGCGCAAGCTTCTCTCGTTGTCACCCTCAGTTCCATCCATGAAACAACCTTATAATGAATATAATGCAGGGCAATCAACGATTATATTGTACGCTTTGCGTAAAACTGATAGGGTAGATAGTAAGGAATATACTGGATATGATTAAACGATAATAAAAGAACGAGGGGATATATATGAGTAGTTATTAGAGCAGGTCAATGAAATTGTCCAAAGTCGAAGTGGCTGCTGTCAACGTAGCAGCACTCGAAGCACTTGCAGAAGAGCCGGACTGAGCAACATTTGATGGTTCACCAGATTTCTGGAAGCGCGCGTTATCGGCATCGATTACCGTTAGGATATGGCTATTAAATGGGCTTTGAGTCATATACAATAATCGGAATGGTGTGACTCACCCATTATACCCTGCCTTATTTCCATGCCATTCGCTGTTGAGCTTGCGCAGAAAGATTTCAAAGCCTTCCCAGAATTTCTCACTTTCTTCTTCGGCTGCTTTCTTCTTCGGTGGCGGCACTGGCTCTATATCTGACAAATTAATATCGGAGCCTTCTCTCTTGATCGCAACACTGAGCCCATATGCACGCTGTCGATAGGATGTGAGCCACCAATCAAGAATCAAAAATACTATCGAACCATTAAAGCAACTTGAGCTATGAAGGCCTTATCAATTCCATGCTGCACCGTCCCGAATTTCTCCAAGACGGTACAGCAAAAGGCATTGAGGGTTGCCGCCGTCGGCCCCATCACTACATTGCCATTGGCTATGAGGCGTCGAAGTTGTTCACGAGCACTGTTCGAAGCCCGCTTGCAAGCCGTGACAATTTTGCTCTTCTGTCCTGTCTGGATGACTTTCTCGATTCCAAACTGCTGAACATCTTCCTTCAAATCATTCTATAAACATCATTAGCAATGGGAGTGACAACACAAAACGATATACGAACAAAGACATCATCCCACATGCCCTTGAAGTTAATACGACCAGGCTGGATGAGTACTCTTTTCGCGAGCATGGTGATATGATTCTAAAATGGGAAAGGTTAAAACACATTAACAGAATATAAAGTGAGAATGTACTCGGAGTTCATCAGAGACAATGAAGGGTGCTTTGGGAACTACGACATCCGATAAGCGGGCCTCTGAGGCATCCGCTTGGGCAATAAGCTTGGAAAGCTTCGCATCAACCTTGAGTTGAAGTGCGAAAGACATCAATCGTGTCAATGCATCAGCATTCTCCAAAGCCGAGCAGGTCTGTCCACATGTAATGGCTTAGTATTAAATAAGTTAAGTATTGTATAGAACCACTAACCCTGTGAAACGAGAAGAGCATGCGCTTCTGGTCTTCGAGGAGCCCATATTGTGTTGATAAAGCGGTGACAATTTCAATGGGAATTTTGTTTCCTGTTGGGGGAGGTGGTGGCAGCTGCTGAGGCGCACTTTGTGGACTCGAGAAATTGCTATGATAACCATCGGCATTGTTGTCACCGTAGATGTCGTCTTGCCTGGACCGCTTCAATTGTCGAGTGTCACTGGAGGAAAGACGGCGGTGACGCCCAGGCCCGCCCTCCTGATTTCTACTATGACTCTGTACATCAGAGTATGTGACCAACCTAATGTTGAGATCACCTTGTACGATGGAGGAGCCCGTTCCACTCGCAAAATTCCTAGTAGGTAGGGGTTCACATTGTTCGAAAGGAGTGTGATTGGGTGGAGATTGGTACCCTGTATAGGAAATCGGGGTAGGATTCATGAGGTGTGATATCGGCATTGGGGACAGGCGTTCACCGAGCGACGTGGAAAGGAGGAAATAGGCCTGTCACATGTGTGACAGGATCTAGAAATTTCACTAAGTCCCACACCGCTTGTAACGTTTAATAATAGACCTATGTAGATACATTTAAAGTGCCTTGGCTATATCATCTCTCACAGCCATATGGATAATTTCTTCATGATCAAGTGTAGACACAGCCTGAACAAACCTTTGAATGATCCACGCATCCCGCATTTTTCCAGTATTAAGGACTAGATCCGCCAAATCCCCATGATGGCGCACCGCCAATGAATTATCAGGAAGTCGCTCACGCTCAAGGAAAACAGGCCGGGAACCCGACAAGTCACAAGGGTGAGCTGCACAGTTGTGCTGAATGTTTGCAGCACAGAGAAGATCCTAAGATGCAAGTGTCAGATAATTTTCACAGTGTGAGGGTTTATTTACCGAAGGGGCTGCCATGTAGTATTCTTGAGAGCTCCGAATTGTGGGCATTGAGTAAGGTAATGCCAGTTCACCAGTATTAAAAACCTCTACAAGGGTGATTGCTCCCTCAAGACGAGACAGGATTTCACGGATCTTTGCAACCCGGTAATCCCCATTAATAACCTTGTAGACCACAAAGTCATCAATACTGACACGATCCTCGTTGTCAAGAACGATGTCAGCGCCTTCCCTGAATTTTGAGCCTCCCGGAGGTGGGCGGTAGTATTGTGATGAAATTGTGTCTGACCAATCTATAATTGATGAAGCTTTCTTATATCGGACAGCTCCTGGAGTTGAGAATAAGTAAAGTTAGATAGAAAGGAAATGAGGATATACCCTTCTGCGACCTGCTAGGCGGTGACAACCCAAGTCTCGCTGATACAATTGACGGTGTCTGTCCTAAGGCAATGACAGAGGATCCAGCTTGTCGCCATGTAACTAATGTCTCACTGCCATCTTCTGACTCAAATTTTTCTTCATAAAAGCCACCACTGAGAAGATGCCGGATACGAACAAGCCCAGCGGCATGTTTCGCAATATCAAGGGAAGGAGCCTGACGGTTGGAATGAATTGACCATGCCCGTATGATGGCATTGAATGCTTCAAAAACTTCAGTTGCAAAAAGGATTGCTGGCCCAAAGCGTCGAATGTGAGCGACGAGATGTAAAAGAAGATGAAATTTTGGTTTATTAAACCAGCGAGGAGTCCACCGAGCAGTGCAGTTTAGAAAGCGGTCGACTGCACTTTCTAATTTTGCCTGTCGAAGATAATTAGATTGTGCTAACAGTTAGCCTGAGTATCGAGACATACAAGATATTCATCAAGATTATCAATCCGTGGTTGCCAAATCAAGGGGACCAGAGCTGCGAGAGCCGCCCAGGTTTGAAGGATACTGTCATCCAACAGGTCATACAGCGCAAATATTGCGATCTGCTCCACAATTTTGAAGTCACGTCCAACAAGTGATCCAGCGTATTGGACCAGCGTATGACCACGCAAGGATCCAATGCGGGGGTCAAGTCCCGACATGTCCATACTAGTCAATCGAACTTTCAGGGTTCCCTTCTGTTCATCTGAAAGACGCTCAATGGCATCCCGCCAAAAATACTTCACAAAGCCTAGCAACACAACATGAAGAATTTCCACTGGTGTATCAGAGTGTGGGTTTAGATCTGTCAGACCTGCTATGTCACCAGTAGACAGATGATGCTAAAGGACACGATGGCTTACCTTTTATGCGCCATACTGGGCTATATGGCTGAGTTGGCATTGTGGACAGAATTCGGTGAGTTGCGGCCTCAGCACGAGGACCACTAAGCTTTTTGCGGGCATTGTCAATTTTGTCGACGAAATAATGGAGAAATTTGTCTTTGATACCAGTTGATGTGCGTAATATCTGATTTTGCTTCTGTGGCTCCATTCCAACAACGTTCTCAAATATCTCGCGAGACGTCTTTTGAGTTTCTACAGGCTCGCGTGCCTTGCCAACCTACATATTGAGACCAGAAATGTGGGTCATGATAGTATATTCTTATATATTATTGGTTTTACCTGCATGAAACGCCGAACACGATCCACCATACCTGCAAAGGTTTCACCTTTTTTCACAGCACCGTCAAATTCTTCCATGTCATCACCATCTTTACCTTTGACCCAGCATGACCTGCAAAAGAATTTGGATCGAAGACCAGAGTGGCAAGCAAATTCACTCTGCATCGGGTTATCACCTAGTAAGGCCAGTATCCAGAGGATAACCAATACTGTCTCTCCATACAGACAGTCATAAACCTGAACACCGCCCGCTTGGCATTCCCTAGAATTAACAGGTCACATTAATAAGGATGTTACGATATAGCGTAACTTTCAATCATACTCAATATCTTCTACAAGACCTTCGAGCATTTCTAATGGAGGTGCAGCATTTGATGTACAGAGAAAGTGAACATTGGCTTCCTTATGTGCATGTTCTCGTGGAAGCCCAGCGGCCACCATGAGAAAGCTGTTATGCTCGTTCCACTTTTTTGACCGATTCCCAGATGTGTCGTCACAATACAGCCAGGCAGGGTAAGCAACCACTCGCGAACCTTTGGCCTTGTTGCGCCACTCATTGAGGAGTGGATAAGGCCACGGCTGCAATAGCGCTTCATTGGAAGCATCTCGCATCCCTATAGTCGATTAGATTTGGTTTGTTGCAATGCACCGGGTCTCATACCTGCAATCTGAGTTGCTGATGGGACTCCCGGGCCTAGGTAGGCACCATTGTGAATGTCGCTCCCCGAAAGCAATAACTGGTTATCAGAGAACGTTAACTCATCCCATCGTTCAACAACCCAACCCCCATTCAAGGTAACCATTCGCCAGGCACGACACATCATGACACCGGCTTTCTTGTACCAGCGCGTTGGAATACACATAGTTCCATCATGAAGTCGTGTTGGCTCCATAATAAAGTAATCATTGAGCCCGACTCGGTGCATGGGAGTAAGCTGACGTGGGTCAACATCATGTAGCCAACGAGAAGCTTGCGTTGCAGATGTCAAGACCTGACCAGTATCTTCTGGGTAAACTTCTAGTACGTTTCTCACTGCCGGATTTGAGAAATCCTGGCCAACAGTCAGTATAGAACATAGTGAGATCACACCGAATTTACCAGTGCTATCATAGATGATGGTTTTATAATATGGTAGGTGTGTCCCAACGAGCCCAAATGGCGGGAGATGCCTACACCACACAAGCCCTCCATTACTGCTGACGTGGATTTTATATTTGAAATCGTAGGAACATCAGTCACTCCATTAATCCCCAATAGCCAGAGCATGACTTCCAAATCCTTGTGCGAAAAAACCGACCTCGGGAGTTGTGATACAATATCGAGTGTACATGACTGTTATCTACATTAGCAACGTATTGAGATGGTAATAGAGAGGCTGACACTGCGGTCAGGCCAGGGGCTCCAGACGCCGGTCGACGAAGATCGGGGCAGACCACGGCGACGGACTGATGGCAGGCTATGTTTTTCTACATAAATAATGAGAAAGGGGCCAAAAGAAACAATCTATATACTTACCAGCAGGAACATCAGGAGGGGGTGGTAAGAATGTATCCTCAACATCCCCGGATCCTTCATCCTCATCCTCAGAGTCTTCGTTGAGTAAGAATGCGTCGAGTGCTCTGTTAACCGCTTCGCGAACGGCGGTCCGATGACTGCGATGAGCAAGATATGCATTGGGAGTGAAGTCGTCGACTTGTATTGCGCTGGGGCCAACCGGTGAGGCCATCTGTGGGGAATGCCTTGGTGGGGGAGATGGTACAGGAGATGGTGATGGATGCGTCGAATGGCCAACTTGACTATATGTGTTGAGCATATCTAAGAACGGATCGCCTGCAGGATGATCGTCAACCATCATAACCCCAGCTGGGGTATCTTCAATCGCAGCGACGTTAGCAGCTTCCAGACTCGCGATATAACGGTCGGTTGCCCGACGATGCTTGGCTGTACCCCCGTGGATGACAGCATTTCGCGCAGTCATCGTCTCAGGAGCATCGTTGCACCTCAAGCATGACCAGAACTGCCGGTCAACTCGTACAAAATCTAGATAAAGAGTCAGTGGTGGGAACATATTATTCTCGAACAAGCTCGACATACTTTCTGGATCAGAAAGACGGGCAATAGACATTGATAGAAGAACGAAATTAATAATAATAAAGTTGAAGATATATTGTCCACAGTATAGCACAGATCGCAAGTAGCGTTCAAGAAGAGAGGTAAGTCACTGTGCAAGCCAGGTACTCTACGCAGGGTGAGGGCAGAGATCAAGTGAAGATTGCAGGCGTAGAACTGCCAGCAGAGCACACTTATTTTACACTCCGAATGCACTCCGACCTTCACGCTCCTGGCAGGTGGTTCAGGCTGAAAGCCACGTGCGAGCGAGTATTTGGCAGTGTACTTTTGGGCATATGACCACTGGCTCGCGACGAGTACGTGAGTGCCACGAGCTATGTACTCCATTCGTAGACCTTCTACCAGACTTTTTGCTTGACTTTGCCGAGGTGGCGAGCCTCGAGGTGACGGTGCGTGGCACCGCAGACGCAGAAAGAGTACACGCAAGCACACGCCCGTCTCAGCTGATCGTGTGCAAATACCACTCCAGCGGGTCAGCACCCCCTCTTGCGAAGTCGACGCGATGACTCAGAGCTCCCCCCCCCCCCCCTCCCTCCTCCCTCTCGCGTAGTAGTGGTAACACGCGCACATAGGTGCCCATATGCACGAGGAATCGCGGCGTCCGTCCCCATTCGTGGGGGCGATGTGAATAGATAGGAGACTCCCAGGCTTTGGCGGGTGGGTGACCCACTGGTGACGTTCGAACTTTCGACTGAGAAGAACTTGAGAGAGAGATAACGCGGCCTCCGCACCGTCCCCTTAGTACCACGCGGGCCCAGTCTTCTCTTAATAATGTGTTTACTCAGCTGGTCCCGGGGCGTTGCTGCCGTGTGCCCCGCTGTGAGGAAGTATATATTCTGCACTCCCCTCCCCCGGCGCTGGGCTACACGTCAAACTTTGACGTTGTGTGACTGGTTGTAACGCGATGGTCTCGCGACGCTTCCGCAGACTAACACTCCTGTCAGCGGTGGTGATATGGGCGTCCGCCCCCCTCGCGTCGTCCATAACCCCCAGCGCCTCCTCCGCCTCCGCCTCCGCGTCGCACTCTGCTAGCGCGTCGACCACGAGCCACGCGGACACGCTCACGTCTACGCCGGCCAGCTCCTCCGTCCAGCTTCCTTCGTCGGGTGTCTCGACCTCGTCTTCGGGTGTGGGGTCTACGCCCGCGTCGTCGTCGAGCGCTAGTGCCAGCGGTACCGGGACCGCGAGTGGCTTCGTGCCCTTCCCGCCGCCGTCACAGGCCCCGATCCCCGGTGTCTTCCCGGTGACGAGTCCCCAGCACCCGCCGCCTACGGATGATTCCATGCAGATTGTGCCTGACTTTACGCCTGCGTGGGCTGCGGCGTATAAGAAGGCGAAGGCTAAGGTACGTGCTTGGCTTGGTTTTAGTGGTGGCTTATGACTTTATGGCTGTTGTAGATTGCGAGTTTCAGCCTTGAGGAGCTTGTTAGCGTGACGACTGGGATGGAGGCGTCTGGGTTCCAGGGTCGTTGTGTGGTGAGTGACCTTTTTTGGCCCTCTATGGGTTTTTGGCGTCGCTGATTTTTTGTGCGCCTTAGGGAAATATCCCGCCGATTGAACCTGCTACTGGTCGAGGATGGGCTGGGCTATGCCTTGAGGTATGTTGCGCGAAAACGCACGGCCCGGGGAAGTGGCCTAATGACGTTCCAGGACTCGCCTTTGGGAGTTCGTCTGGCCGACTTTGTGACTTCGTTCCCGACTGGGATTAACACTGCAGCGACGTGCGTCCATATTTAACCCCACACCCCTAAAGCCGAAGCTGATGATGCTCGGATCGTAGGTTCAACCGTTCGCTAATACGCTTGCGGGGCTTGTTTATGGGACAGGAGCATAAAGGGAAAGGTGTCAATGTGGCCCTTGGCCCTATGATGAATTTGGCGCGCGTCGCTGAGGGCGGGAGGAACTTTGAAGGTTTTGGAGAAGACCCTTTCTTGGCAGGAGAAGGTACTACTCGCATTCGGGCGTCGTAGATCGTAGTTGCTGATCCTCCTCATAGCGGCGTATGAGACTATTCTGGGCATGCAAGAAGGCGGGGTCCAAGCCTGTGCAAAACACTTTATTGACAAGTACGTCCCGAAAAACTGCATTTTCACCTGTGGAGCTAACTTCAATAATTTTCTTTTTTACTCACTAGTGAACAAGAGCACGCACGTATGACATCATCGTCGAACGTCGACGACCGCACACAACATGAAATATACGCCCATCCATTCTTAAGAAGCGTGATGGCAGGGGTCACCAGCGTGATGTGCAGCTACAGTGTGTTTATCTCCATCTTGCGAAGTTTTGTAGTGGCTCCTCACACCCCATTAGATCAAGTTAACAATACATACGCATGCGAGAACGACAAGACTCTAAACGATATACTAAAGCGGGAGTTCGGCTTTCAAGGATGTGAGCGGCCTTTTCGTGAAGAGTTATTGACGATATTATACTCACATAATTTCCGTATCTCTAGACGTCGTGTCTGATTGGGGAGGGTAAATTTCCGTCCATCTTCATACCCTGCCACACGATTAATCATCAGCTTAGGACACATTCCACCCTCTCTGCGGCTGCTGGGCTCGACGTGCGCTGGCCGTGTCGCTATTCACCAATACTGTGCCTGATATTTGATTCACCTAGATGACCATGCCTGGGAACGTTGGAAGAGGCCCTGGATCATTCTTCGGCGGGAACCTCACGGCCTTCGTGCAGAACCACACAATTTCCGAAGATCGCGTGAGGGATATGGCTGTAAGTCTTCTTTGGTGTCAGCCATCATCTTTCGCTAAAATGAATGAATGACAGACCCGTATTTTTGCTGGATGGTTTTTCCTAAACCAAGATTCTCCTTCCTTCCCAGCGGTGAATTTCAACGGGAATAAACAGGGTGACGAGGCGACAAATGAGCATGTGGATGTTCAGGGCGACCACTTTAAAGTCGTCAGGGAGATTGGTGCGGCCAGCACTGTCTTGTTGAAGAACGAACGAGGGGCATTACCCTTGAAGCGTCCAAGGAGCATTATGTTGGCCGGCAGCGATGCTGGACCCGCACGAATTGCCGGACCAAACGCTTTCAGAGACCAAGGCGGAAATGATGGAGTTCTTGCCATGGGAGGGGGAAGCGGGTAAATATCTTCTTTCTATGTTCAATATTGAAAGCTAATCAGTCCACGTTTTTATCAAGCACGAGTGATCTTACTTACCTTATTTCGGTGAGAGTCACAAAGTCCCCTGATTTGAGTAATGCATTAACTAGGTATTAGCCCTACGAAGCCCTGCAACGTCGAGCAAGAGAAGACCGGACCAGTGTATCATGGATATTTGATGATTTCAATCTGGGCAGGGCGTCAAGCATGGCAGTTGGGAGATCTGCGGCTCTTGTATTCATCAATTCGGACTCGAGCGAGGGGAGTGACCGGTGAGCACGTTTCATAGTCGACGTTAGTCAATGGCTGATGTTTATTCCATGAAAAGGACCAACATTACTGCATGGCACGGAGGGGATGACTTGGTGCTTGCCGTAGCTGCTCAAAACAACAATACAATTGTGGTTGTCCACAGTGTCGGCCAGCTGATCGTTGAGCCTTGGATTGACCATCCAAATGTTACAGCGGTAGGGGCTGATTCGCGTAGGACAATTCGTGATCACTGATCGTCTTTGTGTAGGTCTTGTGGGCTGGTGCACCTGGACAGGAGGCAGGAAATTCCATCACAGATGTATTGTACGGTGACTGGAATCCATCTGGGAGATTGCCATACACGATTGCCAAACGCCTAGAGGACTATCCTGCTCAGGTTGTACTTGGCAGCGGTACCCCTACAAACGCATTGCCTGTGCCATACGACGACCGGTAAGGAACGATAGCTCGATAGACTGCCATTTGTTAAACAGTATCTGCTAGCCTTCTCATCGGGTACAGAGGATTTGATGCTGTGAGTTATTCAACTCCAAAGCGTCACCCTTGTAACACTGAATATTGACTACTATCTCAAAGCGGAATATAACCCCTCGATTCGAATTTGGTTTCGGCCTTAGCTATACGAAGTTTTCGTACAGCAATCTGCGTATAGCCAGAATACCCAGCAGTAAGTCCGCGCAATCAGACTTAGAGAAGAACTGGGATGCTGGAAAGGCGAGTCCCATTGCGGTCGGTTCATCGACAGCTGCATGGTGAGCATGACTTTAATAATCTCGTTTTTGATAATTGATGATTCACACCTTCAAGGTTGCACCGACCAGCTTTCAAGGTCACTTTTGATGTAAAGAACACCGGCTCTGTTGCGGGTGGGGAGGTGTGTACAAAGCTTTCTCCATCCGTTCGCCCAGGACCTAACAGGTCGTCACAGATTCCACAGCTCTACTTACAAATGCCAGCTTCGGCCGAAGAACCCCCCTCAATTTTGAAAGGTTTTACCGATGTCCAATTGCGACCAGGACAACATAAATCACTAGAAATCACCCTCTCACGTCATTCACTCTCGGTATGGGATATTGTTGACCAAGGATGGAAAAAGCCAGAAGGGACTATTGGAGTCGCAGTGGGGGCTAGTTCGAGGGATTTCAGGTTGCATGGGAAGATCCCTGCTTGAATTGATTTCTGTATATCCAAATGTACTTGTACAAGACCATTCAATGGTCATTAAAAGCTTATGCCTCTATTTCTTCCCGTAAGTTCAGGAGCCGGCCTGAAAGTAAGTCAGATTCGGCAACTGATCGAGTCGATGAAGGATGCGCATACCTTCCATGCCACCATTAATCATGATGACTTCACCTGAAACGTGTCCAGATACAACGCGGGAGGAAAGCACAACGATTTGATTCGCTACATCGCTGGGATTACCATATTTCTTCATGGGTGTGCTGTTACAGAAGATTAGCTTCAGACAAGTGCAATTCTGTCAAAATCCCACGTTGCCAGAGCCCGATATACAGTGAGAGGATCTTTCAAAGCCTCTTCGGCCATCGGCTTGGATATTGATGAGATCTTGGTTATGTTACAAGAATATTGACAGCATACCGTAGCCACCCATCCGGGAGCAATGCAATTAACGCGGCCCCTCGGCGCGATCTTTACGATCTCGTTCTTGAGTGTTAATGCAAAACCATACATTATCGCTAATTGAGGCGGCTTGAGAAATTATTATTTTCGGCTCATCAGATGGACTCACCGCTCTTTGAAGCAGAATAATCAGAATGACCCGCCTCGCCTGACATCATGTTTCAACTTGGCTGACCATGATCATGATATAAAACGCTTACCGAATTTCCCAGAACTACTACCAATGAATATCATCGAGGCGTAATCCTTTGCTTCCTTGGAAGCAGTCTGAAGGCCTCGCAAATATGCTCTTGCAACCAGGAAAGGAGCTGTTAGATTGATGTCTATTGTGGACTTCCATCGATCAAGCGGCATCTGAACGACAGGCTCATCCGCCGTGGGCCAGACACCATGACTGATAACGACGACCTGAACGGGCCCAAACGATGAAGCGGCCTGTGAGAATAATCTGTCAACCTCACTCTCGGAGGTAAGGTCTGCCTGGAGGGTTTGGATCTTCTGTGGACCATATTCGGCGACCAACGGCTCTAAAACCTTGGAATTCGCGTTGTAGTGGGCTGTGACCTTGGATCCTTGTTCTGTTACGTACAAGTTATTGATATACTCTCCGTACGATAAGCATCGCGGGACTGACTGAGAAAGACATGTACTGTTTCCAGGCCTATACCACCACTAGCACCTGTTAATATCGGGAGATTAATACGACCTGTGCAAATGCATCTAGTGGCTTACCTGTGATAAAGATGTGTACATTCTTTAAGTCAAGGTCCATATCTATCGTCGAATTATGTATGCGGGTGGGAAGTAAATGGGCAATTTCAGTCGATAATAGGTTGAGCCCCTAGGCCAACACGTGATTGAAACCTCGGATCTAATAGCTTTGGCTCGGCGCGTAGCTTAATCGTGAGTTGGGTGGCTAGGACTCCGCCATTCTCGAGTTTATGGATCCATGATTATCGTCGGGGCCCTGTTTACGAGAACCAACTGGGAATAGAATATGGCTGATACCCTGGGGCCCACGATTGGACATCAAGCCCGGCAGATTCTAAGCCCAACGCCGAACGCGTCTGACCTGAATTAGCGTGACGTCTGTTAAAAGACTCCTGTAATCATGAGGCCGACGCGCACAGAAAATTTGGGCGGGTAAAACACAAATCGGGCAAGATTTCAAAGTTATAGAAGACTATGGTGAGCACACCGTGAATTAACTGGTCGCGGTCCAGAAGGTCCCTTGCTGAGCATAGCCGTTGCAATTTGATATCATCGGACATCGCCACTTGTCGAAAATGATTAATGATTGACGAAGTTTGGTTCCGATTCCCGAGCATCCATTGTCCAGGCACGTGCTGAAAATTTAAACACCGCTTGAAAGGGTTCACCGTGGCCGTGACCACAAGTTCAACTTGTTCAACCACCTCGACAACTTGAACTTTCAACGTTCACCGTGTTGACGATAGTACCTACAGAATGGTATGTATCTAACCTTTGTAAGAACTAATATCTAATCCATTTCGCTCCTTTTCAAGTCGCTCGCCCCAGCAGCCATGCGTCGTATCATGCGAGAGCTTAGTGAGCTCAAAAAGGGTCCACCGGAGGGCATCCGCATCCACACGAGTGAGGAGGATATGCTAGACGTAACAGGCATTATTGAAGGCCCAGGTCAGTCCGCGAACTGACGCGTTTCTTCACGCGGCGGCTGACGAACTGAATGTGGCAGAGGGCACACCATACGCCGGAGGGTACTTCAGGGTCAAGTTCAAATTCACAGAAGAGTTTCCCGCGGCTCCACCTAAGTGTAAGGTAATTTATGAACTAACCTTGGATTAATAGCTAACCGTTGTTTCAGGTTGGTTTGCCACGAAGATATTCCACCCCAACGTCTCTACTGCCGGCGAAATCTGTGTCAACACGCTGAAAAAAGACTGGAAGTCTACTTACGGGATCGAGCATATTCTAGTGACCGTCAAGTGCTTGTTGATTTACCCTAACCCGGAATCAGCGCTCGATGAGGAGGCGGGGAAATTGCTGCTTGAGGATTATGGCAGTTATTGTAGCCGAGCGAAGCTGATCACGAGTGTCCATGCGACGCCGCGAGTGCGGCCTGCAGAATTCGACACGCCAGCGGACGCGTCTTCATCATCATCGCCGTCGGCGGTACCCTCGTCATCAACTTCACCGTCTCTGGCCTCTTCATTCTCCCCCTCCAAATCTTCAAACATTGTATCATCTGGGTCGATGCCTGCACTCAAACTGCCCATAGTTACACGGAAATCTGCATCTCCACCACCGCAGTCCGTCAGTCGTAAGCTATCACCATCACACTTGTTGGGAGACAAAGACGGGGTTATCTCGCCCAGCAAAGAGCGACACACGTCACCGTCACCGCTAGGGACTGCTGATGCTAATGTCGGAGGCAAAGCTACGATGGTTAAGGTGGGCACGGCACCTAATGTTTCAGCCACGGGCACGAAGGCGGTGAAGAGGGCTGCGACAGGTGGTGGAGCGACGAATGCAGAGAAGAGGAAGAAAGCACTCAAGAGACTTTGAGTTATGTGTATCACTTCGCTCATGAGATCTTGAACTGGACGGTTCGTATATACACGTGCGGTTGAATGCCTCGTGTTGTGAGGGAGGTTCGATCTTATTTAATTATATCTCCTACTTGCGAGTGTGTTTGGTTATGAGTAACAAGCTTTTGCAAGTTGGCATCTAGGGTCTTGTGCTGTTTTCACTTCATATGTTAGATTTTATCAACGAGAACTTGTATTTTGTTACAATTGTGAAGAATCCATCATGGTGTGTAGCTGTCCAATTACATGTCGTTCTAGGTCGATCATCTACCCTTGCCATTGGATTCCTAGATTAAAATGAACAGCCTTTAATTGGGTGTAACTGAAGAGCATGGTCAAGCATTGCAGATGATAACAGGCAGGAACGTGTCACGCACTGCTCGAGGGCATATTCACCCAGGTCACGTCCCAAGCCCGATTGCTTATACCCTCCAAAAGGCAATGCGTTATCCGGGTAATTAGACATGTTGACCTTGGTGAATCAATTCAAGTCAGCTCCCAGTGATCGCGGTGGACACGCAGCTACTCACCCATGCTGTGCCCGCCTCGATCCCGTGGGCGGTAGTCATCGCGCGTTTGATGTCCTTGGTGAATACGGCACAAGCGAGGCCATATGTCGTGTCGTTTGCCAAGTCAATCACAGCTATATATGGCGCGCATGAACAAAAAGGCATAACAGCGGTGGGTAGAGGCTTCATACTGACTTTTTTCATCGGTGAATTTGAAAACGGCCGCGACGGGCCCGAAGATCTCTTCGCGTGCAATCTTCATATCTGGCTTGACACCCGAGAAGATGGTTGGTTCGATGAAATAACCCTCTGTCCCGATCTGCGTCCCACCCGTCTCAATTTTAGCAGAATCCTGCTTGCCCGAGGCGATGTACCCCATAACGCGCTGTCGATTGTGTAGTCAGCAAAAAGTGCACCAGATACCATGGCAGGAACGACGCACATCGAACTGGGACTTGGAGACCTGTGGCCCGTGAGTAGTCGTCGGGTCGAACAGATCGCCTGCTTTCAAACTCTTCGCGACGACACTAAACCTTTTCATGAATTCGTCGTAGATGCCCGCCTGCACGAAAATCCGGGACCCCGCACAGCACGCCTGTCCCATATTGAAGCTGTCGCCTTCAGTCAGAATCCACCACTAGATATAGCATACTCATGACGCCTACAAGATCCCATGGCCTGCCCATTTCACTGCCTGGTCCAAATCCGCGTCATCGTAGATGATCGTGGGACTCTTCCCGCCTAGTTCCAGTGTCACTTGCTTCAAGTTCGATTTTGCCGCGGCTTCGAGAATCTTGCGACCTGTGAGGGTGCTTCCCGTGAAAGCAATTTTCTCAATGTTTGGATGTTCGCTGAGTGCCTGGCCGGCCTGTGCACCGGTTCCAATTACGATGTTGACGACACCCGGGGGGAAACCGGCTTGTTGAAGGAGGGGGGCGACGCGCAATGCGGTGAAAGGACTGAGTTCTGAGGGCTTGAGGACAACGCAATTTCCGGCAGCCAGAGCGGGACCGAGTTTCCATGCGATAAGTAATACTGGGATAGGGAGTTGAACTTTGTGAGCATAGAAGAAAATAAAGGGAACACACGAGGTCCGTTCCAAGGAAGAATTGTTCCCTAAACACATGTGAGGGTACAGTCCATTAAAGCCAAAAATGTACATACAACGACGCCGATGGGTTCGCGCCTTGTGTAACAGAACTTGTCCTCGGTCGTCTGTGTCAATGTTTGAGTATAAGTCCTAATTGTGTATTGGAGTTTGATATTATTGATATTACTTCAACAGTTTTCCCTTGAATTTTATCGGCCCAACCAGCGTAATACCTTAATGTTTTGATTGTCGCCGCCAAGTCGAACTTTTTGGTAGGGGCGAATGGTTTCCCTACCGGTACCAAGATATCAATGCGCATTCCTACGCAATTAAACAAATTGCACACGCACCGACATTCAGCGACTCTAGCGCTGCTAGTTCTGCGGTGTGTTCTTCTACAAGGTCGGCAAATTTATTGAGCATTCTGCCACGTTCCTCCCCAGGTACCTTCAAACCCCATGAGGTTTTGTACGCTGCACGCGCTGCTTTAACAGCAATGTCGATGTCTTTTGCATTGCCTATAGAGACTGGGCAAATAACCTTTCCAGTTGCTACATTTTATCATTAGGCGCTTGTCCGTCCCCACACTAAAATTTCGACCTCACTTGGGTCGACAACACTAAAAATAGAGCGGACGCAATCAGCATATTATAAAGCTGCGACCATTGTCTTACTCGATAGTGCCTTTGTCGACTGGTTGGACAAATTCGCCATTGATGAAAAGGCCTGTGTCAAAGGTAACTGAAGCTTTATAAGCGGAAGTATCAAAGTGGTGTGTGTATGTAGAAGACATGGTGATGATATATACTCTAGTCCTTTTCTCTCTTTATAACAGGTTACTGTAGAATAGCCGGATAAGCCGGCACCAAGAGAGAAGCATTGATCCTCCCTTATTTAGGAATAGCGTTCACAATTGATTACTCACGGCCAAGAGATGTCTCGGCCTTCATCGTCCACTCAGTACTCATGTTTCATCAGTCAATGTTAATGTCATGATGAGGAAGTGTCTTCTAAATATAGTGATTGATGTCGATGAATAACAAAACTGGGGTGAATATCCCACACTACCTTTTGAAAACCGTTGTTGATGAATACCCTAGCGGGTATTCGTCATGCGCATGTCATTTACCACTTTTCAGGTACTTTAGGAATATAATAGAACGCTGTGATCTGATGCTACTACATGGATCTCCCTCTTAATGAAGCTCCAAATGCTCCAACTTTCGGTAAAGGCGTTGATTCGTACCGCCGTTCGATCTAAAGAAAAGACGAGTCATCTAAGCGAATTTCAGAATAACCGGCTAACATAACAGCTAGTGGGGGATTGGCTTCATGGCTGCGTCTGCGCATAGACGGTCCCCCCGAAGGAAGTGTACCAAAAATACGCGTTTAACTGGTGAGTTTTGTTGGCTTTAAATGATATCGAATACGATTCAGACACGATCGAAGCTACAGTTCAGCTTTTACTCCGAGAGTTAATCTCAACTAACCGGAAGGGGTGGACACCTCACTAACCAACGGGAAGAGGGCCCTCTCACTAATACGGCCTCAATTTTTCGTTCGACCCGAAATCCTGCGCACACAATCGGTTGTGATCTGGTGGAATGTTGTGTGTTCAAAGTTCTTTTTTTTTTTTTTTTTTTCCTTCAACGTTTTTATATACCGCAATACAAAAGTACAGAAGCGGTCACGTGTAACCGTAGTCGTATCAAGTCGAGTCGTGATATGTCCATTATAGGCCGTCATATAAGGCAGGTCTGGATTGCCCCGCCCGTTCCCGGTTGGAAGCGCTCCCTGAGTGAGCCCCCTTGTGAGGGGCCTTAAAATAGTCCCTTGTGGGAAACGAGAGCAGGCGTCGTAGCAGGGGGGCTCGCCCCCCGCGCCTCTCAATCCGCTTGGTAAATAAGTATTAGTGCGGCCACCCCTGCCGACAGGTTCACCGGGGGGGCTCATCCCCCTGGAGACCTCCTCAAGAGGAGGTCGACTTAGTCCGGAGAGGCCGAGGCCATGCATGACCGCTCACCCCGGGCCGAAGCCTGGGACTGATGCCTCGGTGTCGCGGCTACCCCTCAACAAGAACCTACTTACCGCCCAGTACACCCACCCTACTCTAAACGGGGTTCCCGGAAGACCCCAAAGGCCTCCGGGTTGTCATGTAGGAAGTTGCTGACCCAGACAAGAGTCAGCGTCCTCCCGGGCCGGGTTTTCCACTGGTATAGCGGACAGTGCCGGAATACGTGTTCCACGGTCTCCTTTCCGAGGCCGCAGTCGCATTCGTAGGTCTCCTTCTCCTTAAGGAACCTTTGTCTGTACGCGCCAATCGGCACGTGGCCCGTTAGGGCCCGCGCTAGCCTGACGGTATTACTGGTGTTGGTGGACACCTTTCCGATCCAAGTCCCTCCTTTCAGGTGGCTTGGCAATAGCTGCTTACTCCCTTCGTGGAGCGGCAAGAAGTGGGACCCTATGTAAGACTTTTGCTTGGCCAATTCGCTCCAAGCGTCCGTCATACGCAGGACCGCATCCGTCCTCGCCTTAGCAAGGGATGTGTGTTTTACTTCTCTGTGCGGAATCTCCGTATTGGAGGCCGCTTCATGGGCAAGTACGTGTTCGCGCACCTCGCACGCCTTTGGTGTGTGGTGCAGAGTGATACTGGCGTCCGGTTTAACCGTTAGCCAGTAAGCGAGTTTGGCCGATACGTTGGCGGCCCATTTGTGTGCCGTGTGATGCGTCGGGTCAACGACCAGTTTGATTGCATTCACGGAGTCTGAGAAGACATCAATTTTCCGGATGTCTAGGTTAGGGATGCCGAAGGCCTTGTCCACCCCTTTCGAGATGGCACAGGCCTCAGCATCGTCTGAAGTGGCATTCCCACAAGGGGCAATGCCGTTATACAGTATACCGTCCGACCAGACTCTCCAGGCTGAAGTAGCCTGGAGGTCTTCGGACCGCGGAACGGACCCGTCGCATATGATCGCAACTCGTTTTGGGTCATGCTTAGCTTCGTTGATTCGGTTAGTGAGAACTTTCCCAAAATCAGCGAAGGCCTTCTTCCTCTTCTCCTTCTCTTCTTCGGGGGGAGGGGAGGGTCTGATCTCCACCCTCTCAGCCGCCCAGTCAAGTAATTGACTGCCCGGTTGCGCGAGGGGGAACACTGGGGATGCATCATCGCTGCAATCCTTTAGTCGGGCAAATGAATCCATTATCCCGGATTTGATTCTGCGCCTCTTGGCGACAGACATGCGGCTGACTGACAGGTGTGCCTGTCCGTCAATTAAGTTCCTGACCGCGTGGCTCTTGGCCAAAGTCCGGACGCGGTAATGGCTTCTCTCCACCAACTTACGGATGTGTAAGTGGATGGGCGGAAGGCCTGCGAGGGTCTCCAGGGCCCCTTTCGGGGTGGTCCTGAAGTTGCCTGTGATCCATAGTGCAGCCTTTCGTTGCATCTTACGGAGTGCTTCGAGGTGCCCTTTGATGCGGGCCCCATCAATGTTCCATAACCGGCATCCGTACGTCGCAATTGGAAGTACACAAGACCGGTACAGAGTTCTTTTGTGCACGGGCCTTAAGCCCCGTGTCGAGTTTCCAAGCGCTAACAGGGCCCTGCTTGAGGTCAGGGCCTTGTTTGCGTACATCTCCACGTGTTTCTTGAACGAAAGCGCGTGGTCAAAGTAGAAGCCTAGGTATCTCCGTGTGTTCAAAGTTCAAAAAAAGGTTTTGGGTTGAATCGAGTCACGTGTGGCTGGTGTGGGGTCGCGTGATGGACGTCATGACGCGCCGAGGAAAAGGTATTGATGGAAGTCACGCGACAGTCCAAATAGGGGAGATAGGCTTAGAAGTTGGGGATTGGCTCTACTTTAATGGGAATAGAAAGCACTGAATCTTGATTTCTAAACCTATATTTAGGGGATGTCATATACTTATCGGGTTGTATTTACCAGAGAACCCCAACGAACTCCGCCCGACCGGCACCCTTATAATCGCATGGCCGATATCGTTTCTCACCACGTTCCCATCATGAGCCCCTCCATTGACACTCCAAAGTTTCAGCCTCACCACACCACTTTGAAACCAGCATCTGACACAAGTAATCCAGACCATCCATTCAATAAGGCGTGGCGGGGTAATAAGGAGGGCACTGTTCATCTGGGAGGCATCCCAAAGTTTTCTGACCCTCTCGATGAGCGGGAATGGATCAAGGTAAGGTGCCAAATAATTCTCATCTGACTCCGAACGCATCAACTTGGTCTAACTTGTACTGTAGGCACATATGGCTGCCGCGTTTCGCTTCTGGGGAAAGTTAGGCTACGGAGAGGGTGTGTCGGGGCATATCACCGTTCGCGATCCGATCTTGCACGATCACTATTGGCGA
The DNA here is from genome assembly GCA_013420905.1 of Collybia mongolica. Lineage (NCBI taxonomy): Eukaryota > Fungi > Basidiomycota > Agaricomycetes > Agaricales > Clitocybaceae > Collybia > Collybia mongolica. The sequence goes on from JAAXNY010000011.1 coordinate 2,213,366, forward strand.
GTTTTCTGGTCTATCGCCTCGCGATTGGTCCCTTATCCTTATCTCCTTCCTCAGGATGAACCCAATGGCTGTGCATTTCTCTGCTATGACGGTACTACTAATTTTGCCTGCCTGTGCTTAATCCCGATTCATAATCCAGAAATCAAAACTCGTCCTCGTTGGGCCAGACGGTTATGTATCCCCTCAGGGAGCACAACTTCCAATCAACGCGGCGGGCTTCTTCATCCGTGCGCACCTTCTTGATTTCCTGATCTCCTCCTGACAATTTCCCCAGATTCGGCGATCCACAAGGCTCGACCTGACATACACTCGGCTGCCCACTGTCACTCCATCCATGGAAAGGCCTGGTCGACATTCGGGAAACCCATCGATATAAGCACACAAGACTCTTGCGCTTTCTACGACAATCTCGGAGTATACAATAACTTTGGTGGTATCGTCCTCGCCCAAGAGGAAGGCGAAAATATTGCACGGGCCCTGGGCTCGAAATATAAAACCTGCATCTTGCAGAACCACGGACTGCTTACACGTTGAGTGCCCTTTGAATCTGGATTTTCGACATAGTTATTCATCGCATGGTAGTTGGGAACACTGTCGACGAAGCCGTCCACCTCTTCCTGAGCCTTGAAAAACACTGCCAGGTTCAGCTGCTCACTGAGGCAGCTGCAGCTGGCGGTGCACAAAAGACCCTGATTGACCCGGAGGATGCAGCTTACAGCGCTGCTTTACTCCAAAACCCCCATGTCGGTTACGTAAATGTATGTGTTCAAAACCTGGGTCATGTCCATCTGGCGTAATCATTCTTCCTTGCAGTTCCAACCCGAGTATGACCTTCTGGAAGAGGAGACCAATGGGGCATTTTTGAAATGAAGTAGCGATGCGTAATAATCTTCGTGATATTCTGTACTATAGGCTTGATATGTTCAAACTGAACAATTGACTGAAATATTATCAGAAGCATAAGCTGTGTATAATCTGAAAGACTGGAAGGTCAATTGCAACGATGTTCAACCTTGCCCGTCCCAGACATAATCGATGAACAAATTAGGCCACCACCTTAATCCAACACCGCCAGTGCCTCCACCCCCTATGATAAATGCGGAGGCATCGTCTCTACATATCGACCCGTCCGCTTCCGCAGCGGCAATCATCTCGCTTGACAAACCCACTGTGATGCCTTCCTCGAGTGCAACTTCTATTGTTGTCTTTGGCCCAGTCAACGCTAGCATACCTGATAGTCTTGCAGCAAAGGCGGCGGCGGTGTACATTGGTGTATGCAGGACAGTCAAACCTGATAAGAATGTGCGAGATTGGATAGTAGGTTCTGTGCATAAAGGGAGGTGCGGGAGAACCAAGAGGAACGTCGATGGCGGTATCAGGGCTGTGAACAACGAATAAATAAATCAATATAAATAGATCGCGGTAAAAATAGCCAACCGACGCCTCGAGCACGATTCCAGCCGCCCCATACTTCATCTAATGCGATTATTCCCCGATCTTTCATCATCCCCCCACCTCCTCGGGAGCCTTGCAGAACTTGGGCGAGCTCCCGTGCCAGTTCCTCAATCCAACGCCGCTCATCCTTCATCATATCGAGGGTAACAGGTGTGTTTGACATTTGTAAACCAAGCTGGGAGAGTGACGAGCGAATAAACGTTGCCTCTTCTGGCTCAGTCGATGCAACAAGAGTCGTTGAGGATGACATGGGAGTGGAGGGGAGGGAGAGAGAGGATTCGGTGGACGAAGGCATGGAAGCCGCGGTGAGCTTCTCGTTCAATTCCGCAGCAAGTCGAACCATGTCTTTGGCCTTCACCATGAGTGCTTCAAGATCTTGCAATGCATTCGTCATATCCTTCCGTCGGCCTTGAGCAGAATCCTCCACCGTCTGAAGTATGCCAGCTGTGTAAGGTACAAATAAATCATACTTGGACCATATATAATCCGCATGCAAGGCACGCACAAATTCCAGATCTTCCGACAGTGCTGCGATCAGATGGTATAGGTACATTGTTTGCATTACTTCCAATTCCATTGGCCTTAGGAGCAATTTATCGATATTGATGTACACTGATACAAGAATAGAGCCCACCTCCCAGAACTTGCCTTTGAGACTACGCTTCAATATTGCATAGAAAGCTTTATCCCCACCTTTACGAAAGCTAATCTTTATCATTCGGATTGAAGGTGAATCCTCGTCATCAAGGTCCGGAGAGACAGGTCGAGAGCTCGGGGCAGACTTCATCGCGCGCCGGACACGGGGCAATTCAGTGGAACATATCTCACACGATCGCAAAGAATGGTGGTTGAGGAAGGTACATGCAGGGCAAGAAATGGTGTCTCGATCAGTATTGGATGGTGGTGTGGTTGATCGCGACGAGGGAATCGCCAAGGAGATAGACGAAGCTGGGAGGGATGATGAGAGTTGCTTTGACGGTACAGCGGCGGCGATGGGTGTGGGAACAGAGGAGCGGGGAACACCACAGAGTCCACATGTTTTGGCCGCAGCAGGACTCAGACCAGGGGGGTTGCGGTAGGCACATACTTCACACTCCCAGCTCTCAAAGCCTATTATCGAATCTTGAGTGGTAGTTTGATCCGATATAGCAGAGCTCCCAGTTAGGTGGAGAGTCACTTTAGGCGATGACTTGAATAGACCAGCGTAATATTCCGTTCGCGTAACGTATGAGAGGTCCATGTAGAATGAGTGGGCGAAGGGATTGTGTACATCGATGTAAAAGAGGCGGTGTGTCGTCACAAAAATAGTACCGGCCTGGTGATTGGGAGATTTCTGAGGACTGAGTTATTGGGACATTGTATGGATAAAGGTTAGAGAATGGGTATTGAAATGGACATACCCATCGTAAATTCCAACGCCGTCCTGGCTGGCATAGATTTCTTCCTCAGTATACAGAAGCGCTTGCACGGGTATGGTACCGTCAACCACCCTGGTGCACCGCCGGAGTGCCATGAATTAATGTGGGGATTGTTAAGCCCCCCCGACTCAAAATGCGGGACTCCAAGAAGGGAGTCCAGGCTTGTCTGCTTTTGAAACCCCGCTTTCCCACCATTAGTATAATATTAATAGCAAACATGTTCCATCATGTCGGATACATGGTCAGTCACAATTTTTGTTTATGACTGATTATTTGCTTCCTTTCCTTTGGTTGCGACATATGTTCTCAAAACACCACGACTATACGTCCACATCACATGTAGGGACCATAAATGACTGATATGTGCTCTCATTGGTTCAACTTGGTCTTGCTACTCGTTCTACGTAATGAATGAGCACGAAGTCAACGCACAAGTACTGGGTACCGAGTCAGGTCGACTGTGGACGTTCGAGAAACTTACAGGCGTCGTATCAGCACGATAGAGCATTTCATCAGACTCTTTCAAACCCTTGCAAGCCATAGTGGTCTCATTATGGTCGAAAGGCCGCTCTGTATCCCCCTGGCTTGAAATGATACGAAGCTATTTCAGCTCTAGTAGCAAAGGTGTCAAATGTAGAAGTTGCCAATGGTATGGTATGAAGAAGCTAAGCCAACACTAAGGTACGCATTCCGCATGGTTCCACTGCGAATAGGTATTGTGACTTGTGATTGCAAAGTAGACGTTGAGATATCGACGAAAGACTACCATAGTGCTGAAACTTTGGCCAAGGGCACAGCCCCCTGCTGGTTATAAGATGGGATGGGGTAGCTTGGGCCTAGATTCTCGAGGAGAATAGAGGGATGGATATGTAAATCCGGCAATCGGCGATGTGAATTCCTACCCACGACCACCGGCCCAAGTACCTCGACTTTTCTTCCCGAGACTTCTGCGGTTACCTACGCCGGAAAATCCTGGCGCATGGTGTTTTCCTTTCGGGCTATCCACCAAAAGTTCGAATACTTAGGCCTGCTCGCATTTGATGTCTTCATCTCACGCTCCTCCGTACCAGAGGTTACTCTACAACCTCTAGATCTCTAGACTTGTTCCTCCAAGAGTTGTCTCTGAAAGTCAATCTACCTAAACGCGTGTCGCTCGAATATATTAATGATGTGAGTCGACTTTGACGTGCTGCTGAGACCTGTGCAGATGCAATTTTTGTAGGGGTCCTTCTTCACTATGTCTCCATTTCACAGTATTCCTTATTTACTACTGGGGCGTACAAATCGCTTTGGCAGATCAGGTTAACGTGACTATTGATGATACCGACCCTATGATACTTTATACCCCGCCGGAATCATGGCATTTGAGTTCCGTGGTGTGCTCCGCTTGTCTTAACCCAGATACGAGAGACGCTTTTCTGAACACATATCACGACGGTACACACTTAGCACCACCTTTAGACGATGATGGCGGTGGTAGTATCAGTGGTTCAAAAACTGCGACGCATGGGCAGGAGAAGAGCCGGTTCATTGTGATTTCTGGCCGACGAAATCGCGATTCTGACGGCGCAGACGTAAAGGATATGGTCAGCGCATATTTCAACTTTACCGGTTAGATTTATCCTTCAGTTGTCAAGTATCCATATAATGATCGTTTGTCCTAGGTTCTGCAGTATACCTCTACTGTATTCAGCCCCTAGGTATCCCCCTTGTCGGTGTTGCGCCTGCCTCCATGAATCTCAGCTTCACTCTCGACAACAATCTGGTCGGGAATTTCTCCCACCGGGGTTCCGAGTCAGCATCTGGATATGCCTCCCATGTGAACGTTTTTGCCCAGAGCAATTTAACGGAAGCCCTCCATGTCCTCCGAGTGGATGTTGGTGTTGACTCCGTATTCTTATTCGACTATATGATCTACACGCGGGACAGCGGTAATGACACAACGTCTAATATCACAAGTCAAAATGTCAATGAGTGCGTTTCAATTTGTCTTATTGTCGGGATATTTCTGTCCCCACTTCTTATTCCTGCCGTTCATCGCGTTGTCCTTCTCGCGGGATACTGACTGTTTAATCCGTGCCCATCTCTAGACATACAAAGAAGCATAACATTGCTACTTTCGGTGGAGCAATAGGGGGGAGTGTAGGAGTGTTAGCAGTCATATCCCTCTGCTTGGCTCTCAGCATTATCAAACGCCGGAGGAACTACAACCTGCGCGAGCGGCGTGCGCGAGGCCGCTCCTCACTACATACCAACGCCTCCGACGATTCACCACCCATGATCGGACCAGCTCCATTCGTGCCGAGATTTTTCCCGGGCACGCAAATACCGTCGATATATTCAGACCCCCCTTCGTACATCGAATCGATATCGAACCCATCGCCGTTATCTGCATATTCCCTTGGATCATCCTCACTGCCCCCGTTGGCAGCCCCATTTCCTGCACATGTGCGGGATACCGCCAATGTTCCCCCTACGTTGCCACCTCCCATGGATGTCGCCCCCTTCCCGCCACTAGAGGATACTACCCTGACGCCACCACCTTCCTTCGATGTAGCCGTCGCCTCTGTTTTACCCGCAAGATCTCTTCCATCGGCTGCAATTGGTGCTCAGCAGTCACCCGATGTGAATGTGACCTCTTCAGATCCCGTGCTGTCACCATCATCACCGTCGTCTTCCTCCCGGCCGCCGTCGTAGATAATCGGTCGTAAACTTCACATTCACGAAGTATAACTTGTACTCTAATGTTTTCCTTGGATCATCAATTTAGACGTTTTCTATCAGTGGACATGCCGGGGTCCGTCATGTGTCTTCCCATATGCCTTAGCTGGGACAACACTGTAGAATAATTCTAAACCAAAAATCATATGAATGGTCGGGCTCGGAATTCACAGCTGTTAGCGAGAATAATGTCAAGACTCCTGCATGAACGGGAGTTGTGCATCGTGTTTAGCATGACCGTGGTCTCAGTTCTTGTGCCAAATTATCCGCCGTTGTCTAAAACTGAATTCAAGTCGTGGACCTTTCGGGCTTGCTCAATAAGTCCCAAAGTATGAGCTGGGAGTTAGACTGTGAACGGTGGTCACTCTCAGTAAAAAATAAAGTCATGCATAGTCAGTGTAAACTCAGCAGTAATGACAAAGGCAATGAAAAGAAGTTATACAAGAGTCAACAAAAATGGTAATTCAAACTCATGATTTTGTCAACCTTCAATGTGGATTCGGCCATTTGGGAGGGAATGAATGATTTTTGACTACTTCGGGCTGGCTCTTGACCATTACATTTGGGTGATGTCAAAACTCGCGACTAAAGTTTGACTTTATTTTTTTACTGAGGGTCACTACCGTGTGGTCGATCATTATAGGGTCATTTATCTGCATGTTTGTGTGTTGCAGTATGTTAATGGGTGATACCAAGAAAAAAACGCGATCGTCCTGATGCAAAGAAACCTTCTATATATAAGAATGTACGCTGAATTATTCAGACCCATCATGTGGTCTCGTTTGTATCATCGCGGTGTGTTTTTTGCATAGAGTCTGTTGTTTGATGGGCTTTCTCTTCAACAACCTTGACGGCCTCGGCAATCTTCCCTTCTACTTTATGGGCTACCACCTGTGTCCATCCAAGTGTCTCCTTCAATTTTAATCCGGTCGTTTCTTGAATCTTTTCCACAGCTTTCTCGGCACCTTGATTCAGCCAGCCCCTTCCGTCCTGCGTTGCATCCTTGATCCGCTCCCAGGTCATCCGCGTATGTTGATTTGCCGTCTCGTGCTTTTCTGCCAGGCTCGGGAAATACGTCTCTTCGAGTGAAGCAAAATACGAAGTGAGATTCGTGGTTGTTTTAGGGAGGAAGTGGTTTGCGGAGATGAGGAGGAAGGCCGGGGGCAGGAGAAGTCTAGTGGGTAGGAAGCGGTTTCTCGCTAAGATAGATCCACTGAGAGTTGCTACCCCAACGTAGAGTAACCCTGGTGTTAATGATTCCTCAGGGGAAATGATAGCTTTGACACGGTCTATATGCCTGTAAGGTTTGTGACCCACATAAAATGGATGTACGTACTCTCGACTGCGTGCTCGACCCCAATCCACTTAGAAACTATTCCTTGAACATGGCTGTGTGTGTCACTGTACGCCTGCAAGAACCGTCTACGTGCGACACCAATTTGAATCTCTAGTGGTGATGGTGTTTCTAGTAATAGAATTTCGGGTGCCGGCTTGGGATATATAGATAGCTAGGACGGTATAAGAAGGAACGGCGCACATAAAGGAGTACAACTTACTCTCTCCCGTTCCTGCGGTGGATTGTTGACTAGTTCAATACCTGTTGCTGCCACCGAGCTCGTTAAGAACGCTCGCCGGGACTATAACGGAAATTTTAGATACATAAAACGATCAAATGGGGCCAAATTTCGTACCAGTCGAAACGGTGCGCGAAACATGGATACAGCAAGACCTTGGAATTGTCCGGGGGCCTAGAGGTCGGTGAGCACTGAGCGTCGGACTTGCACGGGAATATGAGCGGTTGTTTGGATTAGGGGGTGTCAGACAATAATACGTTGCACTTTTGGGAGTCGCGTGGCGTTGATTGTAGAATTTCCTCTGAAGCCTCAAAATTGACTACCGTACAGCGTCAAGTCGCGTTCGCTCTCTACGGACGCCATAGATGCGGTTTCTCCGCAACTCAATCACGTCCCTATTGTTCATTGTTCCTTTGTTCCTCCTATATTTACCAACAGCTAATGCCCTCCATGAATCCGACGTAGGTATCGTAGATTGGTACAAACAACTTATCGGTGTTCCCCTGGCGGGTGCTTTGGCAACAGCACCTGTATTTCATCGCGTCGGAGAGAACAGCGTTATATTAACTGCAACTGGGAACAATGTGTTGGCGGCGCTGAATCCAGTAAACGGCTCTGTTGGTGCGTGAAATGTTCTGCTGGCTCATCCTAGGAGGATACAAAAGAAAGCTAATATGCCTGTATTATTTGTAGCCTGGAGGCATGTTCACGAAGCAGAAGATAGGATAGCCGGGTTTTATAAACATGGTAATCGTAAGTGTTATGTATATATTGTGCATAACCTAGTCGTATTGTAACACATGCCTGTTTAGTGGTTGCAACTTTATCTGGACCAGGAGGATCAACTTTTCGAACGTATGATGTCTTGAATGGAACACTTATTCTCGAGAAACGACTGCATTCCCCCGGATCCGGACACCTCTCAGAGCCTCACCATTTTGGAAAATTCGTTGCATTCTCACCAGATGGACGTGATGCATACGTCTTAACTAACGGCCACACAATTTCAAAAATTGACAGTATCACCGGAAAAGTTCAATGGGTTCGGTCTTCTGAGGATAAGACGTGCGTAACATCTTATTTTCAATATAGATTCTGAAACCCACACCACCGATAGTTCCCTTATCATCTACTCAAAGGTGGTCGTTGCGCCCACTGCAATTTACGCTGTAGGAGTAACGAAATCCACTGCGTCTTTCACTCTCCACGCTGTTGCCTTGTCCCCCGTTGATGGGGATATTTTGTCAACAAGGGACTTTCCTTCCAGCATCTCGGACGCATTGACTGGTTTCCTCACGCTTTCTGGATCGACCACCACAGCCCCTCAAATAGTATGGCTTGAAGAAGGCTCTATAAAGTCGATTGTGCTTACCGCGATTCTCAATGTGAAAGTCACTACGGTCAACCACGCAAAGTTCGAAAGGATTATGGACGTTGGTGTCTCTGGCCAAGCGCACTTTGCTGCTGTCCATGCGGATGGATCAGTGAGAGTAATGAGCTCTCAATCTGACAGGCCGGGACTGAAGTCACTGGGTGAGTTCGAGAAATCGGTGCGTTATAGGTCGTCAGTGTTATCCTGGGCAACTTTCATTCCAAGTCATGCAGGACGACATGGTGGAACCTATATACGCTGCCGGCGTTGACGAAAATGACCAATTATACGTCTCTCGTGTATATTGGGCGCCTTCGATTATGGTGAGTTGTTTGGTATGGGCAAGTGATATTATACATGATTCATACCTCGATCAGCAAGCTAAAGCGGATTTGCTCTCTGCTCGTTCGGACACCGAACGAACCCTCACTACGACTGTCGAAATTCCTTTTGACACTCGCACACATGGAATTCTTGGTCATGTATGTTCATATTAAGGATATTTGCCTTGTTCATTCCTTACACGTTATACATAGGTAACCATGGACGCATACACTAGTTCCGATACCTTTATCACCCGGACGTTGATAACGACCTCCACCGGTGCCATACAACTTTGGAAACAAGGGGACCTTCAGTGGACTAGAGAAGAAGGCCTTGCAGCAAGTGTTGCGGTTGAATTTGTGGAACTCCCAGAACGGTTGCAAACTTCTGGGAGAGATGGAGAGGAATCCTTCCTTAGCAGAGTTTTGAGGCAAATCAGCGATGCTCAGGTGCCGTTGTTGGTCCTTCGTTGAAGCAACATCGAACTTACGCCCGCTACAGGGTTTCCCTCAGTATCTCGTCAATTTCGCTCGGCGTTTTGCAACTGGTTCATATGCCTCGCCTTCGTCTCCGGCAGCTGCGTCCCCATCAGAACCCCTCGCACGAGATACCTTTGGATTTAGACAAGTCGTTGTTATTGCTACTCTCTTTGGGAAGGTGTACGGAATTGACTCAGGCAATGGAAATATTCTATGGAGCCGAGTTATTGGGCTAGGTTGGGCAGGAGAGGTCGGCGGACAGGTACAGCCTATGAAGCTTTTCGTCGTGAAGGCCGTAGGAGATTCCGACAGCCCAGACGATCAAGGAGGTAGCGGACCGCAGGTGGCTCTAATAGCACAGAGGAGGGCGGATAATGTGCGTCCTTTTCTTCCTTTTTCATGCATTAGTTTTTGTGATTTATGTAATGGCAGTCCTTAGTGGATACAGTTTTGTTCCACATCGACCCACTTACAGGAGAAGAGATTGCTCGTCAAGTGAGGGACGGAGAGGATGAGAAGTTGACAGAAGCGGAGGGCGTTCTCCAAGGCATTGACGTTGTTTCAGGGCCAGTGGTCGAGGCCTACCTTTTGGCAGCTGGTGAATCAAAGATTGTGGTTATGCTCGACGAATACCTCCAGGTTTAGTACATTTCCTACGGTTGACTTCTAGTTTATTGATGTTAGTTTTTTTCTCTTTCCTCTAGGTATATTTGTACCCCGATAACCCAACCACTAAAGCTGCTTTTGCCAAATTTGCACCCACACTCCATTTCCCCTTGCGTACGAACACTCCTAGTGGGCAACGCAGGCTTGTAGGCCATCAAGTTGCTTTGAATCCATCACTCAGTGATAGATACGTCGCATACTCAACATGGACCTTATCTTTGCCTGAAGGCGAAGACGTGAAGACCATTGTTCCTGCTACCAAAGGGCCTGTGGCCTCTATTGGAAAAGTTCTGGGAAACAGGACGACATTATATAAGTACTTGAACCCGAGACTGTTTGTTCTACTTACCGCACCGCACTCTACGGGGCCGGCGGCGTCGGGTTCAACCGGAACAGGGGAAGAAAAGCCAACACCCAAGACTTGTGGGGTCTATGTCGTAGATAGTGCCAAGGGTACTGTTGTATATCGGGCAACACTCCCCGCAGTGGATGGGATATCATGTGACGTCAGAGCGGTGTTGGCCGAAAATTGGCTGGTATATCACTACTACGAAGATGAATACAGCGGAGGGGGTAAGACCAAAGGCTGGAGGATGGTTAGTGTGGAGTTATATGAGGGCAAGGGCATCGACGAGAAAACCATGAGGTTGGTCTTTCCTGCTTTCTTGCCATATTATATACTGATTAATGACTGAATAGCTCGGACATGTCCTCTTTCAAGAGGGAAAGTACCGACGTCTTATCTATCGAACAGGCATATGTATTCCCATATGCAATAACGGCCCTGGCTGCAACCTCAACTAAATTTGGGATCACGACCAAAGATCTTATTGGTGAGGCCCACAGTTCCGCGATCCGCGATTACATTTAATGACATGTTGTGTCGCAGTTGCTACTCGAAATCATCAGGTCCAATCCATTCATCGGCGCTTGCTGAATCCACGAAGACCAAACCGGAAAGTAACAGCTGAGGAGCAGGAAGAGTTCCTCGTACCTTATGACCCTGTCTTACCTTATGATCCTAAACGAGTGCTCTCACACGGCTACGAGGTAAGCCTCGCTTTTTTTTTTTATGGTCAAAGCGACGACTCAATTTGCCCTTTTCGCTAGGTCGCGAACGCTCAACGAATCATTACAGCACCCACGATCCTTGAATCTACGTCGCTAGTGTTCGGATACGGGCTCGATATGTTCCTTACACGCGTGGCACCATCGAATACGTTTGATGTTCTCAGCGAGAACTTCAATAAGGTACAGCTGGTTCTGACTGTTGCTGCGCTGGCCATGGCTATCATTTTTACTAAGCCTATGGTGAAGAGAAAGCGCTTAAGGGAAAAATGGTATCAGTAACCTCAATAGCTGAATGATATCTGTACAATAAATATCTACTTATCACACCCGACCTTCCATGTTTCATTCTTCAGTGGCCCTGAAACGTGACATATGCCAAGCCCTGGCATTCGCGACTTTACCGGCCCTTAACCTAATTCAACATCTCTGAATTCCAACATTCGGTCGCCTCACAACTTTAAAAAAATGTCCTCACCAAACGCCTCAGACCATGACGAACTTGATATCATGGAACTGTCCCCATCTGTATTTTACGCGTCTAGTGCACCTGTGCTCAAAGTCGCTGCTTCTCAGCCTACAAAATTACGACGATCACTTCGTCCGCGCGCATCACTACAGAGTACTACTCCTGAGCCCAGACCCAGAAAACGCACACTTTCTAGCTCTACACTACAGAACAGGTCTAGTAGTAACACATCCAAGAAACTCAAATTGGACGAACGAAAAGCAGTGAGTTATACGACTGATTTTTATTGGACGTGACGGCCATAATTTATTTTTCCCCACCTCCATTTAGAATACAGCCGTATTGAATGAGAGGAAAGATATACGCGATAAAGCTCGAAAAAGATGGCTTTTCTTTCATCGCGACATTCTTGAACCGCTGCTCCCGAAGAACAGCAATTTTTTCTCACAGCTTCAGAAGGAGGTAGAACGGAGCTCGAAAGAAACGATCTCATTTCTTCCCCTCCACGAGCTAGACGAACAACCGAAACTCATCAGAGGAGGATATATGAAGGACTATCAGGTGCGTATCATCTTTTTGATCTTCGATGGCAATATCTGATATTCGAGAACAGCTTCAAGGACTGTCGTTCATGGTTTCCATGTATAAAAATGGTACGCCGCCTCGGATATAACACCTTTCAAGCAATTCTTTGACGAAAATCTAGGGATGAACTGTATCTTGGGAGACGAGTTAGTCTCGTTCGCTATCTCCTTTCCGAAGCTCACGATCACTTTTAGGATGGGACTTGGAAAGACATTACAGGTAATGTTACGTCTGACAACTGAGGAAGCTTACGGCTGACATACTAACAGACTTTATCACTCTTCGCCTACATGAAAGAGAACGTATCTGGTATGCCCTTCTTTCCCTTTAGAAATCACTGTTTCAGAGACAACGTTTTCTAGGACCATTGGATCCTCATTTGGTGATATGTCCCCTCTCTGTCCTTTCATCATGGGAGACTGTAAGTGTTATGATGATAATTTGGGAGCTTGTGGCTAATTTATAGTGTAGGAAACAGCTCGATGGCTGCCTTCCATGCGTGTCATTCGATTCCATGGCCCCAGCGGCGAGCGTGATCGCTTGAAGGGCTCTCTTCGAGGAGATCGTACGTTCGACATTATGCTTACAACATACGATTCATATGTAGCCGAGGATGGCTGGTTTAAGAGCCAGCGATGGTTCTACTGCGTACTTGACGAAGGGCATAAAATTAAAAATTCTGATACGGCCCTCGCCCATAAACTTCAAGGTCTCGGAAGCATGTATAGACTAAGTGAGTTCCCTAGCTTCGGCTTGCATAATTGTTTTTCTCAGTGCTTTGTGTGTAACAGTATTGACCGGTACTCCTGTTCAAAACAACCTTTTGGAACTTTGGGGGCTACTTCATTGGCTGTATCCGAGTGTTTTCACGACTTCTACAGAGCCGTTGTTCAAAGACGCATTCGACTTAAGTAGGGGATCCTATGCTTTGCCCTTTGTCAATGCATCAAAAAAGTTCATCTCAACTATCATGCTGCGACGGACGAAGGCCGTTGTTGCAGGACTTGATGTCCCTCCCCGCGAGGAACTCACCATCTTCATACCTCTGACAGAAGCTCAAAGGTTCTGGACATATCGTTTGCTTACTAGATTGGACACCCCAGAACTACACAAGATCTTCGCTGATGATGTGAAGCCTGATACAGTCAATAATAAGGATCATGAAGTAGTTGCACACTCAACAGGACACCCTGGGGGTCCAGAGTCCGGTGCAACTGGTGGTCGTGCGTATTCTAGCTTGTTCATTCTCGCACAGCTTGTTAAATAAGTTTCCCCTAGAGTGGAAAAAACTCATGAATCTTTTGATGCAACTTCGCAAGGTTTGCGACCAGTATGTATCTTTACGTATGTTTAGACCTCACCTTAACTCCGCAACGAACCAGTCCATACCTCTTACCAAACGCCGAACCTGCGCCGTATGAAATTGCCGAACATATCGTTTCTGCTTCATCAAAACTAATAGCAATCGATAAGCTCTTGAGAGACATCCTGCCGAAAGGTGAACGGGTTCTGATATTTTCTGTAAGTAAAGGAATTCATCATCGTGAATCTATGCCTTAACAATATTATTTAGCAATGGACAGGGTATCTGTTTTCCACTAAACTACATCAAGCTGATCTCATAAATTTCAAAGTATGCTCGATCTGCTGGAAGACTTCATGGTCCTCCGATCAATTCCCTTTGCGCGGCTGGATGGGTCGACATCTCGCCCTCGACGTTCTCTAGATATTAAATTGGTAAGTATCTCGATCTAGGTATAATGCTCATTTTGCATATTTAACGGCCCTCTCCTCAATTGATCTAGTTTCAGCAAGAAGTTTCCCGTGAGCTTCTATCCTACGTCGTCCCAATAAATTACTTGTTAACGCTCCTTCGCACCAGCCTTCAAAGTATTCTTAATTTCTACGAAAGCTGGAGGCCTGGGTATGTTACCTTCAACGACTTTTCGGATGGCATTAACACCACACTTAAGGTATCAACTTGACCAAGGCATCAACTGTCATCATGTGTGACTCTGACTGGAACCCTCAAAACGACCTACAAGCAATTGCACGAGCGCACCGCATTGGTCAAACCAAGGTCGTTAAAGTACGTACTTGGCAGCTCATGATAAGATTTCAAACTACATGTAATTTCAGGTTTACCGGTTAATTTGCCAAGGAAGTGTTGAGGATCAAATGTTAGACCGTATTCGTCGGAAACTCTTCCTGTCCGTCAAGATTATGGGTTCGGACAACTCGTCCTCAACGGAGAGCACGTCTCTAGGCTCTAGCGAGCTCATGGATATCTTGCGCAAAGGTAGCAGCGCCCTGGAAAACTCTGAAACGGGATTTAAGCTATCCGAGTTCCTGAGTGCAGATATAGCCGATGTTTTGCGTCAATCACGGTCACTGGAGGATGCGCGGGAAGCAAAGATGAAGAACGAACTTAAAGTGGAAGGTGCCGAAGACCTGAACACAAAGCTGATCCTGGATGCTGAAGAAGAAGAAAAGCGCCTGTTGAGCGGTGTTGCTCAAGTGCAGTCACGCTTGTTTGAAGGAAGGATGATTCATCGAGCGCAAAATAATACGAAGATTGCAAATGAGTGGCGCGAACTTGAAAAACGCACTCGGGTAGACAGGACAGTGACTGTGGATGGAATGACTTTCATAGCCACTACCAATACGTCTGAGACGGTTTGTGCTAGACTGGTTTTATCATCCCATCCGCTGACTATAATTACCTGGTAGGATATCCCTATTTTAAAAACACCTGCCAAAAAAACCAAGGCAAAGTTTGGCTGGGAAGATTGGTGTATCCATTGTCGAGATGGTGGTGACCTTGTTTGTTGTAACATATGTCCCCGTGGTACGTCACCCCAATAATGGTTGAAAGCATCGGCGACTCATTGTGGTCCAGTGTTCCATGCCAAGTGTCGAGGGTATAAACAGTCAGAACTGCGCAGTATTTCTGTGGCGTGCAATCAACATTCCTGTTCAGGCTGTTATAGAACAACAAGTGAATCAGGAGGGATGCTCTTCAGGTACTTATTCCATACACCTTGAAAAAGGAGCCGTACTTAGAGAGGTATACTGCTAGGTGCCGCACCTGTCCACAAGCCTTCTGCGAAGACTGTCTCCCTCCTGATGATATCGACGCCATTGGTGACGTCTTGCCAGAATTGTACGTGACACTAAGTCTAGACGGCGCGGAACGAATCTGATGAATAATTTATAGTGATCTATTGAATTATGGCCAGAAATCTAATGCCTATTACATCAAGTGCCACGAGTGCCGCGAAGACTTTGCTAAGGATTCTCAATCGCAATTCTGGGTGGAATGGGCTGACGAAATCCGACGAGCAGAAGAGAAGTTTGAAGAAAAATATGCTAATGGACATGAGATGGAGACGTGATCACACAACAACGAAACCTCTGTATATATACAATGTAAACTAGGATATGAGGATTGCCAGGCAGTTTCTATACATCGGAATGATACCCAGCTTCACCGTATATATAATAGTATAATAAATAATCATATCTGTTGATAAAGATACCGTACCCATATACATTCATTTCAATGGCCCTCAATCATACGATAGCGGCGAATGGAAAGAGAACATTATTCGAACGGAATGCAAAATCGACGTATTTAGAATACAACGCTAGAGAAACACAAGCACTTTTTTTACACATGTGCAACGCTCAAAAGCCACATTCGATGTATTCAGTAATGCCACTGCCCCATATGCTTTCGTACTGTCATTGCATGCATGACAAGGGCCTGATATTCCCAGCGTCTCATCGACCCATACAGCAGGAGCGTTGAGACGAGGGGAGCAGGAGCCCGGTCAAGAAGCTCGAGAAGAAATGAGGAATCTTCACTGATCGATGTACGCATATGGGCCTAGAGCAAAAATCGAAAACATTATGAGGACTGATGATGGGGTGTAGCACAGAGCACGGTATTATCGGTGGTGAATGTTATGGTTCAACATAGTGAGTAGTCGACAGATTCTGTTGAATATCGTGAAGACAAGCTATTTGCCATGAGGTGAAGCGGTTCCTTTCTATGCGACCCCTTTGGTCATTACGGAAAAAGTAATCTATGAAGTAATTAGGGAATCACCAACCTGACTAGTTATGTTTTCCTCTGAACCAGATCGCATTTTTCTCTTCAGGTTCCTCAAGGTTGTACGCGCCACTACGATGCCATATGACGGATTAGAACCCACGTAATTTGAAACTGCTGATATTGCCTGTTTAATCGCAGTAGTATCGTCCAAGAACCTCGTTGCCTTCAACAACGTCTCAAGCATTTTTTCCAGTATACTCAGTAGCAATTCCATATATTTCGTTGGCATTGGCTCGGGTTCTTTGATGTTGCCAAAAAACTCCACAAGAAGTTTATCCAGGAGATTGACAAATGTGGATTGGTGAGAGCGTGCTCGGGGCTCCTGGACCGATTGCCAGACCGCTTCAAAGATTTTGAGGATGTGTTTATATGCACTCACTCTGTCGTCTATGCAGGACAGTTCAGGAATGATAGTGCAAATAACGAATTCGAAGGGTGACAATGGTCGAGTTCCAGCGTCTGTGGCACTTGGATCATGGGGGGACCTTGTGCGACCCCCAGGGGGCGGCACTATCTTGAACTGTAGAAGTTTGTCTATGGTTTGTCTCGACTGATCTAGATCCGGGTAGAAGTCAAGGTTTCGAGTAGTTGCAGCAAGGGTTGACTCTCTTAAATTCAAGCATGCTGTCATGGTACAGAATACCAAGCTGATTTCTTCTTGTCACAATACTGAAGATAAGGCATAAGGTCAGACACAAATAGTAACGGCACTTGACGTATTTTCCCCATTAAACCCCAGTCCATTGGAGAAGATACGGCACCAGTCAGGTGATACATGGCCTCCATGCAAGCGATGGCCCGAGTCTTTTGACCTCTCTCCCCTGAAGCCCAAGGATAAGGAATGGTTCGGTGGAAGAACTTGCGAATATCGGCCAGCAGCTGGGGGTCACGTTCGACTAGATGATAGAGCAGCGAAGATTCCCACATTGAAAGCCCTGGTATGGCCGAGAGAAAGGCTTCGAGTTCGCGATCCTCGTTTATTAAACCATGGATCCAAGTCAGGGCTCTGACCATCCTCTTTTTTGTCGTATAATGCAACTGGCCGTCTACTGATGCAAGCTGTTCTTGAGCCTTGGAGATGCTAATGATGAGGTGTTGTGTTGATGCATTCTGGGGAGGGCTTTGTGCTATGAAAGTCGTATAGTCCTCTCCAACGAACTTGGATTCCAAGAATTTGATGTAAGAACGTTCCTCGGGATCACTAACGCGGCGCATGGGGTGAGTTGAAAACTCAATGACCGCACTATCTGGCTTTGGTGAGGGTAAAACCCTTGAGAAATAGTGCGAAATATACCAAAGTGTGGATGAGAAAGGAGTTCGCAGGGTAGATTGTGTGTGAAAAAGAGGAAGAGTAGCAGCCACACCATACATGAGGGTGCAAAATGCTAGGATGGACAAAACGAAGTATGCGATCGGTAGACTGATTTCGTAAAGGAAAGTGACGAGCCCTGTGAGGAAGAGGAAAAGTGCGATGTGGATGAGGATGGGGATAGTATCCACGATTTCGCTCATGTGTGACTTCTCAAGGCCCTCGAACATAAGGGCGCGAATTAATGCGCGTTTATGGGTGCTTTGTTGGAACCGCTCGATGGATCTTGTGTAATTCCGTGCCCAGTACTGGACTAATGTGGCAGCTAGCGCACAGACCAGACTGAGAGAAAGACTGAGGAACCACATCGCATTGACAGCTAGAGCCGTATTTGATGGATAGAACGCACCCTTGGAGGGAGATAGCTGGGTATTTGAAGATTGTGAGGAGTTAGTAATGACCGTAAGCTGCGAAGAAATCTGCGCTAGGAGCGCTACTGTTGCACTGTCTGTGTCTGTGCCTTCCGACAGACCCTTATAGCTTTCGATGAGAAATGCTGTAACAATAGCTGAAAAAAGACCAGCCTATACAGAACTAAGATAGAAAAATCAAAGAATGTCAAGGCTACGCACAAAGATCAGGATTCCATCTGTTGTTTCCTTCCAATCTTCGACCATTTGCTGATCAACCTTCTCCGCTTCCTTCAAATACATTGAAAACATCTTATCAGCGGGATGTCCATATCCATCCGAGCTTGCTTGTTGACCATCAGCAATCCGATTGCCTGTGTTGCGACCACATTACACTCACAAAAACCTGTCCCATAATCTTGGGCACCTGGAGTGTTCATGTATACACGATGTATAGAGTTTGGTTGCTGCTCAGCCAGTTGCGCCTACGAATTGCTCCCAGATGACACTACCAATAACCTTGAGTACAGGCATCACAACTCCGGTCTAGATATGTGGTAGCCTGTCATTCGTCGACGACAACTTGTGATGATTTTGATCAGACAGCTGTCTCATTGCACAAGTAATGCGAGACGAGGATTCGGTCATGTGACAGGGGAATTATCGGACATTTCCATTATTATGCTTCCCCCCCCTATCCTTCCCACACTGTAGGTGCACTAGCATTGAATCAAAATAATACCTTATCAGTACTAAATCTAGATGGTCTCCCAGCACAATCCATGTCCGTGTCTATGATTGCCTTGTCCATCTTCGTCTCCTTTTCTCACCTATACAAACATCTATTGGGCGCCGGCCAAAGCCCTCAGCGCATCCCGGACCTTTCCAGGTTCTATCCTCCACTTTGCATCCGTGCCCTTCCCTCCAGTCGAACACGTCTCAGAGTTGTCAAATTCGTTCAACCTCCTCAAGAGCTTCTCATCCCCACTGATAGCCAGCAGGAAATCCAGATCATCGCCCCCGATCACCTCGGCCGATGCGTCTGGCGACATCCATGCCGCCCGCCCAGACAGTGGGGATCGCGCAGGGCCTCCAGGATGTAGAATTGCAGCAAGCGATGTTGCTCGCGAAATATTGTTTGGGAGCACAAGGAAACTGTTCTTTCCGGGAATGATACGCAGGCCATAGCGTTCACCAAGGCTGGAGAAGCAAGGTGATGAGGAAGCGTGAATCAAAGTCGGAGCCGGGATATTTACCTGTCAAAGATGTGGTTCTGGGCCTCTGCGGCTTGTCGTCGAGCCCATTGGCGGTCTGCAGAATCAACATCTGAAGGCTCTCCAGTCCAGAAGCGCCAAACCATGGACGCTTCACGGGCTTCAACGAATGAGCCCGGTGTTCGTTCCGTGAACTAAACGAAAAGAGAAGAAAGTATTAATATCCGGCAACATAGGGAACGTATGACGTACATAATTCAATATTTCCAGACAAGCACTCTTCCAAGTCAAATTGAAGTTCGCAACCATGTTAATCCACGCTCCGTTTTCAAGGCGTGTTTTCCTTGTCTTGATGAAGCAGCCATTTTCAGCACTGAAGATATGAAGACAAAGTAAGCCACCAGAGATACTCGAAACACGAATGAATGGTACGTACACAAGCCCAACACTTGGTACCCTCTCCGCAATTCTCTCCAACGCGCCCTTGACCCTAAACCCACTGAGCAACCACACCTCATTTCTTTTATCCTCCGCCAACTTTCCCAGTACCTCGATCACCTCTTCAGGCACTTCTGTATCCACTCCCTTCTGCGCCTTCTGTACCTTTCTCGCCTCCTCATCTAGCCAGATGCGCATGTCCCTTTTCCAAAGTGTTCCCTCCAAATCTACTACAATGAGTCTCCGCCCAGTTGAATGTCGATACCTCACCACCACTCGCCCCATATCCAGCACAGGTACGTCTTCTCCAGCATCGTCCTCGATATGGTGCTCCGTGTGCGCGCGGATGCATCGATTCAAGAACGACGTCACAAATGCCTGTGCGGTCTGGGTAGTCACATGGTTATGCAACTCAACCCACCGGGTGTGTGCCTCCTCTGGAACCATGGTAAGGGCCTGCACGATCGCATGTCAGTTTACATAACGTGTCGCATAGCAGGCGGAAGACATACCTGGTTGATAGCAGCAGCAGTCCCGCGAGTATCCCATGGGTTGACGGCGATGCAGCTCCTGAATCCACTATAACTATAGCTTCCCGTAAACTCGCTCAGCACGAGCGGGCGGTACTTGCCCTCCTGGCACTCAACATACTCGTGAGTTCGCAGCGCCATGCCCTCGCGGAGAGACGTCACAATGAAAGCATCTGCAACACTTAATAAGGCGAGGTACTGTGGGAATGTCAGATCTTGGGTGTGCAGGAACACAACAGGCTGGTATGTGAGCGTAGAGAACCGCGAATTCAGCCTAGAGACGACATCCGCGACGCCCCCTGCGAGCTCGTTTGATTCCGTCGTTTGTAGTGCGACTTGGATGAGGACAACCTGGTTGGATTGTTAGAGTAAACCGGGTGGATGACCCTGAGGCACATACATTCCCTTGGAACTCGGGATATTTATTTAAAAAGTACTCGAAAGCTTGGATTTTCTGACGGACGCCCTAAGATGGTGTTAATACAACACATGACGTAAATTACAGCAGAAGACGCACCTGTATCTCGTCGAGCTTATCGCGCCCTACAACAATTTTCATTCCAGCATAGCGCTGGGTCAAGACCTGTACCCAGTCTTTAACCTCCGGTTCCGCCCTACATACTGTCAGTAATGATATGCGATTGACCCGATATCACTTACTTCTTTTCTTTGAGCTTCCCAACATCAATGCCCATTGGGAACACGCCCACATCAACAAATCTTCCCCTCGTTTCACCCTTCTCCTTATCCTCACCTTCAATCGGATTCCCACCATCACCATCCGCCACTTGGATACCCTTGGGAAGGGCCTCATACGACATAATGCGACTGACAGTCTGCCTGAAATGACGTGCATAATTGGCGGTCTGGAAACCGACCAAATCCGCACCCAACAGGCCACGAAGGAGGTCCTGGCGAACAGAGAGGCAGCGGAAAATCTCTGATGAGGGGAACGCAACGTGCATGAAGAACCCAATAGGCGTAGAGGGAGGAATCTTCGGTGAAGCTCGCAGTAGCGCGGGTAAAAGCATTAGGTGGTAATCGTTCACCCAGATGATATCTCCTTCTTGGTGAGACGCTATAATGGCGTCCGCAAATCGCTGGTTAACAGCGACGTATTGTGAAAACGACGCGGATTCATAAAACAGCTTCGTCTTCGGCGCGTCGGGGATAGCATAGTGCAGACATGGCCAGAGGACCTGATGGCAGAACTCGGCATAACACCCCTGGAACTCGTCATCAGGTATCCACACGGGTAGGCTTGAGCTCTGCAACAGCATGCGCCGATCAATATTGCGACGTAGTGTGTCACTGAAGGAATCGGTGTTGGTTCCCACAGTACCGACCCACAGTTTCTTCTTAAGCTTCGCACCGACACTATCGACGGCATTCTTGAGACCACCGTTGCAGTGCGGGTTAGACTCGATGTGCCAGGGTTCATTGAACCCGCCCGTGGCCCGCGGAGAATCAGGATCCGCACGCCTCGATGCAGAGCGTGAATGCTTCCGTCGTCCACCAGCACGCGGCGCATGGTCTGTGTGCGTTGTTTGATGTTTACGCATCGGTGGCGGAGAGGCCGGGGACAACGATGGTGATGCTGGTGTCGTCACCGCCATATACGAGTGTGCAGTTAACCGTGTCGAGTCTTTCTGGGTTGCATCTGGTGTGTTTTGAGGAAGCTTTGCGAACGGATTCGCTGCTTCTTGTGTAGGAGAACGAATTGCTGGCGTCGGATTTCGAGACTACGTAAAAGTTAGACCATACCTTCGGAGTTGGATATAGATAGAGTAGATATACCTTGTCCTTCAAATCTTCCACTATGCTCTTCAAGGGGACAGGCAGACTTGAACTGGACGCAATTGACGGCACAGGCGGTAATGGTATACGCCGTGGCTTCTCGGATAGACGCTGGGTAACCGCTGGGATCGACAAAGACGATTCATCATTTGGGCTTGCTAGATGTCGTTCAGGTGTAGGTGGTGGTGATTCTCCCAGAACAGCAGTGTTGGGGAGAAATAAGGAAGCAATAACGACACGACGACCGCGAAATGAGGCCATTATAATACAGGATGTGGTGGTTCAAGTCGAAGATAAGAAGAGCCCATTTCACGGTCGATAAATGGTTTATCGACGTCACAAATTATAAGGAAAGTCCACATTCACGACATCATCATCACCGGCATTCCCCGCCCCGCCAAGGTTACTCCGCTTTTCCTTTTCTCCGGTTCTCTCTCCCAACGGCGGGCCAAAACGGCTGCCCTTCTCTACAAACTTGGAAATCTACCTAATCGATGATCATTGTTGTCCTCTGGTGGCATGATTCTCCCATATGCTTCCACTTGAAGTCGGCGAACGTTCCACGTTCTGGAGAAAACTCGGTGAGGCACTAATATCAACAGCCCCCTCAGCATGAGGAAAGGCCCCCAATCGATTCGCCAAAATACCTCATCCAGCCGTCACGCATATGGTACCGTCCTGTCATTTTTTTAGACCCCTCAAAAATGGCCTCTCCAACTTTTACTTGGAACAAATTATGGGACAGCGCCTTCCAATGTGGTCAAGTTTTGCTGATTCTAAGGCTATGCCTCGTGGTCGATAGGCTTCGCGTGTATCCCGACACATGGCACCATACACCGCCTCTTTTACCTCTGATTGACCACCGCCAATCTAAGCTCCGGCATTTTGATTATCGTGATTTCGCCGGACCTTGGTTGAGATGCACAACTCAGCGTCGATAAATTGTACAACGGAGGGGCCTGTGACTGTCAAGCCAATGTTGTGCAACTGTGTGGTCTCAATTCCACAAAAATTACATACGTGCTTCATGTCGCAGGTCCATGTGCATTCGAAATAACCGAGGGACGTCCGTGCGAAATCACGACCTGGAGATCAGTACAGATACAGCGAGAATAAAAATGTCGCAACGGTGGTCTTCCGATGTGGCAACGATCTTACGATCTTATCCAGTGCCAAGTAACAGAGCTATCATCAGTCCCAGGACAGGCATTGAACCAGAATCCTCGCAAAAATAGGGTCGAGAACACATTGACCACTTAAAGATTGTATATTAATCACCGGCAAAACTCGGACCATTCCACAATAAACCACCTTCGACATCACAACGTCGCATTCCGCAATATCGTTACACACACCAGCGAAACGGACCAAAACACTTTAACATACGTCACTACTACTGGTACAAGCTATTCAACATACAACAACTTCAGAATGGAATAGAAAATAGAGGTTACAACCCAAACACAGCCTATCGAAATTCAAGCTGATTCAACCCATCTAGAACCGAACTAACATCTGCTAACTCACTGTGAATCCTCGTCATTCGTGCGAACCGTTTAGGAATAATAGCAGCAGCAAGTTTGCCCCAAGCTGTGAAACATTAATAAATGAGATACAGGACAACAACGTCAGGCTTACAAGCCGCAGCAGTCGCCTCGAAGGTAGGGACCAGTTGGGCCTCTGCATCGCTTGCATCTGTCGTTACAGAGCTGCGCACCCCCAAGGCCTCTGCAAGTGTCCTCCGCGCCACATGCCGTGGCTGCATCCTGGGCGAGCGCGGCGTCGGCAGTCAGCTCGCTAGGAATGCTCATGGCAGCAGAGACAAGAGTCAAGACGAAGGCAAGAGCGAGTTTCATGTTGTAAGAGTTATTGGTTTTCAATTCTGTGGCAGGTTAGATTGCTTTGGACATATGGGAGGACCCAAGACCGCCTTTTATCTCTTTCTCGAGATGTGTTTATACGTAAACTGATAGTGAACTCGAACCGCTTGAATGGATGTGTTTTGGCCTTGGCGCTGACAAGAATCTACAGCCCTACCTTCCCCAGGTTCAACATGATCAACGTGTACAATATATCGCGGGGACAGATCCACCAACCTCATCGTTTCTGAGACGACCTACATGTACAAGTTCCTAAGAAACATTGCCTGGGCTCCCTGGACTCCAGGATCGGGTGGACTAGTCGCGTAAAAAAACGTGTTGGTGAGCGATGATCACAATTTAGTCTCTACGATGCTAAGACTATTACAGAGTGAACATTGGCCCCAGACTCCACAGATGTCAAGCTCACTTTAGAGTGGGTCCCCTACATACGGTTAGTGCTAGTGTAGATTGTGATCAAGCAAATTACATCTATACACCAACACAGCTTCAACGTAATTCCGTACAAACAACTTTGGGTTTCGAACACCTTCCTTGTGAGCTGACTTCTCGTCCAGGAACGAATCTTGCTAGAGACTACAAGCGGTGAGCCGCTGGGATCCGCATAGAACGAGGGGACGGCTTAGCCCCCAAATGTAAGGCCAAAAGCAAAATTTGTGTCACCAAGCTCATCTGGTAACACCATAGTACTTCGTTCATCCCTGGGTCTTAATGAGCCACAAACCCAACAACACTAGTAAGTGGTATCCAACCTAGGCGACAACATCGGATGGACTCCACTCTTCGGTTCAGCCTCCAAGCTAACACCCGAAAAGGCTGCATTGACGTTTTGCCAGTGACAAGAGCCGAAAATCATTCGAGTTCACAGTACTAGGCTATAGGAGGCAAATCATCATCAAACGAACGCAGCACGTTGTCTCGTGATTTCGACACCAGAAGAATGCGCAAAGCTCAAAGCGCTGGGTTTCTGGGCCTTTACTGTCACTTCTTCTATGTCCTCTGACGAAAGACAGGCGGTTTGAACGACCTCCAAAACGAATTTCTCAAGTGTTAGATATGACGAACGTTCAATGTCCTACATCATGTAAACATTCTGCTTTCACTTGGATGCAAGAAGGTAGCTCTTACTTTTGATATCGTTGAAACAATCTCCGAGTAATTCGGGGCAGGATGGTGGCCTTGCTTTTCAATAATGATGATATTTGTGATAACACGCTGTTTTGCTTCGCGTTCTGGGGGATTGACGCCGATCACGACGGGTATAATGAGATCTGTGATAGTGACCTTGCGATAATGAGGAGAGGAAAGGGGATTCCGGGGCATCAACACATCGATCGAAAGATTCACGGCGAGGAGGATTTGCTTAGGTAGATCGATAACCACCCTAACTTCTGAGGCTGCTGGTCCTGCTAACGAAATTGCTTGTTCTGCAACCTCTCTGATCAGTGCATCGACGTTTCCGAAAGGTGCATCGGCTTTGTCCCGGACAAGGCCGGTTATTGCTTTCGAGAGGTGGCCATAGTGCACGGAGTCGAGTACATCATCGGAACGTCCTGCCTTTGTGAGATAAGAGTTCTCCAAGTGCAGGTAGACAGATATATTGACAGGTTGTATTCTTTCGCGACCCCAGCAATCAGGCCCAACGTTTGCTGATAAACCCAGGGTGTCTATAAAGACAATGTCGGTTCTTGAGTTGTTCGCGCGTGGATCTGACATATTTCCAAACACTGGGACGTAATTTGTTATCGTGGCTGATGAGATGGGATTTTCAGCTTATAGCGACGCGAATATACGAGGATACGCACATATGAGGCCGAGTTATCGTGGTACTAATCATAAACATGGGCCTGTGAACTTTCGGAGCTTTAGTAGTGTTCTTTACTAGGTTAAGATTTTAGATTTATATTGGCACCATCCTAAACATTGATTCCGACTTCCAATCTTACTAGTTGATGAAACTCAAAATACGTAAGTTTGTAAAGGCGAAATACTGGGATAGCCTGACTTTTTGACAGGAGCAACGTCAAAAATCGGTTTACCTAGATCAGCATAGGACACCATCTGACAACTTACCAACAGCTGCTTATAAGCAGCTCTTCGACATGGGGGAACCTACCAGTGGAACAAGACCTGGGAACACGACTTTCGCGAGTCCTGGTCTTTGCAGTGCCGTAAACAGATATAATGAGAAGCCTGTCTGAAAGTCCAGTCTTGCGCTATATTGGGGCTCGGCCATGCAAGGTGGTTACAGGGAGCAGCCCATGTAGGCCAAATAATATGTAGATTTTATCACGACATGCAGTTCCCCACTCCTCAAATGGGGGGCTCGGGTAAGTAATAGAGCG
This sequence comes from Collybia mongolica, assembly GCA_013420905.1. Taxonomy (NCBI): domain Eukaryota; kingdom Fungi; phylum Basidiomycota; class Agaricomycetes; order Agaricales; family Clitocybaceae; genus Collybia; species Collybia mongolica. Next base: position 2,239,537 of record JAAXNY010000011.1, read on the forward strand.
GGACCGCTACACATATGAAAAAAAGAGTTATACAGTGCTTGTAAATTAGGATACCTCTAGGTAGATTGCTGCTGTTCCAACAATCTGCAAGGTTATGCTGCATTGAATGGAAAAGGTCAAACTCGTAGTGCGTGGTTGTGTATATGTTGGATCTATCTAAATGTGGATGTTCAGTATGTTCATGAGTTACATACGAATGGGCACATACATGAACTAATTCCCGCTCTTTTTCTTTTTTGCTGGGGGTTCTGTCCACAGCGTTCCTTCAGCTTTTGCCCCAGATTTCACCACGCCCTCCATCCATGTAGCATCTCCAACATCAGCTCCAAGCTCTTCAAACTTGCGGTTGAACCGCCCAAGTCGTCCCGTAGTAGCACCCTCCTCTTCAACCCCACGATCGTCAGACCATACCCCGGTATTCCACATCGGGTTGTTAGTAGTATCGCGAGTTAGGCGGAGCAGCGATTTTGGTGAGGTCGTCCAATGTGTAAACGATGTCCCATCCGAGCGAATGACAAGTTGCGGAAATTTAGGAACTACTGGGTTGGGGAGGGTTGGTGCTCGACGTTTCCAGACGTGTGTACGGCCATATGGCGAGCCTGAGACGTTCCGCGTTTGCAAGAAGCCGACTTGGTCTCGAGGGAAAGCGGTACGAGAACAGGACTGACGTGCAAAGCTCAACATCCTAGTAAAGGGATGTTCGAGTCACGGTACTACGAAACTTTCTGATGTTGTTTGTATCTGCTTGCCCTAACCAAGCAACACGAGGGCCCGATATAGACCCGTCTACTATAAACACAATTAAGTACTATAATCACAATTAAGTATCGGTACCGATATTCGCCTTAATACGTGTCGGGTACGAGGAAATAATTACGGATCTGATAGAGTCTGCCTCAGAGACGATCTAAAACTTCCAGGAGAAGTAGGTTGTGATTCGTGAAGAAGTCCGAATTTTTTACAATGGTTTTAATTAAGGTGCTACAATTATAATGGTCCAAATAAGTTATCCAGAATCACATGCTTCGACAAGCCTCGAGACCCCTGACCATTATACAGAGTTGACGCGTACAAGCTTCGGCCGCATGAATACGATATTCCACTACATCCAATTGCTACGCTTTGTATAATGGTCATTATTCTGAATGAAATTTAGATGAGCCTAAATGAAAGCCCACGACAACAAAATGCCTGACCTTCATAACAAACATCTCGATATCTTTCGGGTCGCGGTGACGTTCAGTGACAGTCGTTATTTGTACGGGAGGGATGGGCACTCGCGATGGTATTTGGGTTCCGTGTGACATTATATGGGAGCTTCCAATGGAAGTTGTACGTTCATCATTCCACAGTGCAGGTTTCCCCACGTTACCGCTGTTGCGTCCGAGAGAAGAACGCGAATTTAGCGTAGCCAGCAAGGTGTTCGAGTATCTGGTCAAAAATCAGTCATCATAAAAAATGGACCATAAGTGTCGACCCACAGTTTTGCGAGTACCAAGAATCTATTAGAGGGTTAGTTGGTAATGACGCACTGTGAATATACTCACACAATAAAATGCAGATTGTTTCTCGTAAACACAGCAAAGAGGATCAGCTCAATCAATGCCCCTATGGCCGTCGCCATTCCGGTTTCGATAGTCACCGTGATTAGCTTAGAGATACCGGAGTGTGTGGATTGAAATGCAGTGGCTTTTCTCGCTTTAAAGAGCTATCATATCACCGCGGCCTCGGTTAATATTCTTCCAGTAAAGTTACATGACTCACAAGTGTGACCATTGAAAGCGTTATGGCAACGTCAACGACAGTGCTGCCACCAAGCCAGATCTATGTAATAATTAGACGAACTTTAATGTAATTCACAATGTGCTCACAATCACGAAAGGCTTTTGATCATTGAGGTGCAGGACACCCAGCAGCCGCGACTGTCATGAACGTAAGCTACGACGTGCCTTAACTTCAAGTAGTTTGCTAACATACCCGTACCCCTGCGTAGCCTGCCATGATAAATGCAAGTAGTGATACCTAGTATTCGGTATTAATGCCATTGTTTAAAGGGACGGTGAACGTCGCCTACCGCACAAATGGATAGAGGAAGAACCCTGAATCGGGTTAATTTCCATATTCTCCACGCGAAGAAAAAATGGACGATCGAAGCAACTAGAAGATCAACATGACTGGCGGTCCTTGGCGGAAAGGAAATCACGTACCTAAACCAGATAAGAGTGGAATAGCAGCAATAGACCAGTCCACAGGGGTCAAGGTTGATAGGTCCCCCCATCCCGCGCCCAGTTCATTCCAGGCACCGATAGTGGCAAAAATAGTAATGATAGTGTCAACCAAAAAGGTAAAGTACACTGATAGTTATTGGCCGTCAGCGGGGATTTCGGCGAGTTCGATGGCGGTTTACCAGTTCCCTTAAGATACACTGAATCTTTTGGATATCCATGGTAATACATAACTACATAATCCACGTAAGCCATTTATTTTCAATAACGGACCTGAAGCTTACACAATTGTACAACAAGAATACCATAGAGCCCGTAGCCGAAAAGATTCCCAAGTAGCTATTATGAGCAGGTGAGATGATGGCAAGAGAAATATAGCATGACGTACGATTGGCCCGGTGCTGAAGAAGACGATAGATCAGTGTAGAGCTAAGCAAGTTGTGTATGTCTGAGAGCTTACAGTAACGCGACATTCGATGGAACACCAGGCAGGACTGTCGAATTCGAAGCCATCGAGAAGAGTATCGAAAATTAAAAGGTATGTGCCTAGCTTTGCTTTTGGAAGGGGCTTAAGAGCCTGGAAACTCCTGATGATCATGAGAAGATGTTACACCATGTCAAAATCTACGCGGCCCCAAGAACTATATTTGTCGCCAGTCTTCTTCGGAGTCAGCCTATGGATAAAAGCGGGTTGACATTCCCATATTTTGGATCTGTCGATACTTTTAGCAAAGGATGAACGTTTCATCCCAGCTGCTGTGCGCCCTGTACGGAGCCGGTGAAGACTATTTTTATGGTTGTCCCAGACAAGAACTTATCAGTTTGTGGTGTATTTGTTGTATAAATGTACTCACAACAGTGCGGCGTTTTTTGCTATTAACCGGCAAAACGGGTCTGACGTCAAATTGCGAATATGTTTGGTTGGTACATTGGTCGCTGATCGCAATATGATTCCATCAAATTTCGGTTGCGATAGCTATAGGTTGGCACGAGGATGGATGGTCATGATAGATCGGTGTCAAGTTTCGTGTGAGGGCTGGGAAATGCAAAGTCAGCAATGTACCCGCCAGGTCCTTAGTGTGCCTGGCTATCACCAGGGAAATAGATAATGAATGTCGACGTCTGATTTCGACGAGGAAGTTATTGCTATTAGAGGATCTTTTTGCAACTTCGAAGACCTGTTAGACCCACGTTAGTCGTTGCGTGAACGTCTTAAAATTGCTCGATTTGTGATGACAGAATCATGCCGATCTCAAAGGTGTACTTTTGTTTTTGAGAATTGTGGTAGGCAATCATAGCAACTTGAGTGCATGATCGGCTGCCAGTTATCTGTGATATTATCAGTATAAATAAGTGCATTGGCAGTATAATGAGTACAGACGATGAAAGGGGATTGGATTCCGACAGTGTTCCATTTTCGATACAGGCACTGTAATTCAAACACATTTACAATGTTTCGTCGGTGAGAGCCTAACATTGCCTCAAATTTTATAAACAGCAAACAATACAAGGTATGATTTGGTTCCACAAAGATAAGAAGAAAAAACAGCAGAATACAACGGTTATAGCGAGCACATATTCAGTCTCTTGCATCCAGAAATCCTTGGAGTAGCCTGCACACCGCGGAGGACCGTTTATAACATCAAAGAACCTATCGCTTTGATTCGATGTGATCCTCGATGAGTTTGGCAACAGTGGGACCATGGACAGGGATACTGTTACCCTGGAAGCCTTCGGGATACCTTACTTCTGGCTTATTAGGGTGTGTGATATACCTAGCATAACTGAATTTAGATGTGTGAAGATTCCGAAGCAGATGATATCTCACTTGTCGTTCCACACTGCAAAGTGATCCATTCCCAGGGCTCTTGATGTCCAATGATAGTCCTGAGCAAAGCCACCTGGGTAGAATATTTCTATCACAGCCGACACTCGAGTGGGCTTCATGAACACGAGGTGTGTAAGGCCATTTCCGTGTACACCAAGAAGAATCTGCATGGAATTGGATGAGAATATGTGTAGAAGCACAATTCGTGATAACGCACCGTCGTTCTTGCTGCAGCTTGGACTTGTTCGTCCTTGGTCATATTCTCCGCTTGGAGAATATCCAGCTGCCAAGAGTCTCCCTTACGAGCGACTAGTTCTTGAAGAGCAAGTACCAAGTCGTCGTGATCTTCCGAAATTAGCTTCCGTCGAGGCACTCCCTGTCGGCTGATATACGTAATGATAATCTTGTCGGGCATCGGAAGTGCAAGGCTATCTTCCGCCTTCGAGTGCTGGAATTGTTCGGGACTGGGGGTGCTATCCAAGGTAAGAGGCGCACCGGCAAATCGCCATACAGCTTCCCTAACAGGCTGCCACCAGCCGCCTACACGGAATCCCATCAACTGGTTACTTTGCTTCATGAACTCCCACGCTTCTGAAGCAGTCCTCTGCGTCTGAGTCCCACAAATTACACCTCGATGTGCCGCACTGCGGTCAGCCAGGAGGATGATAGGAAAGTGCCAGGCACGGTCGTTGCCTTTCTTGCCAGCAGTCGCGGCTATCCGATCCGCCCAATCTTCTTGGACCTCGACAGTCAAGGATGGGAATGCAGCACGAAGAAAATATGCGTTGAATCCAGGATTGTCCCGCCAGCCATCGGCGTTCGAATGTGCAAAAATGGCGCGGTGAATTGGCGGTGACGATGCGTGTGTGAGACTGTACGAAGCTTCCATAGAAGCCGTGGGCTTAGACCATGCACCATGCCAGAAAGCCCATGTGCCGAAGAAGAGTTCTGCCACGAAGTGATAGTAATGGCGAAGGAATTGACCTGGGTCGTTGAAAAGAAGCTAATTACGGGACAATAAGTGAAGCTTATACATGGGGCCAAAAGTGACGAATTACTGACTGTATTTCCTTCGACCGACCACACCCGATTCTTCTCTCCGCGGTCTAAGGCGCCTCCCCAGCGTTTTTGTGCTTCTTCCGGCGTAATGAAGTCCATATTTTGCGCCGTAGGTTCGCGAGAAGCAATGTTTTCTGGGGTATTGAAGGCCTCCAAGCCAGTACTTGTCATCATCCTGATTTCGGGGAACGACCGATTCGATGATAGAATATAGAGAGTACCGTTCGACATGTAGAGGTTTCGAAAGAGCGTCCAACCAGGTGCATGTGAGATAATTGATGTATGAGGGAGGTTCAGTTCGAAGCCAGGGGGGTGGGTTTCTTGGGCGTTGGCTGTTGACGAGGGCTGAAGAACGATGGTATTCGTTGCTGTATTTGTTTCTGTGACTAGGGTGGTTTTAGTGACGGTGACTGGTGGCAGGTCCTTGATAATACTGAAGGGGTCTAGTGGAGGGTTTGGTGGCTCCAGTGGTACATTGTGGTTATGGTACTGCGTGTCGATGACAATTGACTGGCCCAAAACTGTCTGGTGTGTCATCACCGACCAGATATGCATAGCTGACGCTCCGAAAAGGACTAGAAATGCGTCGCGTCGGGAGAGGGTGTGTCGAAAAATCATGATAAAGGGGATATCTTGCTTAGAACTCGAAGAGAGTGGCGAGTCCTAAAAGATGGTGTAAAAAGAGTGTGATTAGAGCTTACTTACGAGGGGGAACTACGGATAAGGAGAAGGAAGGAAGGAGATTGAGTTTATAGGGTAATTTGGGGCGTTCATTTGATCCCTGATTATTTGGTTCCGAGCCAGGGACGTATAACGACGTCGGAGGTAACAATCACCTCGGGAAGTCGATGTTTTGAGGTGAGCTGATAACTTCAGAAAAACGTAAAAATTTGGTGGATGGTTCAGGACAACTCAAACTGCTATTGATATTTTATTTTTCGGAGGGACATAATTGTTTGAATAAACATTAGTTTTCAGTACATAATTTGGATCAGCCAAAGTTGTTCCTGAAATTCATGATTTAGGGCGCGCCGAAACACTGACTGAATTCATATATTTACACCAGACTGGTCAGTAATTAATAAGTTGGCATTTCAGACAACTGCATTTCAGATCTAAAATGGGATGTTCCGGGGAAAAATGTGGTCGGGCAAAAATGAAAAAATTAAATGAAAATTGTGGTATGACATAAGTGATTCCCGAAACTACAGGCTTAGGTATCTATGAAACTAATCGTGCGCTGATCGTACGCTGATCGTACGCTGGGTGGTTGTTACAGGAGATCAGATCTATGTTGACAATCAGTTAAAATATATAATGTAAAGGCTAACCCTTACCCTTGATAAATTCAGTATTACCACACGATTGGATGAAAATGAGAACCTTGCGACCTGGGATACAACCGAATCGAAAGAGACCTTATCAGGGGGGCCTGCAACCATGTTTGCGGAGTAGGTGGAAGCTGGAAATGAAGGATAACGGCGAAACGGATCATATTGTCCTGGTGGTAACGGTGCTTGGCGCCGGATTGATAATATAGTGCCATAAGATGTAACCGTTATCTTCTCAATGCTACCTGCAACCGGCACCACAGAAGTAGACGAGGGGTAATATAAAACAAAGCTGTTTCCTAGGTGTGTTGAAGCACGCGAAAAATTGAAGCCATTGTGATTATAGTGAGCAACTTCCCGAGGCGAATTTGAACGGTGTAGTTGGGTCTGGGCAGGTTTTTCCTCTGGTGAGGAAAATGCCTTGTCAAACAAGGATTTAAACTGCCGGATAATTTCTGGGCAGTCGGGTCTCTGTAACCAGCGTCGAAGATTTGCGGCTCGCATGTGTGATCGAAGAATGGTTTGCTCCAAAGGACCTAAACATTGTTAGTTATCAACTTGAGACAATGATACGCAATAGACTTACCACCAATGATGTTGTTGGTATTTATTTTTTGGAGGGCCCCGATTAGCCGCTCAAATGGGAAACACCACCATGATATTACAGGCCCGAAAAGCAAGAGAAAGTCGTAGAGGTGAAAAGCGGCATGTGTGTTCGGCCGTTTCCTGTGTTTCATGGTATGGGGATGCAGTGTATAGAGCCCGTCAACCCATTCTTTGAGATAAGCACGGTACTGTGCAGCGCGAGATACGTTCATTGTGTAACGAAGAACCAGAGTGACAGCTTGAAACAAGGCCATTGTGTGATCAAGCAGGAGGAGAAAACGCGAGCCCTCTGGGACAGGAAGCCCATCTTTCTCACCCCACAAGGTGACGAAAGCAATTGGGAGGTAGATTGTACTTAGGATGCGCCATTCATCAGCCTTGATGGTACCAGCACTATGTTCTCCATAATTACTTGGGACTGAATGAACCCATGATGGGCATATTGTCGTTTTGATGACGTGTTGGATATATTGTAGAGTATCCGACGTGCATGTTTTCCCTACATCTTCGGGGGATGACAAGGGCATCTGCAAACGCTAGATAGTCCGAGGTCAGTGGAATCTTGACATTTGACATGTACCATATACATACCCACTGGACGAGTAATGTTGAAAAATGTTTTTTGGTTTTTGCGGGGACAAGAGTTCCATGCTCGGTCGGAATCTCCTTCGGCAGAGAGAGACTGTGCGTTACGAACTTGAGAGGACCCAGGTTCTTCCCACAAAGTCGGGTTAGAAGTTGTGAGCTGTTTAAAGATTCGTCACTACTATTAATTGGCAATGTCAAGAGCCGTTGGATTTCGTCCACCTGTTTCACTTCTGCAGAACTGAATGGACGAAATTCCTGAAAAGCGGATTCATCGTAAGGCACCCATGGGTGGGAATATACAGGCTGGTGGGGATCGACGGTCCGGGCAACCTCAGCATCAATGCATAAAACACGGCGACAGTGATAGTGGACCAGTCCTTCAAGGATGCAATGCATACTATCAACAACAAGCATTCGCGTTGGGTCCCAATAGGGTAGTCTCCAAAGTTCGGACCAGCGCACACCATGGTTGGCAAAAATTTTGTTCCTCTCCTTGAGATTTTCAGCATCTCGCCAAGCTTCTGCTTGTCGACGTAATTCTAGCACATTTCTTGTGGCCCACAACTCAAAATCGGTATTATACATTGTGTCAGTGCCATAGCAATCACACACAGTGCAGTAAAAGTGTGCAGCGTGTCCAGCCATTGCTGCTACTTTGCGAGCAGCAGGCAGATCATTGATAGATAGGACGACGGCAACTTCAACATCTTCTCCATGTTCCAGAGCATCAGCAGTCCTCGAGATGTGAAAACCACGCTTCCAGCCAATCTCTAATTGGTCAATAAGTGGGCGAATGAAATAATTGATTTCATCAAGTACAGGTTCCATGGGCCCTGGTATGACACCTAATAGGAAAATATGTTCTGGGAGGTAGCGGATAGTTTCGGGAAGGTTTAGGTTTGCTAATGAGATGATGCCGATTGAGTCATGGTTTCCGCGCTTTCGAACGCCATTAGGATGGAAGAAGTCAACGTGCATGGCAAATGCCAGCCGTATTTTATTCCCCCGATTGACGAAAAGCTCGCCAGCTGTTGGACCGTCGAATGTTTTTATAAAATCGGCGTTGAAAATATTTGTCGATTCGTCCGAGGGGCTTTTAATATTGTCCAGGGCATTGTCACAAGCGTGTTTGCTCAACCGTTCTACTTCGGGATCAGCGAGAGATCGAGCGAGATAGTCCGCGAATGATGCAGTGACAAACGGCTTGATGGGCCGTTGATATCCATTCCGTTGCTCTAGTAAAGTCGCACCACAAATGTGCCGTCCATCGACTCCCACAATGTGATTAACACATTGGGTGGGATACATTGCAGTGGTTGAAACAGGATCATAGACGGGTGGATGGGTGAAATTGCATGAGGGGCATGTCGCGTAAGTACTTGTCCGACCGTCGACATCAAATCGATTAAGCGCCGTAAAGAGACTTGTCGGTAGTTGGTCTAGAATGGCATACTGAGTTGTGCTATATTGAGATGTGGGATGGGTGTTCGCAGGATTAGCCGGCCTTGTGGCCATGGCCATCTTCACCAGCATGGTAACGACGTTGATGATGAAATCGCATGGTTCACTACTCAATCCTACAATAATATGACAGACGGCACCCAATAGTATTGTCACTTGTGCAATTGCGTCAAGCTTGGCAACAGGATTTTCATATATATGACCTTGAGGAATAGTGAGTCGATCATTTAGGTGACACAGCAAATTTGACTTACTCGTTTCAATCATCACTGAATTCCTCTCAGTGGATGGAGGAAGCAGCAGGGCTCCTAGTTGAGTGATTCGCGAGTCAAGAGACCTCAAGTTTGCTAGAACTTTGCTCTTCAGGTCGACGACAGTTTTTGTTTGGTTTCGAACTCGAGAAAGTGATTTCCCCCCGGAGTCCACAGCTATCACAGCGGAATCTAATAATGCGCGCAACGTGTCGTCTGCCGGACGACATCCAGGTTCAAAGTCAAGGGTTGCAGCAGTAGCTTGTACTTCCACTTCGACTGCTTTAATGATGTTTATGGCCTTCCTGACCGACGGCTTAGCCTTAGCCTTTGGGACGGGGTGGGGGAAAGACGCTGGTCGGGGTGAAGTAGATCCGGAAGGACAGGGAGATTTCGACAACGGGTCTCGAGGGGGTAAAGACTTCTCAAGAACAGCATTGACTCCATTTTGTACATCACTGATAGAAATATGATTTGTGGAGGCTGGAATATTTAATGACTGAGGAATCTCGTCGGAGGAAGACCAAAGCCTGCTGTGTTGCTCAGTGATGATAGGACCCTTGTCTGTCAGGTTGAGGCCTGTCATGAAGCTCCCAACTGTATCGGTGTTGATAGACTAAAGTATTTGAATCAGTTTGAGATGATAGGGACGGAATAAAACATACCGTTGTGGACCTTGCACTTAGAGGGGTCTCTTCCGTCTCAGGCATTATGGGAATCATCTAACACATCACATATGAACACATTGTAGTAAGTATAATTGATAAAGGTCATACCTGACGGCCCAACGATTGCTGAACTTCGAGGAGATGAACAACTTTATTGTTCTTGGGAACCCAATGCCCATTGGGGTGGAGAGCGCATTTGCATAGAAAAGTTTGCATCTCTTGAGTAGGATCTTGTCAGCGTTGAACACCGACAAGATACTGGAACGGGTGGGGCGAGCGACTGTCTGATGGTAAGCAAACTTATATACCCAGAAATACAATGAATACAACACTTATAACGACATCGCTCCATGTTGCCATCGTAATGGAGGAAATAACAACAAAAGCAAGGAGCTGAACATCGTCATACAACGTTCAGGGAAAGAGACTGCTACACGACGTTGTACATCGTGTAGTCAAGGTGGTCCTGGTGATGGTCTGAGAAAGCGGCCGATACACACCACATCAGTTTGTTTATGAACGCCAAACAACGCGAAGCACATGGTCGCTTGGTAACGTGATGCCAATTATTCAGACATGGTGTCGAGAGCGCGTTGGCACAACGGTGCAATGCAATATAGTATTATGGTCAAAGTACAATATATATATGGACATGTATGTAGAGGGAGGGGGCAGTGCCAACAAGATTAAAGGACATGGTGCGAACGTAGGTACGTGAAAGCCTGAGCCGCCAGGTTTTCGTTTTTTTGTACTGTGCGAGAGACCTCTCTTGTAAAACGCAATGAGTGTCGCCACTCTCCAGGGTTCCTGAGCTGCGCAGTCCCAGAAACACATTCCTGGAGATGAGTTTGATACCATCTCTCACAGTCGGCTGACCAGTATCCAACACCGAGACCCGATTTTGCCCAAATAGAGGGCTTGGGCCACCAGGAGATATCAGTCGTTTGAGGGCGTCCAGACTGGTACTGACCTAAAATTAAGTTGAATAAGTGAACACTTGAATGAAGTGGACATCAATACCTGTTGCAATTTTATATACCCCACAAATCTTGTCCAGTTCATCCTCAGTCAAGCTATCATCCCAATATTTGGGTGAGGATTCTTTTCCGTCCCAAAGACAGAGCCCCTCCTCAAATACTAAATCGGATGGTCCATAGAAGACTTCGGAATATGGAACCGTATCCCTAGCAATCCGGGCTACTAGACCCCCTGCCAATAGAGCAGCCCGACATCGTGATAAGCGAAGGAAACGATTGCGAGATGACACATATGCTTGGTAGTCAATCACATCAGGAGAGTATCCGGGCGGTCGGTATCCAAGGCCTGTATAACGGGTGTTCGCATTACTCGGCGCACGATATGGACGCCCGTCGTCACGGATAAAAGTGTTGAAGGAAAGTCCTCGAGCTACCAGAAATTCAATCACAGAGTCTAGATTAGGACCCAAGTCACGACGAATAATTTCAAGAAGCGTAGTTGCGCTCGTTAATCCCACTTCCAATGGTGTTGTGTCCCGGAAGGGCCAAGATCGCAGAAAGTAATATGGAGTCCCGTTGAATATTTCAGGGTGCACGTCAAATTGCTTATTTCCCGTCCACAAGTCTGACCCAGTCTGCAGAACATCCAGAATCCCATTTGGAAACGATGAGAGGGTCTCTGCTGTCCAATGGTGACCCAAAAATGTGCAAATATCGATTTGATCTTTGTGAGGGGGCACAGGTAGATCATCGGTCCAACATCCGTTACCAAGAATTTTTGAGGCAACTTTCCAGGATATCTCACGAGTAGGGGGGTGGACTGGAGCGAGAGGAGAGTGCCCGAACCGGTAGTATATCATGTCTTCGTAGGATTCAAGAGGTGTTATCTCCAGTGTTGGTTCGTTCGAGGGCGCATCATCGACTTGCGGCGCGATATTGTAGTCATCATAGACACGCCTTAAGTCTGCATTCGACGAATATTCTCCTTCCTGGTGATTTGGTTCGTGTGGGTCGTCAGGAAGTAACTCAAACGAGTCCTCGTCATGTACATGCACAGGAGTGGGATCCTTGTCATGCATATACATAGGAGTGGGATCCTCATCCTGTTCCTTGTCCTGAGTCGAACTAGATTGTCCGGCTTTTGGACCATTCAGCCAAAAGTCTCTATACTCCTCATCTTCCGAATCCCCATCATCTGCATCACCAAATTCTGAACAGAGGTCCCATTCATCCTTGAAACCATCGTATTTACGCTGAGCATTGGAGTACGTTGTCCAAATGTCTTCACCTACGCTGCGGGTAATCGGCTTACGGATACGAAATCCATCGACATCGTCCCACCTGAAGATTGTGGACCCTTTCCGTCCAGGCGGCATGTGCCTCGATGCATTTTCCTCTTTTGACAAACGGCTCTGGCGTTGTCGAGGGGTTTCGAGGGCAGCTTTCTGCAGGTTTCCCTCATGTCGGCGGGCAAAGAAGTCTTTCCAAGATTCGCCCGGTTTCTGATTGCTGAAGCGATCAACCGGGGGGAATACTGGACCCGCACTGACTGGCGCCACGGGCGTTTGTTGTCTAGGCGGAGGTTGCTTCGCAAGATGGTGGAGATGTTTGATGATGTGGTGGTTAGGGACCAGGCCCTTATCCTGCAGCCATCTGAGTGGACGGAGAGGCGCATCGTCGATATCACCCCAGCAAAGGTACATGCTAAGCCTCGCTCTTGCCAGTAATGGGATTATGTGACTGTATTCACAAATCTCCATGTTAATTATCCCGCCCACTCTAGGTACCGATAGATCGCCGACAGGAGATTCCTCGAGCATCGATAGCCATTGACGGTGTATCCCCGTTCTTTCCACGATACGTTCGCGCCATTTGAAACCAGCGACTAATGCTTCCCGTTCATTGAGAATAATGAGGAAAAAAGTGATCGCCGCAATGAGTGGCATGAAGGCATCACGAGAGCGCACCGCCATCATCTGGACATTTGCTTTTGAGATATAGAACAACTCATACCCGTATCTTTTGGGGAAAGCCCAGAAATTAAACATCTTTGGGAGGGGTACACCACATATTTCAATCATGGCGAAGGCAATTGCCCTCAAATTGCGCTCAAGCGAAACCCACTCCATTTGGAGACTTGGCGCCATCGTGTAACAGCCTTCCCTGATGCGCAGAACGGGTACGTTTCGGGAGGTCACCGATAGGCGCTCAAATAACGGCCCGTGGAATGGAGGATATTTTGGTATCAGGAACATGAAAGGGTGCTCGTTCGGAATCCAGTTCAGATCAAACTTGGGAAGGATTTTCGAGTGGGAAGGGGGTAATGGTGCGCGAGGGATCTGTGGAAAGTCAAAGCCCCCCTCGATATTCTCGTATTCAACCCTCGCAACCGTATATACATTGCCCTCGACAAGTGCATGTGGAGATGAGAACGAAGACACGTGGAGCTGACGGGAAACATTTAAGAAGAGCTTACAGAATCAAAATCCAGGGCTTACCAGAGGAGGGAGGGAATGGATTTGGTTTGACATTTGGGTGGGATACTAGGAGGTCTGTCTAGTCTAGTTAGAATATCATACGTTTGTGAAAGTGTTGACTAACCGGGGAGGCTTAGGTATGGCGGATATGGTGCCCGGTCGAGTCTGATATCCAAGGATTCGATTAAGTGGAAAAGAGAAGATACCTCCCCAGCGTAAAACACCGGTAAGGGTAGGATTAGGTCGTGATTTGTAGGTGGTTGGAGATTTAAGTTATAAACGTGGTTAGGACGCGATTATGACGTGGGGAGATGTCCGCCAGGTACAGCCTGAATAGAGTAGTCGACCGCTCAGCGTAAGACACCGAGGGGTAAGACGTTGAGGAGGAGAATACCACTTCGCGTAGAACACAAAGTGGTGGCAGGGTCCAGTCCCAATGTCAGGTGACAAAAGCGTTGATGATCTATTAAAGCGGAGTTTGGAACGTCGTGATGACGCTGAGACGCGTCAAGCCAAACAAAGACAACATAGTTATCGGCTCCCACTGCGTCCACAGGTGACGGCCACAGGGTATCAGTGTCACCGGTAAGTAAACCCAACCCTACAAACCACACATATACTAACAAACTTTAGCTCCCTGCCCCCACCTCATTGCCTTGACAGACCTGCTGCTCGGTGTTCAACGCTGAGCAGCTCACAATCCTCGGTGTTTAACGCTGAGGAGCTCACGATCCCAACACGCAATCTTCTTGGTGTTCTACTCTAAGAAGATACAACCCGACCAACGGTTATCTATACTACTCGGTGCTCTACGCCGAATAGGCCCACAACCTACCCTCTCACAATGTTCCCGGATAATCTTGATCCTGATAAATGGGTGCCCAGCCCTTGGATAGTCAAATAATATTACATTTGATATATACGATACCCTTCAGCGTGTCGCAAACGCGAGCAGCTCAAACGCCTCCTTCGATATCCGCAATTCATCGACCACCCACCCAGGCCTCGACCTTTCTTTTGCGTCCAGCCACATCGGGTTATACATATTCCGCGGGAGCCCAGGAGGAGCAGACGATGCACCAGTGTCTTCGATAGGGATTCGTGGAGCTGTTCGACTTCCTCTGGTCCCGCGTATAGCTGGATTATCTCCCTCCTTATCAATATATTTGAAGTATTGAGCGATCTGGGGTGCCCTCCATGTGCAAAGTTTCACTCGGAAAACCGAAACCTTGACGTTGCCTATATTTTCCACACCTTCTTCCTCCGAAGACATCCCCTCGGGTCCTAGCATCTCCAACATGTCACGAAAGTATTCCCAAGTCTTTAGGTCAGGCGCCACATGGTCCGATTTTATTGCTATGACCTTTTCAATGGTCTCCGAGCGTTTTTTGAATTTCTGCAAATCCATTCAGTCTGGGCACTTGTCTCTTCCAAACAAACTTACCCGTTCACGGCGCGAGCGTGATCCTACCGTACCCAGTCGTTGTGCGTTGGCCTCTTCGACACGCCTCATAATCTCTTCTGGAGTCTCCAAGTTTCCTGTGCTTGGCTGGTAGCGAGGTTGAACCAAGGACCAGGCTTCGCGTGCTCTCTTCACCTGTCCGTAGAGTTCTCCCATTAAATACTCGTCTGAGACGTTGGGGACATTCCACCCATTTTCTCGGCTTTTTAGGAGTACCCGTTCGTATACCCTGCGAAGGACCAGTTTGTTCCACCTCGACCGATCCCAGCCTTTGTTGAAGTCAAGTGTCCACGTATCCCTTGGGGTACTGATTTCTGTCTCGCAGTCTCCCACCTCTTCCTCAGATGCAGGTTTATAGGCACCAAAATCCGCTACCGTGCTCACATCATATATCTCCTTCCACGTTTCTCTTATAATTGCCTGTTGCTTATTTTCAACACCTGAAATAGTATGAGGTGAATTAGCGCGCACCTTCCATAAGTTATCCGCTTCTTGGGACATCATTTCCTTCTGCGCCTTTATAGCTTGACTTTTTGGTGTACGAGTCACCCTCTTGCGCGTTTTGGTGATCTTGGCCTCGCCGACGCCCATTTGCCTCAGGGCCTCTTTCACCACCGCCCCCATAGCCTCCATGTTATTCATATCAAACGTGAACCCTTGCGGCATATTTATGCCATTACCTCCAGCAGAGGCATTCGTTCGTGGAGGGGTATTCGTTCGTGGAGGTCTAGTCTCAGCGGAAGCAGGTTGAAGTGGCACGACACCTATAGGGGCACTGTTGCCGCGTAGAAATTCGTGCCTTTGTGCGTTGGAACTTGCGCTTCCTTGTGGCGAAGTGCTTGTGGACTCATCTGCCAAACCAGCCGTATGCCCAGTGGAATTATTGGATGGGGTTGGCACCGGATGCGACTACCAGGAGCTCAGTTAAGATTGCTTTAGATCATCTTAAGCCGTACCATGCTAAGACGCCGTCGTAAGTCGAATATGGCGTTCTCCCGCTTCTCCTACAAAGTTTGTGAGTTGATTTTGTCAGACATCATTCCTGAGTCCGACGCTTACCACTTCACTCTGGAATTGAAGCTTAATGTCTGAAATCTGGGCTGCCTGAACCTCATGTCAACACAATCAGTAACGGAAAACAACAGGTAATTACCATATTATCATTTTGGCTCTTTAGGTCGTCGCATTTCTTACTCATCGCTGATGCAGCCGCGAACTAGGGAAATAATCAGATGAAGACTACAATGCTCATTTATGATCTCACCCAGTTATCACGCTCTTGCCACAATTTTTCTGCTTCAGCCATTGCTAATTGATCCTGCCGAGGGTCGTGAGCGGGGATGGATATTTTAGTGGAAATCTGGCATACCCCCTTTGATGCCGCAGCTCCCAACTCCTGTATTGTTTGCTCCTTGTAGACAGCAGAGTTAGTGGTGTGATATAAAGTAGAACATTGCCTCAATACTTACTAGTGTCCCATTACGATTTCTCAATCCGGTCAACTCATCCACCTGGGCATCGTTGATTTTCTGTAAAGGGAGTCAGATACTGTTGTCACTGGGTCCCTCGACATGGAAAGACAACAGACCAGTTTTTCGTCGTATTCCATGACCAAACTATCTCTTGTCTCTTTCTAGAGAGACATGAATAGCTGAACACCATGATGGACCCAAAAAGCCTCACTAGTTTTGTATCATGTTCAGAAGCCATATCTCGCATCCTTTGTTCCTGGTGGATTGTCAAAGAATACTCTAGAGGAGATTGGAACACAATTACATTGACATCATTCCTAGTGCGCATTTCTTCGACCTCAGCCATCACCGTTCGCTAAAAAGAGTTGTCTGATCAGACGTTCAGTAACTCAGATTCCGAGAAAACCTACGAGCTTATCCTCGTACCCCACTGTTTTATTTCGGAATTCCTCCTTCTAATGGGAGGTTAATTTAGAGAGTTTTAGGTCCCATAAAAATGAAGAACAACCGTACCAGAATGTCAGTCTCCCTTCGATAAATTTCTCGTTCCATGTCCCACTCGTTCGTCTGTGTCCCGGTCGATTGTGCTTTGACTTTCTCGATTTCTGCCTTGCATTCATTTCTCAGGTTTGTAAATTCCTTTTCGTACATCGATTTGTATTCATTCAATTTTTCCTCTCGCTCAGCCAGCAATTGGTCTCGTTCTTTTTGAAGTTGCATTCTGATGTCTGACTGAACCCTTGACCGCCTCAGCAATGATTCGTGATTTGATTTTAACTGCATCGCTCGCTGCGGTCAGTATCAATTGCCGACAAATGGGTGTACATACACTCACCAACTCATAATTATGACGGATGGGTCCTGACACAGCAACACGCTTCTGTGGCGTTAATAACTGGTCAATTCAGCATTTGATCCAGTGCGTTCTCTTACGAAGAGACAACACACCTGACTTGTACTCCCAATTCCCGTCCCCATCCCCTCTTCGCGCGGTGTCTTGGATCCTCGGGAGTTCTTGGGGAGTATCAGTTTCAGACTTCGTTTTGGCCGATCTGATGCAGTCTGGTGTTGCGTTGAGGGTGAGATGCCGTGCTCGCCACTCCCACCAGCATCTGAGTGGGCGTTCACCATGTCACTCAAGTGTACAGTGGCTCAAAAAACTGCCCCAATGTTTGTACATTTTTGAAAGATCAATATGGTATGAAATGCTGACATAAGCAGGGGACCTGGGGTAATTATGTAAGATACTATGACATCGTGGCTTTCCAATGGACCCTGGATCATGTGATTTGGATCAAAACCCATTAAGCTATAGGCCAAACAAAATGATTACTCATTGGGGCAGTTTTTTGACCCTCTATTAATTTTCTATCTAATACTTTGTATGACCACCTTTTGCCTTTATAACTGCTTGTATCCGCCTGGGCATACTTTCTATCAGGTTTTGGCATACCTCTGGTGGAATTTCACCCCACTCTTCAGCCAATCTATCCCACAACTCATGTACTCCTTTGGGTGGTGTCGGATATTCTTTAAGACGGCGCTTGAGATGTTCCCAAAGGTGTTCTATTGGATTCATGTCAGGGGATTGGGCAGGCCAGCCAAGGACTTGAATGTTGTTGTCTTCAAACCACTGTGTGGCCAGTCCAGATGTGTGTTTGGGGTCGTTATCTTGCTGAAAGTAGCGCTCGCCATCCACCATTTCCAACTTCTCAAAACTTTCCTGAACTCCACTCTCCAAAATTTCACAGTATTGAACCTTGTCCATGTTCCCCTGCACCTCTATGAGCTTTCCCACTCCATTCCACCCCATACAACCCCATACCATGAGGTTTCCTCCTCCTCCATGTTTGACAGTAGGTGATGTTGTTCTATCAGATGGTGGTTCTCCCCTTTGTTTCCAGACATAAACCTTTCCATCTGACCCAATCCTATTGATTTTGGTCTCATCTGTCCATAGAACCCTTTTCCAGTCCTCCACAGTCCAGCTTTCATGATATTTTGCAAACTGGAGACGCCGGATGCGATGGGCTCGTTTGAGAAGAGGAGCTTTCCTCTTTGTAGCAGCATAAAATTGATTTTCCTTGAGTGCATTTCTGACTGTCTGGGGTGTGACAGGATTGGGGATGATGCCATTGATGAATTGGGTAGCCTGAACTGCATTATCAAGCTTCCCTGACTTGATTTGACGAATAATTGACTGTTTGTCACGAACAGACAGCTTGGAGGGGCGGCCACCAAGGTTGTTTTCTTTGTTTCCATCCACATCTTTGCTGATCCTACTGATGGTACCCTTCCCTAGACCAGTTTTCTCCTTGATTTGACACTGAGAATAGCCCTCATTGAGGAGAGAAACAACAGTATTGTGCTGAGCAGTAGAAATGGCTTTCATGATGGTGGTAAGAGGTCAAGAAGATGATTGAACCAATTCCAACATGTCAAATTGATACAAATAAAGTCACATGACATTGTTTATTCTTCCCACAGTCCATAATGTTCTTGCATTGGATCATAAATGCCAGAATAATGGAAAATAAGATAAGGGTCAAAAAACTGCCCCAATGAGTAGCCATTTTGTTTGGCTTATAGCTTAATGGATATTGATCCAAATCACATGATCCAGGGTCCATTGGAAAGCCACGATGTCATAGTATCTTACATAATTACCCCAGGTCCCCTGCTTATGTCAGCACTTCATACCATATTGATCTTTCAAAAATGTACAAACATTGGGGCAGTTTTTTGAGCCACTGTATATCTCCATCTGCGGTTCGGTCAGACACTTGGGGTTCGACAACGTCAGAACGGCTTCCAACATGTGGTGGTAGATAGGTGTTTGCACCGAGGGGATCTGGGAGTGCAATGCCAGGTTCCGGAGATTTGGCGGACATGGGAATGTCTGGATGGTGAGCACCAGCATTCATCACGTCCACAGGAGAGGAGTCTATCTCCTCGTTTGCGATGAAGGAGTTCACATCATCAAGCACTTTGGAACCGTCCCGATCACCAACGACGTCGTCTCTGGGATGGCCTTCGGATTGTGGTAACGACGCCCCATCAAAGGAACCCGGAAGTGGGACTCTGGGTTCCATAGGCGAAGCAGTCGGGTTCGGGTACGAGTGTGTCTCTGTGGGTGGCTCTTCCACGTAAAACCCTGGGACAGGTGACGGTGACGGGGTGTTATTAGCCTTCATGGTATTTGGTGGTGGGATCGCAGAACCATCTTCGTCTGCCATCAAAACATCTTCCGAGGATATTGATGTTGAGGGCAATGTTTCAGCGGCTATATCTTGTGTGTCGGCAAGTGGTGGAGCATTATATGGAAGTAATTCCATTTCGGTCTCTTGGAGAGGTGTCTGTCGTTTAAGAGTAAAAAGTGAAAACTTGTACATAGAGTTGACGTCGACGGCGTAAAACACTGTCGACGTAGGGAAATAGTATTGCGGTTGTCCGTCGCACTATCAATTCACCTTTTAAGCTGGGCCAGATTCAAGTCAGTTATTGTTCATTATGAATATGTTCGATCCATGGCTACAGAGTGCTTCGGCAACTATATTGGGCCAAAGCTATTCAGGTGGAGTAGTGAACAATAATAATGTCGATCGACTACTCCGTTTGGATCTCCAACATTTGAGGACATAAAGGCGAGGTTGCAGGTGAACTGAGAACACACTCGTCTTCAATGCCTGCCACCCGTTCAAACAATGTTCCATCCCGTTCCACTTCCAACCCGTTGACCAGGGCCAAGCGTCGCGTGACATTGCCATCGCCCGAGATCGTCGAAATCTCGTCCGACGAAGAGTTACCAAAAAAAGCTCGCAAAACTCGTAAGATCGCCAACGACACAGTTGCGAATCTGCGCGAGGTCAGTTCTATGTTCAACAATCAGAGCCGATCTAACATATTTCATAGTTCATATCTTACTTAAGGACAGATCTTACTCATGCGCGCACTCTAAACCGGGCACGCGAAGAACAATATTCCGCTGTAAGTTAATTCTATACTGTTCGGCAATTGTCTTAGCCCTGTCTCCAGGTTTCAAGAAGCTTGGAATGCACTATATGCTCCGGCATAATGAAAAACCCACTGATGTGCGTCACATTATAAAATGATGATCCTATCTCATATTCTTGCAGCCTTGTAGATTGTGGACATACATTTTGTCACCAGTGCCTCGTAATCTGGCTCAACACAACTTCTCAACAGCAGCGCAGGGATCTCCCTGAAGGTTTTGGAGATCTGTCCATGCTAATTGTACACCGTTGCCCAACCTGTCGAACAGAGCTGTCAAAAATCCCCATCAGAAACTACTCCATACAGTCAGTGATTGATGTTCTAGGGGAGGCCGATCTTGGGGATGTCAAAGATCACTCTAAAACTCTAATAGAGAACCCCACGGAAATAAATCAACCGCTTGAACAGCTGTTGAAATTTTTGATGTAGATACCATGACTCGCAGTTAGTTGTACCCCAGGTGTACTCTCTGTACGCCTTGTAATATTTGACTGTCTAGTGCATGTGGATCTTTCTTCTACATCCGAAATATATCACCCACTCGGCTCGACACATGTTACATCTGACACGCCTCCACAATTCACACACTATACCTATTCAAGGTCGTCGGTAGTTACCGTTAGTTAGGGTCTACAGCCCATTTAAGCCTCTGTTGATTTTCTGACTCTCACTCTCAACCTTGACTTTCTTTTCGACATGGTCAGTACATTCTTTTCGACTTGAGCTTGTTCTTGATGCTAGGCCCCACCAGTGTCAACACCTCCATGCATATTTGGAACTGTTCCTTCGCCAGGACCTGCCTGCTATCAATGCAGAGGTTTCCACTCTCACGAGAAGTGCAAATACATTGAACAATAAGATGCGCTTGGCACAGCAAACACTGGATGCGATCATTGCTCTCCATGATGGTACTGAGGCAGGGGTTCCACGGTCTCCATCCCCTGACTTTTTTGTTGCCCTCACTCCAGCTCCTCGGGACTTTATTACAGCTGACACACGGCATAAGATTTTTCGCCGAGTTTCTGAGCGGTGTCTTCGAGTGGGGTTTATTGACTTTGATGATGTGAGTACTTACCCTGAGTAACCTTGTTTTAATTTGATACCATTTTTTTTTTACTGTAGATTTTGGAACCGGAGTCCTCATGTTCTGTAGGCTCTGCGCCTGAAACAGCAAGTGCAACCAAAGCCATCTTTGATGGCTGGTTGAGTGATTCATCAAAGGCTAACACGGAAACACAGAAGGAGGGGTAGATCCATTATAATTACATGTTGCTCCTCATAAAAATACATTGGTCTTTCAAGTCTGGTCTAATTCGATTTGCACTTTGTTAATACAATTGAAGGGTCCAAAATTATAAATGGTCCGAACCACACTCCTATTACAATACACTTTATCTGGTGTGGTTGATGTAACAAGATATATGATTTGACACATGTTACAGGGGTATTTTACAGGGTAGGAGGCTCCACCTGAATCGACTCTGTGCCTGTAGCCCGAAAACGTCTGCAGAAGCGCGAAGCAGAAACCATGTCTACGCGGACGAATGCATGCCCCTCCACGAAAGACCAGGCCGCTGGTAATAATATACCCGCGCCGGGCATAGGGACGCGGTCGTGTTTAGTGACCATGGCCGAGAGGGGTAAGGAAATCACGCCATCAGGGTCCGTTGTGCGTATGCTGATGTGTGCCGGAATGAGTCGAGACATCTTGGTCATGGAAGGAGGGGCGCAGGCGCTGGCCCTCTGTGTGCATGTATGCATGGGTTTGCACGAACACGCACACGAGGCCGGCTAGGACACGGTCTGCTTCGCGATTGAATACTGGCGTAAACTCGAAATCGCCGGTCAGGAGGGGGAAGGAAGCGCTGGGTAACGTGGACGTGAAAGAATAGAAAGAGGGTGGGGAACTTTCATCACAATGGCTACGACAGCCGAGCGCTCGAGCATCATATAGCGGTTTCCCGTCTTATTGTATTTCTGCGCTAGAGCCCACCCGGCATCAACGAGACTTAGCTAACCATGATCAGGTCGCAGGCGCGGTGTATGCTGTCATGCTAGCCTCTCAACAGAAGAATAAGCGAGGATATGTGAGGAAAAACTTACATAGTTACGAAATACGCCTCGGGCCTTGCACTATGGGTTACACACTGGGGTTTGTGTTATAAGACGACGTCGGGATGTAGTCAAGTTAGGAACGTTGCATATCTGTGACACAGATCGAGTTCGGGACGCTGTGTATGTAGGAAAGAACACAAGGCGATCATGTTCGGTAGAAATGTGCCCAGTCAGAAACACATAGCGGCTGTTGGCACCACTCCTCACGGTAGATAGGGGGCCTATCTAAATCCCACATCCATATTCAAGATCCTTGGCACGTCCACTCATCGACCGCTCATCCTATCCCCCCGGGGATCCAATCATCTGTCCCCTGGAGTCCGCAGTTCCAAGTACCGATTCGCCTTCCTCCTGCCGGGTTGCAATATATGTCCACCACGAATCGATTCGTTACGAACAATGTCCCACAACTGAAGGGACTGATTTCACCAGACGTTGGGCATTTGTGAGAAGTAGCACTTGGTGTGACAGGGCGTATGATTGGGGTGTTGTGGGGGAGACGAGGGGTGTTGGTGAATCATAGGAAAGGGGCCGGATTCTCTGCCTTGAATACAACGTAGTCGATGTTGTGTCCTTCCAAGCGTAAAACACCGGAAGGAGCAGTCACATAGCGGAGACCATGTTCGAGCTGCTTGAGATAGTTTCCAGTGAGACCGCGAGGTAAGGTATTTAAGACACATGAGTTGGAGGAAGGATCGGTGAGGTGGACAGCTCGTATCGTGCCATTTCCTAAGTGAAATCGGGTCTACCAAGCGTTGAACGCCTGGCAGACCCATTGCCCAACCCACTGAGCGTTGTACAGAAGGGTACGTTGTCAAGATGTTGACGACATACGTTGCATTGACGTTTGAAGAAAACATGAGTCAACTCCGGACTCCGGCTCAAACAAGTTCCGTCCACGTGACCCACTGACACCTCGACGCTCCCATGATCTCCTCTTACCCTCTCTTACCCTGAACTGCCTGGTGCTCTACGCTAGGCAGTGCAATTCTGGCGCCCCTTACCACACTATCACCCCCCCACCTCCGCTTACACTCCCATGCACCACTGTCCCCTGTCACCCTCCAACGTTCATGCCCGTAACTGTCTGGCGTTCTACGTTAGGCAGTGGTGGCACTTCTGGCACTTTTTACCACACTATCCCCCCACCTTCACTTACACTCGTATGTGCGGCTATACGCTGGCTTGACGCTGTTTCACGGCGTCAAGCTGCTACCGGGTGTTTTGCATAGAACTTACCATTCAACAAACGGCCCATAGTCCTTCCTGACACTTGCTTACACTCATGTATGCTGTTTGTCTATATGCCATGCTTGACGCTGTTCTACGGCGTCAAGGCTGCTATACGTTCAGAATCGTTTTGCACGACCGTTTGACTTCACACGAATCTACGGTGTCCAAGGCTAGCTGAAGGATTGAGAGGGGTTTTCAATATCTACAGTGAGTTTCCAACTACCCAAATCTCGGTACCCCGTTAACAATAGCTGTACTAGCCACGGAGGCAGCGTACTCTTTGAACTTTCCCGTTACGACAGAGTTCAACTAGTTCATCGTCAACAAAAATCCTTGCCGGAAGAACAGGCCCTCACCCCAATATTCTGCCAGATAAATCCTATCGCGGTTGCATACAGAATAACCTGAAGTGCATATTTGAGCGCAGGCCAGGTTTCTCGAACGCCATGACGTGTTTCCTTTAGTTCTAGGTTCTCCTTCGTCATCCTTTGCCACACAACTATATCGCTCGGTTCATCTGTCTCTCGAGCGATTGCCGCAAAGACGTATGCAACTCCCTCGATTCCTACGGCCTTCGACCTATCAGCAGTAATAGATGTAACAAGAGCGGTGAACCATTACCGTTATGGCTTGTATCCTTTCATCACCAGCCTTCAATACATCTATCGTTTGTCCGCTTCGTCGGTCGAAGACGTATACTATGCCATGGTCGCTTGCGCTCAGAATTATGCTGCAATCTTCCGCGAATTTGACTTGACGAGGCCTTGGGATTTTCTTCGCAGGTACTGGATAGGTGCGAATTCGAGCTCCGGAATCTAGTCGGTACAGCCCCACACCCTGCAGAGGGTCATCGACACAGAAAACCCCTCGTCGGGTGTTAACTTCTGCATTTCCGCTTGTAAAGGATCAGATCAATTACCGACACAACATATCAAGACGTACATCATACATCCTGTTTCCCTGGTTGACTGCACAGCCCCATCAGTCCCTCTGAGTGTGTGGCTAGGATACGAGTGAGACTTCTGCTTGGGAGAATAAGATAACTTCCTCCGGACTCACATTAATCCATCATACAAGCCGAATGACAGTATATCTTTATATTCGCCTCCCATTTGTGTAAATGCAATCGCTTTAGGAACATAATTGCTTATGACCACTGAATAGACGTGATGAAGATCCATTTTGGACCCAGTCAAGAAAACTTGGATGACCGAGTTTCGATTGCACACTGCGAGACGATCGGAACCCGCATCAAACGCAATGGCTGTAATTTCTCCAGGCAAGGCGACCTGTGCGCAATATGTTTCCTCAAAGCCTCTCTGTCGGAAGGCATGAGTTCACATTAGAAGCAAAAGGCCTTTACCTACAACGACTTCCTCTTGTCGAGCCTCCTTCCAGCATACAATGTATCCATTTGCAGTTCCATATACCAAACCGTCATCGGGTTCATCCTCACGTCTGACCCATGCTAATGCTGTGGTAGCTCCTCGGTGCCCAGCACCAGAGGGCCGCTCCAACTGCGTAAGGTCTTTCAGATTCCATACTCTGACACCGTCGATTCCTGTGTGTTATCAGTAAAAGAACCTGGATTCGTAGAAATTACTCACCCCCGCTTGCGAGTTTACCATCGTCTGTTGCACTCAGACAAGTCAGAGGGCTCGTATGGCCTCGTAGGACAGTCAGCAGACTATAAGCATTGTTTTGAGATCCAAGGTATCCTGCCGGTGTGGGGTGGTTAGTCATTGTGGATGGAACTTGTGTCAACGAGGGCAGGAAGAATTGCACCCCCTTTACATGTTTATAAATGTCCTGGAACAATAATGTTGCTCGATCTTTTTACTTCAATTGTGTGCACTGCGTCGCCAGGGATTTTGACAAGTCTTTTGTGTATTACTATATAAGGAAAAGGGGGGACATTTATATATATTCCATGATCCTATCGTCACCCCTCCACTCCCTCTCATGGCCGTTTCTACAACTATTCGTCCATTCGCCGAGTTGGTTGCTCCACCTCCAGCCGTCGTCGTTCTCCTTGAAGCAACAGAGTTGTATATCAAGCCCCCGGCTACCCCGCTCGCTTTTGAAGACTTACCACTACGCGCGCCTCTCACGAAGTCGGCTGATCGCAGGGTGCGCTTTCATCCTTATAGTCGTAAGGAAACGCCTGTTACCCTGCCGCCGGATCAACAACAGTTTACCCCCTCTTCTCCTGGCCTACACTCATCTGTCGCGCCACCCTCTATATCACCCCCAGAAGATTTGCTTGTCACAGGAGAAGATTTGGGCATGAGCCCATTGACCTCCCCTGCATCCTCCCCACGATCCAGCCCAGTACCTGATCATCAACCCCATATGTCTCTTAGGGTCACTTCGACAAAAGTTAAGATTGAGCGTCCAAAAGGCGCCGCACGCAAAAACCTACAAGATCAGGTAAAGTGGGATCCAGCTTTCCTGGCTGAAATTAAGGTATTTAACCTCATTACACCCTTTTAACCCGGCTGATTTGAACACGTTTGTCAGAAACATACGCGCCAGATGGTGCGCGCATATCTCGACAATAGCCTGTGTTTTAAAGATCAGGACCCGACCAAGCTCACATTTGTTCGGCAAGAGGTGAGTGGTTTTTATTGCCTGACTTCGAAATCTTACATTTTAACAGATGGTGAAAAAGTTTCCTCGACTTGATGACTATGAACATCTATGGCCCCTCGACATCATAATCATAAACTTACTCAAGTACTCATCCTCACACGGAAAAGGAGTATCACAGAAAAATGTAGTTAATGCGGTTCGAGGCGTTGTTGGATCGAATACCCCGAATTCTCGTCCTCGCCGTTCAATGACAAGCGGCCAAGTATGAATTTTGATATACAATATTCGGCGTACGCTCGGCGTACGCTCAGCGGACGATTAACTTAGTGTGTTCTGAAATCTGTAGTTTCAGTGACCACTTGGGTCATCCTGAAAATAACAATTATATTTTCTTTTTTGGTGGTACTGAATGTGTATCCGAAAAATATGGTTTTCTCTGCCATTTCGGCTAGGTCAAAATCTCAACCTTCGGCCCGTCCGCAATCGATACTCAGACTATTGATTTCAGAAAGAATTTCAGTCGACCTTACCATCCTAAATTCAGTAATTGTTTCAGACAGCATAAAACAGACACTTCAAACTAATGTTTATGTTAACTATTAAGTTCCCCCCAATTTCCCAAATTAAGTAATAGTTTAAGCCTCACTAGTACCTCAACTGAATCTTCGCGTTTTTCTGAAGTTATCAGCCCATCCGAAAACATCAACTTCCCGAGGTGAATAACGACACATTTACTTTGTACTCGTTATGCATTGTCTCCATCACCGCAGAACCTCGAGGCTCATGTTCTAGACAATACGTCGCATGCTCATCGCGGGTAAAGTTGAAGAAATGGGTATTCTGAACTTTTCAATCACCAAAACTGTCCCGCTAACTCAAAAACCAACCTTTCTGAGTCGGTTCAAAGACTCAGCAAAGCAAGAACACTATTCTACCAACTGAAATCCGGGAAATGCCTCACCGCGCTGCCCAGTAAATACGTTGCTTCATGACAGCGAAATGTCACCGCCTTTTGACACTATCAACAGGATGCACTGCCTCTGAAAACGGGGGAAAACCACCGAACCCAAAGGAACTAATTGATATAAACTATCAATCAACTTCAGAAGGCCGGAGATAACATTATGCATTCATCACTGCCAGCCATGCCTGAGAGCGAGAGGTGCGATGCACAACATCCGCTCGAGGATTCAGACAGGACGCCCAGGAAAAGCCCAACGTACGCTCGGTCTGTTCGGGTCCCCCCAAAAAATCGACACAGGGAATAAATTCGCTGACTTTGGCAAGGCGGTATAGAAGCTATAACCCTGGGTCGAAGGCCTGCCACAAATCCAGGCTAAAGACTCGACTAGTCTTAATTCTTTACCTATTTCTGCAAAACTATTCGCTTTGCGGCTGGGTCTTTTTTGTGGGAGACGCATTCCCTCATGTCTTAGACGTGTTCATGCCACGCCCTACTGGTTCTGGCGAGTACCAGGCGTGCGATAGACTATTGGGTCTCTCAAAGACTTAAAGTGAGGAGTCCAGGTGTGCCCTTCCCGCTCTTCGCTCTAATCGCTGTTCGCAACTGTCACTGACAGTTCGTGCTAGTCCATTTACGAGGTGAGTGGTAAGGCAAACATCGTTACTTCCCTGGGTTATTTTCCTGGGTTCAGGTTGCCGGCACACAGATAATGACGGCTTAAGGTGCGCGATGTGATAATCGAGCGCGCGTCGGTATAGTCGTGTTCGGGTTGCGTGAGTGATGTATAGGTACCGTATCCAATATTACTATCTCGTGTCAGGAACTGATTAACCTTTGTTCCAGATCACGAATATCTTTGGTGGTTGATACGCACTACATGCCATGTGTGAGGCTCAGGTACAGCAGAAGTGATATCATTTCATTTCTTGATAAAGCCGGTTCCTAAGAGAACGCCAATTCATCTTGAGTCCTCCGCTTCCATGATCCCCCCACCACCTTAGGGCACTGATGGAGAACCTTACTTGTCAGCACACCTTAGTCTCGGAGGCCTTGGGATCGCGACTCGTCCCAACCTGTGTCCATCGTTGGCCTTCAGATTCACCAAGAAAATAACATAGATGCCGCGTACCCGGATTGAACGAGTGACCTTCTCATTGAATTTTCATACAAGTGAGACGCGCTACCGCTACGCCAACGCGGCATGTTCCGGCTGTGCGGACCGCCAACAACAATTAATCAGAGGCGGTTCCTTTTCTCGAATGTTAATGGCTTATTCTGCGCCCAATATGCTGGGAGGAGGTGCAATAATCACTGCAGAGATTCAATGCCCATGGGTTACGATATTCCAGATCGTAGATCCCATTTACACCTTTAATAATTTGTATTTACACAGACGGGGCCTTATGGCTAATATATAATGTGGCTAAGATGTCGAGACGATGGGTAATAATGGATGTATGAGCTCTACCGAGTTATCGAGAACGTTGTTGTAGTGGTGGTGGTAGATGAGGTGTCTGTCTGTATGCAATGCAGTAAACGGTTTACCAATATGCGATTGTGGTGGTGGATATGTCAGTGATGAAGAATGCGGATATGATGAGAGCGAATTATATGCCAATAATGAAAGAAGCGAGCAGACAGAGGAAAATCTTGCAAAGCGAAGGCATGAGAGGGATGAAAGAGAGAAAGTCATAAAGAATCGTAACTCTGCCCTCCTCTCCCCAAATTAACGCACCGTATGCATTTCATATTTTCAGTTCCCGAAATCCCCTGACATCCACTCTCCCCGCACCATTCGTCTTCCACTCCCCGTCTCCATCACCCTCGCCCTCGTCATCGACGCCTTTGACTGCCGGTCGCTGAAACCGGCCTCCAGGGATAATGATCTTCCCTGTACCGCCCGCCTTTACCCCCACAGCACCTAATTTACCGGCAGCCCGTCGCGCAACTAGCACCTCCCGGGGTTTGGGTAGTCCCAAGGCCTTCCTCTGCCTGCGCGTCAGAGGCTTCTCATCACCTTGAGTTCTCGTGCGCCCTTTCTTTGGCGTAGGCTCCGGCTCTGGGGGGTATTCCGCCTCTCGAGGTTCGGGCTCAGGCGATGACTCTGGTGAAGATAAAGAAGATAAAGACGACGACGACGACGACGAGGAAGAGAGGGAGAGAGAGCCATGGCTGGACAGGCTGGGTGTGTCTTCATCATTTTCCACATCCACAGTTTCTTCACCTGTGATGCCCCCTGCACTCCGTCCTCGTGGGATGTCAACCTCCATGGCCTCTCCCGGTGGTACCCCCTCCTTTGCATCCGAGCTGGCTGTGCGCCCGACTCGGCGTGTGCGCTTCCCACCGCCTATGCCTATGCCCACAGCTACGCCGCCCTCAGACGCTTCACTCTCCGACTCTGCAAAAGACCGCTTTGGGGAGCGTGTTGCGCGAGGTGGTGATAGATTCGCCGCCGCCACTAAGGCAGCGGTGGTTGATGATGGAGGAGATGGGTGGGAGAAAGTGGGCAGGGAGTGCTGCGACGATGAGAGTGACATAGAATGGGGTAGAGGGAGAAGGGACGTCGATGATGACACTTGATGTGGGAGATGAGACGCGCGTAGCGGGTGGGGCTGGGTGACTGCGGACGATGACGATGACGACGACGTGGGTGGAGATAGAGAGGACATAGAGGAGGACGAAGGGAATGGCGAGGTAGAACGAGAGTCTGGGAGGGGTATGGTTGTGGGGTCGAGGTCCATGGGGGCCGAAGCAGTAGAGTTCGATGGTTTGAGTTTCAAGATAACCTTGCGTGGTTTCTTTGCTTCGGTGGACGTGAGGGGTGGTGATACAGATGTTAATGTTGTAGATATTGACATAGTAGATGAGGGAGGTTGTGAAGCTGACGTCGACATGGGCTTTGAGCTTGGAATCGCACTCCCAGCCCTGCCCTTCCTCGGGGCTTCCCCCACCACTGGGGGCGGGGGCGTCTCCTTAACACATGGAAGCCCTACATGCGGGCCCCTCAAGTTGCGAATCGATGAGAAATGTTCCCAGTCGTGATATGCAACGTATATCGTCCCTTCTCCTTTATCGTCGTTATCAGCCTCTCCATCATCAATGGGTGTCGCGGGCCTTTGAGGCTGACTATCCTGCTTGCCTTTCTTGCCTTTATAATTCGGCTTCTTAGATGTCGCCTTGACACGATCCCTCTCCGCTCGTCTACGTTCTCTGTCGTTCAGAGGTGGGTCCTCCTCTTCGCTTTCCGCGTCATCCCTTTCATCATCTTCTTCCCGATCATACTGGCCGTAACCATAGTCGTATTTCTTTGACGCGACCACAGGCGATGCGGGAGGGGATGAAAACGCAGCCCACTCAATGACGTAGACGAGTCCGGGCTGGATGACCTTCACATTGCGATGGGTGAGGTGTGCAAATGCGGATAGCTCCATATGTCCACCATATGTGCCTGTCCCAACCTCAGCCACATCATCGAAAATGATCCAAGGTACTCACCGTCCTCCCGCATGCATTTCAGGTACGCGTCGAGTCCTCTATCGTCCTCCACAAAAGGTCCGTAGCGTTCAGCATGTTTCTCGATCCAGTCACAAATCTGGGCTCGTAGGTCGGCATGGTATGATGGAGAGCCGTGTAGCTGGTCAGAGAGAGCCCGAAAAAGACAGTTCCCGTCGCCAAGGGTGTCGGCAGCGTAAAGGCCAAGAGCGCGAAGTTGAGTGGTGAGGAGTGCATTCGAGGACGCGGGAGAACTGGATGTTAACAACTAGAATACGGACTTAGCAAAGTTTAAATAATGATGAGGGAAAACATACCCGGCCTTTAGAGGACCTTGTCGTGCGTGAGCGCACTGCAAAAACATGTATCAATAAACATTTCATGGCCTCGTGGCTGCACGGTGAGATCGGGTCGGTGCTTACGCTGTGGCTGCTGTTTTCCCTTGGGATTCTTCCTCGCAGAGCCCATATATCTTGTGACTCTCTGCACAAACTATCTAAGATAATAAGAAGATACCACAGATGGGGGATAGATTGTGCGGACTCGTAGAGGGGATTTGGGGGATGATGGAGGTTGGAGATTGAGTTCCAACCCCAGGCTCGGGGTCTTCGCCTTCCGGGAGACCCCGGACAGTCCATCAAGCCGCCGGTATCAAATTCGGAGATCAATTGTTAGCAGGTCTGGATTCTGGGCACGTTGCTATGGCCCCATCGGAACTGAATTCTTGAGGCATAATAACAAGTTGCATATCGGCATGATCATCGCTGGCTCCTGGCCTGGCATGTCCAAGATAATCTGAGGTCTCAAAATTTTTTTTCTTAATTGCTTGAAGATGCTGAGTAGTGCTGGCAGCAAGTCCATGGTCAAACTCCACATGGACAACCATCAGATCACTAATTGATCTCTTACACATCTTATCTCACAGATCTGCCCATCAACTGAGACATCTTATCATTTGTCAGTATGCTTCACTATTACATAGAAGAGTATGGGTATCATTAAGGCCTCATGTCTGTTCCACATATTATGAACTGTGTACATGAGTTATATATAAACCTGAGTCTACCACAGCCCCATAATCAAGTGCATCTATACACATCAGCCTTATTTCATTTGCTTTTCTGATATGTTTTCTACATATAATCAAAATTGATGGTATTGAGCAACTGGTTCACCATCTGATGAGGTTGCTACTCAAGCAATTCTCAAGATTGCAGCAAAGGACTCTGACTAGAGGAACAGTGTGTGGGTGATTGGAACAATTGCATGGTGTATTTCAGATTCTTGAATAATTATTCAAAGTTTTTTGGATAACAGGGACTTTATTTGGCAATTGCTCTCAATACATGCACCAGAAGGCCTTGCAGCACATTTTCCCGGTGTGCATGCCATATCTTGATCAATGCTGGAGGTAATTGGGCCCTTCTATCAGGCCATTCTGATAGACAAAATAAGCTCAATATGTAGGCTCTGGATATGAGCAATGTAGCTCTGCCAATATATGGCATTAAGGTCCCATAAGGGGCTGCATCACACCAAGTGTCCAAGGGGGAGAGCAATATGAATGGCAATACTCAGCTGCACAGGGAAGGGGGCACTGAGGGACTAAGCATGCTTTGTCACAAGAAAAGGATCCAGGCCTGGGTTATTGCAAAGGTGCCATCCACCATTGGATGGCCCCATCTATGTAGGTACATCAGGAATAGAAACCTATATCCTGTGCAAATGAAACAGATGTAAAGTGTCAGTAGGGAGTCATACAGCAGCATATATAATAACACAAGGTATATCCAAGCAACTAGATGCAGGCCATGTATGCACTCCTCTTACAGTTGTTCTCTAGTTTATGTAATTCCCATTTAGTTTCACTTTCTTCCAAAGGCTATGAAAAGAATTGTTGTGGGGTAGCATCCAATAGGCTGGCATTTTGGCAGACATGACTGGAACTCACAAGCACCATGGCAAAGATCAAGAATGATGTTACCAGTGAATTACAATGCTTCTTGAAATTCATAGCAATTGTGATTTTTTCTTCTAGGACTCACAATCATCAATGATGTCACTTTCAGTCCAAAGGAGTAGGTGTCGGCTCGCCCGCCATTCACCCAAATTTCTTTTCTGGAACAGCTCTTTTGCCAGTAACTACATGTCGTACTTAAACAGCTCTTGTAGTAACCCAGTTCTTGAATGAAGACTTGATGCCCACGGCCGATGCCAGAGGATAATTACTAAACGGAGACCGGGCCGGTCACACTGATCTTGGCTGGATCTCAGGGGAGACGAGTCGCAGTGCGCAGTTGCTTCTGTTCTCACCCGCTACACATTCAGAATAAGTATAGCCACCAACACGAGAAGTTCCTCACTATTGCCATGATCATTGACGAGAAAACCGTCTTGCAAGCTCCCCCACCTTACACGTCTTCTACTGGGGCGCCTTCATTCCAATCTCGCCGTCCAATGCCCACACTCTCAGCACTGCCCCCGCACATCCTACTCCAAGTTGTGTACTCGACATTCCCCCAAACAAGTCTTCAGGACGAGGGCCGGCTAGAGCGTCAGCGTAAGACGCTTTACTGGTTGTCGATTTCGCTGAGGCTGGTGAACCATGCGTTGTACATGGCATGCATGCATGTGCTGCGATCGATATACCTTCCTGCTTACGACTCACTCATCCGCCCTCCCTATTCCTCCGACCCCTTCCCACTACAGGCTCCATCTGAGGACATGACCTCGCGGGCCCCTGCCCTCCAGCGTGAGACTGCCACTCTAGATCTCTTCATCGCACTCAAGGTCCGCGAGGACGTTTGGGCCGATGACTCTGAGCTCCACCTCGAGCGCGACGAGTCATTCAAGGACCTTTTTGACCTCACTCAGCCAAAGAGCCGCCTTGAGGATTTAGTGCGGGTATACGGCTTGCGGGAGGGCGTTGTAACCCTATCATCGAACCCCTCGCGGAGCTCACCGTCAAGTTCGGCCCGCCCCACTCCACAACCGACTCCACCACCGACACTAACGTCATTCTTCTCCTCCCTCTCGTTCAAGTCTAAATCCAAGTCCCGAGAACTCGTCACCCCGGCCTCCGGCCCCCGCCGCATCACCCCTGTTCCCTTCGCCCATATTTCCATAACTTTTTCGTCGCGCAAGGTCGGGCTCGCTCTGAGCACCGCAGGAAAGCGTACAATCGTCGAGACACCACGGACGCGGGAGGAGAAGCTTGAGTCGGCGGCTAAGCGGTTGGTGGAAGAGCTGAAAGTATGGTTGGGGGGAGAATAGTTGATCCGACAATTCTTGCTACGCAATTCGACCGGGTAACAGGGTAGGAGGGATAGATGCTTGGATAGTGAGTTGATCTTATCCACCGGGCTAGTGGAAAAGGAAATACCAATCTTAACCGATCAAGGGTCGTCAGCGTGTGCAATTGCTGAAACGGACTCCCGCGCCTCCATTGCGCGTTAGCTATACCATTTTTTAGGGGCAACCCCTGCTCACGCTATCGACATCTACAGCAACGACGACCGCCATCGCTCTTACCCTACCGCTCGCTGCTCGTGTCTTCGAATACACGGCACTTGTTACGAGCGTTCCTCAGCAAACATTATGTTTTCCCCCGAATCCTACCCATCTCATTTCACTTGTGTCTTCAATTTCCTCTACTCCTCTCACTGCTTTGTATGTTACTCCCATATACACAGAATATCACGCATTATTAACACTGGACATTAAATATTAAATATATTAAACCTGAAAGACATCCAGACCTTTTTTTACTGCTCCTCGTGCCCTCTCCCCTTCCCATATATTGTCAAAGTCCGTCCTCCAAGCGTCGCCCACTTTTACAACACACCGCATCCCCGCAGGAATATGGACACCTAATGGAGTAGGTACCCTTGGGGAAATAAGAGCTTACCGCCCAGTTTGCGGCCATTGGTTCGAATTTGACTACTTTACTACGGTACCGACAATGCACGGGATTGTCTTATTGTCGTTGAAATACTTACTGTGACCCCGATAAGACCATATTCATCAGTCAGTAGATCTTTTGCTTGGAATACGTCAGTCTTCAACTCATTCAACCTCACACACTGCAATATGTATGATACAAATTTTAAGCATGAGGTAATGCTTAGAATTTGATGCGGCGATCATTTACGATTCTATCTTTATTGGTCCGAACACAAACAAGCCGCGTTGGCGTAGTGGTAGCGCGTCTCACTTGTACCATCGGGACATGAGAAGGTCACTCGTTCAATCCGGGTACGTGGCATTTTTTTCGCCCAGTTCCTGCTATCGGAACGCCATGACAATTGCATCCAGACTTAGTGCCAAAACCAGGGAAGGAGCATGCTACTCCATGTCGGAATGTAAATAAAGAGATCAATCATATGGTAATTACGGGTTTGTAAATAGATACAACGATTAATATTATCTAGGTAGTAGAATGGAGGAATCACCTGGATCCACGATAATGGGGCAGAAAACTCTAAGAAATATCCCTCAAATCTCCAATCATAGGCTGGGGAAATCAAAACAATTCTGGAATTCCGGAGTTTCGACAGTGGGTCGTGGGGGACTTCTGGGGGCCTTTACAATTAAGTCGTAAAACCATATTGGCCCGTTCACGTATTGACACCCAGAGTGCTGTACCGTCAGGACACACCTTGAGGGCCTTAGGTTACGGTACATCCGTCACCATCAGGATCGTTGGCTATATGGCTGTATGCCGAATACGGTAAAGTATCCCTAGAGACGCCTTTGTAAATGATCAAAGGAATGCACTGGATTACCCCCCTAATGAATCCCATAGTTCACAGAGGGCCCTGTCGGAAATGATGCTGGTGTCAATGGTGACAAGGCATCAAAGCCATCATATGGTTTGCCACCGAAGGACAACTGACCATATATGGGTGGTCGGCTGCTAGCAACTGGTATTTGTAAAGGTGAATATTGACCACCCCAGATTGGCTCTACGGCGAAAGCGAGGTGGTTCTGGTACGGCTCGACCCTTTTGCAGCCCATGTCAGATAAAGGGCTTTCCATCGGAATGAGGTAATCGAAAGACTCCTGGGGCTCATATTTGACTCGGGGCCCCTCGCCACAACCACTCGACATGGGCAGGGAGTGTGTATCGTGATGAGGACTTCCAGGCGGATAGCGAAATTTGTAGACCGCCGAGAACGCAAGGAATGAGGTGGGGCCGTCGTTAATGACTTCCTGAAGGATTGTATATTGAGTAGGATCTTTCCGACGTGTCAGAATCTGCTCACTCAAAAAACAAGAGGTTCTAACTCACCGGGGCTTTCCAGTATCTTGTCCCACCATCCGGGAACAAACCTCGTACTAAATAATAGCGCGCCGTCAGCGTTATTGGGGGCAGGACCAATAGCCGTTAGAAATGTTGTCTCAGAGAAGACCGACATCCCGGCCGACTTCACGGTGAAGTACGACCGAGCGGATATCGGTGACCGCGATACAAAGGTGACGGTGGGATCGATGGATTGGAGCCATCGGGGCTGTTGGGAAGCTTGAGCTATGTCCAAACCGTCGAAAGCGGGAGCCTGATCGAAGGAATCGGTATATGAGCCAAGGGAGGAGTCGGGAAGAAGGTCAATATGAATAATCATTGGTGTTTCCGCTTCATAGCCACAATTCTGTATATTTGTGGGTGTCGTTGGCTTGCTCGATGTATCAGTTGTCGTCTCGCTGTCATGTCCACGGCGCGCGCGCCGACCTAAGCCTCGGTGGCGGGAGGCATGCCCAGATGGACCAAGGGGAGAAACCAAGCTCATCACTAGGCAGGTGTAGGTAAGTCACACGAAAGCGCCCCCCTCCCCTCCGGCAAGTACGTAGTACTTACATAGTCGTCTGTTACTAGCACCTGTGACCTTCAGCTGTTGTAGTCGGCTGCCAACTTGTTTGGCTGTCCTCCGCTTCCCTGTAGTAGAGAATATATAGTCAGAGATAAAAAGATTTCTCATGGGAAACCGGCCGAGGAGCCTGGTCTGCCTGGAGTCATCAGGCTGATATCTCTCAAGGCCTAATTGTTTTCGAATCTGAATGAAAAAGCTTGGAGTGTAAAACAAAAAACTAACCTTTCAGGAGTGCGGCCTCTAGTTTGGGTGGCCAAACTACTTCGCCCCCTCCCAAAGTTTTCCAACTTCTTCGGCCCTTGACGATGGACTGAAGTACTTTGTATGTCGTCTGGTTCTGCGATGTTGCGGAAGCTTTGTAGGTGTTTGTGGTCAACGCAGCGCGGGATGAGGAAGGCAGGGACACTGGGGGCTCTCGGTGTGAGGTGCGCATGGGTTCTAAAACGATTAGATTAAAAGAAGAAGAAAAAGGTTCGGTCCCCCCAATTTATGGAGCTGCTTGGAAGCAAACACGGTTCAGATACGCCTTCGATAAAATTTTAGGATACTGCCACAGTGGGGAATTTAATATGTATTGTTCGGCTGCTCTCCGATTGAACAAAACACCACTTTAAGACAAGTCATTTGTACTTGAGGCATAATAGATAACCTCAAAGCCGGTGCTTTGCACAGAACACGCACCCATCGTAACATAAATTCATTTTCGCCGAGAAAGCCATGCGCCGTCCAGCATTGGCTGTGGTAGTGGCCGGCCAGTATGACCAGATTGTATACGAAGTCCTGAAGATGGCAGCATACCCGGATGTGGGAGGTGCCGTTCATGGGATAGATCTCGTTTGCGACTTCTTTACGAAATAGGCACAACCGGCGTTGACAGCGCCCCGTATGAATAAATGGGGATCGTATTCTGATCATACACGGTTATTGTTGAAACGGAAATTGCCTATAATCGCAGGGGCGGGGACTGAAGATACTGAGGCCGACTCTGGACGAGACGTATCTCGAAACGGAGGCGTAACTGGACATTAAATGCCCTGGCGTACATGAGATCTGTGGAACTTCTTTCCTGCGTAGTTCATGCAGTTTTGGCAGCATCAGGGCTAATTTTGAGTGATGTCCCTTACAACGGACACCTCGACCTATTGCGACCAAATCAACCCTAACCTTGTCCGTAGGGTATGAAGAATCATGCTTGCAAGTTATATATATACCTATAAGGAATAATCGGACCATCAAAACTCGTCGAACAGTGGAGCTTATTCAACTTACATATTTCGACGGCCGAAAGCCCATACGCTTGGAGCAAACGACGAGGGCGACGTGCACTTCCCTGTAACTCACAAAAGATATCGTCACGTAAAACTACAGAATCGGACACTTGCTTATTGTCTAAAACTCCCAGTATATACACCGGCGCTTGAGGTCATGCTAATTAGTATCAGAATTCTCACTGTCGAGGTTTCTATTAAACGCCTTACTGAGAAGCACGCCAGATAGCACCCATGGCCTCCGAAGTACGGATACGAGCAAAACGATCTCCGAATAGATGCAACGCGGATCTGGCGGTCGAGGCTGATGAGAACCAAGCGGAAGATTGGGGCGCCAGAAATTAGGGATTGGAACGCAGCAGTATACTTCCCTGAAAAATCACCGGTCGCTTGCCAGTATCAGTGATGGCCTCGGGGTCCATAGGGTAAGTTTAAAAACGGGGAACAGTGCCGAGAAGATTGACAATGGATCAGCTGAATAAAGGGAGTCTGAAGAATGTAAGATTCCCTGTCCCCATTTCAAGGAGGGTTAGTAAAGGAACTTTATAACCTGCGAGGGAATTTCAAATACGGTCGGTGTGTGATTATTTCATGACGATGGAAATGGCTTACCATTTGATCGGTACGCATCATCCCGGTAATGGTGTGATTTGATTTTGAATTCCGGTTAACAACGAGAATAGATAAGTTGGGGTGAGTTCCTAGGTGCTCGAGCCGCCGAAGTGAACTAGAAACCTCTTGACAATGCCTTCGGTGATATTGCCTAGTTATTGAGATTGAAAAATCCGGCATGCTGACGGGTATACAACGCAAATGATCTATTGGGCGACCGCCGACGCAAGTCTAGGTTAACATCATGAATATGCGCATGTTTTTAGCTTAACGCCCAAATCCTCATGTTCCCAATTGGGGTGGTTCTCGACCCACAAGCGAGTGCCTTCTTCTTTCTTGATCGTCGGCCTACAACACATGAGATTTATCCAAAAGAGGGTGGAAAACAAACAAGGCAACGTACACGAGGTTCTGAGGTGACGAAATTATACCTCGGGGAGATAGAAACCAACTTTGATACCGCGGACAATTTCAAGGAGCCTTCTTAGTGGCAATAATATCCATCATTCGTTAGTAAATCATCCGGATATAGTCCGCTAGACCAGTTGTCGAATCTATTGCTATATTCTCCAGGCAAGATAATGTCGAAACCCAAAGAACGGACAAGAAGACTGTGAAATATGTGATACACTATGGGAAGGGATAACACTGACTTTGCTTGAAGAAAGGGTTAAGAAACTTAAGCGCCTTTGACGACTTCATAGACGCGAAGGGGTGTTACGAATTCCTATTGAGGGTGCCCGAGTCCTAGGCGCAGTTTCGCCACAGCGCCGGACTTTAGGATATTAGAATGTGGGAGTCGAAATCTTAAAATATAATTAGTGATGACACCAGTGGGAACGGATGTAGGCATCGCAAATCTGAGATCAGTGTTGCCAGTCAGCAAAGTACGTTTTGTGTGTAAAAACCATGAATAGTGAAGGCCTGAGTTTCCTTGAAGTCCAACTGACAAGAATGCCAGCGGAGTGGTGAACCTGGATCAATATCACAACCAACACGTTTGGGATATGCGAAGTAGGTGTTAGATTGTGTATAAGATGAATGGGCGCGCAAATACAAAAAGCTTGGGTCACCCGCCATGCCAAGAGTGACCGGTGACCAGCGACTAATGCACGGTCAACATAATTCAGACATAAAACATAATAACCGCAAGGGTAAAAATATTGTGAGTAAGTCTGAAAGTTTTTCAGGATATACGAGAAGAGTTTTCTCACTCGTTCGTGGTGACACGCTGCCCCTCGGCTTTCTGTTCCTCTGCCACCCGGCTTTCCACCTCGTATGCGTAGATCTTGCGTAAATCATCACGTTTCCCCATTGTTTTTCCTTATTCGCAGTAGTGTGAATAACCCATGAAAATTTGGTGTTAGATGTAACGTTAATGCCGGAATCGAGACTACGTGATAGCAATCGCCTTTGAGGTCGACAAGCTGACAATGACTGACACAGAACGATTCATCACTCGACTACAAGAGGCCCGAGTGCCAAGCACTTATGATAAGGATGTTGTAATGTCGAATGTGAGAGTTGGATTTCGCATGACTCACGGAACAAAAAATGCCGTGTTGGCGTAGTGGTAGCGCGTCTCACTCGTACATTCATGTGTGCAATGAGAAGGTCACTCGTTCAATCCGGGTACGCGGCAATTTTTTGACAACAACCGTGACAAAGAGATTTGACCTTGGTCGACGGTAAAAAAATGAACTAATCGATTATGATACGGGCAATTTATAGCAAATTACCTAGATATTTTAATTGAACATTCTGTTCTGAAGGCAAAAATGATAGGACATGTTATGGTGAAAGGCCCTGCAGGTGTAAGGGTAGCAGAGGAGCTTCAGTAATAAGTCGTCAGATATACCAAAGAGGAAAAGTTTTAATAACGGAGAAGAATGAGCTATATTAAGCAAATTCCTCTATTTACATATTCTCACTCAGTTGCGCAACTTCACCAGCGCAACGCCTCGCTCCAAATATGCCGATTTGATTCCTCG
Organism: Collybia mongolica; assembly: GCA_013420905.1. Lineage (NCBI taxonomy): Eukaryota > Fungi > Basidiomycota > Agaricomycetes > Agaricales > Clitocybaceae > Collybia > Collybia mongolica. The sequence goes on from JAAXNY010000011.1 coordinate 2,280,090, forward strand.
GGCGAACAATACCCCACCAATTATCTGGAAGTCTTTCCTCTCCAAACCATTGTCGAAGCCGGGAAAGAGGGATTATACTCTGAATTTCGGATTGCACCTGATTCTCGAGCCGCCTATCAAGGGAATAGGAGTTGCAAGCAACGGGGACATGAATGTGCTCCTGCAAAACAGACCATGCAAGTCCACATTCGCCTAGAGAAACCTGATCGTGTAGCCAGCTTAAAGGATGTGATGAAGCGGCCTTTCGTTTGGCATGAAGTCTCCCCAGATCGCTGAGAGTTAAACCTTCTGTGCGTTTGTGAGATTGGGCAAGCAACAAAAGCTCAGCTAGAAGCGCAGGATCGGGCGAAGTAGATGGAATGTCGTCGGGGTGAACGAGTGAAGCGTTATGAGCGATTTTAGATGTTCCTCGAACAGACAAAGATGCGAGATCCAAAGTCCAAGAAGGTATTGCAAAAAGGTTTGTGATCCAGTGCAACACGGAGTGTTTTGACGTTTCTTGATAAGCTTTAGGTTGATAGGAGAACTTGGCAGAGGTGAGGAAGCCAAAGAATGTGAGAAAGAACGCGAGAGGAAGAGAGAGGTTGTAAACGACTCTTATGGCATCTAGCATGTCCCAAAACGAAATGTTGGTACCCATGCGATTTCTAAGCAAGCGATATCAGATACAGTGCACATGAAATGGTTTGCAGATGCCACTTACAAATAGCCCTGATTCGCGAGGGCATTCAGAGCGGGGCAGGGAGACCGGCTGACAGGAAATCGGGGTCGAATGAAGTCATGACTGACTTGGAATACAGGGGATACACAAGAGTAAGCCATTGATAAATGACTTTCACCTAAAATTCGTGAAAGCCAGCCTTTTATAAGCCTCGATGTGAAGATCTTGATCGGTGGGGCCTGGGCGAAATGATCGGTGCAAGTGACGAGTAAAAATCATATATTGCGGGTAGGCCTTTAGAGTCCACACCCACCTCCGATAGTGGGTAGCCAGTGGGTATCCAATTCGTTTGAACAATCGAGACCCCCTATTCACAATTTCGAATGTGGGGACTTGGTCCTCGGACCCGAAGCCCTCATGTTCAGCCGATGCCCGGAGGCCCACCTGGTAGTGATCGTTTCTACTTGGTTGATATGGAAAAAAAAGATAAGTGGCGTGTCGTAACTGTCGCGTTCAGAGGCTTGAGCGTGCAGACCAAGTGCAGGCCTAGCAGGCCTTATTTGGTCATATTGTTTGGACAAGATCATACCTTAGAATGAGCTCCGCCGCGGAGTTTAGGATTCAGGGTGGGTCACTTTTGAGCCAGGTGAGTTCAATTGCGTTTCACCAGGTTTCGTAATTGTAGCACTCAACACTTATTTCCAGAGATCCAAAATATAGAGACCAAAATATAAAGATCAAAAACTCCTATATAAAGCTTGAGCTTGGTGGTAAGTTAAAACATTCGAATCCAGGGTTATCCATATTTCTTCGAAACAACTAAAAACCTGACCCATTTCGCCGTTTCCTCACCCATCCCCCTCATTCGCCTGGGAAATGACCACCGTTCTCTTGTGCAACCCTCCAAAAATCTTTCCAGGCATGTTTCCCACTCTCTATGGTGGTGATCACCGCCCCTGCATTCGAAGCTAGGACGCGGACGGCCTGACATTTCTCTTTTCCTATAGCTTCACCCCCCTTGACGATCAAAACTGTTTTGGGGTGTAAATCGGGTGACATTCCTTCGTCGGTGACGACGAAGAAGAGCCTATTGATAGCGTGCATGTCGATCTCATGCTTCTCAGCCCATCTTGCGTGCAAAGTCGCGACATCGTCGACGGACATTTCAAGTGCATTATTGGAGGAAAGTTCAAAGTGATTGGGAAGATCGGTTGGGGACGAAGAATGCTGAGCGGTAAGTTCTTTGATCAGCGACGCCTCGATATCTTTTCCAAGCGGCTGAGTAATATAGACTATGATTGGCTTTCTCGAGGTCATTTTTCATAAACGTTGGTGTGGAATGGGTTTCTCGTCAAGCCTGAACAGGCCTGAGAATGATTAGTGTTTGACATCTCACGGGGTCTTTCTTTCTTATAAAAGAGAACATAGACCCTGACCTTCAAGTTCCTGTCAAAATCCTCAAAATCACAAAACGAGTCGGACATCCTGGAAATAATACAAGATGAATTGAGTATCTATCTAGAATGTTGACGCTACCCATTACTTCGTTGTCGTATTATCATGGGTATTATCATAAATAAATAAAACCAATAATTTATATGTTTAACCATTAACTACCCCGGGTAGAGATCATATTTTTTGCGATTATCGATGCTATGCCGGCGGCCGAAAGTAAGCCGACAGGCTTCGCGGGGGGCACCCACCCGTGAGGGAACCTCTCATTGCCATACCACTCCTTGACTAATTCCGTTGGAACTTCATCCTTCTCGTCTTTCATCACCAGCCATGTTAATGCTGACTCGCCCGTCGCGATGTGGGAATGCAGATTATCAAGTGGAGTCGTAAGCCCCGACTCTCGGTCAACACGCGCGCGGGAAAAATCTTTGAGACCAAGTCCGTGTCCGCGTGCGGCATACTGTAACAGGTTTTGGAGCAGTTTACGATCTGGGGTGCTACTAGCATATTGACGTTCTGGTAGGCAATCGTCATGGACCAACGAAGCATCGTGCTCAATGAAATTATGTTTAGCAAGATCATGGAGGTCTAGTCGGAGTCCATGCCCGCAATAGACGACGGCTACCAGCGAAAGAAACGTGGCGAGAATTAATGATAAGTTGTAAACCCTCCGAAGTGCGTCGACCAGCTCCGGGATCGTCAAGTTTTTGCCATCGCGGGATCTGCACATAAGTAAGTGACGGGAACCTGACCGGTAAAGGCGAACGACATACATGTAGCCGTGATTGGCGAGTGCATTAAGTGCTGGACATGGGGCTCTGCTTTGGCCCTCTTTACGTGGCATGAATTCGTGCGAACAGGATTCCGTGAACATGGAAGTGTGCGTAGGGAACATTGTTAAATGATATTAGAGGCAAAATAATAAGAACAAGCCGAGCCTGGTGTCCGAGCTGAGGGGACAAATAAACCGAATATTTGAATGGCTTTGAAGGATATTGTTTCGATGCTTTATACTCCAGTAGAGGCCAAGAATGCGAGGCCGTTCAAACATTATCAGTACGCCGCATCTCGTTACCCCGCATTTTTCCCAGCGTTTAGTGATATGCGTTGAGTTCTTCGTTTCGTGATATGATGAGATGTAAGTGAGACACCATACGTGCACATGCTACATCTTGGAGCTCACTGTATATAGTTTCAAAGGCCGATACCAGTGTACAGCGCTGATAAACCTTGCTTGTGCCCCTCAATTTGATTGTTGAACCATGTGGGTGCTGTGATTCCCGAATGATGGGAGGGAGCGCTCATGGTTCGGGTGTTGTGAGTGATGGGAAAGGCAAGCGTTCATTCACGGTTTGGTCATGAGATAGACTTGTATAAGGCTATAACATTCGAGACATGAGTTCCAGAACTTTCGTGAAGTTTGCGAGATGGACGGAGGATTGAATCAGGATGTAGAAGCTGTAAGCTAACTCGCTTCGATATCAAAAGCCAGAGGCTACACAGATATTGATTGCGGTCTCAACCCACGAGGGTGAACTGATCTCATCCTGGTTATAGGGCAGAGCTCTGGTAATCTTGTACAAAAAGAATTTGGCAAAGGTGACGGGAAAGTCCTGCCCTACAACGGTTTTCTCCACGTCTTCGATCTAGTTTTTTTACCGCCGATTCCAAACCTCCGAGTCGCTGATCGGAACTCTCCTTAAATAAACTTCGGAAGTTGAAGCGGTGAGATGGGCTCTGAATATGTTTACAAAGATATCCGATCATTAATGTTCAACTTCGGTTTCAGGATTTCGACGATGTTCTGGTTGGGATAACAACCTTGTATTCCGCAAGGTCAACATGAGCCTCGCAGAGTCGGGACTACAGCCTGATCGCTAAGATGATCTGAGTTGTGAAGAAACCAGCTTTGTAAATGATCCATCGCGAAGATATTCAACGACCTCTAAGTAGAGTCGATGGAGCCGTCAACAATTTTTAGGGCTGGTGCGAGACAAATTTGAGGTCATTGCATTTCGGACGACCTATAAATGCCCATGAACATCTTTCAGGCAGTACGGCAGTAATCTTACAAAAACTGCGTCTTTCGCAACGACCACCGCCGAACTGCTCAACGACCAGAACGCCTATGGATGCGCTGCCCATCGTTATTAGGTAGTCATGTCACGTCAATGTCCATCTATCTTGGTAACGACACTAGGAACCCGGTTGGGTCATTGCCAAGGTCGGTGTTGTCACTGTATCGCAATCGTCCTCGAGGCCATCAATCGAATTTCGAACCCCCCCGTTGCTTCATCGCAATGACCGACACCAACGTCTGCCTTCAGGGAAAGGTAGGACCAATAAGATCAGACCATTCAATTTGATCTGATTTTCGTATCCTTACATTCTGAAAACGCATTCTATGATGTGACTGATGAGTTCGCTTCGATGACTGATGCCGACAACCTGAAAATATCTCAAACCCCTATTCTCAACGCTGCTCTGAGTGATGCCAGTGGGTGGGCAACGAAATGGGTCGTTCCCAAGAACTCGAAATACGTTTCACGTTTGCCGGCTGAGAGAAACCCAAAACTACATCACTGGATGAATCTGACGGCGTTGTTTTGAGAGGATGATCAACACGATAACTCGGTGTGCTCACGACCTTGAAACTGTGTAGTATATGAGCTCGTGTTCGTATCTGGTAGCAACTGAGTGAGCCATGTCCACGAGGGATACTCCAGCTCACAACAATACAAGAATACATTTTTCACGTGGCCCTTTTCCATCGGAATCGTTTCCAATAGGTCGAAAGGTTGGGGACGGTGGCTTCGCGTTTGCATAATAGCGGTATTGTTTACGGTTAAACATTGACTAGCATGGGCAGAGGGTCAGTCCTCTCACACCCGAGATGCGCGACCACAATGATAATCAATACCATAGAGACTTACTCCCACCAGTGGTTGTTAGTAGATGACTTTCACACTAGTTTCCCGGCTTGCTCAGTACTTGTAAAATAGATGAGTGTATCTCAGTTCCTATTCTTGAAGTCTGAGCCTCATCAAGTTGCTCTGAGTCACGCGCTTTAGCCGTGACCGTGACTGCAATCGTCCGAGTCATCGGCATGCGCGACCACGATGATAATCAATACTGCCATCCCGGGATCTGTCCGGGCGTCAAGAAAAGGATGTCCGGCAGATGAGTGAATAAGGTACATGTAACCATGGTTAGCGAGCGCATTGAGCGCAGGGCACGGGGATCTGCTCTGACCTTCTCCGCGTGGGAAGAATCGTGCGGAGAGGATGTCGGCATGTACACACCCATTATCAAGGTGAGTAATGACTGTAGGAATAATAATGAAAGTAAACTTTGGGCCTGACTTTTAAGAAAACCGTCTATTGTACTCGATAATCTTTGCTGAGGCAGTGAATGCGCGGCCGTTATATTTGAGTTTAACTTTGAAGTTAGGCCTGCTCTCAACTTGCAATCATCGCTAGCACCAATGAAACAAGACGACCCGCACCTCCACGTTGCACGTAGGGTATAAGGTCGGCATGGTACCCTTGTATTTCCACTGAACGGTTGATAACAACGCGCGATCAATGTGATCTATGCGACTAACCCTAGCACTGATTCAGCATATCATGGTAACTCTCCCCATATCTTCTCCCAACTCCCAGTTTGCACTAGGGTGCTCGAAGGCGGTGGTCGCGACCAGGAAGTGATTAGGAAAATGCCCAGAGTACTTATAATGAGTCACCTCCGGTCTCTATGAGTATGCCAGGTGGAGTATAGTTTGCTTCATTCACGCCATCTTTAGGGATGTAAAACTGAGCGATTTAACTAAAATTTAGGATGTTTTACGATACGATGGACGGAGTCCGCTGCGTTGAGACATTGTTGGTGGGGCACAGATGCGCATTAATTATTGGTGGGGATGAGCTCCTTGGAGATTGAGGAAGGGACATGACGTGGACCATTTGTTAACCAAACAGCCCAGTCTCCTCTGAATATCATGTTCATCCGCTCCGATTTGGAGTGCGTACAAATCACGTAGGACAGGGATCACCCCTGGAAGCTTAAGCGATAAGAGAGCCAGATTCAGCGATACGCAATACTCCAGTTAAACAAAAACCTACCTCAGATATTGGACGTTGTGCTCCTCCTGGTGTGAATTGATGGGTTACCATGACCTGCGTATAACGCTGATGGGCTTTTTCTACTGCTTGGAGCTCTTTATGTATGAATGTCTGGGAAGCCTGGAGGTTAAGTTGTAACTTGAAGTGTTTGTAATATCATAAGGTTGAAACGATGGGCCTTACACTTTGCACCCGAGCAAGACTCCCATTTGCCGACTCTCGAAATGATCCTATGTGATTTCTCAGCTTTGAAAAGGCTCTGACAATCTCGAGGCCTTCCAAAAGAGCTCAGCCTGGTGTATTAGCTCAATGCAGGGGACAAACCATTATGTACCAGTTCCTGCTCATTCTTGAGGGCATTACACATTACCTCCCCTACTCCTTCTGGTTCTATGCATTTGCACAGCCCCAAGGCAATATGCAGAGCTTTCAGAATTGTTAAGGATGAAAGTTCGTAAGTTTCGGAAGAGTTATGAATGGCGTTGTACCGCATATCCATGGCGACTATGAACAATGCGTATCCATGCATTAAAGGTGCCACGAGAGAAGTGTCCGGTGATGGGAATGAGTCACCATAATCCGATGAATGGTGAAGTTTCATTCCTAATATCCGCAGATAGCCAAAATTTTCGGCGATGAGGCGAGAAAGGCTGAGGGTGCAGGCGTCAGCGCTGATGACTGCTAAAGCAAAGTAGGAATCGAGAACTTCTTGGAGTCTCCTTGTGGGATCACAAAAGCCTTGCAAAAGATTTCTGTCGTTATGGACTTGAATGATGATGATACGCCTCGCAGATTCTCGAAGATATGGAGTTCCCATTCAATGTTCCCTGGAAATGTACAAATCGCGTGAACGCTGTTCCCCACGACTTGAGCAAGCACTTTATACAGAAGTTCTGGGGGAAAGCGACGGGGATCGTTGGAGGAAGCCATTGAAATGTTTGCTTGTAGATGAGATCCTATTCACTTGTTAAAGAGTTTGAAGAGCTGTGGACACTGGATTTCCTTGGTAGACGCGATGGCGATACATGTTGGGGACTGTCACAGCCGAACAGATTACGTCAGATATTTAGACGCTTTTAAGTTGTGGGAGCTTCGAAAGCTGTTGATACTAATTAGCATAGCATCTAGCTACACACCATTTGTTCAGGTGAAAGCTTAGCAAAGCACGGCCCTTCTACGAGTTGAGGATGGTCACAATCAGAAGAAAAAGGTCTAGTTTGCTTGAAAGCTACCCAAGATATACTTGTATTTCCTGAGGTTTAGCATCGAGCCAGGCCTTCTCAAAAATGACTCCTACCCCGAGACGCTCGAGCGTACTACTCTTACCACTTTGCTGCACTGCCATCACATAAAGGAAGCATCCAGAGTATTGACGCCCATAGATGTCTGTGTCATATAAATTTGGTGATCCATTTGTGCGAGACAGGACGACCAGCTGTGGGGGCGGTCGGGATTCTGCTGATACTGGGAGAACGATACAGCCAGCTCGAACTGGATGGGGTGTTGTCATAGCAAGTATGTTAAAAACAACATAATGCGCGTCTATGCTTTCTGCTGATTTCTTGTCAACTTCAACCCTGAACGTTGCAGTGGTGGTGTGAAACACGAGTGTCCCGTCACCAGCTGTTGTATTTTTCTCAACACCAATGTCTCTTTTTGGTGGCAAGTACCGGGTGATCCTTCCCTCTTCCTCGGGATATGCGATAACACGATCAATGGGTCGTACACTGATCTCAATCAGCCTACCGCTATCACATATATACCAAGAATAGATCAACGATTCCATCGGTCTCGGAACATCTCGGCCGCTGATGATGTCGCGATACTGAACGGGGCCACACCATCCTGCCCAGGACCAAGATGGCCAAGGTGAGTCCACAGGTAGACGACGCCGAATGAGCAGTACTTTTGTCGTAGGTTGCCATAAAAGTGCTTGGTTAAGATCTGTGATTGCCATCCCATAGCGAAAGGCTTTCGAAGGCATACCCTGACCTCCGCCGAGCTTAAATCCTTTTGTTATCGCATTCGTTAATGCGGATATTGCGTCAACGGCGTCAGACTCATTGGTGAGGTCCCGCTGAGTGTATTGAGTGATCGCAGTCATGTACCCGAGCATGTAGTCCTTTCGCAACCAGCTTGGTGGGGAACGTAAGTACGTAAAATTTCCACCACCTGTGTTTCGCAGTGGGTGATAGGAGCGAGGTAGGCGCTTACTTTCTGCTGCAACGTCCTCGCACCATGTGTCCTGTCCGCATTCAAAGTAGACTTGTTGATTTGTGAAGAAGAGGCGACGAGAGGAAAGCATGAGCTCTTGATATGTCCACCCACGTGTTCCCCAGGTAGACTGTGCTAATACTTCTCGAAGAGTCGGAAGCGGTACGGTAAGGTGTAAATTTTGGATGGCCTCTATATGTTGTTGTATAGTACGAGTTCCTGAACGAAGTCCAGGAAGAGGTGCGTGAGCGTTGCTGCCTCCCACAGCGAAGACAGTGAGAAATGAGCTCCCATAAATCAGTTCCATGACATCGATTTGTGTGGCTTTATCTTCCATGCTATCCTGAATGATGCATATGGCATCGACCCAAAGATACCGGACACCGAGCTGAAGGCAGAGATGAATTGAATCTGATATAGAAGAAGGAAGTATCGAGATATCGAGGCCGCCGGCCGCCGTGCGCTGTGCGATGTTCATTTGAGTGGTCTGGTACTCAGCGCCAACTCCTCCCCAGAGGTACGAAAGCGCGATATAACGTGATACGGGAGGTGCCGGGATAACAGACATAGTCTCGACGTCCAACATCCGCACAGTTTTGGGTAGGGTTTCATCTTCGCCCCTCCACCATACCGTTCCACAGATACCTTTATGGTCTTGTTCGCACATATTTACCCATCCCCTGATGATATTCATATTGACGGTTTCTTCCACTTTCCTGCCGTGAACCTCCTTGCTTCTCCCGAATATATGTGCGTCATCTTCCAAGAGTTGTATGTCGAGAGTCAGGCCTGACTGTGCTGAGAACATAACATCATAGATACGCTGGGGTCTATCGGAAGGGAGAATGAATATTCGGTGGCATAGTTTGTTCATCGGCGGTGCTGGGTCCCTGAGGCATCCACACTCCATAGAGAACAATGAACAGGTAATACCTGTAAGATCAACGTCTGGTGCCTGCTTGTCCAGAACCCATGTTCGCTGGAAAGCTCCTTTTATGAGACGACAGAAATCACAATTTCTAGCTTTTTCTAGTATTCCAATTAATGGGCCCAGTGGTACAGCATCTTCCCTGGGGATCCCGCTGCGGAAGATGAGATGTAGATCAAGTGTAGCACACGTTGAACATAACGGTGACCTGGAGTCGAGAGGTGGTTCTTCGATAGGAGGGGCAGGGCCTCCTTGCGGTGGGGGGATCGCATAGTCGGCCTGGAACATACGCCCGAGTAAGTAACGTCCCAATCGGCACATAACGAATATCGATGGCTAGATTACTGTCATTCAACCGACGGAGCACAGAATGAGGAGAGACTCACCCGGAGTCCTACTATATCAGTCAGAATCCGTTAATGAGGTCCAGCAATGGTATATGTCTGCATGCCTCACGAAAGTCGCGAGGTGACATAGGTCGTGTTCGCCCAATCCGGGATCGTCATGTGGCACATACAATTGAGAAAAACTGACTAGCCAGAGCTTGACGATGTTCGAACAAAACTTAGGGGAGCAGGGCAGAGTCGTGGTTAGCCCAGGATGCCAGTACACAGTGGGGTGAGCGATGAACAACAGTGTATACCGGGGTTTCGGTCCGAGATTTTAGTGGTGAGGGCCGTATGACTTTCCAGTGGCATCAACCAAGCATCGACCCCAAGTATTCACCGTTATGGGTTTATGCTCTTTCCTATATATTTGCCCATATCCCACCCAAGTTCTTTCACATAAATGAGTTATGTTGATAGCTGGAGATCTCAAAGTACAAGAAAAGATTAGTGAGTCGTGTCAAGTGGGCTTTTAAGTGTTCTTCTTTTACTGGTATCTTTAGAGAAATAAAATCTACACAAATGTCGTGTTACTTGTCGTTTAACACCCCCAAGATTCCCTGAAAGCTTAATTCCTGCTTAACAGAATTTACTGTTCTGGATCAGCCAGGGACAGTGCCCGGTCCACTCCAGTAACCAATGCCATCTCCGCATCAATCAGTTTCACAGCAGAATTCAGTATGAGCCCAAAGCCGGGAGCATCCAGCGCGGACGCCTCAATCTTTCCGTCAACCGGGAGGGGCTCGTTGAGGAATAATTTACCAAAACTAGGCTGGACCGATTTTCCATCAGGTGCGTTACATACAATCTAGAACAGATAGCTTAGCCCGATGCAACGTCCTAGGAAGCTGTTACGGCGCGCACCTCCGCAAAAGGCGTGTTTGTCTGACTCATCGCGAAATGGTAGCTGTAGCAGCTGGATGCATGGGGCACTACCGGAACATCATATGCGGCGGCATGCGCGCTTATCTTCAACAACTCTGTGAGCCCCCCGACCCAGGTCACGTCTGGTTGCAAGATGTCTATTGACCGTGTTTCGATGAGATCGCGGAATCCATAGCGCGTGTATTCGTGCTGGGACGTGCACAACCCTAAGCGTCATTTTGGGGTATAATTAGAGCACACACCTCCCCTGTGGTCCACTACAGCTGGGGCAAGGCTGATTTGAGCCTTTTGAAACCATTGATATCGTGGGGGGGAAGAACCTCCTCCCACCATTCAATATTTAATGGAAGGCACTTGGTTGCCAACTCTATCGCGTATTGAACATTGAGACTCATATAACAGTCCACCTACATCAACCGGCCTGAAAATACAGCACATACGGGGAGGAAATTGACTTACCATTAGAGGGAAATCGGGGCCCACCTCCTGACGGTGTTTCGTTAGGAATTCAATATTTTTTCTCATCCCGTCTGGTTCTTCAGGCCCGTAAGGCAGAGGAACCTTTCCACCCCAGAAGCCCAATTGTTTGGCCTCTCCGGGCAATGGCCCGGTGGAATAAAGACTCAAAGAATCTTTCGTACGCCCTCCAATCATCTTATACATAGGCTCTTTCCGTATCTTGCCCAGTAAATCCCAAATTGCGAGGTCGACACATGAAATGACAGCTATAGGAAGTCCCTTCCCTCCGTAGAACATCGAGGCGCGGAACATCTGGTCCCATAGCAAATTTGTGTCCCTTGGGTCCGTACCAAGCAGGAATCGTTTAAAATGGGCATTCACTATCCAGCACGCAGGAGGGCCCCCCAGCCCGGTAGCAAACCCTGTCGTCCCATCTGATGCTTTGATTGATACGCAGAAGGACCCGAGGACGTTTATACCCCACTGGACACGAGAAGTCTTGTACTGAGAATAACGAGACCTTGTGCGTGTGGGCGCGTGAGCGATTCTGTCGAATGGGCTTACATGGGGTTGGCTATTGGACTATCGATGATCCAGTGACCACGGCTCTGGGAATGATAATCCGCTCCATCACCCTCCTGAATCTAATTATCAGCACCTCAAGGCATAGCTACCGCACTGGTTTCGTGTACATACGCCATGAATGAGGTATGTCTTCACTTCTACTATGGTTGGAAATGGTTTTGATGAAGTCATGATGATAGATGCGTTCCTTGTGACAACTGTGGGTCAAATTGGGGCCCTGTCCGCCGGCGTTTGAGAGCAGTTTTGCCTCCTGGCACCACGTTCCAATCATGACGTTATTCCGGACTGTGGCACCCCAATTTATCCCCAACCGAGAAAAGTAAGAAGCACCCTTATATATACTCCAAAATCACCACATATAACGAGATTCCTTTTCGAGTCATTTGACTAAAAACGACGTGGGTTCGCGCTTCTTTTTAGAATGCTGCGATAAGTATTTTAAGTAGTGCGAAGGTATAATCGTCAGCAGCTATTTTTCTTTCTCTCTGTTCAGGAATCCGAAAACCCTTCAACGGAGATGTGGATAATGCCATTACGAGGAAAGCATATGGTCTGGGCAATTACAGGTGGGTTTATGAGATCATCTTTTTGTAGCGACCGTTTTACTAGTAGACTTTTGATAGCCTGTTGTTGTCAAGGCTTCTTGTTACTGGGATATGACCAAGGGGTCATGTCAGGAATCGTAAGCGTTATACACAGGAAGCCAGACGCTGGTGGATTTCATTTCCTCGGAATAGATTGGCGCGGACAATCAATTTGGTAAGGACTTTAACCAGCCGAACCCGACAACACAAGGAACAATTGTATGTTAGTTCTCTATCAACCAATGTGGAATCCTTATCCTGTCCACTCGAAAGGTCGCCATTTATGCAGGCTCTCCTGAACGATGAAAGAGCGTGAAGTGACACCAAATTCAGGATATCGGTTGTGCCGTTGGGAGTCTTTTCGTTTTTTTCTTTGGTGAATCTATTGGAAGAAAACGCATGATAATGTCTGGTGCTGCCACCATGCTTGTTGGAACAGTGTGTTGTTTCACTTATTTCGGTCAAACCTGCCTTTAACCCACACGCAACAGGCCATATTAACAAGTTCAACAACGCTTGCGCAATTATATGTGGGAAGAGTTGTTACCGGTATTGTAAATATTCCCTCATCTTTCCTTGAATCCCCAGGTTTATCCACCTGTCAGGGGAACGGCTTTAACTCCTCTTCTATCCCTGTCTATCAGTCCGAAACTTGTGGCGGTAAAATACGCGGAAGGTTGGTTTGTTTGAACTCTACTGTTACCATTATCAGCCTGGTAATTGTACGTAATCCCGATCCTGATACATCACTCGAGCTCAACCTATGATCTAGGCATACTGGTTGGATTATGGAATGAGCTTCGTAGACGGACCAAGCCAATGGCGCCTTCCTATCGGGTTCCAAGCTGTATTTGCTTTATGTCTTTTACTTCAGGGGATGGTCCTTCCGGATTCTCCAAGATGGCTGATTGCACACGGATATAAGGAAGAAGGAGCCCGTGTGATAGCAATGTTGGAAGATTGTGACTCCATCGACCATCCTAACGTCTTACAAGTGCAAGGCGATATTGAGGAATCTTTAGCTTTGGAAAGTGCAGGAGGTACTGCCATACTGACTTCAGCCCTCCTTTTGCTCATGATAGCCAAATAGGCCCGTTTCGTTACAGGGAACTGTTGGAAGGAGGAAAGATCCAAAATTTCCGCAGAATTTGTTTATGTATTGCTGTCAATGTTATGCAACAATTCACGGGGTGAGTTTTCTAGTTTTGGAAATTTAAAGTGTAGGTCGCTCATCTTAGTTGTGTATAGAGCGAACATGATCAAGTTCGTATTTTTCGGTTGATCTTCGAAGTTTCATTGAAATGATTTTGGAGTTACCTGGCCCCTGTTGTATATCAAAATACTATGGGTTTATCGCGAAACCTTTCCCTCATCCTCGGTGGTTTTACCGCCGTTACCTATATGTTTGCCTCTTTTATCCCACTTTGGGTGAATTACTGCAATACATTCCCATGGTGCTTTCTATTCATTACTTTTTAGACTGTTGACCGCTATGGAAGGCGACCTCTCCTCATGATATCTGCAACGGGGCTATCGTTGTGTTTTATTATAGCTGCAATTTTACTCTCGACGGGCACGAAGCCAGCAGCTTTTGGAGCGACGGCGATGGTGTTCATATTCCAGATATTCCTTGGAATTAGTTACCTCCCGATTGTAGGCCAATTCATGTAAATTTCGGCGGCGATTACTGACTTTAGGCCAAGCCATGGCTTTATCCTGCTGAGGTATTACTACCTAAGTTCCTGTTGTAAAATGCTTCTAACCAAGTCGCTTTAGATAAGTACCACTCGGATTCGAGCGCGAGGCTCTGCCATATCTAGCTTTTTCAATTGGATGTACGTGTCAGAATCTAACATCACAGCGCTGTGTTAAGGTCATTCCCACAGGTGTGTCTTTGCTGTAGTTGAAATGACCCCTCCGGCCATAGCAAACATTAGTTGGCGAGTCTTCATCATTTTTGCGATCTTCAACGCGTGTTGGGTTCCACTTGTAAGTTGTTCCTTCAAGAGTTTCAGCTTTCGTCCTCACCAAATCGTACCATACTGTAGGTCTACTGCGTAAGTCGTTATCCTGTGCCATACACACCCTCATCCGCTCACCATGAGACAACAGTTCTTCCCTGAAACGCATTCGCTCGAATTAGAGGAAATAGATGCCATATTCGAAAAGGGAGGAATCACAGGGGGCGTCTGGAGTAGTCCGGGAGGGAGGACAGTCGTGAGGAAGCGTCATCTTGGGAATGTATCTGACGAGAAGGAGAAGTAGATTACTTCGAATAAGGTATTTGCCATAAAGAAATTTTAGAAATTTTGTATTTGTCTCTCGAACATGTGCCCGTCTTTGATTTTGAACTTCTGGTTAGAAATATCACCCGTTTGCGAGCAATGTCGACTTTTCAAGATATACGAGGATGTGCCTAAGGCTAGGTGGCTTTCTGTAATTGTTTCCGGAGTGTGGAACGTCCATGGTGAGGCACCTCGAGGTGAACGAAATCCAGGGGTGAGGATTTTGACGGGAAACTGATCGACTTAAGATCACAAACTGCGTTAGGATTTAATGAAAACAGAGTCCAGGAAGTGGTAACGATTGAGTTATTTTCGGGGAGAAATAATCATTGAAAGGGACTTAGCATCAACCGTCACGCGTCACGTGGAGACCAAGCATAGAAAACATTTTTCATTCGGCAAAGTTTCACCCACCACACTCACCTCTTCTAATTCACCATGTTCGCCAACATTATCAGAACACAAGCCCGAAATGCATTGGCTTCATGTAGGCCCCGTGTCTCTATGGCTGGTGCTGTCGTTCAGTTGGTTGCCCGACGACCCATGCAAGCCTTCGTGGCCGTGTCGCGACCATTGTCAACATCGCGTATAGTGCGCAACGACTTTGAGAACGACATTTCTTCTCGGTCGGTTTCGAACAAGGAACCTACGGACACACTCTATCTCGGCAACCTACCGTTCAGTATAGAGGAACAGGACATTAGAGAGAAATTTGGGGTGTATGGCCAAATACACTCGTGTAGGATTGGTGAGTGTCTAACACCTTTTCTTCAATTGTCCTTGAGTCTAATACCAACAAATTTAGCAATGAAACCTGATGGCTCAGTTCGTGGATTCGCTCATATACAATTCGTCAAAAAGGCGGATGCCATCGCTGCATACGAATCTGTTGCCGAAGAGCCCATGTATATCATGGACCGTGATGTTCGTGTTGACTATGCTCCCGTCAGGACGTCTGTTGTCCAAGAGCCATACCATAAACTCTTCTTCCAAGGCTTTGAGGGTGATGAAACCATGCTCCGCAGCGCTGCACAAGAATTTGAGGCTAGCATTCTGAGCGTTTTCTTCTGTAAGCAAAAGTATCATTACTCTTCGTCCATTTGCCTCTAACGCGGTCTTTTTAGTGAAAAACGCCGAGACGGGAGACCTAACTGGAAAGGGCTTCATTGATTTTATGACGGTTGACCGTGCGAAAGAAGCGCTGGAGCGACTGAATGGTCAGCGACTGAGCAATGGCACATCGCTCCATCTCAGCTTTGCCCGCCCACCAAAAGCAAAATATGGCGAGGGAGGCCAACGTAGCGGCCCCCGTGCTTCCTACGGCGGTGACTGGGGAGGAGGACGCCGCAGTCTTGAGTACTCTGGGGGTGGGCGCGGTGGAGGCCGCGATGCCTACGGGAGTAGGGGCCGCGGTGGTGGTGGTGGTGGGGGCCGAAGCAGTCAAGGAGGATATGGACGTGGTGGCGATCGAGGTTACGGCAATGGGGGTAATGAAGGAGTATATTAGTCCTTTATCCATTATATCATGATCCAAAAGGTATATCGTACTACCATTTAGATACCATCTTATTGTATGTATCACGCTCAAGCGCTATTATGATCACGACAAATAATCACCCCTCATGTTCGTGCGTTGCTAAATTCTAACGAAATGACACCTCCGCTGAAATTTTTTTGGGTATATGTATTATTTGCACAGTATAATGTGACTACAATCCAATATGCTCTCCTTGCAACTTATGAGATGACCATAAGGCGAGCAGACGTGTTGTTTATTAAATATGTAGAGTTTTAAGTTTAACTTAAAACGTCAGGGGATTACCATGTATTGAGTCCGTAAAAATCATTGCGTGTGATTCGAGGGGGAGAACCAATCTGGGAGTCTATGCGGGCCTATGAGTGTTTTCGGACTGGAAAGTAGGACAAGTGGGAGCGTAGTTTTCATGACGTGCTGCGTTCTAAATAGCCCGTTGTGGCACGTAATATCACATGGAGTCACAATAGGGGTGCGTTCATTCTCTCTACCTATACTTATGAGGGGACAAGCTGGGAATATCCATGATACTGAGCGATCTGACCGACGGCTTTAGCGGTACCTTAGCATCATCCGCCGTCAACCTCAACTGAAATAGTGATTCTGCAATACGCATGCACTATAGCGATAGACCATCTGATCGGTCTAAACGTATAGTAATCGGCACCTCAGTCACTCAAGGCCGCCAAATAACTCTACAGTAAGACTGGATTCAGTGTTGAAAAGCGGAACGAACAGAAAACGATCGCACCTCACGCTCTTCCAAGAATTCTAAGTATGTGAGAGCAACTGCGATCCAAAAACTGGTCTCCACGCCCAGAAGTCGCTCTTCCGCCTGTTCGATCTCGATCAAGCCCGTCAGAGATCGGACTGTTAACACTGGCGTGCGGTCATGGAAGACTAGCACGGGCGGGCAGGTGGGTGTCGCGGGCACCACGAGAGGGGCCTCGATCACTGGATTTGCAGCGGCATAGGGAGGCGGAGGCGATAGCGGCGTAGAGGCCGGGACGCGACCGAGCGTAAATGAATTTGAATGGGAGGGCCGATGGTTCTTCAATATGGATAATGCGCGTGCAAAGAAGGAGTTGCTTGTCGGTTGGACTGGTTGCGTGGAGTGTGGAGCGAGAATAAATTGTGTGATTTGGGAGGAGGGGGGAGGTCTTCCAAGAGTCCGCTTCTTGGGTAGCTCATCCAGCTTTGCATGAACAGAGGACGGCGATGGCGGTTGGATGACAAGAGCGGGTGGGGTTGGTGGGTATGAATGGATGCTCCGTCGGCCTGTGTGTTCTTCTAGAGTGAGCTCCCGTTCGTTTCGGGAGTGTGGTAGTATATTGGTCCGAGAACTGAATGATAGGGCCGCGTCTACATAGTACGGAGATGGCCTCGGGACAGGTACTAATGGGATAAAGACACCTGGAGGGAACGACGGCGCCCGAATTCGAATGTACCATCCGCGTTTTGGGCGGTGGATCGTCCAGCAGATTGTGCTCGTAGGATTGTGCTGTAATATGGGCCATGAAACCTGCCAACTAGCTTAGAGGGTTTGAAACCTACTCACAACAAAATGCTCCACGATCTCTTCGTCGCTCAGGAACCGCTCCTAGACTGGGTCAGCGCGTTGATAGGTCTCCCGCCTGGTCGGTCTTTGACCTGCCTTGTACCATAATATTGTCTCTGAACCTTCCTCCGATACATTGATTCTCACGTCTTGAATGACATCCGAGCTATTGGGAATTGGTCAGAATTCTCGTCGGACCTGGCATGCACGCTCACCCACCTCTGAACGACAAAACGCGAAACAGGAGGCGGTGAAGAGGTCGGTAGGGTATCAGTGGGGGCACTCATTGCTTAAGTTTGAGATACGTCCAAGGCGCCAGCGCCGACGTTCGATTAACTGGTCCGGGAATTCAGTGATCGGAAGGGGCCTGAGCGGTGTGAACGTGACCGACGCTTCGCCCGCAACTTTCCCAGTCTCAGGCTTTTCATGCCACCAAGCCCGGCTTATAACCTGCTTTGCGTGTTATGCTCAACTGCTAATATCCTATCACATGCGGCTCGTTACAGAGCATCCCAAGTCGCGTCTGTAACCCAGCAAAAATGGGATTCGTCAAACAGGCCCCAGAATACGGGCGCGTCAACTACCAACACGAATCCGCTTGATGGTGGAACCAATGTAGAAGGACGAGACCAGGGTGAAGTCCAAGATCGACACGTTTCCCCTTCATTCCGGCAAAGAGTGGAGCTTGCATCCGCCAAACAAAGTGAATGGAAAAGAGTTGCGGATACACTTGGAGAGACAGAGACGGGGGTTGCCCAGCCTTCAATATCGCAAAGTGTGGTTGAACGACCAGTCACTTTTCTGTCTAGTTTCGATCTACCTGAGGGTGAAGCGAACAAAGAAGTGCATGTAATTCGACAAGATACCACCCCTTCGTTTCAATCGAGTCCTGAGCCTCCACTGGTCCTACCGAATGTTCGGATACCAAATGTGGGGAAAACTGTGGATATAGGGAATCGTCCAGCGAGCATGCTAGAGACATCTTCTCAGAGCCTTCAAGCTCATGGTCAGGCCGAGAATGTCGTGGAGGAGACGGTGGTTTGACGTTTTATTTTGAGGTCTCAGCCAAGTATAACTGATATGGAACTCATAGGCTGCACTCGACACTCCTGTACAAGAGCTTGTTATGCCAACACGGAATCTTCAGTCGTCTAAGGTTCCCTCATCACGGATAGGCAGACTTTTCCACTACGGAGGTATGGTTTTCTGATTTTTGCCTCATGCATTTGCCGAATCTTCAAACAGGGCTTGCTGCTTCCCTGGGGTATGGTGCAGCGTCCGAAATACTCCGCAGGACCGGGAGCGCGTCCGATGAACAAGCGCCCTCTGTCATGATGACCGAGGCCAATATCAAACGCCTTGTCTCAAAACTCTCTCAAATGCGTGGGGCCGCCCTCAAGCTAGGCCAGTTCATGAGCATTCAAGGTGAACAAACTCCGAACTCCGTAAGTTCACTTGCTGACCGTAGTAGATACACACGTCTTGCCCACGGAAATTGACAGGATATTTAGGAGGGTACAAGACAGTGCCCATTACATGCCAGATTGGCAGATGGAGGTACGCTAGTTCTTGTCCTGTATAGTCGTTTTTCTGACAGGATCCCCAGAAAGTCATGACCAGCTCCATCGGCGCCGATTGGGCGACGAATTTCACCAGCTTTGATCGCCTTCCATTCGCAGCGGCCTCGATCGGGCAAGTCCACACCGCGATCCTTGCACCCTCAGTATCCCCTACCGGCCGTCCAGAGCCCGTTGCAGTGAAAATTCAATTCCCCAATATTGTCAACTCAATAGAAAGTGATCTGGGATACATCAAGTTGCTCTTGACGGCAGGAAGACTACTTCCGAAAGGTTTATTTTTGGATCGAACCATCGATGTATGAACAGCATCCCAAACTATCCATAATCATAACTCACAACCTGTCTAGGTTATGAAAGGCGAGCTCGCGGACGAGTGCAACTATAGCCGGGAAGCATCGTTCCTGACAAAGTTCGGTTCCCCGGCCTTGCTTGGTGGTGACGAGCGTTTCAAGGTACCATGGGTTTGGAAAGGGAGTACTGATTGTGTGTTGGTAATGGAGAAGGTGAATGGGACCAGCGTTGGAGACGCAGATCTCAGTGGCCTGAACAAGCGCGATCGGGACGACGTGAGTAGTCTTTTGTTTTAGTCCTGCTTCACCTCTGACAAAATATCATGAATAGATTGCGTCGTGGATAATGGAACTGTGCCTCAAAGAGCTTTTCGAGTTCAGAGCTATGCAGACCGATCCTAACTGGTCAAATTTCCTCTGGAACGCTCAAACGCGTCAGGTTAGGAAAATCTTCGTTCTCCCCCGTGCTCTGAAAATTCAACGTTCTATAGGTGGAACTCGTTGATTTTGGTGCGACCCGCGAATATTCGAAGGAATTCATGGATTCCTGGTTGCGACTGCTTCAAGCTGCCGCTTCAGAGGATAGGGATGCATGCATAGAATGGAGTCTAAAGTTGGGGTATCTAACTGGAGCTGAGAACCAGGTGTGCCATAAAAGCCCTTTGCCATCTATCATCCGCCTCAAGGCTGACTACCATGTAGGTTATGTTGGACGCCCACGTCAACTCGATGGTGCTACTCGCAACGCCCTTCAGGGCTTCGGCCCCTCAACCGTTTGAATTTGGCCAGGGTTCACAGTGGGCTGACATCACAGCCGAGATCAGGGCGCAAATTCCGGTCATGCTCGCGCATAGACTCACGCCACCACCTCGGGAAACGTATAGCCTGAATCGGTATGTTGTGTGTGGGCGTCAATTGGAATACCTATTGACCTTGTTTTTTATCTCACGCAGAAAGCTGAGTGGGACGTTCTTGTTAGCCTCGCGCCTTGGTGCAACTGTTGATACCAAGGCTATTTGGGATCGTGTTGTGGAAAAGTACGAATTTAGCTCTTAGAAATAATACTCAATAGGCCTTGTCGTAGAAAATATGCTAGTTGAAATTCTGCTCAAAACATGGACCGAGGCATGTCGATTGGAGTGAATCATAAAACATACCAATATTAGGTGACGGTGCTCGATATTCATGCGAGTGGGCACTGCCGGCGTCCGCACTCGATTGCTTAAGGATATCATGGTTCATCCTACCTACACCAGGCGCTGAGAAAACTAATTTACACCAGCCACCCACCAATCAATATGCCTCCTTGATCTTTTAGGTCGATTCCTAGTAATTTTTGCTCCTCGAGAATGTGTGTTGGGCATCTGCCTGATCATATTGTTAGTTGGTGCATCTCTTGTGGTGATGCAGACTGCGTCCTTTCAGTACAACTCGTTTCACTTCATGAAGTCGTTGAATGGTGGCAGACGGTGGTGCGGCCGCTCAGTAAGCTTCCGTTGATAGTGTATTGGAAGTGGTTTCCACGTGTTTTGATTTCAGACGTGACTGTCGAACTCAAGACGTTGCACTAAAGACGTGCACAGTCCGGGTAAGAATGGCGATTCTAGTCTAAACGATAGCCAACAGTGAGTTGGTAGAATTAAAAATAGGCCTGGAAACAAGAAAGTATGGCTGGCGTTGAAACCAGCATGCAAGAGAGAATCCCTCCGTGTTCTATGCGTAATTGATGAGAGTCATGATTCTATGAGTCGTAGATATCTTCAAATCTCCTTCTTGGACCCCTTCACCCGCTCCTCCGCGCGTTTTGTGTAGATCATATCCGTAAAGGGCCTAGAACGCATATTAGTGGGAACCTTGATTTTTGTGGATATGTAGAACTGACCCCTCAAAGCGAAGAGCAATGATATAGACAATATATACATAGACGGTGATGAGCAGTCCAGCCGGTCGTTCATACCTTCGTACAAAATGAATTACAAATAGTAAAACATAAAAACATAACTCTTACCAGAGTGCACCTGCTGCAAAACACATCGTGCTGCCAACGTACATCGGATCACGGAGGACATTGAACGGGAATCTACGTGGCATTCAATTGAGAGGGTTGCACTTTTCAAGGGTACGATAATAACACGTACCCCTCGACGCGGTGATCCATGAGAATGCCAAAGTAGTCCCCAAGGAACGTCCCTGTTACTCCCAAGGCCCAGGTCGACGTGATCACGAAAGTTTGGCCGATAATGAACAACGCGACCGGGACAATTGTCGCGAATGGTTCTGGTAGGATGGCTTTGATTGGCTGACCCTCCAACGCACGGTGGTACCTATTCTTAGTGACTTAGAGGTCGGAGGTCACTGCATCACGCCTGCTATAATTGACATACAGAGAGTCCCGCAGGATACCGAATGAGAAAATCATAAATGCCAAAAAGTAGCAGCCATAGCGAGGGTTTCCACCGAATATCCGTGTTATGGTTTTATTTCTGTACTCTTAGGAAGCATAGTTAGCCGGTTGTGACAGTTGGGGAAGTCGGAGCAACAACTCACCATTTTGGGCGACAATGTTCCACGCTGTCGGGTTGAAAGCAATAGCCAACAAAGCTATTGTCAACGACGACTGCGAAAAGTCGACCAGCGGGGAGAGGTCACGGAGGGTGAAGGACATCGTTAAAGAATGGCTTCGCTGGCGAGCGCGTCAACGTCGAAGAAGGAAAAACGTTAAAGAAATTTATTTTTTACGTAATAACACCTTGTGCTTGCCGATTGCACTCCAGGTTAATGTGTTTTTCCTATTTGGTAGGCGGGACTCCGTTTCGAGATCAGCGACACAGCCTCGGTAGTGTAAGTATATATATATGGTTTCTCCCCCCCGCCCCTGCTGCTGCCACCCTGCCACCCTCTCCTAGTTCGACTGAAAATGCAAACACGACGATGCCTTTTCATTCCGGAAATATTCGACAACATTTGTTTCGAATCCACGGATTCACCATCACTCGCGGCTCTGGCGCGGACATGTAGAAGTTTTCGCGACATCGCCCTGGACCACTTGTGGTCCGATATCGACGATATTGCCCCTCTAGTAAAGTGTATGCCTCCGGATTTGTTTGACGGAGAATTGGATGGAATAAAGGTACACTAGAGCTTGCATGTGTGGTCCTAACCAGTTTTGACGCGCTATACCCAGGAGTTTTCAAGGCCTATTGTAGAAAACGATTGGATCAGGTTTAGAGAATACAGCAGACGCGTCAAGATTATAGATATGGATTGTTACTCCCAATGTAGTAGCGTGGACGTATATCGACTATTAGGTGAGGCCACAGGGGTTCAGCCTCTGTTACCCAACGTCAAGGAAGTCTTCTGGACAATTTTGGACCATACCTATCTTCTCTATCTCCATGTTGTCATGGGCCCTAAAGTTATTAACCTTGGTCTGCATATCGAGTGCACGAGGATGAAGCTCAGTGAAGGCAAACGATTGGACGTTATCAAAAACCTAGCCTCGGCATATCCCCTCCTCGAGAACGTCCAACTCTTCTATCCTCAGAATACGATACAGAAAGTAGTTTCAAACGTTATTTGTGGCTGGACTCAACTTCGAAACCTCGACGTTGATAGGTTATCACCAGCCGCCCTCATACATATAGCAAGCCTTCCCTACCTTCATCATCTGTCTTTCCGCGGTGTCGATACTCTAACACCCCTAGAAAACTTCCCCCAAGCACGTACTCATCCATCATTTCCCGCTCTCCAACACCTCGAAATTGTCACCACGAGACTCTCTTTCTGCACCAGCTTGATCGAAAGCATGCGATCCTGTGCACTGAAATTCATACAAATTAAGGTTTATGACGATCAATTGACAATAGCATGGAAGCGTGTTTTCCTTGCTTTGCAAAATCATTGCAAGACATCGTCCCTCGTAAACGCCAATTTCGCGCAAGCCGACTTCCCACAAGTCCAAGAAGGTCAGGCAGAGTATACAGCTACAATCGACACCTTTCAACCCCTTCTTTCCTTCCCTAACCTGAAATATATATCCCTTCCGTTTTCACATACTATTATCACCGACTCTGCAGCAGAGGCCATGGCCATGGCTTGGCCATGCGCGAAGATGATTACTCTAACACATGGGCAAAATCGGCCGTGCCTCACATTGCAGGGACTGGTCCCTTTTGCGTATCATTGTCTAGAACTCGTGTCTTTGGATCTGACTCTTGATGCATTGTCGATTCCGAGTAGCAACTCAAAAATTGAAAACATACGAATTCGAAGGGGTAACAAAAACCTTGTCCTTCGGCTGCAACCCGCTGGTTCCCCCATGGAGTCTCCAGAAGAAGCTGCCGCTTTCCTATCTACACTCTGTGTCAGTGTCCTGTTGCGGGGCATCTACAATGGAACTGGCTTCGACATCGACCCGACCTCTCAGTGGCCGCTAGTGGCATCACTTCTCAAAGAGTCATATACTAAGCGTAGAGTCTAGCAAATGCCTTTCTTCGCCCGTCTTGGTCCAGAAGTACAGACCTGTCTGCATAGTGGTGCACTGACTCCGCTACTCATAATGATGGTCAAGGCCAAAGAGGAGAGTGCTAATCAGGGGTTGTCCAGGCGCGGACACTAGACACTTTCCCGAATTTACATCATCGGACGTTATATAATAAATTAGTTTTCAAAAGCATGCAAAGAACACTCGCGTTCGTTAGAGAAATGTGCATTTGATGGACCTGCGGAGTAAATTTGCGAGACTTCAAGCTTCGAGAATGGCTTTTTGAATAAATCACGACTAGGAGAACCATCCTTTTGGTTGATCAATTTCGTCGTCTTTTATCTCTCCGTCTCGCTTCTGTCTCAATTTCTCCAGGATGCTCTTCACACCTTCGACGTCACCTATGCTAGCCTGTCCACCATGCCAATCGACCACAATGGGCCACTTGAGCGCAGCTGGATTGTGCAACCCTAGGTCCGCGATACCCGACACAGTTTCAGGTCGCTCACTGCCCGAGGGTGCGGAGTAATGCGCAGATAAGAATGCAAAGGATGGAGAAACGCTCTTTGATGGAAGATAGGATAGTATCGTGCGGAGCTGATCTGCATTTGGTGTGCCCTCTACGACCTCAAGGTTGAATTGTAGCGGGGGACTGTCTGGCTTGCTCGGAGGATATGGAGAGGACACAGACGACCGTAAAATATTCAAGGCCTTTGTAGACGGTGGGGAAGACGGTTGGTGGCTAGGTATGGATGTCAGAAGTGTCCACATTTCATATAATGGTTTAACGTACAATATGGAAATCTCGGGCTGAGTCACGAAGGTCCTACGTATTTAGAACGTCCTCTGTAGAGACTTGGGTTGAGTAAACGCACCAGCTTTCTTCGGAATGAGTTAAACATCGTGCAGGTTTCGTTATTAGCTTCTTGTCGTTGAATGGGGAGTGAATTCGGTCCCGACCCCCTGGACCGATGTCATGAGTTTACATGTGGGGAGAATGGCAAACATCGCGCTACTGTCGCCGCGATCTCACAAATCATTACCATGCCCAGCGTGGATACGCTGCTAGCTATTCCTCATTGAAACACGCCTTCTACGATCATGATAAAAGCCAGCTCTAGTAGATCTTACGATAGCGACGGTGGTAGTGTCGCGGGTGGTCTAATCCCGATTGGTCAAGCAGGAGCACCGCGCCGAACGCTCAACGATATCAGAGAGCAGGTTGCACAGGAGGTCGCCGTTCGCGCAGTCACGAGCGCAAAAGTAGTCGATGGTAAGGGATCCCTTCATCTTTCAATGCCTGCGACGAAGCTTTCCGGATCCCGTTAGGTGTCCGTATCGGTGTCATATTTACCTTTTCAAAAAGCGACGAGGAAAGTTTCTTAATGAGGGTCGCCGATGTCATTCAGCATCAACTTGCTCTATCCGAACATCTGTTCGTGGTGGCCACCACTGGGGGTTCAATCACCAATGCAAAACCAATGATTATCTGTGGATCCTCACTTGACTTTGTTCAACGAGCCATGTTGCTCGCCAGTTCCAAATTTATCGGAAGAATTGAATCTGTTGCGGTTGAAGACACGCGATGGCTCGCGCATGTCGACGATATTGGAACTTCTACATATGACGAAGACGCCTTGTGGGATGTCGTGCGCAAATCCGCGCGTGCACCTATCGACCCATTGGAACCACCCCCAGGTTCGCGTGGCATTGACCATATATTGTCCGATGCGCGGGCGAAGCTACAACGCATAACGCCATTCCAGGCGTATGAAGAATTGCGGGAATCTCAAGTAGGAGCCCCAACGTTTCTGGTTGACATACGTCCTGCCGCACAACGTGAAATGTACGGGGGTATCCATGGCTCGCTCATTATTGAACGCAACGTGCTTGAGTGGCGATTCGACCCTCGGAGTGATGCCAGACTCGCAATTGTGGACAGATACGATTTAAGGGTCATTATATTTTGCCAAGAAGGCTACACTTCAAGGTACTGTAGCAAACATCCCGCAATCATCGACTGATCGTTTGGATAGCCTTGCCGCATTTGCTCTCCAAGAGATTGGCTTACTAAACGCAACGGACATCATTGGGGGTTACCAGGCCTGGTTAGATGCTGGCCTCCCCGCTGATGTCACTCATACAAGATCCCTTGTATCATTGGCAGGATCGATCGTTTGAACTGTCGGTGAGTCCGCATCTAGTCGCAACTCTGACAGTGTCCTCATAGTAGACTATGCGCATCTAGGAAGTCATTCACATCTATTATCACATTTATATGTATGGAGGACCCAGAGCTAGAAGATATGGTTAGACAATGGGATATGAGGTGTAGAAGTCAGGAGTCAGACATACCCTTCCTGAACACGCCCAGCGTGAATTCCACAACGAGTAATAGTACACCACCTCCCGGTGCAAGTCGGAGGACTTTGGGGACGAATCCTTTGTAGAGGGCCGCAGGTCCTTCCTCTCGGAAGATCGTGACCAACGCAGGATATGTCCAGTTGTACTTGGGGACTACTCCCGGTACCTTTGTTGTTCCTTGAATGCGGGATTTCACAACCTGGAAGACCTTGTGAGAACAATATCAAAGAGGAAAAACTTCATATTTACATCGAACCTGGAGGGGAAAGTATTAATGACGGAGAAGCGGCTAAGATTGGCCAGTACTTACGGTGTGTTCAATACTGTACCAGCAAATCCTCCAATGGCACCCGAGATGAAATTGTTCATGAGCTGAGCTTGTTGAGTCTATAGACACGTTTAACAAGGAAAAACGGGCGATAATGTATGGTCTACGGCACCTCAGCTTTGGGGAGGAGCGTCCGCACTTGAAAAATACATCCGAAGTAACCTCCGTTCCACCAGACGTGCCTGCGAGTGTTTGGTGTTTTTTTTTTTTTTCAATGGAAGAGAACATATAAATACCTCCAGAACGTCGACTCCATACCAACGTAAAGACCCAACAGACCGTCTCTCTTCACCACCTGCTTTACAACATCCATGGGACCCTTGAAGGTACTAGTCTTGTCTTGTAATCTGAAATAATGAGAAGGGGGGTAAAACCGCGATAGCTCCTAAGCTACTCACTTAATCTTGACAAGCTCAAATGGAACGACCACGAAACTTTCCTGGAAAGAAGAACCTGAGTGGCCATAGCTGGGGTTCCGGGAAACTAAGGCATACCGTCGCACCCGCACTGCAACCCGTTAACACAGACAAGTTCTGTGTCATTTTCGCTTCGCCGCTGAGATTAATATATGTCTGGCCCCAAAAGTCATTGGCAGCACTAGAAGCATAATTAAGTTCAGTTATAAGATTACCAGAACGAAAACGCAAGGCCCAAGTGACGTACAATTTGACGGCACGTTTGGGTGCTTCTAGAAGCAAGGGGGGAACGAGGCCTCAAAATACGTTGTGAGGTTTGGCATAAAAAATCTGCGGTCCACTAAGAGATACCTCGATATAAGCGACCCGCCCTATACACGAAATATTTTCCTTGGTCAGTTCGCACACTCGTGTGATAGTCTTCACAACGCACCCTTCTTCCCGGATAATCGTTCTGAAGCTTCCAAGCAGACCATGTGAAGTCTTCCCAGTCTCCAGTTGCATGCGAGTTTTAACCTATTACTCATACCGGAGTCTCATGAAAATTGACATGAACCCAGAGGAACTCAGTACGCACGACATCTGGCATTCAGGAATTAGAACCAACAATACATTACTTGGATCGAAACAAAGGCTCACCGAGTGGGTAGAATGTCAAGATTTCTGAGACTCCTGCGATGGCTCCTGCCGCAAAATTGGCCACGAACGGCAAGGCTGGGCGAAGAGTAGTAGTCTGAACGCGATCACAGGACATGATATAAGATCTAACAAACGTTTTTTCTGCTCTGAAGCCATCCCAAAGCGCGCTAGCTCACTGGACAAGAACAGAGACTAGGGACAGGGCGTCACTGGGAATAAAGACAAGAACGTAAAGCCGTGGTTTAAATTTGCAGACTATGGGATTATCGGGTTTGTTCCGTGGACGTGACTCCAAGATGTGACAGCTCGTGACCGACTCGGATCCGTGACGCGTGACGGCCATCCTCCTCGCCTCGATGCGCCATGGTGTACATACATTCCTGGCAAGAATACCAAGATGCGGCTGAGGCGCTCTACGAAAGGTCGCCTAACAATGTGCGCACACTCATATTCATAAATCAGCCGATATTGACTTTACTTGGTAGGCCCGATACTGCGTAAAATGGAAATCTTCAGAGGGAAAGCTGGTTCTAAAAATTACAGACAATACAACCGTGCGTTCCTACCCTGGATCGCAGCTCATAGCCGATTTACGCTCCTTGTATATAGTGTATCAAATTCAAGACCTATTCGTCCATCTTTCTTAATCGATTTGAAGCCTTAAACCTCTCGTTGATGCGCAAGATGCAGAACAAACGATTAGAGATGCCTCCTTCCCATATGCCCGAAATTTCTTTGCCAATGGAACAAGGGCGTGCTAGTCCATTACCTGGGGCCACATCCAGTGCTGTACCGTCAGCTGCAGGAACTGCTGCATCGGGAGGAGTGAAAAAGAAAAAGCCAAAGAAAAAGAAGTGATCGCGAGGCCTGGATGCCAAAGGGCACGGATGGATGGAATAGTATCTGGATTGGCTGAGAAGAGTCAACGTAGATTGCCATCTGGCTGGACGTGTGTTTTTGCTCCTCCTTTAGCATTCTAAAACTGAAGTTTGTAGGCCACCATCAAAATAATACTCGGTGCTGTTCCGCGAGGCGTGATCCCTGTAGCATCGCTTGGTGTGACTTCCTCACGCCACGAAGATATTTGCAGAATCGTTTGCGGAACGCGTTAAAGAGATCGGTAATGGGATCTCTGCTCGTCTTTGCCTACACTTTGTTGATCTTACCGTACCCAGCCTACGCGTGTTGCTCACCGTTTTTTTTCTTGTCATCAGTATCATAAGATGACGATAGACATCACAGCAGTAAGACAGGCTACATGGAACGCCTCGGACCTTTTGCCGACACCGGCATGAAAGTGACCCTGTTCTCTTTGTTTTGGTGAGCGTCGGCGGACGTACGTCGCGTCATATACATCAACGACTGCAATCACCGTCCTCTTGATTTGGTTAGGGTATTGCTGATCCATGAAATAGACACTTGGGGTATCAGCCAACAGGATGATGGCGTTAGTCCCGGGAAATCAGAATGTAGCCGTCTATCGTTCCAGCGCAAGCTTTCATCGTGTCTCCACTACGATGATGATCTGGTTGGAATGAGAACTTGAACCAATACCAACGTTAGTCCCTTGAAGCTAGACGCTGATGCGCGCGATAGTGTCGGCTGGCACTTCCTTGTCAGCCGACACATTGTACATGAACGTAAGATATGTGTGTCTCTTGAATAATCGAGACTGATCCAATTTGTATCTATAGCGAGTTGCTCATGGACCCTTGATATGAGCCGAGGATGCATCAATTACGCCCCGAAGCGAGTACTTCATGGCAATGGATGTAGACGCCACATCAAACTTACGTCTTCCACGCTGTAACACGTCGAATGCTGCTATTACCTATCCAACTTCACTTTCTCTGTTATTTATTTTATTGCCAAAGTGTCGACACGGTGTGACCACCTCAAACAGGGCATATTGGCCCAATCCCATAGTGACTTGAGAAAACCCTATGGCCCCATGGTGTGACCACAAGGCTTCGACAC
The DNA here is from genome assembly GCA_013420905.1 of Collybia mongolica. NCBI lineage: Eukaryota > Fungi > Basidiomycota > Agaricomycetes > Agaricales > Clitocybaceae > Collybia > Collybia mongolica. The sequence continues at coordinate 2,309,822 of JAAXNY010000011.1, forward strand.
CGGTCCCGCGATATGTATAGAATCATGGTGGGGAGTCCTTATATAGAATCGCGTTCACATGACTCATTGCATGCGTTTCGTCCAGGAATAACCGGACAATGAGACGCCTCGCCATCCAGTTGACGCTCGCATTATCAACCAGAACCAGATGCTAACCACCACGGCTATGAGCGCGTCTGTGGACACTGGCTCTCCTTTCCTCATCGAACAGGTGTCAGAAGGGGGATGCTGTGGCGATACCATTGTGGCTGTTGACATCAAACAGTCCTGTCTCAATCTCACAGATAACTTGGTACTCGATTACGGTGGTTGTTTGATCAAAGTGTCAGTGACTGTCTATCATGTCACTGATAATCTCCTTTACAGGTGAATGCGTCCCACGACCGTTGATGGTGATAGTAAATCTCAGCTGATTTGTTATGACTTGCTTGCCAGTCAAGAAGACGGTAGCTGAAGAATCTTATGTCCCCGCGGACCCTCAGCGCCTCATCCCCCGTTCCTGACTGTAGTTCTCATTCTCGCCAATATTGTTCAGCCAGCAATGGCCTTCAGCCTAAGGGCTTGCGTTATTTTTTCGCTCCTCATTTCTTTCGCTTGGGGCCAAACCACGCACGTTGTGAGTGAATGGACATGATTTGCTATCAGGTGGAAGTAACTTTTGTCCCTCAGGTCACTGTTGGTGCCGAAGGAAGCTTTTACGAACCCGCGACGATTTCTGTAGCCCTCAACGACACTGTTAGGTTTATTTTCGAGGGGCCGTAAGTATAGGATTTGTTCGTTGCTGTATTGTTTTCCTGACATGCATCCACTGCAGCCTTCATGGCGTTATTCAGTGCGCGCTTGACAACCCTTGTTTCCCTCTGCGGGGGGGGTTTAGCAGCGGTTTCGCCGGTCGGGGTGACAACTTTTCTTTGCCGGCGCCAGTATGGGATCTGCAAATAACGAATGTTAGCCACCGTATGTGTGATTTAATGATTTCATAGTGTGCCTTGGTGATCAAATTTAATAATATAGCTCTCTGGTTCTATTGTGCAAATACAAAACCGGTTTCGCACTGTGCTTCTGGGATGGTTGGGTCCGTTTTCTTGATTGTGATCCCCCGGCCGTAATTTTTTAAATTTATACCAGAGCAATCAACCCTCCGTCGATTGAGGCGTACAACCAGTTTAAGGACCGAGCTAAGGCGGTCTCCACGACAGCTTTGGTTTGTGATGGCAGCTTTTGGTGGTCCCAATCATAATTGACCAAGTCTTCCATAGGTCGGCCCTTCTGTGGTTACCAATGCGCCGGATGCGTTCGCAACCAATTCACCACTTCCAACCACCACCTTTATTTCAACTACTCCCATTCCCCTCGTACCCTCACCCAAATCGTCAGGTGCTCCATTCGTTACTTCTTTTCCGTCTCCGTCTCTGTCCCCGTCCCCGTCCTCATCCGCGGCGCCTACCCAGCCAGCCTCTCACAAAGCTGCCATCATCGGAGGCTCGGTAGGTGGGGGAATAATTGCTGTTATTGTCATCCTCTTGGCATTCCTCACACATTGCCGTAAGCGACGTACTGCCAAGCGTGGGTCCAGGGATTTCTTTAGATACAAGGCTCAATCCCCAGAGCTTGGGGCTAATAGTTCGAACGGCGTCTTTACTCCTGTCAAGTTGATCAGCTCGACCTCAGCCTCGCCCTCCGCAGCTCTTCTTCGCATGACAGATCCACCACTAACTGCTATGCAAAACACTGCAACAGCATCCCCAGCGTCGCTCGCTCCACAGAGAATCCAGAGGGGTGACAGCGTCAGAGCTGCTAATCCTACCCACAACCATAACGGCAGCGATGCTAGTAACGCCACTCCCAAGCCCGAAGAGCGGCCTTCCACCAGAGATGGAGTCCCCACCCGCATTCCGCGACCACTACCACCCGCTCTGGACGTTCCGGCGGCATTGGATCACAAATCGTCTGCTGCAACGTTGCCTGGGGCGTCTGCGCGAGACTCTGGGTCCACAAACATCCACGTTCTCGCGAGGGAGGTGGCCGCTGTGCTGATGCAGAGCCCCCAGAACGCGGGACGCGCTGCGCCGGGGGCGGGTGGTGGGGAACCAAGCTCTAGGGATTCAACACAGGGTCGCACAGAATCACCTGCGCCTCCTCGATATCGCCCTTCATAATCTGGATTTAACACGGACTTCTGACATACATTATTCCTGTCTTTACTTGTTTCTTGGGTATAGTGTACTTGGCTTGCAAGGACGGGTGAGGCCTCGGAAGAGTGATGCTCTGAATGGACAGGGCCGCTTGTTTACCAACGCAATCCCGTAACTTATTTTTAAGCCTAGATGAGAAGTACTTGGGCTGTAGACCTTCATCCGAGTAGCTTCCGTAGGTTTTGTAACATCATTTCTACTCTGCATTTTGTCGCGCAACGAAATAGGTATTAGCATATTTCCCCACCATACATAATTTGAATCAATCGACATAGCACTAAGCAACTGCAAAAAGGAATAATATACAAGTACCAGTAATCGGCGGGCCTAGGCATGCTCCACAATGCCTGCTAGTTGTGCATTTGATATAAGCCCACCCAACAATGTCCCACCATCAGTCTGCCCATTGCCATTCTGACCTCCGTCTTTTCCATTGTCGCCGCCAGCTGGAGCAGCGTTTGGACCAGTCGGGACGCTCGAGGTTGGTATTGGACCGCTACCAACGCCACCCCCGACATCGGTTGTAGCAGCTCCTGGAGGAGCGGTGGTGGAACCCGAAGAGGTGGCAACAGATTCTGTTGAAGTTGAGAACCCTTTAACTCCGGGGAATCCGACCCCATTCCCGTCTGAACCGTCTGGTGCACTCGGATTTGGAATCGCTCCCTTCGGATCCTTCTTACCCGCTGTACCTCCCACAGCACCTCCAATAACTGCCCCCAAAATGACTATCCCCACGATAGCAATGGTGATCATCCCTTTTCTGGTCCGCCAAAAAGGAAGTGGACGGGCGGGTAGCTGATTATACTCTTTTATGACCAGACCAGTTTCAACATCAGATTGGGCGGTAGGTGGTGGTGTAGCCTTCCCAGGGCTTGGGTTTAGGATCTCGGTTGTGTAGCCCTCCTAAAACAAGCGCGGTGTTGGATCCAAGTATTGATATATAGTCAGATAACGTGCATACCCGTCGTCGCTCCCCTGTCACTTCGGGAGCACTCGCCAATAGGTTTTGATCATAGTGGCCTGTTGCAGAAGTCATGGACCTGGCTATTCCTCACAGAGGAATACAGAGTCGTGGTGGGGGTTGTGGTTTGTTGCGAACTGCCGTCGGGCGCTAAGCAGCCCTTCAATGGACAGCCCATTGACGTTCAGGTACATTATCGCCGCTCTTGGATGTTTTCATCAGCGGGTAACATCACGTGCAGTGTGACAGCTAATTAAAGGTGAGAAACTGCACACCATTCATCTCTTCTTGATCTCTTACCACCACCTGGTAGGAGGTTAGACACGTAGTAAAGTTGCAAACTGCCGTTACTCCCTGGTTGAGCCCACCCGCTCCCACCCTTTCTTGCGCTGTATGCCTGCCTCTCGCTCTAAAGATAAACCCCTTAACCCTCCCGACCCCCCCGGGGGCTCAGGGACGGTCGACCCTGCCACCGTCTTCCGACCTCCCCCGTCGAAATCTCCATCCCCCGCTATTAGCTTCTCTAGACAATCTCTGGAGCGGGCTCTACGCATTCAGAGGACGAAGCCCAGTAGGGCTAACTTCTCATCTGTCCACCCCTCTCCCGCCGGGAGCGACGAGGAGGGGGACCCTGAACTCGAGGCTGCCGATAACGCAGACTCTACTGTTAAGCGGACCGCCAAGGGCAAAGGCCGCGCTGCCGCACCCACGGACGATGCCGAGATCATCGATGTCTCAGGCATCCCCACGGATGCATTTGCTGAAGGGGATGATGCTAACTTGCAATACTCCTTCCAATTCCATCGCGATCCAAAGACTTGGACCTCTGACACCGAATCCGCTGCTTCCTCAGCGCGCGCAATCGCCTCCTTCCTTGAATTTGGTGCGCAAAATGGAAAGATGTGGAACACATCAGAATCGGACGGTCTCGTTGAGGCCTCAGGTCAGCTGATCCGTAGCCTGGTCAAACATGGGTTTGTCAGGAACTCTCTCCGTGGCTTGGACCCCCAGTCCTCGACATGGACGTTCATGGAAAGTGTCGCGACCTCCATTCGCACTGCCCTTGCAGAGGAACGCCAGGCCCACCACGCCAAGTTCCCTCCTCCTAAAGTCCCTCCCGGCCAGCTGCCTAACCCATCAAGGCACCGGTCTTTCGCTCATCGCGGCTCGGACCCCGCCGGCGCTCGACGCCCCGGCACGTTCCAGCAAACCAAACGACATAACCCCGACAATAATCCTTTCAGGAATGGGATGTACGCGCCGCCGGCCCCGCTATATTCGCAAGTAGCAGGTGCCCCTCCGCTGGCCCCTGGCCCTTCCAACCAAAAGAAAGCCAGGACCACTCAGCATGAGGAGAGTTTAGTCAGGTTGGCCCAGGCCTTCCCGTACTCAAACCCGAATCAGGTCATGGGTGCGAGCGAACTGCTCGCACCAAAAACAGCCGGTCCTAGTGCTCCTAACAAGCGCAAGTCCACCACCCACGGCCTGTCACGCAAAGCGATGACAGTGTTCGCTTCTCCTGCAGTCCCATGGGATCTCAAACCATGCTGCGCTCCCCTGACTGACGCCCTCACAAAGGCACAGTCCAAACTCCGGATCCTACACGAGGAGCGGTCACTTGGTAGCATTACTATCACAGCTGACAACATCCCGTCCGAGGCCGACATCAAGGTCATCCACTGCTGGTTCCAGTGGAACGTGGGACAGACCGAAGTCAAGGATGCCACGATCTACGTGGAGGCTGGCTCGTCCAGATCCTCTATGATGGTCGCTGACTTCCCCTTTTACGGCCTCGAACCCAAGCTGGGGGAGAATGGCAAACCAATCCCTATCTCTGGGCAAGACGCACTCAACGTCCTGCTTCAACGGTGTAATGCCGAACAGAGAAAGGCTCTCCGATTCTACCACTCTGTCCCGCCCAGAGTAGTGAAAGCTTCCGGTCACGCGTCTAACGCGTACCTCTTCTTTGAGATATACGACTCGCGGGGCGGGTTGAATCTTAAAGCGCTCAAGGGAACCTCATTCCAGTGGGGGACCCATAGGCTCCGCTTCGCAGAGGCGACCCCCAGAGTTGGGGCGCCCCTGTGCAACCGCTGTTGGAGGTACGGGCACCGCTCTACTGCGGCGGCTTGTCCTTCCAAAAGCATCCACTGTCAGAAGTGTGGTGGCAACCACGCCAAGAACTTCCATCGCGTACTGGCCTCGTGCTGCAAAGCACAGCCGAACGCGAAACCACCTATCGCGGCTACACCAGGTAACAAGCCGTGCCCCCACCCAGACAGGTGCATCAACTGTCGAACCGCCGGTCACCCATCGGATTCGAGGGACTGCCCCTTCTGGAAGAAGAGATACAACGCCGGGTGGATCCTGGCTAAGTATAAATCTGTCAAAGTAGGTGACGCCATCATCGTCCCCCTTAGTAAGCTCACTGGCGCTTCCCCACCTCTAGGACCCCGTCCCCGAGCTGGAGAGCGTCATCTCCACGCTCAGCAAACTAGTCATTAATGAATAAGTTGTTTAGAGCGCGCATATACTGTCAGAATGTAGCAAAGAATACACTTTGGCTTGAATCGCTCCTTGAGTCCGAAAAACTTAAGTGGGACATTCTATTAATCCAGGAACCCCCCTGGAAAGTCGTTAGACACACTGCGTTGCTCACGGCGAAGGAAGGCGCCCCGGTAATCGGGGGGCCGACCCACCCGGAGTGGACGTGCTTCTCCCCCCCGGGCATTGATGTAAATGCCCGACCGCGTGTCCTCACGTACGTGCACAACAGGCTCCGGCCCGCTAAGCCTGCGTTGAGACCAGACATTGTCTCTCATAGAGACATCATTGCAATTTCGCTAAAGGGCCCTGGTGGCCCGAAAACGATAGTCAACGTATACTCTGATGCCAAGGGAACCGCCATCAGACACATATCTGATCACCGGGACAGATTCCGTGACGTGGGTTATATGGGTGGTGATTTTAACACATATCCCATGTAACAACGAACTCAGAGAATCAATCTTAGACCTTGTGTTTCTTGAAGACACAAGGACGTATCAAGCAGAAGTCCGTGTGGGGGAGGCGGGAGCCTCGGACCACAGGCCGCTTACCACAGTCCTCCCCATTAGACACGAAATCATGGAGGGGAAGAAACGCATTAAGCCCAAATCAGAAGTGGAAAGTGATTTTCTCGAGATGATTGGGTTTAACCTAGACTCCATTGAGCTGCCGGAGGAACCGTCTGCTGAGGGAATAGACCATGTTACTGAATGGATAGCCACCATCTTCAAGACCGCGTGGGACAAGTTCACCGAGGCTGGGCGTGTAAGCGCCCGATCAAAGCCTTGGTGGAATGCGACCTGCACAGAGGCGAAGGAGATGGCCATGTTCACTAATGAGCGTGATGACTGGAGGACCCTAAAGAGGGTCACCAGACAAGCCAAGAGGGTCTTCTTTGATGAGCGCATTGAGGAAGTGTCTCACACCACTAAGAGGCCATGGGACCTCATGAACTGGGTAGGGCCTCGCAAGACACCCGCTGCTGTTACGATCAACCATAACGGCAACCCTTGCAACACGAACGAGGAACTGTGGGACGCCATCCACAGTACGTTCAACTCCGCACACGACAGACCAACCAACATGGCTGAAATGGGCGACCAATGGAAGGCCCCCAAAACCAGGGGCTGGACTAAATTTAGCCTCAAGGAGATGAGGGATGCCCTTCAGGGCACCTCGAACAGTTCGGCCCCTGGGCCGGACAACATCACCTGGAGGCATTTGAAGCGGCTCCTTGTAGGACCCGAAGCCCAGGCTATCATAGTCTGGCTGGCGAACGCATGCCTGTCATGCGGGCACTGGCCGGAACATTTCAAAGCCTCCCGCACTGTCATCATCCCAAAGCCAGGGAAAGCGACGTACGACACTCCTAAGTCTTACAGACCCATCGTGCTCCTAAACACGCTGGGCAAGCTTATTGAGAAAATGCTATCCACCTGCTTGCAGTTTGAGGCCCAAGCGGCGGGAGTCCTGCACCCGAATCAATTCGGTGGTGTCCGCCAAAACTCCACCGAAGATGCTGGAGTACTTCTTACCCACATTGTCCGCGAAGGATGGACAAGGGGGGTTAAGACAAGCGTGGTTGCATTTGACCTTGCCCAATACTTCCCCTCAATCAACCACGAGGTGATGATCAACATCTTAGAAGGCCAGGGGTTCGCGCCCGAAATAGTCGCGTTCTTCCGGTCGTACCTGGTGGGTCACAAGACCAGATATGTTTGGGGGGACGATGAATCCCCCCCATTCGATTCGAGCGTAGGACTAGGACAGGGCTCCGCCCTATCCCCAATCCTGTCGGCCCTCGTACTAGCCATTCTCATGAAAGAGTTCTATAGACGGAACGAGAATGAATCGGACCTCATCTCCTACGTCGATGACGGGACCATCATATCCCAATCGAAGACGTGGGAAAGCAACAATGCTATGCTCAAGAGAGCGTACAACATCATCTTCCTCATGACGAGAGCCATGGGCCTGATCCTCGAACATGCGAAGTCCGAGGGCTTCCATTTCAGCCTTCTGAAGTCGGATGATAATCCGACCATAGATCTCGGCCACGCCCCCTATACAGGGGCCACACCTCTGAAACCGGGCATCCTTTGGAGATACCTAGGCTTCTACTTTGACCGCGCGCTCTCGTTCAAGAAGCACGTGGAGATGTACGCGAACAAGGCCCTGACCTCAAGCAGGGCCCTGTTAGCGCTTGGAAACTCGGCACGGGGCTTAAGACCCGTGCACAAAAGAACTCTGTATCAGGCTTGTGTACTTCCAATTGCGACGTACGGAAGCCGGCTATGGAATGTTGATGGGGCCCGCATCAAGGGGCACCTCGAAGCACTCCGCAAGATGCAACGAAAGGCTGCACTTTGGATCACAGGCAACTTCAGGACCACCCCGAAAGGGGCCCTGGAGACCCTTGCAGGCCTCCCGCCCATCCACTTGCATATCCGTAAGTTGGTGGAGAGGAGCCACTACCGTGTCCGGACCTTGGCCAAGAGCCACGCAGTCAGGAACTTAATTGACGGACAGGCACACCTGTCAGTCAGTCGCATGTCCGATGCCAAAAGGCGCAGGATCAAATCCGGGATAATGGATTCATTTGCCCGATTAAAGGAATGCAGCGATGATGCGTCCCCAGTGTTCCCCCTCGCGCAACCGGGCAGTCGATTACTTGACTGGGCGGCCGAGAGGGTGGAGATCAGACCCTCCCCTCCACCCGAAGAAGAGAAGGAGAAGAGGAAGATGGCTTTTGCTGATTTCGGGAAAGTTCTCACCCACTGAATCAACAAAGCTAAGCTCGACCCAAAGCGAATCGCGATCATATGCGACGGGTCCGTCCCGCGGTCCGAGGACCTCCAAGCTACCTCAGCCTGGAGAGTCTGGTTGGATGGTACACTGTATAGCGGCCTTGCCCCCTGTGGGAATGTCACTTCGGACGATGCTGAGGCCTGCGCCATCTCGAAAGGGGTGGACGAGGCCTTCGGCATCCCTAACTTAGACATCCGGAAAATTGATGTCTTCTCGGACTCCGTGAATGCAATCAATCTGGTCATTGACCCGACGCATCACACGGCACACAAATGGGCCGCCAACGTGTCGGCCAAACTCGCTTACTGGCTAACGGTGAAACCGGACACCAGTATTACTCTGCACCACACGCCAAAGGCATGCAGGGTGTGCGAACATATACTTGCCCATGAAGCGGCCTCCACTGCAGAGGTCCCACATGGAGAAGTAAAACACACATCCCTTGCTAAGGCGAGGGCAGACGCGGTCCTACGTATGACGGACGCTTGGAGCGAATTGGCCAAGCAGAAGTCTTACATTGGGGCCCACTTCCTGCCGCTCCACGAAGGGAGTAAGCAACTATTGCCAAGCCACCTGAAAGGGGGGACTTGGATCGGAAAGGTGTCCACCAGCACCAGTGATACCGTCAGGCTGGCGCGGGCCCTAACGGGCCACGCACCGATTGGCGCGTACAGACAGAGGTTCCTTAAGGAGAAGGAGACCTATGACTGCGACTGCGGCCTCGGAAAGGAGACCGTAGAACATGTATTCCGGTACTGTCTGCTTTACCAGCGGAAAACCCGGCCCGGGAGAGAGCTGACTCTTGTATGGGTCAGCAATTTCCTCCACGACAACCCGGCGGCCTTTGGGGTTTTCCGGGAACCCCGTTTAGAGTAGGGTGGGTGTACCGGGAGGTAAGTAGGTACTTGCTGAGGGGTAGCCGCGACACCGAGGCATCAGTCTCGGGCTTCGGCCCGGGATGAGTGGTCATGCATGGCCTCGGCCTCTCCGGACTAAGTCGATCTCCTCTTGAGGAGGTCTCCAGGGGATGAACCCCCCCGGGGAACCTGTCGGCAGGGGTGGCCGCACTTAAGCTTATTTACCAAGCGGATTGAGAGGCGCGGGGGGCGTGCCCCCCTGCTACGACGCCTGCTCTCGTTTCCCGAAAGGGACTACTTTACGGCCCCTCACAAGGGGGCTCACTCAGGGAGCGCTTCCAAACGGGAACGGGCGGGGCAATCCAGACCTGCCTCATATGACGGCCTATAATGGACATATCTCGACTCGGCTTGATACGATTACGGTTACACGTGACCGCTTCTGTACTTTTGTATTGCGGTATATAAAAACGTTGAAGGAAAAAAAAAAAAAAAAAAAAAAAAAAAAAAAAAACTGCACACCATTTGCCGCAATTTGACACACCCTAAAAACATCTACTCGGAAGTGGGTTAGTTTTATATATTACCTTTTTGAGGCCACTAGGGGTCTTCTCTCCACCTTTCTGATTTCTATGATACCACCAAAATACCACCTTATCATCTAGTCGCCGTGGCGGTTCGATTTGGACATCAAATATCAATGTTTGACGAGCACCAAACCGCCCTTTCAGGAATGATAGGATTGAAGGCGGCTCTTCATTAATTCACTCAATGACCTGAATCATTCCTTGATTATATCCCGATCTCGTCAAGGGCTACTGGGAATTTAGGGAACAGCCCAAGTTTCTCGTTCATCCCAAGGCGGTTGACAGCACGGCCTGGGGTGTGCGGGAAAGGGCTACCGGGAGCGGATGCGGAGTGCCTCCTGTTAGAGTTCTTAAGTTCGGGTCATGTGCACACCCCCGATATAAACGCGCTGGTCGCGCGCCGACATCAGCACCATTTACGTCCTCACGTCTACATGGATCCCTGTCAGTGAATTATGTCTTTCCCGCCTGTGTCCACTGATAACGATTACAGCCTCTTATCCGACATCCACCTTGCCTGCGGGGCTCCCCGTCCCCGTCGACGACGGCGCATGTGCGCATCTCGAAAACATCGCGATCCCGTCCGTCACGCTCCGGTCGACATCTGGCAGCACAGTTGACGTATCGGAGCTGAAAGGCCTGACCATCATTTTCTGCTATCCACGTACCGGCGCACCGAACGAGGTCGTGCCCAGAGAGTGGGATCTCATTCCCGGAGCGCGCGGATGCACACCTCAAGCATGTTCCTTCCGCGACGCGTACAAGGAACTCGTCGCTTTGGGCGTTGAGCAGATCTTTGGGCTGTCGGTGCAGAGTGGGTCGTATCATGATGAGGTCAAAGGGCGGCTGCATCTGCCATACGACTTGCTCTCGGATGACAAACTAGCATTTGCGAAGTCTTTGAACCTGCCGACATTCGAGTGGGAGGGGCGTAAACTTATCAAAAGGGTCACTTTTGTTATCAGGGACGGCAAAATCGTGAAAGTGTGGTATCCTGTTTTTCCCTCAGATAAAAGCGCGGCACAAGTGATCGATTGGTTGAAAGTCGAAAGAAATGGCTAGGGGAGTCACATCACTCACGCAAGCATACCCGTTGTTATTAATGACAATGTTATAATGAACACAGTAAGAACACAAGTTTTAGGACGATACCAAGGCCACAGCCGCCCGTCACCGACTTCCGGAGAGTGTATTGGAAATATTTAAGTGTTCGTCATGAGCGCAACCATTTCGTCGGGCACATACGTCTACGGATGGAGAAGGACCCAACCTCGGAGCAGCAAGGACAACACCAAGTGGGGCTCGATCCATCCTCGCCAGGGATGGCGAATTCCGTCCTTCGTGAGGATGCCAAAACAAAAACGAATGCTGTCGAAGATCGCGGAAAGGCAAAGACATTCCCGAATATTATCTCGTTTTCTTGGTGCGGAATACTCTGAGATTTCCCTGGGCTCCGCCATCTTATAACCAAATTCTAGGATGTCGTACTAGGCGCATGTGTAATGAAGCGCCCATGGGACATCCTAACTGTAAACACATATAAATACTGAGTGTTCCACAGCACTAGCAGCACGTTTCTCAGCTCGAGCCCTCCCCGTCTGCCCTAGACCGCATCCAACCCCTGTGATTTTCATTTTGGTTAAAGCAATTCATCTTTGGTTCATCTTCATGTCGCCTACGATCGCGGTACGTTCATGCAGAATCATCGTTTTACTTTGCTGATCTACAGCTCGACGTATAGTCTGATCCTGAGGTTGTGCGTATGATACCATTAGTCGATGAACTATTGACGAGAATTCACTATAGGCACTCGAGCATCACGATGAACAATCTTGCGGTCTCCTCGAACTAGCGAAGTCCATTTTTTTCGAGTGTAAAGAGAACAGACCACTTTCCACACTCCATACAGCCATATTTCTCTCCGATCAAGTTCTTAATCAACGACTCTCTCCCCACCCCCTTCGATTAACTTATCTTGAGCAGTACATTAGAGCGCGGTTGACAAGGTTCACCCAGACAGGCTGGATGGAAGACTTCGATAAAGTACTCGAGCTTTTCGCTGAAGTCTTACAGCTGAGGCAGGTCGCTGTACGCCATATTTGGAAATTTCGTATTGCCTTCGGTGCTGACTTGTTATAGACAGAGGGTGACGTTCCCGGCGAAACCGCCGATGTCTATGGGACCCAGCACCTGGCTGTTGAATGTTTAGAAGAATTTCATCAGGCAGTTCATGGCCCAAGTCTCGACACTGCGATTCATCTATATCACGAATCGCTCTCTTCGCAACCTGAAACCCACTCAACAAGATTCTCAGCTATGTGCGGCCTCGCTGCTGCCCTCACGATGCGTTTCCTCTTATCCGGTCGACTTGAGGATCTTGACCAGGCGAATTCATTGTACACTGTTGCAGCACAACTCCCGTCATTTGCAGATCATGATCACAAGCGACTCCATTGCTTGACCGCACTGTGCGCTGGTCTCATGATAAAAATTTTCAACAGCAATGATCTCGCTGATTTCCGTACAGCAATAGTAGATATGTTCGAGGCAGACCCAGGCTACGATATTGGTGGCCGAGGCGCAGTTCTGTTGTCCACATATGTCGGACAATCCGGAAATATAGACGATCTCAACGCTGCCATGTCTCTTTTGTGCTCCGCGTTATCTCTGCGGCCACCAGGCCATCCTCGAAGGCGCAGCACCCTTATTAACCTTGGTGCTGCACTGTATACCCGATTCAAAGAATCAGGAAACCGCGATGATTTGGATGAAGCTATTGCACGATATCGAGAAGTACAGAAGATAACACCCGTTGGTCACCCTTTCGAATTCGAAATATCCAACAATCTTGGCACCGCACTATACAAGCGTTTCGAACAGGCAAGGGATCCACATGATCTGGAGGACACAATCACATGCTACCGCAACGCATCAGACCTCAAATCAGGTTTCGATGTAACTGCGCTAGGAAATCTTGGTAATGCGCTTGTTGAGCAGGGCGAGCTTCGTGATGTTACAGAAGCTGTTTCTCTTCACCGAGCTGCGTTAGATTTAACATCCACATTACATCCTATGCGACACTCCATGCTCTGTAACCTTGGGTCTAGTCTTGTTAAACAATATCCACTTTGTGGTCGTTTGCAAGACTTAGACGAAGCCATCGAGATTTTGCGGGAGGCATCGGACCTGACACCTGGCAGCCACCCTGCTAGGCACCTTGCATTGAGTTATCTCGCTTTTGCCCTTCATACCCGTCACATTGCGGCTGAGGAGACCAACATCGAAGACCTGAGGGAGGCGATCAAACTGAACCAAAAAGTGGTTGCCTCTCTTCCCGCCAACCATCCCGAGTTGTTCCTTTCTCGAAACCTAGCGCTGGACCTCATAGCGTTGCATTCTGCAACTAATGACTCTGCAGCTATGGATGATGCCATGGATGCATTTCGTGTCGCAGCAACCAGCGATATATCATCAGTACTTGAACAATTTCAGACTGCTAAGGTGTGGGCAGGACATGCAGACGGCCGCCATCCTTCGGCTTTAGAAGCATATAATCAAGCAATCAGTTTATTGCCTCATATAGTGGCTCTTGACACGCATCTGGAAGCCCGTCAGACATTGCTATCGCGATCCAAGGGCCTAGCTAGTGCTGCTGCCAGTTGTGCAATTCGTGAGGGGAAATTAGAGAAAGCAGTTGAATTCCTCGAGACTGGGAGAGCAGTATTTTGGTCTCAAGCACTCCAGCTTCGCACTCCTTTGGATGATCTCGAGCTCAAAGCGCCGGCACTTGCTGAGAAATTGCGCAGGATCTCGATTGAACTAGAGAAAGGTTCTTTTCGAGCGTCGTCCGGTTATGGTGCTCCACCGCAGGTGACTATGGCGGAAGAGGATGCAACTCGTTTACGCCACCATAAGAATGACTGGAATGATACTGTGCGTGAAGTGAGAAAGCTAGATGGCTTTGAGCACTTTCTGCAGCCCATCCCCTTCGTAGCATTAAAACAGGCTGCTGCCTTAGGGCCGGTTGTCATGTTAACGACCAGTGAGATTGGTTGTGATGCCTTGATCGTGACTACGGAGGGTGTCCAACACGTTCCTGTTGGGCTCTTTACTTCTGAGGATGCTGAAATACTCGTTCATCTGTTGCAAACAGCTTTGTCAACATATCAACCTGCTTTGTCCACTGCTCTTCAAGAATACCTGAATGGTTTAAAATTGCGATCCGATGACCGCCACGGAAAGCCCTCTGCCCCTGCCGTTGGACTCTCTTCCGATGACTGTCTCCGGTTGATCCTGGAGCGACTGTGGAATTTAATTGTTCTTCCAGTTGTCACCGCTTTGAAACTACAGGTTAGTGGATACTAATTCCCTATTCCTGATCTCATCATATCTAATGCTATGGTCTTTTCGTCAGAAGTCCGAATGTCCTCGACGCCTCTGGTGGTGTCCAACTGGACCCTTGTCACATCTTCCAATTCATGCTGCAGGGGATTACAATACCAAAGAAAATGAGTGTCTATTCGACTATGCTGTGTCCTCTTATACATCCACCCTGAACAGTCTTCTCATCCAACTACCTCAGAACCTCTCCCCTCTTAAGATGCTAGTTGTCATTGAACCCGAAACTCCAGGTGCCTTCAGCTTGCCAAATACCACAGTTGAGCTCCAGAAGATCAAATCACACATTCCAGAGGAGTGTCTGATTGAATTAGGAGCCGTAGACTCTCCCAGCTCTATTAACAAGGTGTTGTCCCATCTTTCTGAAGTCTCCATGGTGCATTTTGCATGTCATGGAACACAGAATCATGATAACCCACTTGATAGCGCCCTCCTTTTGACAGATGGCCCAATGAAAATATCTCAAATCATGAAGGCACCATTGGTAAATGCATCACTGGCTTTTCTTAGTGCTTGTGAGACAGCAATTGGAAGTAAAAATGTTCCAGATGAGTCAATCCATATTGCGGCTGCAATGCTATTTGCAGGATTTCATGGAGTAGTGGGGACATTGTGGTACGTAAAGTGTCCGTAATTTATCCAACAATGGTGTTTAAGTTCTCTGTTTACAGGTCCATTGCTGACAAAGATGCACCCTTTGTCGCAGACAGCTACTATCAACATCTTTTCAATGCCGGATCTGGATCACATCCTGACCCTCACAACGCCGCATGGGCACTACATCTTGCTGTCAGGAAGTTGCAGCAGCTTCCTGGATGTAGCCTCCAGCGCTGGGTTCCATTTATACACATTGGTATTTAGTTTACTTCCAATCACCTCATGTATGAGTAGCTGCTACCAGCTATGCAGAGTCTGTCTCTGTTTCACAATCAAAATCAGATTCTGTCTCTCTTGTTGCTCACACCCACCTAGAGACTTCCCCAAGCTCTGCCACCTTAGAGCGAAATTTTCAGGATGTGTTAGGTCATCCTGAGGAGGGATCGCATTCATTTCTCCTTGACGATAACAAATCTGCGGAGCTCAACAAGGCGATCAGATTTGTATTTGGGCTTATCAGTCGAAACAAACTGGGAAATCATCTACACCAGTACCGTAGGTTGTCCTTAGACTATCGGCCCGGTTGACCCTATGGAAAGTTATCCAGTTGTATAGCATCTGATACGCTACAGTATGGAGATGGGGCCTGTTGATGGAAAGTAATAAACCGTACTCAGACTTCCGAGAGAAAGTAGTACTTACAGCACGATCTGCCTTTTATTATCATGGGAGGAAGTTCCGCAAAGTATCAGGGTATATTGGGACTCAGTCCTTATGCACGGCCTGAATAAATGCGGCCAAGGCTCGAAAAAAATCCTACTCCCATGTACATAGTACCAAGGTGTACGGGGGTCAATTCAAAATGGAGGGGTTTGGGCGGCTCAGCCGTCCAGATCCTAACCAGAGTTAAGCTGTGCAGATGACGCAGTGAACACTTATTCTCAGGTCCCGCTCGTGCAATTCCCCATGGGTCATATAGTACTGGCATTCAACTGGACCTTGACAACACGAGCCAGTTCAGTGGTCGTTACGTTCTGACAACCTAGATCATAGTACCTTGTCCTCCCACAGTGTAATTGTAGCGGAGACGAAGATGGTGGGTGGCAAACATGTACATCTCGATGTCCATTTTTGGATTTGTCACGGACGACCCTACACCCACTTACGCCCATTCAACAACTCTATTGGCCAATTATTCAGATTCCTGATACATCGTTCACTGCCTCTCACTGCCAAACCACATCATACGTTAAATCCCAATCGTCGATATTGTACTAGGCACGCTTGACCAGGCGCGAGGCGAAGCACAGAGTTCGTTATGTTTGTGTAACAAAACTTGGCATTTGGCCCCAAATGCATTGAGTGAAGGATTTATACTGTCCTGTACGAGTATGCTCGGCTCCATAGAGAGTTGGCAATTACCCAGGTGACAAACTCTCGAGTTTTGTTTGCTCAGATAAGCGCTTTTTTCTAGTGGTTGGCAAAGCAGCTGGCCGGGATTTATGTGGTAAGTAGCTACAATGCTTGCTCCCCCTCCTTTCCCTCACCACTCTTACTTCACAGCAACAACGCAAGGTTTGAGTACACGAATATACTCAATATGCTGTTAGGCGTGGGTCGCTTTAATCTCGTGGTGACAAGTTTGAGTGCAGGGACACGTCAATGGCGAAAAGCTTTTTCAGTGAATCCGTGCAGCTTTGACGGACTACTGAGGTGCTAATCTAGAATGTGAGTCTCCATGAGCTGGCTGTTCCTCCTTTGAACGTTGATAATTGCTGTGATCACTTCTTTGGACCAACTCCTCTCACCACTCCTCATAGGGTCTCCTGGCACGTACCTCTGTTGATAGTGTTTGTGAATATCTGGTTAGATGTTATTCTCACAGCTTCATTAGTTCACCCGTTCCCACCGGTTAGATGTTGGAACAAGCGTCATACCCTTTTCTACAACTCTAGGGAGGCGACGTAGCACCTGGCACAGTGATGTGTAGTCGTGGACAAGACCCCAGCCCGTGTATATGAGTCTAGGGCAAGAGACGCCCAAACGAAGACGCCCATTTGACAGAACCTACCGAAGCGTGTATTCATGACTATCATTATGACACGATAATAATGCGAACGGGCTCGCTTTGCCAAACCAGATACAAGCTCTCCAATCTTCTATAAGAAGGGTTCGAAGAGCCTCTGGTTTACCAACCTCACCCCGACAATTTCATTTCAACAACTTGACTCGCCTCCCATGAATCACATCTTTTCTGCAATCCACGCTGTGGGACAAGCTTCTAGCGAACGCCACCAAGCAAATCCAGAGCTCAGTGAGTATGACCCATCTCATTACTGGTGGTGTTGACTGGGGATACGCATGTGTCAGGGTCGACTGTCAAATTGGGCGCGAGCATGCGCAATCCAACAACCCGTCAAATGACAGTCAATTCTGTAATCATCCACGGCTCCATGAACCCCGACGGACAATATGTTCACTGGCGTCTATACTTCCAACTGGACTGCTACTCTGGGGTGCAATCTGTCGAGCTCAACTCTCAGAAAGTATCATATGACGGTTTAACTGCACTTTTCATTGAGCACCGCTTGTATGCGTATTCGAACAACCAACCGACCATCGGCCACCTCACAATCAGGATCTCCCCACGGATTACGGTTCAAGATATCATCAATCTGGCCTTGGGCAACAAACGTGACCAATACCAGTTAAACGCGGGGGGGAGTGGGTGCCGGTATTGGTGCCAGACACTTATCAATGACCTTGTACATGCCCGCTATGTTCCAGGGGATGCCTGCACTTCTGTTGAGCAGTTCATGCAGGGGCTGCATGTGCAGCACGGAAATCACTTGGTTCCTTATCCCCTCCACCGCGGCACCTTCTACTGATCGGTCGAGGCCTGGCTCTCTTATCTCGTACACCCAATCAACGTTCTCGTCTCCTCGCCGAAGGCTTTCACTTTCCGATGGTGCATGGACGCAAAACTGCCACGCGCACGTTTTCTACCTCTTCACTCGAGCGCTGTGGTTCGATTAACTTCATATGTAATTCTCAGATTGCACTTGTGGCATGCATTCTGTCAATTTATTTGTATATTCAATACTCGTTAGATGTACAATAATTTGTTGTCGTCAACTTGGAATACCCCATAATTTGTTGAAGTCAGATAACTCACCCCCTTTCCAGGAGGGTAGTGTGAACTCACAGGTCTTCATACATCAACTTGACTGTAACCTGAATTATGGGGCAGTGATCACCAGAGCAATATAACTAAATTACCATACAAAAATCACCCAGAGGACTCGAAGTACTGCAACGGATAAACTCAACCCTAATTGGTATAGGATATGTCCATTAGATTATAGTGCATATGGGACTATTTGAATTGCTGGACATCTCAATAAGAATCGTAGTTATACAAAGGTAATCATATTATTCGGGCCATAAGCGTCCAATGTCACTCTCGACACCAAGTAAGTCCGGAAGGGTCTCATCACAAGGCCCTAAGAATAGATAGTCTGCCTGATCATCTCCTGTCGAACACCCGAGATTAAACACCGCAACTGTACCACCATTTTTTTTCACCTGTGCTGCAAACCCGGCCGCTGGATGTACCTAAAAGGGCAAAGAAGGGTTTTAATTATCAATAAAGCTTGAAGCGCTGGCCCCAAAATACTACTCACTGTCGACGATGTCCCCACCACGAGCAACAGATCGCACCCGCTCATCCGGCGCGCGATCTCTCCCATCAATGGAGGTACCTCTCCAAACCAAACCACCTCTGGGCGCAAGAGACTTCCACATCGCCCGTATCTATTGGACCCTGCCCACGTATCACCGCCACACTTTGGTAATTGCTCTACTGTAACCACGGGTATAGCATCGTGGGCCCCATCAGTGCTGTTATGGCGCTCAATTTCGGCAAGTGCACCAGCCAGCACAGGATCATAAGAGCGCCGGACATGCTTGCAGGATGTGCATCGTGTGACAAATATATCACCATGCATCTCGACGAGGGCGTCCCTCATAAGCTCGTCCTTGCTAAGTTCTTCTCCTTGCCCTAAATCGGTTATTGTTGGAAGAGATTCAATTACACGTAGTGCAAGCGCGTCAACGTTTTGCGTAACATGTAGGGCGCGCGGAGTGGCATGCCGTGGCGCAACGCGGGAAAGTGTGGGTGGATGGGCGAGCGCCGCAAGTGCACGATGTGCATTATTCGGTTTCGCGAGGAGATACCTAGATCAATTGTATTAGGTTTTACCTTACATAAAACTAAATATAAATCCTACTCTCCACGACGTCTATGATAGAACATCCAGACTCCAATAGGATCCCTTTTGAATGCCTCAGGGACAGCATATTTTTCCGGGTCCTAAGGAGCCGATGGTACCAGATTCCCTTTCAATAAGAGGAGTGACATACAAAATTATTCCAGAGCGAATTATCAGCTTTGCGGTAAGTTGGGATTCCTAAAAAATTCAGTCAGCATGTTGTAGATATTACCACTATTATTCTGTGTCATGAATGGATAAGGAAACCGATACAGACCCGACGCCGCGGAGAGACCTGCTCCAGAGAGAATAACGATACTCTTCGCAGATGCTAGAGCCGCTCTGAAATTGGATTTGTCTGATGATGGGGCCATTGGGAAGACAGGGGAACGCCACACACTCACAAAATAGATGAAAGGCCTAAATATAGTAAGCGCCCCTGATCCGAAGCAAATATAACCAAAGTCGCAGCTCATGATGTATATGATACGGACACCAACGACCGCACAAGACGCCAACAGAGAAACACACCACTGGTTCAGTATTACGGAATTGTCCCCAAGTCGGATGTTGAGCACAGGTGGACTGGCATTCAGATCGGAGGCATATACTGGGTATCAGTGCGCTGTTGATGTAACTTAGGGTTCCAGAAGAAACCCCTTATTTATTAACATCATAGTTTCTAACAGGTTAGTAACAGGTTAGTAACATGTTAGTTACTAACTTGCTCAAAAGGGTATGTTAAATATTGTTAATAACCAAATTTAAAAACAGTCTCACAGATGGTTTGAATCTATTAATTCCTAGTGATGATTAATCACTAACCATTCCCCCCACACACTGCTACCTCAGGACTGCATGGTAATGGCATAATTGCACTTTTTTGCTCAGTTTATCTGGACAGTTTGGGGCAACTTTGGGTGATTTGATCCAGATTTTTCACCTAGCCTCTGAAAGATTATTGGAAAATTACGGAAATCACAACTCCTCTCATATTGCTCTAATACTATGACCTAACATCACCATCATCATGGCTTTCTGCCTCATGCATAGTCTTACAAGCTCTAAAAACCTTACTTGACTGATCTTACATCTCCAATTTTTGTTAATATGCTCTGATAGAGTTCAGGAGAGATTAATATAACTCAGAAGAAAGTAAAAGGGCCAGATATAGTGCAGGAAGATGAAGGGGAAGGACCTAACTGGGATTGGTAGGGGGGAGGGATTTTTCACAATTATTAACAATTATTAACAGTGTTAAATCACATTTCTAACAATTTTTAACATGTTACTAACATAGATGTTAGTAACATGTTATTAATGTCTGAATAACCCCCTCCAAAGCTGTCATGTTAGTAACTTGTTAGTTACTAACCTTGGAGTTTCTTCCTGAACATTGACTATGTTAACCTGCATTCATTGAACCCTTTGCAACAACAATGATTGCCTAAAAAGAAACCAACAGCTGTGTTTGATTAGGATATACAGTGATCCAACTCAGCTTTTACTATTACAAAAAGTCAAAATTATCATGGCTATAGCACACTCACCACTCAAGTTGGGAAATAATGTCTGAACATATTTGTCTGTTGTTGTGGTTTGTGTGGGTTAAACCCAGCTTTGTCCATTGAACCTTTTCATTGAATGTGAATCCATTTTCCTGAGTTACCTCATTATTGTTCACGGTACTCAAAATTGCACCTTTACAATGATATGCATTAATTTTGAACAGGACTTTGAAATGCATTCCCTAGTGAAGCATTATTCATCAATGTTTGTTGTGTTCTTGGCTAGGTTTCTTCTCCTGCTCTTACAGTGTCCCTCTGATAGATTCCTATTGACCTCTTTGGAAATGAAGCCAGACTAACCTATAAAAACTTTTAGTGGATTAATGACACATTTTATGAACCTGGGGGCCCAGTGCTATGTGAGATAGAGAGACTTCTATATTGTTA
The DNA here is from genome assembly GCA_013420905.1 of Collybia mongolica. Lineage (NCBI taxonomy): Eukaryota > Fungi > Basidiomycota > Agaricomycetes > Agaricales > Clitocybaceae > Collybia > Collybia mongolica. The sequence goes on from JAAXNY010000011.1 coordinate 2,330,998, forward strand.
TCTAAAGTATCATTTATCTTAGTGTTTGATACTGGGGAGCAGGATGCTGAGCCTCTCCTTGCATATTATCTCCAAGTTTGTCCTGTCCATGATGACCCCCCCATTTGATTCATTCTACTCCAGGAGCATCATGGCCTATCAGCTACTATGTGCCTTGCACAGCATCACTGTGGCATTGCTATCCTCTGGGAACATTGTTATTACAGTGCATTGCTCCCCTTTCCCCTAAATATAAGCTAATAATTACCCAGATGTTACTAATTGGCCAATTTCTCACCTTCTATGTAGGAGAATACCACTACAGAACAGTGGAAACTGCTCACTACTGAGCAGGCCCTGGAAGATGTAGTCTTTTTTGCTAACTCCTTTGCTACTGGGGAGGAGGATATGCATGCCCTCCATCCATCTCAGGTTCCTTGGATCTGGCTTGGTGCATTATACCCAGGCACCCATGGTGCAATGCTTCGTCAGAGGTAATCCTTCTCCTTTTTACCATCTACAACAGGCCTTACACATTTTTAGGAACCCAGAGGTGATTTTTGCTGTTTGGGCTTCTTCTGCACCTCAAGAAGCCCAAATCAACATGCCAAGTTATTTCCAAGCTTCTGAGAAGACTTTAACGCAAAACTTTTCAGCAGATTGGAGTGCAGTCACAAAGTATACTGACAAGGTATTTCATGGCACCAACAAAACTCTCAAAACCAATCTCAAGTTTGCATTAAAATGATCACTCTTGATGAAACCAGGGAGAGATATCAGTGAAGCCCTGACTTTTATGAGAGAAGATGTGGCTAATATGAGTAAACAAGAGGCAGCATTAATCTTGCAGACCCCTCTTTTCCACTTTCAGGTGGGTTTCTAAAACTCACATGATGGTCCAAGTCTTGAATTAGCCCAACAGTATTATGGATTTTAAGCCTTGATACTCCCATTTTGCAATCTTCTTGAAACCAAGAATTTTACTACTCTTCCCCATAATTCAGGAATTGCCCATCTGGAAGGTGTGAAATCCAGATTCAATGCATTCGTAACTGCTCTAGCCAAAAGTGATATTGAGGTATCAAAAGGTTTTCCATTCCCCAAATCATGGATATGGCAGTATTGCTCTGAGTATGGTGTGTTGATTGATCATATTTCAATGCTTAATAATCTACCAAACTTTTGTACTTATTTATTTTTACTAGGGTTCTTCCTAACTGGGGATCCTGAAGATCCACATAGTATTACAACCTCCTACTGGTCTGTCAAGTGGTACCAAGAAACATGTCAAGCTTCATTTCCAGAGGGGTTGCTTCCACCTGCACCAAACATGGACAATGTATTGAAGTATGGTGGCTGGAACATGAATCCAATGATTGTTTTTTTCACAAATGGCAAATGTACATATGCATTTTGAAATTCATACTTTGGACAGTCCTCTTATGATGCCACACAGTTGATCCATGGCAAACTCTGAGCCTTGCTTCCATTGAATGGAATGCGCCATTCCACACCCCATTGACTGATATACCTGTGTATGTTTACGTTTCTGTCAGCACAATTCTTCTCACATTTCACAGATGCAATACTGCACCACCAAAGACATCTTTTTTTGGAATAACACACAATAATGTAGTACACTCACCTGATATGCATGTGCTGTTGACCCTAGATTTGAATCACACCAATTTCCGAACAATTGGCTATCATAGTCCCATTTTGGCAGTGCCCTATTATGTAGCATTAGATCTTTTCCAGTGTGTGCTTAATAACTAGCTTCCCTGCTTTGTTCCTGCCACACCCTTAGTTGACAGTAACTTCAGCCAAATACCCTTTTCTCATCAAGCACCTATGGATGTATCTCAAGCCACATGCCATGATATGAGTATGGGAGAGTGCTACAGAAAGGCCTAGTTGTCCTACTTGGGGTTGGGTTCACATATCCCATGCAAAGCATGCTATCATCTAATTATCAATCAAACCTATGGTGCCTGTTATGATATGGTGCCTCATCTAGATGCACTATGATGTAAGTCAGTACACCCCCCACCACTTCAGGTTAACCTTTCCTCAGTCCTGTACAATGGATGATGTTCCCATCCTTCAGTCTAAGCCTGCTCATCTCTCACTCAACAACAACAACAACAACAACAACAACCACCACCACCCCACCCCCACCCCAGCTCAATCTGTGAATATTGTAGTACCTACCTCTCTCTAACTTAATAAAATACCGTAAACCTACCCTGTTGTTGTTGTTGTACTCCCACCTCTGCGCAAAACTCCAAAAATAAGCCGGTTTTGGCCTTGGGCCGAACTCAACCTTAAAATTAACCTCCGAAAAACATCTCCAAAAAACCCCCATATAGCCTTTCCCCCAATCATGGCTACCCCAGGGGCGCACCAGCCTACTGGAGCCGACGTTCCACATGCCCATACCCCCCCAAATCCACCAATCTCAATCCCCGTGTTCTCACCACGTACTCCTCGACATGGCGCTCGCTCTCCCACTCCCGAATCTGACAGCAACAACAACACCTCCATTTCTCTCAACAACCTTCCCAAGGGCCACCTCTTAGTAGTTCGAAGCTGTGTCTCCACCAACCCTGCTGAAATGCCGGTCTCTCTTGTACAGGATGCTATCACCAACATCGGCTCCAATCCATCCCTTCACTACCTTACCACCCTTCCAATACTCATCTCCCCATTTCACGAGAGAGTTGGGACAAAATCCTCTGCCTGCTACGTTGAGATCAAGCTCCCTGCCGCTGGAGAACCAAGAGTGGACCTCCTTGAGATGATCAAGGCCGAGCTCAAGAGAGAAAAGTCGAACTGGGAGGTATGGTGGAGTGCATGCAAAAAGGGGGAAGCTACAATAAGCGTATGTCCTGCCGTCTCCTCAATCTCTACCCAGGTGTCACCGACCGCGAGGGGATCCCCTCTGAACATCTTGGCCCCATTAAGGAACACATTGAGAGCAAGGGATTCAAGGTCACGAACATATTTGCCTCATATGGTGGCCCTCAGATCACTTTTCTCCTCCCCAAAGAGGCAGACAGGTTTATGGCCCTGCGAAGAATCACCTTGCCAGCCAAGATATCCAAACACAAAGCCACTATTGAGCCCATCAAAGAAATCCCAATCCTCTGTGCCTTCGAACTCGTTGTGAGTGGTGCCCATGATTATGATGGCCTTGCCAAACTTGTTGTCAGATGGGCTTGCAAGATCTCCCCCAAGTGTTTCCTTGAAGTGCGTTCCGACCCATCCAACTCTGACCTCATCATCTTCTCCATGTCCACCTGGACTGCTACCTGCAAAATCCTGAACAGCTCTAGCTCATTCCGAAGCAGCTTCCCCGACTCTATCTCCACTCCCCACCTTCTTTGGGATCATAACAGTAACCCTCTCAAGAAAAATGTGCTTGGAGACCAGGTCGCAAAGGGTGCTTCCCAAATTTCTAATACCGTCGCAGTACTTGCCCGTGAGGTCAGCAAGCTGAAGTCCGGGATGACTATTGTCCAATGCCAACAGGAAGCTTTACACGCTAACCAAGAGCAAGTGTTTGGTATGATAGACTCTATCAACTCCCGCATCACAGACACCCAAAATGCTGTCATTGCCCAAGCCCAAAATCAGCAGTTCAGATCCCACCTGATAGACCTTGAAGCATGTCATGGACAGATACAGCTTGCTATCCTGTTCACAACTGACATACCCTGCTTGCAGGCCTTGCAGGCTCAACTTACGTCCATTGCGGATCAGGGGAACAGAGCAAGGGCTGATCTTGAAGAGTCCTCTAACCACCTGTCAGTCATTATGGGCATCCCAGCTGTCCCTCTTCCACCTACCATCACTGCTCCTCCTCCACCCATCTTACCCCAGTCTGCCTCATCTGACGCAGGTCCCTCCCCACCAAAGAGAAAGAGAACCTGATCTCCCGCCACTGACCCCCCTGTGGTTATAGATCCTCTAGGTGCCCATCCTGTGTCCACCTCTGCCCCCCGGGTGGCCGAAGATGATGACAAGGACGAACTGGTGAGTCTCAACCCCTTGTGTTCAAACTTTCTTGTTTCCTTAAATGAGTGCCAATGGTACCTCAGTACGGCTCCAGCAACCAATGAATCTGGGTGCGCTATATCCTCGACGACAAACCTGATGGGTCATAGGGACTGGCAGATAGCACAGAGGAGGGCGCATAGAAAGAGACCTGTACATACCTACTCCTTTCCTGCCTTTTCACACTTTCACACTACTGTTACCTCTTCCCCCAATACCCCAGAACCTTGTGCAAATCTCTCCACATCTGTACCATTTCCACCTTCTTCTGCTGCATGGTTTTGCTATTCTCTTGCTGTGTTACCTATTTGCTCTCTTCTTGTTCTTCTTGTTCTGCTGTTTCTTGTCAACACTACCTCTGCTATGCCTGCTACCCCTCAATCATCGATCTCAATGTGTGCCCTGAACGCAAATGGTCTTGTGTACCCAGTTAAGCTGGCATTCATTGGTGCGATGATTACGAAAATGCTACCCCACATTTTTGCGATCTCTGAAACCAAGACTATGTCAAATGCAGGCTCAGGGTTACCAATCACAAACTACGAGATATTTGAAGAAAATGGTGTACAGTGTGCCGAAACACAGCGTGGCAAATGGGGAATCGTACTTGGTGTTTGCAAGGACATCCAGGTCGTATCACACATACCTCTAGCCCATGCCTCTCTCAAGGGGAGAGTAGCTGTTGTTGATGTGGTGATTCCATCCATCATCAACTCTCCCATACACCATGTCTTCACAGTTTGTGCACCTTGTAACCCTGAGTTAGACCAATTGTCTCGTGAATTTTGGCCTAATCTCACAGCCATGGTTTGAGACACTCAAACCTCATGGTCAATCCTCAGGGACCTTAATGCAACAGTCTCAGCATCAGAGCGTGCATCAGACAATGCACATTCACGTCATCTGTTCAATAGATTTCTCTCAGATACTTCTGGTGTCGATCTTTGGCAACTGACTCCAGACAGAAACCGCCACATAGACTGGACCTCCCAGGCCTGGCAATCCACTGAGGGAGGCAACATCATTGACCGAGTTGTTACCTCTTGAGCCTCTCTTATAGACTCCAAGATCCATACAGATGCTACCTGGATTCCAGGAATGGACCATAGAACAATTGTGGCACATGTTGTAATTGCACTACCCCTTGCGGCTGGACAGCGCCCTGCATGTGCTAACACTACACCATACATCCCCTTCATGCCCACCCCTCCTCCATGCATCAAATACCCTGTGAAATCAGATAAACACCTGTTCCCATTGTTCACAGCAACTGTTGACCAACTTCTTGCAGTAAAAAAAGAGAGTTTGGAAATCCCCATTACCAATGATCTCACATACATCAACTGTTATGAGACATTGACCAATGCTTTTCACCAGGCCGCTATGGCCACATTTGGGCGTGGAAAGATTTATTGTCCATCCTCCCGAGATGTTACATCCCTTGGTATCAAACAACTTATCATAAAGATCCGACACCTTGGAGGTGCCATCCTACGCCCGCGTGGTAGTCTCCATGCCAGGTCACATGGCTCTCTCCAAGCATATCACCGCCATGCTGCTGAACACATGTCCCTTGACCCTCCATCCCCTCTCAGTCTCACCAAATACCTTCAAAATATCAAACAACAACTCCATCATGATCTCTATGCTGCTAAGAAGGATGAGATAATGTGACGTGCTCGTGAGCGTGAGTGGTTTAAAATGCTTGGGGCACTATGTGGGGGATCTACCAAGTGCCTAATGAACAAATTGTCCCAGTTCATTGCACTCCCCACTGCTCTTGAATCCATCTCATCCCCAGGCATCATTGAAACCAATCCCGCAGCAGTCACCAAGATTACAAGGCAATACTTTACAAATTTATATGGCCACCAAGACCCACCAAACAAACCTAAGCCATGGATGACCACTCCCTCAGTTCTTGAAGTGCGCTCTCGTGTTGAGCATGATCCATTTATTTGGCCACTTTCAGCCACACTTGCTGACTTTCATGCAATGCTGTGGAAAGGGAGTACATGTCCATCGCCTGGTCCTGATGGATGGGAGAAGTGGTGCATCAAGAACCTATCTGACCAAGCACTTCAACTTGTGCTTGATCTCCACAACTACTCAGTCACCCACTCCAGATTCCCAGGGAACATTACTGACTCCCACCTTACCTACAGTGGCTCAAAAAACTGCCCCAATGTTTGTACATTTTTGAAAGATCAATATGGTATGAAGTGCTGACATAAGCAGGGGACCTGGGGTAATTATGTAAGATACTATGACATCGTGGCTTTCCAATGGACCCTGGATCATGTGATTTGGATCAAAACCCATTAAGCTATAGGCCAAACAAAATGATTACTCATTGGGGCAGTTTTTTGACCCTCTATTAATTTTCTATCTAATACTTTGTATGACCACCTTTTGCCTTTATAACTGCTTGTATCCGCCTGGGCATACTTTCTATCAGGTTTTGGCATACCTCTGGTGGAATTTCACCCCACTCTTCAGCCAATCTATCCCACAACTCATGTACTCCTTTGGGTGGTGTCGGATATTCTTTAAGACGGCGCTTGAGATGTTCCCAAAGGTGTTCTATTGGATTCATGTCAGGGGATTGGGCAGGCCAGCCAAGGACTTGAATGTTGTTGTCTTCAAACCACTGTGTGGCCAGTCCAGATGTGTGTTTGGGGTCGTTATCTTGCTGAAAGTAGCGCTCGCCATCCACCATTTCCAACTTCTCAAAACTTTCCTGAACTCCACTCTCCAAGATTTCACAGTATTGAACCTTGTCCATGTTCCCCTGCACCTCTATGAGCTTTCCCACTCCATTCCACCCCATACAACCCCATACCATGAGGTTTCCTCCTCCTCCATGTTTGACAGTAGGTGATGTTGTTCTATCAGATGGTGGTTCTCCCCTTTGTTTCCAGACATAAACCTTTCCATCTGACCCAATCCTATTGATTTTGGTCTCATCTGTCCATAGAACCCTTTTCCAGTCCTCCACAGTCCAGCTTTCATGATATTTTGCAAACTGGAGACGCCGGATGCGATGGGCTCGTTTGAGAAGAGGAGCTTTCCTCTTTGTAGCAGCATAAAATTGATTTTCCTTGAGTGCATTTCTGACTGTCTGGGGTGTGACAGGATTGGGGATGATGCCATTGATGAATTGGGTAGCCTGAACTGCATTATCAAGCTTCCCTGACTTGATTTGACGAATAATTGACTGTTTGTCACGAACAGACAGCTTGGAGGGGCGGCCACCAAGGTTGTTTTCTTTGTTTCCATCCACATCTTTGCTGATCCTACTGATGGTACCCTTCCCTAGACCAGTTTTCTCCTTGATTTGACGCTGAGAATAGCCCTCATTGAGGAGAGAAACAACAGTATTGTGCTGAGCAGTAGAAATGGCTTTCATGATGGTGGTAAGAGGTCAAGAAGATGATTGAACCAATTCCAACATGTCAAATTGATACAAATAAAGTCACATGACATTGTTTATTCTTCCCACAGTCCATAATGTTCTTGCATTGGATCATAAATGCCAGAATAATGGAAAATAAGATAAGGGTCAAAAAACTGCCCCAATGAGTAATCATTTTGTTTGGCCTATAGCTTAATGGGTTTTGATCCAAATCACATGATCCAGGGTCCATTGGAAAGCCACGATGTCATAGTATCTTACATAATTACCCCAGGTCCCCTGCTTATGTCAGCACTTCATACCATATTGATCTTTCAAAAATGTACAAACATTGGGGCAGTTTTTTGAGCCACTGTACTATCACAAACGTGGTGTTCGCACCAACCTTCTAAACTGGCAGGGTATCCTCGTATCCAATTTTCTTGCCAACTCTCCTATGACCTGGCTTAACTATAATCTTTCACCTTACTCATCATGCCTGGGCATCATTCCCAACACGCAGGTTGCAACCTAGCCTGGTGTCCAAACATGTGATCTGATGAGCTTCCTCAGCAGCCTAAAGACTTGGAGCAAGCGAAACAAAAAGACTATCTACCTCCTCAAGTGCGACCAAATGAAAGGTTTTGATTATCTCTCCCCAGAGGGACTTTATGACGCATGCAAAGCTTATGGTCTACCTGAATCTATTTGCGAGTTGGACTGCACTGCCCAGTCATTGGTCCAATGTCTACCTTGCACTGCCTTTGGTATTGCAGAACCCATCACTATTTATGGTCTTACAAAGCAAGGTGGCCCCATGTCCCCACTCAAATCTACAATGACCACTAGCCTTGGTCACCATTATCTCAATGACATTGCACTCAAATGTGATGACACTGTGACAATATCCACCACCTCTCATCAGCTCAATGACCCTCACCTCCCAGACAACCATCTAACCCTCAACTTCACCATGGCTGAGGCAACTGACGAATCATATATTGCTGCTCATTCCTATGACACTCTTTGCAAATTTACCCTACTCATGGAGTGCTTCCAGTTTGTCTATGGGTGGATGACATCCTGGTCCAAAACCACAGCACACATACTCAACTGTCCTGACACTGTTCCTGAAACACTCAGACTTCCCTCCATCACCTTTTCACCAGGCATCGACCCCTGGACCATAACACATCATGATGTCCTAGTTTCAACCAACGAATTTGATTTTCTCAGAACCCAGGTCGATGATCCAGACACTTGCACCACTGAACTCATGGCCTTTATTGACTCATTCATTTTCCCTTCTTTCTTATCATGTACTCCATTCTCCCTAATCCAGAAAATTGTCTCACAGAACATCATCTCCAAGTGTTGAGCACTACTCTCTCTCCAACCCATCTCAAATGCTGATGCCACCAAGCTTGACCAGAGAATTGCTAAGCGTGTCCATGATGTGCTTGGTTTCCCTTTTTGTGCTGACTACTCTATTTCAACTCTCCCACTCAATCTTGGAGGCTTTGATTTCCCATCTCTTGTACAGATCAATGCAGGTATTGCTATTGATGGGCTTGCTTGAGATCTGAACCACCACATCCTGGCATATTGCACCATGGCACTCATCACACTTGCCGACTGGACATGTCAACATAACAAATGCCAATACCCACTGGATGGTAAAGGCCTTGAGAAGCCTTTCAGTCGCCTCAAAGGCAAGATACCCTCCTTGTGGCTCACTGCACATCACCATATGGCTATGTACCATCCTCGCCTATTGTTATGTGTTACTGATCAAAGCCATCTCTTAAGGGGTGAATGCTCAATCTCCGATGCAATATCCCTCTCTAAAATGCGCACATCAACCCCTGCAACAACTCCCAATGTGACCCCTACTCCCATAGTCCCAAATGGTCACACTCTCAAATCCCTTCATCACATGGGACTCCGCCAGCTTCATGAAATTGGACACTGGACCATGAACACTCACAGTATCACCTCCTTCACTGTCAACACACTCTCAGAGAGCAACCGAACTGTGGCTCAAACTAAAAACTGGAAACTCACCAGCAACTACCTTTCCCAGGTCCGAATCACATCCCTCTTCTCTGGTTAAACGGACCTCATCCGCAGCTGAGACATACATCAGACACGTGCTGAAGTGACTATCCTTGCACTTGCAAAAATGAGCCCCTACTCACCTGCACCATGCTCTGGCACACATCAGTTATGGAGCACAGATGGCTCCATGATACCAGCCACCACTGGCCTACTTGACAGCAAATCGGTAACTGCCGCAATCACCGGTGATAGGGCCCGAAATTGTTTGCACTTATAAAGTCGACAAGTAAGGCTATTAGTATCATTTCTAATAACCAAGTAAACGGTAATAAAGGATTAGAGTCGAGCTCCAAGATGGCTAATCAGAGTGAACTAGTCTAATGGATAATACACTATCAGTACAGAGGACTATGAGTACGGTCTATTATTAGTCCTATTCACCATGCCCGGTTACAACCTCGGTGTCTTAGTTCATAAGTAACCGTTGTAGTATGATATCATTAGTCCGGGGATCATCATTAATAGGAGAAGTAATTGTAAATTCGGGACTTGCACAACCCGATCCTAGTCAGGGGTACTTGGTGTTAACTACTGGAAATGACGGGACCCCATGAATAGCAACCGGGACAATCAGGAGGAGTAAATGACAGTGCCGCGCTGTTTTAAATAACAAAGCGCGCGGTCATGACTTGATAAGAGTTTAGCCAGCTCTTTCAATATTTGATAAGTAACCAGTAAACGGCATAATTGGCACGCATGGCGCGCGCGCCAAGTTGTAGAGGACGCATCAGCATTGAATACAGATCCTTGGCGCGCGGGAGCACGGTTCCATGTAAAATTTACAATTCCATATGATATTTAGTTTGTACACTATAAATAGACTGTAGATGAGTAGCGCTAAGGCAAGGAATCTTGCCCCCACTTCGCGCTACTATAGAGTATACAAATCACATTTGTTAAAACACTATTGCATGCCCAAATTAAGGATCAGATTGCTTCAACGTGTCTTGATTGGAATTGATTGAAGAACCACAGAATTAAAGAAACTTAGTTCATTTGGAACTTAGTACCGTATTGTCCGTTGGAATTACTAGGCACTTGGCCTTAGTGCACTTGGCACTGTATTGTTTGATAAGTCGCTTGGACTTATAGATCCGCTTGGGATCATTAATAATTGAACGTACACTTGGTACTCAGTCTATTGGATCGAGAGATATTATAAATATACCTAGCAGGTTTTTAAACCTGTGTTGAAGCTTTTGTCTAAATCAAACCCGTTGAGAGATCATTGGAAAGGGCTTTGGCTAGTACTATTCAAAGCTTAGTGCTTCTAAGCACTTGAACCCGAACTCAAAACAGGCGATTCCTACTGTTCGTGTGTTGATTGTTAGGTTTGGTGTGTGTGTGTAAGGGATTACATTTCATAGCATCAGCGCACTTATAGCCCAGGAGCCCCCTTTCACCGGACCACACACCATCATCCTCAAAATCCCTGGTCGAAACATCTCCATCCTGCAAGGTGAACAAATGGGGTTAATTGCAGGCCTAATTCTTGCTGAATGCCTAGACCCTGAAGCAAGGATTTACACCGACCACTTAAACTCAGTATGTCTACTTGATGACAGCCACACCTCTATGAACCTCAATACCCACCTACGACATATGAACGGTTGCTCCTATTACTGCTGGATGATCAATCTCTATCAGAAGAGCCTTGTACATGTGGAATACACCAAGGGTCACTTGGAAATCACAGAATCTATCCCATCCACACTCAATCATGATGCCGACCACTATGCATCTCGAGTCCAACACAACATCTCCAATACCGCTGAATCTCCTATTCCCACATTCTTTATGGACCGATTCACCTTCTTTACCACTGCAGACAGATGGATCGAATCAAATATCCAATCATATACTGACCATTTATCAGCCCAACTAACCTCACATAGACTTGAACTCAAACTTGGCTACCAGATGCTCAGATCCTTATACAATCCCACTCCACCGCCCGACTACCCGTACCTCTGCTCTATCTCATCATACTCTGCCATGGTACAATTATACTGCCGCGCTGGCCAACTACCCACCGCCTCTTGCCTCCTCTCCTGAAACATGGCTTTATCAAATATATGCCAATTTGGCTGCAATGTATTGGAAGACGAGCACCACATATTTGTTGAATGTCTATATTTCTTGCAATTCTGTACTGATGCACTGACAGATATAATCGCTTACACAAAAACCAAGTGCACCGAAATGGACACTGGCATCTGTGACAAAGCCACCACTTGCCTCCTCCTCGCAGCCAAGTCCCTTCTTGCAAATGATCCGTCTGTCTGGCTGCTCCACCACTCTACAGTAGCTCAAAAAACTGTCCCATGTTTGGTCATTTTATAATGATTTACTTATAACAGAGTACTGGGGATTAATATCATTCTGAGAAAAATACATATGATACTACACCATATTAGCTTTGAAATGAGCCCCTACTGTCCTTATTTGAATAAAAACTCATTTCATAACAAATTGAACAAAATAATTACTCATTGGGACAGTTTTTTGACCTATGCTTAATTTTGGCAAGATCTTTACTGCAGCAAGCTTTAACATCATGTGATATATTGTGGGAACAATAAACAAAGTCATGTGACCATGTTAATATAAATTCAACATGTTTCCATCATTACAATCATTCTTTCCTTCCCCCATCATCCCATGAGACCTACATCTTCTACCCAATGCCTTTCTGTGATCTCCCTTCTTCAAGAAGGCTATACCTTGCATCAGATCCAGTCCAAAACCACTCTGGGAAAGTCTACCATTGGGAGAATCAAGAAGGAACTGGATATGGACAAGGAAAACCACAGGGGGGGACGTCCTTCTAAGCTCTCTCCTGGTGACAAACAGTCAATTATTCAACAAATCACCACTGGAAGGCTTGATAATGTTGTAGAGGCCACCCATTTCATCAACCAAACTCTTCCCAACCCTGTCACACCCCAAACAGTCAGGAATGCACTCAAAAAGAATGACTTTTGTAGTGTTGTCAAGAGAAAATGTCCTCTTCTCAAAGAGGCTCATCGACTGCAACATCTTCAATGGGCAAGATACTATGAAAACTGGACAGTGGAGAATTGGAAAAGGATCTTATGGTCAGATGAGGTCAAAATCAACAGGATTGGGTCAGATGGAAGGACTTATACTTGGAAGAAGAAGGGAGAACCACTTTCTAACAGAACCACCACTCCTACTGTCAAACATGGAGGAGGAAATAATCTTATGGTGTGGGGTTGTATGGGGTGGAATGGAGTAGGAGTGCTTACAGAGGTCCAGGGGATTATGAATGCAGACCAATACTGCCAGATTTTGGATGGGGGAGTAGTGGAAAGCTTTGAAAAGCTGGAGATGCCAGAGGGAGAGAGGATGTTTCAGCAGGACAATGACCCCAAACATGCATCCAACAAGGCAACCAAGTGGTTTAAAGACAACAACATTGATGTTATGGTCTGGCCAGCACAATCCCCTGACATCAACCCCATTGAACATCTCTGGGTAGTGTTGAAGAAGGCACTTAAGAAATACCCAACAGCCCCCAAAGGAGTACATGAGTTGTGGGATAGGGTGGTAGTAGAATGGAATGGAATTCCACCAGAAACATGCCAGACACTTATAGAAAGCATGCCTAGAAGGGTTCAAGCAGTTATTAAGGCAAAAGGTGGTCATATCAAGTATTAATTGTGTAAATAGAGACTTTGGAGATGTAGGTCAAAAAACTGTCCCAATGAGTAATTATTTTGTTCAATTTGTTATGAAATGAGTTTTTATTCAAATAAGGAAAGTAGGGGCTCATTTCAAAGCTAATATGGTGTGGTATCATATATATTTTTCTCAGAATGATGTTAATCCCCAGTACTCTGTTATAAGTAAATCATTATAAAATGACCAAACATTGGGACAGTTTTTTGAGCTACTGTACTTATTATCTAGGCCAGATTCCTGACATTGCCACCATCATTGGGCCCTTCTCAAACATTCACCCACCAGTTGCTATTCCCAATCACAACCTTCGTCAACGCCGCTTCATCCATCACATCACATCCGAATGGCACCTCAGGGCAATATGCTTGACTGGGAGAATATGGGGAGAAGTACAACGTGAAATGGCGATTTCCTCAGGTTTCTAAATGACAATATCAATGCTCATCTTGTGTACTTCATACCTCCATGGTGGCAAGCTTCCCTCACAGAGGGTTTGATGCTACCCCATGCAAGCCCTTTTTTTAGTCCTCTCACACTTCTTCTTCTCATTTGGTCTACCGAGGCAATTCCTTACCGAACATCCTTAGCTTTCATTAGTGGAGGTAGATTTCAATATAGTAAACATAGTAAACAATGGTAATGACTGGTTACACAATTTTCAGGTCATGCTTAATAAACTCTCTCCCTTGGTCTCCCAGGAGCATGTGCAGGAGTATCTTCTCCTCTTGGGTTCCTTCCAAGAGCTTTTAGAGAAAGTTGAACTGTTCGATATGTTAGATTTAGAATCACATGACTTCTTGTCTCACGTGCTCAATGCCACATCACTGTGTTTCGTCATTTTGCAGAAACCGCGATCGAGACCACCTCCAAGAGGCTCGAGGTACAGTGTTCTCCTTCATCAATCGGCCGGACCGTAAATCTGAGTCTGCATTTGGATAGGAAATTTTTGAGACACGATATACATCGCCTGCACCATTGATGCTCAATTCGTGCTATTCCTGTAATGGGAGGGGGTGCCATTCGTGTGGGTGTGGTCCTAGTATGGTCCAGGATTTCTAAATGGATGATATAATTGATGGTTGCTGTGGTGGACCCTGATAGCTTGGTAATTCAATGTTCGTATTGTGTACCTAGCTCCAAAGTGTCCAGTGAAAGCTTTTTAGTCTGTCACATCGCGACCGGGCTATACTGTAGCGGCCGCGCCATTCGAGAAGAGGTGAGTTCGATTCAGGCACTTTAGCAGGCCTCGTAATTTCTTCCGGTGAGTTTTCCCAAATCTTGAGTTTCGGCCTAGAAAGCGTTTAATGCCTGTGTAGTGAGAGGGAAAAAGACGTTGTTTATACATTTCCACGGAAGGAATAATACTACCTTCGCTCCTCCGAAATTGGATTTGACCAATGAAGGGGGCATTGGGGGATCAGGGAGACGACACACGACACTCCGCGTAGAATCCTCAGAAAACCAAAGGGAAGGATAGGATCTAGCCGTGGTAAGCGCTCCTGATCAAGAAGTAAATATGACCAAAGCCAAAGCATCATCCCAGCCGTCCATCACGACAGATGCCTAAGGCCCTAACTCTAGCAGTAAGAGTGAGTCAGATGTACGGACGACACTTGGTGAAGTTAGATGGTGTGAAAACTGAGAACTCCCAACCTTCGATCCCCGGGGACGGGCGAGATCTTTGAATCCTCTGCAAATTTTGTGGATTGCGGTATTTGGATACGACTTTCCGAGGGACTTGAGGCGCTGCGCCGCCTGCATTGATGAGTTGGATGATGTGATTACACTGGCACAGAAAACGTACATGACGCGGGACTTATCCCCTTCACGTTCCAACAGAAGAGGGGGGATACTGCGCCCAGCACGGGTGATTGTAGTCTAAACTTGAGGGCGGTCCAGGGTTTCTTAGTGTGTGATGCGATCATCGACGGGACCTACGACGAGTTCTGGAAAATGTATCCCAACTTCTTACATAGGTTAGGTCCCAAAAAAGCCTTTCGTCAGGCCTTGTCCATCATCATAGTGCAACCCACCAGAACCACCATGTAGCGATAGGTATGATCCCCCCAGAACAACTGGTACAAATTTCGTTACTTCCCCGCCAATCATCACCTCGTATCTTCTTCTTCTCGCCAAAAAACCCCCGTTTCCTTTTGTGTCAACGCTGATGAGGTGCGTGTGTACCGTGAGTATGCCCATTCAGCGAGACGGGGGGGAATGTTATTTATACACGCCCGATGCCGATCTCGGTGAGCCACCCCGGCAGAAGGTTGGTAGGCTCCCACCCGGCATGCACTGTGAGATGATGATGGATGTGCACAGCTCAAGGAACAGCGGGGCTCCCCACCCCCGATCCGTCAAGGCCCTGTCAGTTGTCCGCGCATGACAAGGGACCCAGGACCAGCCAGCCAATCCCCGTCGTAGTCTTCCGTTCGTCCCACGGGTGGCGACTGGAAATTGAACTATGACTCACACGTTCCTTCCCCTCCTTCCGTGCTAGAAGGCGCTCGCACGCGTGCGGGTTTTGATGAATTCACGATTCGCGTCCATCACCCATGTCTGGCAAACGTCAAGCGAAGGTGGCTACGTAATTGTATGTACCCCGGTTCAAGTGCGAAGGCGATATCGCCAATTCAGTTGTTTAAAATACCTTGCGATATCCCCGTCGCTCGCAGTAGGCGGTCATAAGGAGGGCTCGTGTCGCGTCGGCTCAAACGCGAGTGTTTTGTGTGCACGTTTTGTGGAGTTTGCGGTACACTAGCGAGGGCCAATCGGGGATCGGTAGTATTGTTTTTTTTTTTGACATGTGTCCAGGGTAGCTAACGTGGTTTGGTCCATTCCCTGAATTGTGGAGAAATTATGGATCCGGGAGGCATGGCTAGCATGGTATCTTCGCCACGGTTGAAATTATCGACGCTCGTCGCTCGAGAGTGGCGACCCTTTGACCGCTCGTCGCCCCTGTTCATCAAGCTCAAGACTCGTCAGCGCGTATCGCAATTCACCCTGTCCAGCCCAGCTGAGTGCCAAACCTTCGAACCAGTTCCAGAGCGGGTGCCGTCGGCAGATAATGGGATACTGATCATGCCTAGTCCGTATGATGACATCGAGCCGGGCGATCTTGGGTTTTCACCACTTTTGATAAATGATCCCATGAAGGGTATCCTACATAGGGAAGCTGGTAACCGTTAGTTTTTTCTCGTTGGCATGCCATGTGTGTGAGCCCCTGCCCCTACCTGCGCCGCCGAACCCGAGACAAGATCGGCATCAGGGTCAAACACCGATCATGTCTCATATCATGTTGGCCACACCCGGGAAAAAGGTCCCGTCAAGACATGATCAGCATTCCGGATCCTTAACCGAACACATTTCAGTGGACGCGAATAGGCCGCCGTTTCTCCGACAAGAGGGGACTTGGCCCCGAGACGACGTGCAGTTGAGTTGGGCAGCATGTTCGCTGTCATGCGAAAGGGGTTTCGAATGGGGTGCCCTTTTGCCGGCGGGAGGCGGGCCAACCCACGATTCGGGCGCGGTGGGTTTAAAGAATATGTTGCTTGACGTCGTTTTTTCCAGAATGGGGATCCCAGTGTGATCATGATATCAATTGGCCGCAGCGTTGGTAGTGCCGGGTGAGATGCCGTGTGATAAGCAGCATGATGAGGGATGGAGTCTTTTGGGGGGAGGTCGTGATGGGACCTTCGGTGGAATGATCCGTTCCTCATGTGACTGCGATATATGGCAGTTTCGTCCCATGCTGCCATGTGAAGGGGGCAAAAACGGGGGTTCATATGTCTGTGCTCATATATTTAGCTGATGTCGAAAACGTGGTCTTTGAAAGATGGGCTTATCAGCGAATGATGCCCTTATGACGGCGTAGACGAATGAAATCTCATTAGAAGAAGCTTTAGGGCCTCGAAGCTGTCCTTAGTTGTCACCCTTTGATCCACTTTCTCCATATGCTTACAAGTACCTCCGGGGTGAACCGGTGAACTGCGCTACGATCTCAGTGGGACTGATAGTGCGTCGCAAACCCGTTGGGGGTGCTCGCAGGTGGGCTAGAGGAGGTTGGACGGGGGTGCCGCTCGGATCGACGATAAAGTCTATCGGGTCCGGTGGGGACGCTGGCTTATGTACTTGGATGCATTGTCATAACGGCGACGTTCGGGGGGGCTGTGTCCCGGACGAGCCAAGGGTTTTTTAATTCAACGGACGGGCATATGTACGAAGAGAGCGGGAGCGAGGAAATCAAGGCGCCCGAGGGATTGCTAGAAGCAGCCACGAGCTCGTGGTCTCTTGTATTTCGTGATGTTGATGCTGATGAGCAGGAATGGTGGCCCAACAGTGTCCGCCACTGCGAGAGGCATCTGTGGTGTACAGCGCCATTTCGATCGATTAGATCTGCTGGTATGATGATGATGAGAATTATGCTTCGGGAGCCACATGGCTTTCATAATGATGTGGCGGCCTCAGGCGGCACATGGGGGCGTCCAGGGCTTGATTTGGTGGGGAGGCGGGCCGCCTAGCCCAGCATTGATGGAACAGTGCCTTTTGTGATTTACTTGGTGGCAGGGTTGTCCACGCGATTTTGGGGTGGATTTGCCGAGTCTTCGGCATCAAGGTAAGGAGGGTGGGAGTGGCGTCGAGTAATTTCCATTTTCCAGGTGGGTGAAGGTGGAAACGAAGTGATGGGACCGATGTACCACAACGAATGATGAATAGTTTGCGCTGACCCAACGGGAAGTTTGATTACTTATGGAGGTGGGACACAGGAACGAGGCTAGAGCTTGGGGGTCGGCGGAGAGTAGGGAGGAGAGGAGGAGTGGAGATGGGAAAGAGAAAGGGACGAGGAGGGCCGAGTGATGCGGAAGAGAGCAAACTGGTTTGGTGGAGGTTTGGTCGTGTTTGATTCAAAGCTGTGCCGGGCCTTTCGCTCTGCTGATTTCCCTTCTTCAATTCGATTTGTCGTCCTCCACCGACATTTCCTTTCATTATAATACTTCCATTCCAAATCCTTTTACTTCCCATCCTCACCAGGTCATCGCGCGTTTCGTCCGCTGTATCCCTAATCTCACCCATTAAATATCCTTACCGGGGGAACGCCTAATAGCTGCCACCATATCATCTACGGCAAAGTTCACGGTATGTGAATATTCGACGAGGCTGTGAGGCATGGCTGATCCCGTTGCTAAGCCTCATAAAACAAGATCTTGTTTCCTTGTTGTTTTCTGCTCGCCTGACTATGGACCACCACCAAGTCTATAATCAGCCTCCATCGTATCCCAACTACTTCAATTCAAACCCTTCTTCCACACATTCCTCCCCCCGTTCCTACGCCAATGACCTGGATCTCTACCAAATCCCGTATCCACCCTCCAACCCCTACCCGAACTCCCACTCTCGCCCCAACCGCCCACCTCAAACCAAAAGCGCTTCCTATGGCCCCCTGCACCTCTCCATGCCCAACACCACGCACGAGCACGACCCCAACGAGCGCACCGCACGCCCGGGGAATGCACACGTCCACGACGCATTCCATTCCCAGTCGCTTCCCCTCCCTTCACACTCACATACACATCTCGCCACCGACCCCACCGCGATTCCCATGGAGGAGGACATGATCGATCAAGACCTCCGCGACAGCCTCGTGAAGCGCGATAGCACCTACACCACTTCCACCCCAGGCCTCTCCGGTGGCCTCACCCGGCCACTCCGCCCCCTGGAGCAGGAGCGCCTGGCACACCTGGATCGCCTCAAATTCTTCCTGGCAACCGCCCCCTCGAGATGGGACGCAGACTCGGCCCCCTCCCACACCAGCTCGACCCCAGCGTCGGGCACAACCCCGCTTCCCTACCCGAACGGAAGCAATGGAATCGATTCCCTCCCGATGTCCATGCACTCTTCGATGCTCACGCAGGCGCCTGGCCATGGTCACGGGGCCCAGGGACCCCATCCCGCACTAAACCGGTTCCTCTTACCCACGCAGGAATACGTGACATGCGTCCTTTGGAACAGCCTGTACCACATCACTGGGACGGATATTGTGAGGGCCTTGGTATTTCGATTCGAGGTGGGTCGCCGTATCCTTTATCCGGGTTGTGACTTTGCGGCCCGTTTTGGATAGATTAAGATATGACGAGCTGAGCTGACTTTTTTTGGACCTTCATTTGACAGGCGTTTGGACGACCGGTTCGCAATATGAAGAAGTTCGAGGAGGGCGTGTTCAGTGATCTGCGCAATTTGAAGCCGGGCGTAGACGCTTGCTTGGAAGAGCCCAAGGTGAGCGTGCTTCTCCTGTACGATTTCCCCCGCACTTGTCTCCTTTAGTCCTGGCATCGTGGGCGCGGGCCGATGCTGACTTTGACGCATGGCGCAGGTCACGCCGCCAAGTTGCTATTCGCCATAGTCACAAAATCCCATCTCTCACACTAAAAATACATTTCATGCACTCCTGTGATTGAAAGCTAACCGAAAAACTCACATGCAGAGCCCCTTTCTGGATCTCCTATTCAAGTACCAATGCATCCGTACACAGAAGAAACAGAAAGTATTCTACTGGTACGCCCTCGCCTCCCCTCCCGCCTCTGCACAACTGACCAAATCCCCCAAAAGGTTCTCTGTGCCCCACGACCGCCTCTTCCTCGATGCCCTCGAGCGTGACCTTAAGCGCGAGAAGACAGGGCAAGAGCCCACCACTCATATCGTCGGCGAGCCCGCGCTTTCCTTCACCTACGACCCGAAGAAGAGCCTCTACGAGCAGTTCAGCAAGGCACAAGGCGGGCAGGACGGCGAGGGCGAGCTGGAGGCCGCCGTCCGTCGTGCCGTAGAGGAGCGCGCCGGGATAGCAGGCCAGGGCACAGGAGACATCGAGGTCGACGGAGCAGAGGCGACAGAGGAGAGCGAGAGCGGCGTCAGCGACATCGACGATATCATGGGCGGCACAGACGGGGAGGACGCCACCGGCCGAAACAAGAGCAGCATCCCGCCCGCGCTGCAGGGCACGATCGGCCTGGGCATGGTTTCGGGCACCATGTGGATCGAGGGGAACCCAGGGTACAAGCAGCGCAAGAAGAAGGGCACGAAGAATAACTCAAAGGACGACGAGCGGGGGCGCAGCGCGAGCATGGGCGGCTCCGGCGGGGGGCGGTACGGCAGCGTCAGCGCCAGCCGCGAGCGCATGGGGAGCGGCGGGATGATGGAGGAGTTCGGCCCCGGGGGCTCGGGCAACGAGGGCGATGCGATGAGCGCGGCGGAGATGTTTATGATGCAGGCGCGCGGGGAGCTGGTCCCTGCCAACGGCGTGGTGAAGAAACCGCGGCCCCAGCCGAACATCGGCGAGGTGGGCGTGTATTATAATAACGACGCGCGCGCGAGCTTGTCGGGGCCCCAGGCGCAGAGGTATATGTCGGGCCCTGGTGGGGATGGGGTCCCGCGGGGACGCAGCTACGAGGGCGGGGTCCCGCACCGCCATACGTATCCCCTTGCCGCTGCCGCCCCCACGTCCATGAGCTACCCCGCGTTTGCCGACCGCCAGGCGCAACCGCCGCTGCAAGGGGGCCAACCACCGCCGTCCGCCGACCCCAAGCCGACCGACAGCACGTTGAAGACGAAGGCGTTCGTGTGCCCGCTCTACTCGTGTGGGCGGCTGTTCAAGCGCATGGAGCACCTGAAGCGCCACCTCAGGACGCACACGATGGAGCGCCCCTATGCGTGCCCGCAGTGCAAGAAACGCTTCTCGCGGAGCGATAACCTGAACCAGCATCTGAGAACGCATGGGCGGGGCCCGATGGGCACGGGTGCCGGTGGTGTCGC
This sequence comes from Collybia mongolica, assembly GCA_013420905.1. NCBI lineage: Eukaryota > Fungi > Basidiomycota > Agaricomycetes > Agaricales > Clitocybaceae > Collybia > Collybia mongolica. The sequence goes on from JAAXNY010000011.1 coordinate 2,352,056, forward strand.
CCTTGGAGGGGCGGCGGGACCCGGTGGTGTCGGGGAGTGGATCGATGGCAGTGGTGATGATGGTGATGGGAGCGGAAGCGGCGGGAGCACTGATGGGCGGCTTGGGGGCATGGGTGGTGAGGCTGAGGATGCGGGAGTCGAGAGTGAAGGCGAGGACGGCGCCATGTTCGCAGCTGGCAATATGAACAACGTTGGCGGTCTCGGGATGTATGGGGCTGCGGGGATGGGCATGGGCATGGGGGACTTTTCTGCCAATGCCCTGGGCAGCTCGGCATCTATGGCTTATAACGGGGGGCTCGGGCTTGACATGCAGATGTGCGAAGTCGAAGTCCAGGGCGATATCCGGGAGGTGGCGGGTGACGAGGAGGGCCTTATCATGCGTGCTGATGGGTCTGCACCGAATTACAACCAGGAGGCGTATTACCCGCCTTCGTCTACCTCGGTATCGTTCTCCAACGGGATCAGCGGCACCGCGAACCAGCAACACTCTACGAACGAGTACGACGCCACCTGGGGTATCCGACCCCATCCGAGCCCGGCGTTCAGCACGATAAGCGCCCCCTCGCCGCCTCCGGGCTCTATCCCACACATCCGGAGCAACCGCTCCTCTATCACCTCACCCCCAGCCGGATACCGCCCGCCTTCTTCAGCCTCTTCGCACTCGTCTCTCTACGGCGACGATTTCGTCACATCCATATCTGCTCCGTCACACAAGCTGGCCTTTGACCATAGCACGCTCTATCCCCCTGGTATGATGGAAAACGCGGCCCAGGCAGCAGCAGCAGCAGCGACAGCAGCGAACGGCGGCCCAGGTCCTATAAGAAGGCATCGCAGCATGACGCCGTCGGTGATGCGAAACGGGGAGCCGATACGGCGGCCAATGACGGCCAACAGCAATAGTGAGTATGCACCGGGAGGCTCGCCCGGAAGCACTTCTGGCTCTGTTCTCGGCAACACGAGAGGCTACCACCCATACGCTGCGTACGGGTCTGCCGCGCCGCGCAACGGATCGACGCATTCGAGCCCCTCGGGATTCAACATGCCTCTGGCAGGCGAGTACAACTCTCAGCAACAAATGCGGAGGTCGGAGTCGAGGAACTCGGGCATAAGTGGGATGCAGGAGCAGATGCGGCAGATGATGACTATGAATGTCGATTCAACGCAGCCGTATGGGAACGAGCGTCCCAATAGCGTGGCGGGCGGGCACGCGTCGGCGTTCGGCCACGATCTGTACCGCACCGACTCGCCATTTGCACAGACCGACTCGCCTGCGCCATATACCGCGGAACTGCCAAACCACTACGGTGCTGACACATATAATGTCCACCACAATGATTCTATGTCTACCACTTATGACAAACATGGCTCGTTTGGACTCTCGGGAGGACTGAATGACCAAGGACAGTTCGCGATGCAGGGCACCAATAATGGTTACTATTCACATGCCCAGCACAATACGCTGTAATGGTGTATTTTCCGCTATCGGGGGCGCATGTTCGCCTGCCCCACCCCACCATACATTATTCCCCCGGATCATAATCAACATTATACATTATTCACCAACAACCCAACCCAACCCAACCCACACCCCTTATAATATGCACCACCTGTAGACTTTGGTTCTGCTCCGATTGAAACAAAACATACCAAGAGTTTGTTACTCATCGATGATTGTTCACTGTGCTCTTCGTTCAATGTATTTACGCCACGTTTTCAGCTTGGAATCGCAAAATATTCTTGCTATAGTATTAATAATGCATCTCGCCCCCCCCCCCCACCTTCGTATTTTCTTGTCATGTATTGCTATCTATTGACATCTATGCTGCTATGTTCCGTACGGATTTGCACACTAATATATTCCTCTCTCGTGCGACGTATTGTCAAGTGCCCTGATCTGAGTACGACATGGCTTTCCTATCCAGGCTCATGAGACGAGAATACTCCAAAATTAACCTTGCGAAGCAGGTAGGTTACTGATTAGTGGCCAAGATCAAGACAGACAGGCATACCTAAAAAAATAAGCCACGAGATCCTCACGCCTCCAAAAAGCCTTACTCCATTGACGACCTGCATTCGCAATATTTCGTGCCAGGTCTTCATGCGCACCATCACCATTTCCATCACCTCGGAAGAACGCTAGCGCATCATGGAGGTCCGACAGATCGAGCTGTACAGGCACGTAATGGACCCACGGCGCAATTCGGTCCATATACCTACGGCAATCGTCGTCATGGTCAGTAAAACTATGAAAATGGGGAGAGAGGCGGTAGTAACAGACCATTCGGGGTATATCGTAGACTTGAATATCAATGAATTCGAGGTGATGAGTCGCTTGAAGCGCCCCGACCAGCCGTTTCCGTCAACCTGTGAGCAGGAGGGAAATCAGTTTTATTACTGTTTCACGAGGTGGCGTCTCATACATCGAGGACGTATTTATAGTTTCCCGCTTCTCGGACACTCTGTCTTGCCCGCCAAGAAAACTTTTTCTCAAGGAGTTCACATGTTGGTGAAGAGCAAGAAATGGGGCGTCCCGCAAACCCGATGTCCATCATTGCCGGGTTTATATGGGCATTACGGATCCGTCTGGGCTTCCCGACCTTCTCTTTCCTAGACTTGGTCGGAAGCAGCAAATCCACAGTGCCGTTGAGCTCGTTGGTGTACTCAACGAGAAAGTTCCGATGTGATCTGTGCCAGCGTATATGCTCGGCGTGCATGATGCCCGTATTGCTGCCACGCCACAACAGGCGCTCGTCAATCTTGTCGTCCCATTCCGGGTCGTCCGACCGTGGATAAATATCCTCGATCCAGTCATATGGGCTGGGTATTCGGATGTTGTGGTGTAGCGTGGTGGAGCACGAGCTGAATTCAGGGATCATTGCGCGTTGGGGAGATGGACCCGAGTTGTGGGCTAGAAACTGGCCGTGGTGATGGAAATGGCCGGGTTTGAGGCACGGGTCCATGGAAAGCCGGTGGTCGTGGATGAACGTTTTCTTTATGGGGCGGGGCGGGGGAATATCGAGGTTGACGCCCTTCCGACGCGCTGGAGATGTCGGCGAACAGGCGGAAATCCAACCCATCGAGTTGACCTCGGGAAGAGAGTCACGTTCGATCGCTACTCTCGAAATCAGTACGTGCACACCCCAAAGCTACTCAATACTTGCATGTTTGGCTCGACGCTGCTTGCAGAAGCGCGGACTTGACACCGTAATCGGAGAGCCGATTAGGGCCATCGTGGGGCGAAAAGACAGCTCGAAAAGGCGGCAAAAACTCTTCCACATCACGGAGCAAGTCAATTATTTTCTCCGATCCTTTAATGAGCTGGGCGTACTTCCCCTCCTGGAACGCGTATCGGACGATGCTGATATCCCCAGAGCTATTTCTTCCAATAGTATACGAGTCGATTTTCGACTCCAGCTCCTCACGAATCTCGAGCAAATCCCACGGTTCAACTCCCCAGAACGGTTCGAGGTCATGGTAGATCGAGTCATATTCATCGGGAAGTTGCACCTTGTGCTTTGATGCGTAGCTCCACCTGTGCATTCTGTGAATCAACACCTTTAACCGCTTGTAGTTCAAACCCGCTTCTCACCAATCGTCAAATCCACGCGGAGGATCTCTCTGGTACCTGCGCCGGTACTCGACCACAGCCTCATGTAGAGATCTACTGGCTTTCGCCAACTTCTTGCTCCAGTGCTCTTCGGCACGCGAAATGAGTTCGTATATGGGATGAGCCCCATCTTCGTTGACTTCTAGCAGGCCATCACTGCCATATCGGTGCTCGCCCAAATGTAAGGGTGGCGGGGGCTTGAAAGGCCGTTCTCGAGGTCCGTTCGTGTTACTCGGCGTCTGTGGAGTTGAAACCGGCGCAGTGACGTGGGTGGGCGATCGATGTGTGAACAAAGGCAGTGTATCCTTGAGAAACACGGAGAGGAAGACGGCAGACATGGCCACCAGGAGAATGAACTTCGATGCCCTTCTGCATCGCGAGAGCAACATAGTGGCTCGTAGACTGAGGAAACATTCGTTGTTGATGACACTCTATGCATATCACACTCACAAGAAGGCCAAGTCAGTCGGGATCAACCGATAAGTTCAGATTAATCTCGAATCCCAGGCTTTGACGCTCAAAAACCACTGAGGGATGTTGAATATTAAAAGACATCAATAAGATGACCTGTTGACGATAAAAGCCTGTAGATTGTATAAAAGATGTCAAGTTACACACCATGATCCACCTAGGGTACGTTTGGAACCTGGATAACCTCGAGTTGAGTCATTGCCGTAAGTCCAAAAGAAGGATCAACCGAGAAATTTCTCAGCATTCATCGAGTTGGACAGATCAAATGACATATGCAGGTTATGATGAAATCTTACAGGAATTATTGAATAGACATTGAACAGAAGCAAGTAGCGAAGGAAGCCACGAGATGATAGGTTATCAATTGGGTTCGTGAAGTTCGATAATGGTGAAATTAGATAAAAAGAGTGACTGGTTCACATCGACTCTTGACCAAGATCAAGTCAACTTCTTATACTTCCCCTAAATGCCCACAAACAGATGCATTTTAGAACTCACACAAGCGTATAAAGACTGTCCTTTAAAACACTGAAATTTGCACCTTATTTTAAACTTCAAAATGCCCCAAAAGTACCCCGTTTTATTAAATTTCAAGTGCCCACCCGTTCTTATTTCGTTACCTTGCTTTTACTTGTTGCCATTGCCATTGATCGGGGTAGCCTCGATGTTCCAATAGCTCTCCGCATACTCGTTGATGGCACGATCAGAGCTGAATTTACCCATCTATAAATACGAAGCTGTTTCAGAACGACCCGAACTATCCATGAAACGATGACATGCCTTGGCCGTAGTTCTAATTGACTTCTTGATCCATTCTTCTCGGTCGCTGTACGCATCATCCACCATCGCTAAAGCTTCTATGTCTAAGGAAACCTGATCAGCAGATTGACATAAATAGACACGCTGGCTAGCGCTCACAAGAGTCGAAATCATCGGATAGCAAATAATAGTCTCCCTGTCTGATGGTATTAAGAAGCCTAGATCGAAACGCCATAAGCTACTATAAATGTTAGCTTATATGATGGCTTACGGTTCGTAAACGCCACCATCACCAAATAGACCCCCAGAAACTTGACTGAGGACATGAGCTAGGGCAGGACATTTCTCCTCAATTGGAATAGGGTGATACAAGTGCTGATAGCGGAGATCTTCCACGGCCCTATCAGAATGTGGTGAGGTGAAGCGTGGAAGGTGTGAAGCAATTACATACGGGGTAAGATGTCCAAAGAAAACTATGGGAATGATGTCAGGCAGTGCGGACATTAGGAATAAAGCAAATGTTACGAACAGACGTTACTCTCGCCAACCTAAGCAGTGACTTTCAGTAGGGAAACTCGTGATTTCACGAAAGCAACGAACCTCTTCTGCGATCTCGATATTAGCACCGTCTGTTTATATCAGATCAGTGATTCATTTCGATAACCGCTTGATCGTGATACGCACCAACGGTCCCGAGAAGCAAGCCTCCATTAAGACAGAACTTCATATTGGACGTCCCCGAGGCCTCAGTTCCGGCGGTTGATATATGCTGACTGATGTCCGAAGCGGGGATCAGAACCTCGGCCAAAGAAACTGAATAGTCAGGCAAGAAGTAGAGCGTAAGATAATCTTTAGTTTCGGGATCAGCATTGATTATCCTCGCTACATTAACGATAAGTCGGATTGTCTAAAAATATATGAGTTATGGGGTATAGCGACTCCACAAAATAAATACAAACCAATTTTGCAATATAGTCTACGAAATGAGGCATCAGAGGAGGACGAATAATGTGTATTCGAATGACTTACAAGCAGGGGCAGCCTTCCCGGCGAAGAATACGACACGATTGTTGACCTTCTTCCTTTCGGCAGGAGTCATCTTCTTGAGGGTAAGATACCTCTAAAGGGAAAGATATTCAGGAATCGCCAAAGAAACAGGAGGAAGAACTAACGTGAATGACACCAAGGATGTTCAAGGTTTGACGCTGATATGATTATTATGAAGTATATTATATAATCCATTGGCATTTTATCCTACCTTATACTCATGGAGACGCTATTCACCCGAATCTGTTAAGTACTTCCAGGAATAACATAGAGCTAACACACCTTGATCTGGACATCAAACATGGCGTTGGTGTTAACAGCCAGGCCAAGTGTTGTCTGGACATGGTGCGCTAACCGCTCCTTGTTGCGTTGCTTGATGGCGGCCCATTCGCGGCGGAATTTTTTGTCTTCTGCAAACTTGAGGAGGCCCTCGAGTTTGTATAGGTCCTTAAGCCATATACCCTTCTCGAGCTTTAGTGTCTTCGAGATGAGGGCACTCAACTCTGGGTTACACTGAAATCGAACAAAATGTGAACTATGGCATTATCACGAGGATCCTGACCACTGACCTGGTCTAGCCATCTACGAGGGGTGACTGGTAGGCAATACAATTCAGTATGGTTCATAGACAGGAGGGGCTGACTTACTGCCGTTTGTCACATTGCCAAACCTAAGCGCAAAGTCAGCATGATTTGACGTTAAAAAAGGATGCAGCACCCACTTGCTAATACCCTCAAACTCTACGAAATCCTTGAGGATCGTGGTCCTCACAAGATCGCTGTGTAACTATGTTTCCGATGAATGATTGGCATACGTTTGGATCTGAGCTATGCGGTATACCTCGGCGACTCCGTTGACCTTCCGACTTCCTATCTTGACTGTGAATATAATAATCGCGTGGTTTTCAGGTATGCCTCACCAATACATGCCAAATGTGCCATTCGCACTTGTTTTGGCTGTCCCTCTGGTAGACAAACATCACGTTTATGTGGGACAAGGGAAGAACGGTATGGTACCTTCTATTAGCGACATACGCGCGAGCCTATCGCGGTCCCCAGGGAATTTCCTCTCGACCGCTGCGAAAACACATAAGTCAATCCCGATCTTCCTAATGTATTGATGAGCGACGCACCCTGTAAGAAGAAACTTCCAGCAAAAATGGTTATCAAATTGAAGGATGCATCACCGTTGGAGAAAACTCACAGGTTCTGAAAACGCGCCATTAGTTAACGATCAACCACATGAGATCGAAGTACTCACAATATCGTAGATGATTTGCATATGCCTTCAATTTTGTTAGTATCAACAAGTGACTTCCCAAAGCGGGAAAAATTACCTCGGTAACACGTGCTCAACCAACGGGACTGCCCACTTTTCAAGCGCCTCCTGGTGTGCTCATGGTAGTCAGTATACCACATTTTTGTGAGTATTTATCGACTCACAGGGAGGACAGTATGATTGGTGTAGAAAAACGTGTTGGTGACGATCCGCCAGGCCGCGTTCCAAGAGAGATCCTCCTCGTCAATGAGAATCCTCATCAACTCAGGGATGGCGAGCGTGGGGTGTGTCTATAGAGTTACTGTGAAGAGAAGTTATTGAACCTGCTGAGGCCAATGCTCACATCATTGAGCTGGATAGCGACAACTATAGGTAATGTTAGAACAAACTTGAATCTCATATGCAAGCAGAACATACAATCGGGAAACTCAGTCAAGGGTTTACCCATGTTCTTGAAACGGCGAAGTATATCTGCCAAGCTGGCGGCGGTCCAGAAGCTTAAAGGGGCATAAGAGTCTTTCAGTTTCTGAGTGTATTACTTACTATTGTTGCTTGAGACGAAGCTCTTTGCCAACTGAGAAATGCGGTTAGGATATGTTATTTCACGGACGAAATTTCTCACAAGTTCTGCATTAAAGATCAGTTTTATCAAAAGTCTGCATATACCTAGGGGGTTACTAACGTATGATCATTTGGATAGAGGACGGACGTTATGGCAGAAGCACTGTTGGAAGACTCAACGGCTTTCTCATAATCTCCAGCTGTGAGAAGATGTGATCACACGAGATATCAAAACACGATAATTAGGAAATACCGTTGAAGGAATTCAAATCAAAGCCTCGCTTAGACTTGCTTTCCCAAAGTCGTAAGTTGTTCGTGGTCTTCGTTCCGTAGCCCGGAATCATGACGTCATAAGCTCCTGCCAACACTTCCTGACCGCCAGCCCATAATGCTCTCCCACTCCCATCGTCAAGCCTATCGGCGTGGCCATAGAATCGCACATCGTAAGTCACATCGAGGCGCGGGAGCTGATAAGACAATAAGTCATGGCCTCAATGGACGCGTAGTATTCGCAACGTACCTCCCATGGATTCTGCTGCTCCAACCATGGATCAGGGGCCTACAATCTCGACATTAGAGATGCCACTCTACACTGTACGGGTAGCCACACTCACCTCGAGCTGGTTTCCTTCGGGCGAGATTAACTGTTGGAAGATGCCATACTTATATCTCAATCCATAACCCCAGACAGGAAGCTCCTGAGAAGATTAATATTAGCAGAGGGGCAATTGCCCAGGTGGGCCACATGCAAACCTGGGATGCCGAGGAATCCAGGTAACAGGCAGCCAAGCGACCAAGTCCGCCGTTACCTAGGGCGGCATCGCGTTCTTTATCGAGGATGTCCTCCATAGAAAACCCAAGACGTTTAACGCTGCTTTTATATTCCTCCTTGAGGCCGAGATTGAGTAGCTATATGCCGAATTAGATGTATGGTAGACATTGGATAATGTGGCACTCACAGCGTTATCGAGCGTGCGACCCATTAAGAACTCGAGAGAAAGATAGTATGCGCGCTTTGGAGCTTTCCGTGTGTACTGGAGCTGAGTTTCGTTCCAGTTTACAAGGAGGTTGTCTCGTACAGAGAGGGCAGCTGCTTGATATGCACCAAGGTCGTCTGGCCATGGATAATTGTTAGACCTACTCTGAAATTGGTGAAGAGACTGACCAAGATTGTACGGTTGGCGTGCAAGCGAGGTCTGGACATGGTTGACAAACGATTTTGTGATAGAGTCAACGTCTAAGAGTTTGGAAACCAGTCAGTCGCCGGATTGAACAAATAACAAATGGTAGCGCACTATTGTCAAGGCTCCGCATGCCTGATTTCCACACTTTCTCCTCGCCTCTGGGCCATTTCTCTTTCCCAGATGCGTCGACTTCGGGCAGATATCCTTCATATTGCCAACCCAGTCAGTCGGGCTCAGAAGGGGTAGGTAACGACATACCAGTCAATGTGCGTACATGGCGGCGAGGTCGTACTGGTTTTCCAATGCTTTTAGGATCGATGATGGAGGTCATGGTGGGGGAAAAGGTGGAATAGTTATTGTGTATGAGCTACTTATAGGATTGTGTGATCACTGATCACGAAATTGACGTCATCCATTCGTTATGTATGAATATCGAAAAAAGTTGAATGGTTGTTATCAGTTCATGGTCAGGCACAATCTCCCAACGGTCTTCCCCAAGTCAGTTGTCTGATAACACGTCCTGGCGCATATGTATTTCTACAACCCGTCATGGACGTGTTTACGAAGCTTGAGCTGGGGGAAAACGGCCCAGCGATGGAGAATTATGGTCAGCTCTGTTAGGACACGCGACAGTGATAGCATTGTGACTGGTCGCGCTTTCTGGTACCAACCATATCAAACCCAGGACACAATCTGCTGGGCTCGTAGAGGTTGGGAGAGATGTGGTTCACCACTGCAAATCTGAAAGAATTTCAAAAGGTTCCTTCCCACCATCGTGATGCATGAAAAGCTACAACGTTTTAGTGGCCAACGCGAGGACCTGCTTACCGTACACTAGGGCTGCACACTATACTGTATACGGCATACGGCCGTATAGTTTACGGTTCTGACGGCGACGGGTTTGCCGTGACCGTAACCGTACACCCTTCAGCGGCAAGCCCGACGGCACGGTACGGGTGCTAATACGGCTGTTGACGGGCTAATACGGGCATACGGCTAATAGATCTTACAATAATTTTGTGAGTATTGGATGTAAGCTCTCTCGTTGTGTTGTGGTTGGACTTCTTGCCCCAAGGGACTGTTTTTGACAGTGGAATATCTGTAATATGCAAGAGTACAGCTGTTATTGATGATCTCACCAGGTATGTGAATCAGAACACACACCTCTGCACTGAATTTATGATTTGGTAGGAAGTGTGTTGTTCTCATCAAAAGTGTACAGGCTGTAAACTAACATTAGTGTCGTATTTTATGTCCTTCCACCCTGATATGTTGCTTTGTGATAACCCTTTGGGCATCCATCACCAATAGGAAGAGGGTGTGATCCAGAGTGCAATCTCAGCACACAAAGTAGAGGGATTGATGGTACAACCCTTCATCTGTCATCTGAGGAGGTAAATCATCATCATGCCAGTCTGTTGTGCAAATGTATTGATGGGGTGCATTTTCAAAGTCATGTGAGCCATATACCTGTATTGAGCTGTCAATGGCCATCAATTGATGGGTTGCACAGTGGATACCTGTACCATACACCATACCATCAAAGGGGTGTGCTTGGGTGATAATGGGATGGATATGGCCACTGTAATACAGCTACCATCTTGCTGTAAATATGGATATGGCATGCAGCCCCACCATACACTCACAACAATTGGCTCAAGCTGCTTACTGTGATGCAGATGCACATTCAAACCTCATGCTTGGGATGACTTAAAGCCACTGGCTGGTGACACACAAAATTAGGCATACCAACTTGGACATGGGCTTGTGGGTGTGTTTTGCTTGACTCAGACTTTGTTCTCTGGGTGCAGGATGTTCTTATGCATGGGACAAACAAGCAGACCAGAAGGCAGAGTTCTCAAACCAACCCAGCCATGAGGGAGAAGATTTTTTCACAATAGGGAGGAGATCAAGTCCTCTGAGTTGGAATTAACATCAGGTATATAAAGGCCATGATCAATTACTTCCCATCTGATCATACAACATAACTAGCTTAATGAATGGATTCACCAGATATCATGCTTTCACAGCCACATAAAACACCTAGATATACAATCTCACTGTTAGCCACAGCTGCCTACAGCAGTGATCCTACTGGCTTTGGACCTAGATAACCAGCCAGGAAGCATAATAGGATGTTTCAAGAAACAGATAGAGCTGATGGTTGAAGATTATAAAGGAGACATTTGGTCACTTTGGTTCCCTGGTATTGGGTCTGACCACAGGCTCAATGGATGGTAATTGTTCAGCACATCCTGCCTCTAGGAACAGATAATATCACCCTTTGGTTTTTAAGAATAGGATAGGAACTTATAATGCAGCCATTCTCACTGCAGCAGATGCTGAGAAGAGCTGATAGCCCCAAACTTGGTTCAGGTTGGTGACTCTTTGTGACAGGGCACAAATGTATACCAAAGTCATAATCTCTTGTCATTTATTGCATGATTAGATTTGTACCAACCTGGTCCTGGATCTACAACATTGAAGAATGACTGGCCAGAGCAACTTGATTAAATCCTGCTTTGAAAATTTCTATCATTCACTCCTTGCATGCATACAGTCCAGAATTACTAGCTTCAGGCCAAAAAGCTGGCTTAAGTAGGGTTCAAGAAATTGGGTGCTAGTGGTGATGAATTTGTATTACAGTTGACTCCCTCATAACCCATACCCCCTCTTGCACTGCTCCAGGCTATGGGCTATTAGGGAGTATGGGTTATATTAGAGAACTTATAAAATGGTTCAAAAATATGTAAAATAATATTCTAACACTCTGCAAGGTATTACACAAATTTAAAGAGGTATTATAAGCTACATATGAGTTAGAAGGGGATTGAAAACTATTTTTTGAGCAAAGTAGTCTTTTAAGCAACTAGAAGCCATATTATGAGACTCCTCCAAACACATTTGATATGTGATTTGGCCAGGAGTCCCTCTAAGTTGCACACAAGAGGATCATCAAGCTTGTTAGTGTGTTGAGAAATGAGTAATGCTGCCTGAAACACTTCACAATGGGTTGGCCAAGAGTTGACAATGCATGCATCATCAATGTCATCATATCCTCCATTGATAATGGTATCATCCTGAGCACAATGTGCATCCAGCATGGCTTGACAGATTTTTGTCCAAGGCTGCATTGGATGTTATTATTTCATCAACTGGGTTGAGAAGTGCTTTGATCCACATTTTATTCTGAAATTAAAAGGGTCCCAATTTATTTGAGCCCATTGAGGGCACTTTTGAGTTGTTTTTTGGCATTCATAATCTGGTCTTGTAGAGTTTGTAACCCTTTCCAAAGGAGCTCAAGAGGTTTCAGTCCCATGATTGGCTCAGATTTAGTGAGTAGAATGGGTTTGGGGAGATTTTTGTATTGGGGTTGTGTATACCAGCTTAATTTAGTCAAATCAAGCCCTAAATGTACAAGTGTACAACTGGTATTCTAATAAAAAGGTATGGGTTTTGCTTCAGAAAGATCATGGGTTATGGAATATGAGGGAGTTATGAGTTATGGACTAGTTTTCCCTGCAAACCAACTTGGGAGATTGAAAATCCTATGGGGTTTGAGAGAGTATGGGGTATGTATGGGCTATGAGGGAGTTGACTGTACCTTCTTATATTTAGCCAATGATTATCTGAGTTGGTCACATGGGTGAAGTATTTATTGAGACATCCATTAAGTGTCAACAAGAGGGACCCTAGTCCTAGTTTCTTCCTGGTTGTGTGAGGTGTAAGCCAGGTCTTGGCATGCAGACATCTTATGCCATGCACTGGCCTTGCAGCTGTTGTGCAGTAAGTCTTGACAACCAATTAGATTAGAGCAGTGTGGCTAATATACAATGGTTCCTTTTGAATGAATCTGGATTTCAATACTTTAGCTTACAGTAAGTAGGGTCAATGTAAAAAGCTTCACTGGTGTCAGTTGGGTTTGGTCAGGGTCTACAAACCCTGTGAAAGAGCAAGGGTGAGTGAGCAGAATGATATGTGATCAGGAAGTTGGTGAGTCCAATGCCACTGTTGTCTGAGGAATAATTGTTGAATTTATTTTCCAATGGGTCTCAAAGAGGCCTTCATGTTATTGTCTCTTCCAGTGAGTCCTTTGGGGCCCTAATGTCAATGCTACAACTCTGAAATATTGCAGTCCTCTAGGCATTACACAGAAGCACACCCTCTCTGAGATAGAAGGTTTCTTCCATCATTTTAAATGTGCTAAACTTGTTATGACTATGCTGTCTGACATACAGTAATGGACTCAACAAGGTACAAGCAACTTCAAGAGGACCCTTCTGAGAAGATCTTGGATGACTATCCTGAACTAGATATGGACATTCCACCTATCCCTCTTCTTTACCAAGGGTTTGGCCACTTTTTGGATATCATGGATGGTCATATTGATATTCCCAGACTGGTCAATGTCAAAGTTCTGCAGCTGCAGAAAGCAGTGGACAATCTTGCAAACCAGATGACAGGGTACTTCAGTACAGAAGATGATCAAAGGAATATTGCTTTACCCTACCTCAACCAGATTTTTTCAGCCTGTGGTGGCACCAAGATTCCTTTCCTTTCTGCTGCTGCCACTGGTTCAGTCAGAACTGATTGCAATGACTTTGTGGTTCATGGCTCTGGGATGATTGTTATAGAATTGAAATACAAGGCAGCTGGGAATCACACAATTCCTCAGGTATAGATAGTAGGCCACATCACCCATTTGAAAGTAGCAGAAGTGAGGGGTACAGACTCCCATCATCAATGCTATCTGCAGTGGAAGATGCCATGTGTTGATATAACCATTGTTGGAGAATTGGATACTTCTGCATCTCTAATTGTTTGGCATTTTGATATTTTGATATGCTTAGGCTCTGACATCACTGTATATGCTGTCATCACAGTGGACCATTGCTTCAGGCACATTAACCTCATGCTGGCATTCTCTTGTATTCAGTTGGCTTCTGATGGTCAGGACTGCCTATCCCTCTATTTAGTGTTTACAGCAGCCTCAGTACTCCAAGCCCATATTCTCCAAGACACCAACTATCTCCTGAAAATGTTCCCTGCTGAACCAATTCCAGTTCCTGTATATCATTTTCTGGCTATTTCCAAATTACAAACATATCCACCCTCACCTGGCAACTATGTCACCTTTGAGATTGGAGCTTTCTTTCCTGACTGACAATATTATCATCAATTGTATGTTGTAGTAACAGGTCCTGGCAAGTAGCTTATCATCATAAAGTTTGTGCAGCAATACTCAATTGAGCTCTGACTTTTGTACCAAATTAGGTCATGCACTGCTGATTCTCACTTTCAAACAACTTCCTGGTGGGTGGTATGGTGTAGCAATGATTACATTGAGTCTGACCTTCCAATAACATGTATAGATCAACTTCTGGATCACCAGGCCCACTGGATAGGGGAGCTTCAGCATGTTGTGGGCAGCTTCCATGCAAAGGGCTTTGTCCATAGTAACCTGTGGGATGCAAAAATTTTCTGCAAGGACAATTCAATGATGTTGACTGATTTTGACTGGGGTAGTAAAGATGGAGAGGTGTCCTATCCTACTGTATACCTCAACAAGGAATTGGAAGAGGATAGGACATCAAATAACCTGAAAATCACACAAGATGACAATCAAGTATTGAAGAGGACTCTGACAAAACCTATAGGCATGGTACCAGAAAAACATTATATTCTATAATAGGGTTGTTCACGATAGCCATTTTCAGGCCATTTTCGGCTCATTTTCAGTTTTCATTTTTCATCCATTTTTCGAAAATGAACTTCAGAATGAGATCAAAAATGAATGAAAATGATCATTTTTCGAAAATCGAACCATGCCATCACTTTTGCAAAAATGACCATTTTCCGGCTCATTTTCATGTCCCATTTTTGGTTGCTACGATTCCGCCTTTTGAAACTCCGCTGATGCTCACACCCCCACCATGTCGACTATGCCACCAAAGACGAAGAAGGGTCCTGCATCCAAATCACAGCCCGTATCAACCAGCAAACGAGCTCAAAAGCCATTGTGAAAACTCATAGGGTCTGCTCCCATTGATTCTGAGGATGAAGAGGACACCATGCAACGAACCAAGATCCGCCGCACCTCTTGGACGACAGCCAGAACTGAGTGCCTGCTTGATTGGCTTGAGGAAAACCCTGCAGACCGTCAAAAGCTTTTTTCTGACTCTACAAAGGATGCCAAGGACGAGGGACGGCAAAAACGTGTGGCAAAGGGCACCAAATCGGAATTCCACAAACTGATCGCCACATTTGTCTTCTCTGTTGACGAGGATGAAGGGGTTCGGGCGGACTTTGCTGTGAATGCCGGCAACTATACAAAGTCTGTCGATAATTATCTTGGCCGGTATGTTTTGGTTCCATCATTGTCCTTCAGTTCATGCTCATCAGTATACCTCCAGGTTGCGGAAAGAGTATCGCCTATTCAATGAGAAACTGGGGCAAACAGGTGCTGGTCTGCGGTATGAGGATGTTGAAGAGGGGAGCAACTTGTCGAATCTGATTGGTCAGTTTGCCTTATACCTTCCACGGCCCATGCTTACCGTTTTCCAGACCAACTGGAACAGGATTTCCCCTACTGGAAGCGTCTCCATGGTTTTTGGCGTACACTCCCCAACTTCAACCCATATACAGCCTCGTCAGAGCCTGGGCAAGATCTTGCTGCCGAAGCACTCACCCTCGTCCAGAGGAGGGGACAAAACAATGATGACGACAACGGTGCCACCACCAATGCCAACCCCACCAGTGCCGATGGAGCTGTGGCTGCTGCAGATGATGACAACAATGGTGGCGCTCATCAGGTCAACACACAGGTATGCCGTTGACTCCTCTTCATGTTGCTTGCGATAATTAGGATGACCAGGACGAAATCAATGATGATGTGGATTCATTACCCGTGAGCCCAATTGATGGCCCCACCCCTGCCCGCCTTCCACAGCTTGCAGTATTCCATGAAAGTAGGAACTTCGCCTCGACACCCTCCTCCCGATCAAGTTCTACTTCTGCTCCTTGCTCCAAAGCCTCCACACCTTCTACTTGCATCACCCCTGCATCGCAGAAAACATGGGGGAAACGTTCATGTCAGGAGGCGTTCACTGATGAAAACAAAGCTGAGGCCAAGATCCTTGCCACCCTCGCCACTGAGAAGCACGCTCAGAAGATGGCGGAACATGCCCAATGGATGGCTGAGTTGGAAATCAAGAAGCAGCGTATAGATCTAGAGGCAAATGAAAAATGCCTGCAGGCTGAAGACCGTCGACTTGCTGCCCAGCACCAACAAGAGCGTGAAAAGGAAGCCCATGATTTGCAAATGTTTTGCCTCTGCCTGCAGTATCAGGGACCTGGTGTGGCAGGTATGGGGCAGTTTGGAGCACAACAGTTTGGAGATCCTGCTGCGTTTGGAGGGGTAGTGGCGGGGGATCTAGTCCTTCCACCCTACAATGCTTGACTGTACCTCCGTGGTGGCTGTCTTTGGTTCATCTTTGACAACATATGTAGCTTTGGACGATGTTTGAGTTTTACCTGCACCAGTTATTCTTTTTTCGCTGTCCTATCAATGTGTTACATGGAGCTAGGTACGACAAACAGCCCCACTTGTTTTGCTGTCAAATAATTTCTTCATGAGCCTGTGCCGAAACTTCTGTCCATCACTCATAAGGCGGTGATGGGCCTGTTGTAGTTCTGTCATGTCATCATCCTCGCTTCCTGTGTCTGTGTCCTCCTCCCTGCATCTGTGCTCAGCCCCTTCCCTTTCATCCCAGATATCATAAAGTTCCTCTCGCCACTCCATGTGGTCTCCCCCTTCCTCGATTTGCAAAATAAGATTATGGAGGATGATACAGCATTGGATCCACATAACAGCCCAAAGATGCTTCTCATGAGTGTAGACCTGGATGTGAAGCTCAAATAAGGACTGAAATCTACCCTTCAGCAGTCCAATTGCATGCTCAACGCGAATGCGAATCTATATGCATGAGCAGAACAATCTGATCATGTTATGAAGCACACTAACCTTGGAAAGATGATAGTTGAAGGTCTTCTGATCTGCATCCAGCTCACCCTTAGCTGGCTTTTTGAACGGTGATACTGACCATGTTTCGGATGGATAGGCTGAGTCTGCCCACATCCATTCACCTGCCCCAAAGATGCGCTCGTGCTCCTTGAAGGTCCGGGTGCTCCGGAATGCCCAAGAATCATGTACACTCCCAGTATGCCCAACAGAGTAATCGACAACCATCAAATTATGAGGGGTTGTAACAAACTACATTGTTGTGAGATTCCAAGTCACAAAGACTATAGTAAACAAAACATACCTGACAATCAATAGAGTACACTCCATCCTTATCAAACCATGCATCCCCATGCAGCCCAGGATGTTGATAGAATGGGAATTTTGACCCGTCTGCCATCAAAAACCCACCACACCATTCTGGACACAAGGCTTCTTCGACGTATGCTTTTGATTGTTCCTTTTCTACAGCATCAGGGAGGTGGATCGCCTCATCATGATGTGAGAGGAGGGCGATGATGACACGATCTGTACTTTTCTCAACTGCACCAACAGAAATCCCAGACCACTGGGCTGTGTCCTCAGGAGATGAAGAGTTCCCATAGTGCCCAGCACAAAAGAGGAAGATACAGAGCTGAATATGTACTGGGAACTGGGAGTTGTTGGAGTTGTTGTGAAACATGGGATGGTCTTCAATCTTCGCAACAAGACTGTCAAAGGTCTGTGGCTCAACCCAAAGCTTGCGACGAAAGCGTTCTGGGCTATGAACCCTCCAGTGATCTAGGAGGTGGAGCTGCGAGCACTTTGGTATGGGTGGAGAAGGATAAAGAACCCGAGTGTTTTCGATTGCATACAACAACTCACGGTAGCGTCGCTCCCAGTTGAAGTAGTACTCGATCTCAAAATCTGATATGGAATGCAAGCTATCAGTGTCAGAACTTGATGTTGGGGAAGCTGGGTCATCAGTATGCATGAATCCATCAGATGAAATGTAGATGTCAGGTGTATCAATGGACATCAGGGAGGCAGCATCTGAGGTGACAGACATCGAATCAGAAGTCCCTGATGATGAGACATCCGAAAGTGCGGAGGCAATGCGTTCCCAGAATCGTTGTTGGCAGGTCGTGTGGTGGTGTTCCCAGAGTTCTTCGAGGATAACAGTACGTATGGTTGGTGTGGGCATCATGTTTGATTGTATCTGGGGTGCAATCATCACTGGTATCCTTCCCGAGGCGGGGTTTGATTATGCCGAGAACCTGCATGGCTGCCGAAAGCCATGTAAAATGCATTTTGTTCTCATTTTCAAAGTGTTTGCATTTCAGGGCGTTCACGGTTGCCATTTTTCACATCATTTTTGACTTCATTTTTGACCTCATTTTTGTTTGTTTACTGCCAAAATCATTGAAAATGAGTTGAAAATGAGATTGAAAATGAGTCGAAAATGGCCCGAAAATGGCTACCGTGAACAACCCTAATTCTATCATTCTATAATTCTGTAATGACAGGAGAACAGCTATTTTTTGTGTTGAACTCCAATTGCAAATTGAAAATCACATATTCAATATTCAGCCAAGGTATCTCTATACAAGAGGCATCAGATCTTCCAATCCCAGACGTCTTAGTTGAGGCCCCTCCCCCCAAATAAGGATTGTGTTGTGGGTTGTTATTGAAAAACAGCAAGGCAGCATCAGATGGCTACACCTCAACCAAGTTTTCACATCAGACAAGCAGCATCAACATTATTTCAATACTATCATTGATCAAGCTTTGCAAATTTTTACAAGATTAGTGAATTACTTGACATGTACCTGAGAGAATCTTTGAATTCTTGCACCAAACACTAGCCCAATATCACAGCTTTAACAACCTACAATTTCTGTGTAAACGGGGAGTCAGGGCCCGCGTCCGGGATCGGAAGATCTGACACCTCTTACATCTGCGACTTGTCAGAAAATGACCACCTGAAAGAGAGGTTCCCACTATTGCGATGCATGATGTTTTCCCGGTCAGTCTAGTCCAGTCGCTGCTAGGATGCACAATTGAATATCCCTCGATTCGTACAATATAATGATGATAATATTTGAAGGTAAAGGTATCGGAGGTATTTGAATAGAACGCGAAGAGAGAGAGAGAGATTAATAGTCCACAGTGAGTGTGATTTGGTCGGGCGCATATACGCGGATAAATTCCATACCGTAGAAAGTGAATATTCGATCCAGCAAAGAGATGATGAGGAGGGATGGTATTAAATAAAAAGCATAGGCCGAAAAGAGGATATTGCGGAAAACTTGGTCAGGCACAGGGAGTGAGGGCAGATTCGTAAAGGGTATCCAAGATACACCGGCGATGGCTGAGGTAGCTCGTGTTTCTGGTCTAACAAGGCATGAATATACAAAAATTGAATCTAGACAACAAAATCAGTGACAGTCTGCGAGCAAACGAGAAGAATACTGGGCATACCACAAAGATTGTCGGGTTAGTTCGTTGCTGGGGGGGTGGCAGGTCTCTCAGAATCTTCGGTTCCTGGAATCGTTGTTTCCGGAATAGCACTCGTTTCTGGCGCCGACTGAACGACAGAGGGTGTAGTCCCATCTGCGTGCGTTTCGTCGGCATCCGTTGGGGCGTCTTGTATGTGTGCATCATTCTGTAATGCAAGAGCAGCAGGTTCGCTGGTATCCAAGGCTATCTGAGGGCCAGGGGTGCTGCCGGCCGCGACCACGCTTTCAGGCGCGGGCGGCATTCCTTGAGCATCCTCAGCTAGTGGAGATGCGAGAGGAGTGTTAAATTCAGTCGAAGGGATCTCCGAAGCTTCGTCCGTGGCGGGGGTAATAGGTTCCACAGCGACTGTTGCAGGTTCCGCATCAACCACCGGGACAGCGGGCAGGGCAACGTCGTGGTCAGCTGCAGGATTTTCTGGTTCGTAAAGAGGTTCTATGTGCATGACGGGCTCAACAGCGGTTTCAGCGGCGAGTTCATCAGCTATGACAGGTTCAGGCGTGTTGGTGTCGGCCTGAGTATCGTCAGCAACTGGCGTTGCCTCCACTGACGTTTGCGTAGGGACGATCTCTTCATCAGTGATTTTGACTTCCGGCTCTGCAACGGCTTGGGGTTCTGGGGCAGAAGTGTCCGGGACTTCGACGGAATCCAATGTCTCTTCAGGCGATTCGGCAGAAGCTTCTTCTTGCACAAGAGCCCCGACATCACGAGTTTCAGTTTCAACTCCAACTGGGGGTTCAGTCTCGATAGGTTCCTGGGTTTCGACGGCACCACCCTCAGCTGTAGTGGGAGCGGGAGTATCTTCAGCAAGTGCGGCTGATATCGGCTCTTCATGCGCTGAGACCTCCGCAACGGCGAGGGTGTTTTCATCAGCGAGGACTGCGAGTTCGGGGGTGGGCTCACGGGCGGCTACAAGTTCTTCGGGCGAAGTAACACTAGCGGGAATTTCAGCAACCACGGCCTCCTCCTTCGGTTCGGGGGTGGGTTCACGAGCAGCCGCAGATTCTTCCGGCGAAGCGACACTGGCAGCCTCTGGAGCGGGAGCCGGAGTGGGCTCCGCCGCTACTAATTCAACAGCTATAAACTGGTCCTTGGGCTCGGGAGTGGGTTCACGAGGGACCACGGGCTCTACAGGCGAGGCGGCGCGAACGGAAACGTCAGTGTGTGGGATTGGAGCAGGCGTGGGTTCTGTCGCCGGGGTATCTGCAACGGCTTCAGCCTCATTGTGAGAATGTCCATTCTGCATTGTAGGGACAGCTTCCGGATGAGAGACGTGGATGGCTTCATCATCGGCCTTGATTGGTACCGGTGGTGCTGGAGCTGCCTCGGCTTCAACGGGCAAGGAGGCTTCGGGCTTAGCTGCAACAGCCTCTACCAAGGGCGTTGTATCCGCTGGGGGAGAAGGCTTGTCTGCTAACGTTGCGGGTGTTGGGTCTGCTTTCGCGGCTTCTGGCAATGTGGTTGCCACAGTGGCAGCTGCACCACCTACAGCAGCAGCCCCGACCACCGCAGCGGCACCTGCCATTAGGTCGTGTCCTTCCACTCCGTTAGCCTTCCCGTTCTCTCCGCTCTTCCTCGAGACGTCCACCGACTTCCTGGGAACATCCGTCGACTTTTTGGGCTTGGGAGAAGGCACCCTCAGCTTCACAGTTTCCACCCTCTCGTCCTCTTCAGCCAGAATTTCACCCATCTCACCGACCCGTGGAGAGTGACCAGCTTTCTTCCTACCCTTCGTTGATTTTTCGATGGAGGACATCGAATTGCGTGAGGTGAAGAAGCTGAATCTTTTTCGCACCGAACCTGCCGTATCGGACTTGAAAGATGGCTTGGGCGATGACGCTCTAGGCCTCCTTGACGGTTCAGCCGAGTGGCCGTCCTGGGAGGTAGGCGGGGATAGCCTCTTGAAAGACTGTTCAATCACCAGCCAATCCAGTTTCTTCCCATCAAGTTCAACCCCCGAAAGACTTGACTTGAGTTTGCATATGATGAACGCTGGCCAGTCAGAGGAAATGGGATCCAACAACGCATCACTCCAGAAATCGATGAACGCCTCGTCCAACTGGGTGACGGAGACGAGGGTTGTTTCCGAGACAGTCTTCTCCTCGATAGGGGTTTCTTGAATGACAGCACTTCGGGGGGTATCCAGAGACTTGCGAGTGCTGGCGAGAGAAACTGGGGAGGCTTTAGGGCGCTTGGCTGATCGGGGGAGAGTCACCTCCATATCCTTCTCCTTTTCGAGAAGGGTCGAAGCAAGGGGCTTGGCAGCTGTTGACTTCTCGAAGAATCCAGACGTGGAAAACTCGGCCCAGTCTGTTGGCGATGCGGAGGGCAATGTGGTAGGCTCCGTTGCAGGCTTAGTGTGGCGTGTAGTTGGTGAAGCGCTATTGCTAGCTCCGGCACCACTGCCAACGGCCTTATCTCCGTCACTCATGGAGAAAGAGCGCCTTCGAGAAGCAAGAGCCTGTTGTGGGAGGAAGAGGCTGAAAGTCGGTGAGGTGGGCTCGGATCCGTCATTGTCGATCGGCACGAGGGACAAGAAACGGATGGTCTCATCAGCAAAGATGTGACTGAGCCCGGGGTAGGCACCTGGCGACTCGCCATTCTCTTCAGTGCCGGCCTTCTTGATGACTTCCCAGAGGTTTGCATTAGGATTATTCTCAGTCGACACGGCTTTGAAGGCTTCAGCGATGAGCCGAAGGGGATGGTGCCGGGGCTGTTTGGCCGTCGCAGACAACTCGGTCTCGATTTGAACGAATAACGCGTCATATTGGCGGGTAGAGAAACGGGGTCTAGAGAGAATGCCTGTCTCTGAAGATGGAGTATTATTTTTGTGGTACGGGTATTGATGTATCAGTTCCAAGAGGCGGGTAGGCATTCTGGATCTTGAGGCCTCGTCTCTGCGGTACGGCGTAAGAAACATGTGATGCATAAAAATAACAACTAACCTTATCCGTGACAAGAAGAGGTGTTCCAGCATGCGACCAGAGCGCTCCCACCGAGCATAGAAGGTAGACCAGTCATCCTTCTCCTCTGCACGTAGAGATGTCAAGAGCCAAAGCCCAAAGAATTTTGATAATTTGCTGCCCGATATACCATTCGTCTCCGCACGGGCGGCCAACGCCGATAGAATCTCGAGCGTTGCAGTCAAAAGTTCAAGGTGGGCGGCAGGGAGTTGAGGAGGAAGATGTGTTGAGAAAGCATTAGGAGGATACTCTGATGTACGCTCGGCTTCGAAAAAATTATTGTACCATCCATCTTCCTTCCCAAAGGTAGTGCCTTCCAACTTCAGATGGCGAAGACCCCAACGCAGGACAGCGGCAACATCATGAGGGGAGCGAGTAGACGATATCTCCGACTCGAAAGCGGATATGAAAGCAGTAGGAGTCGGAGAGAGCGTGGTTATAGGGCTTTTAGGAGCCAAAGATTGGATAAACAGCGAGATTAGTCTCCGCTGTATATCCGGAGAGGCAGAATACCAATGAGGGTGCATGATCCCGAGGGTTTCGAGGCCTTCAGAGGTGCGGGTTAGTTGGGTACGTAATAAGCTTGCGCGACGTACCTCGTGCTGTGATGGCCTGTGCGCATGCACGGACGAGGATCAGCGTCTCGAGGGGATTCAATCGACGGCTTCCGAGAGCGTTGTCACCAAGGATGATTTGCGCATCCGGGTCACCTTCAAAAACCACACCAAGTGCTCGGGAAGTTGGACCTTCTTTGGGGCCTGGAAGATTCAACGATAACTGAGGAATGTCGATGCGCTTCTCCGATACGTCAGGAGAAGCGGGGCGTGACTTCGCTCTGAATAAAGCAAAGCTATCCTTCTCCTTTTCCTTCCCATGCGCATTTCCCTTGCCATTGGGTACCTCTGGAAACTTCGTGGCACTCGGAGACACCGACTCGAACTTCCCTTCCAAAAGAGAGGAATCAGACGCACGACCCTGCGAACGAGGGGACTCCTTGTCGTCCTTCTTACGTCCAAAGACCTTGGACAAAAACGAAGGCATGGCGTGGTCTTAATAGAATATTAACGGGCTTATCAAAACGCGAGATGTGGGGTCAGGATTGCGGTCATAGATGAACCCTGAGATTTACTGAATAGACTCACAGCCGTATATGTGGACCAGAGGCCAATTGGTAGTGAACGTTGCCAAAGCCACGCTGCTGTCCAAGGCGTTTTGTGGAGAAGATTCAACAGGCCACGTGCAACTTATCCTAATTCGGCTAAATAAATATTTTGCAGAACAATTGTCTTGGAATTTCTCCCATTCACGTTCACCACGTCCACATTCATGTCTACCCTGGTCTCTGCGGCCCTCTAATAAGCGCTAAGACTCGATCCTACTCGTGTTCGGCGGGTTTTTGGGGAGATCCAAGACCTGTATCCAGCTCGCCAAGCTGCCAAATCCAAACCCAGCTCTCAACAGAGTATTCATCACTCAAGGAATGATAGGGAAGGGTCCAACATTCAACTGAATATACTTCCCTTTTCATCAGGTTTTGAGCCTAGCGTTCAAACGGTTAGAGCCTGCGATATCGTTCCGAGCTCCGATTTATAACGCTTGCCTGAATCTCCCTCGTTGAAAAGTACTGGAACCCATGGAATCCAGGACACTTCATGGCGGCAACATTAACATATCAACAACTACTGGTGAATACAGTCGTTCGATAGTCACCTTGCGTAGAGTTCCGCAACTGAAAAACCCATCAACGGTGTAGGCTTAATCGCCATCGCTCAACGAAAGACATCTTGGAAGGTAACAGTTAATGCCACCAGAATTAACCTCATCACCACACATCAAGTGATTGATGTAGTTGACCCTCGGATCATCACAGTGGCTCCTCATCTTATACCACGCCCGGTGGTCCTGGACCATGCTATAACTCGAACGTCCAAACCCGGGGCTGAAGGTAATACAAACCTTCCGAAGCCTAACATGGGTGCTAATTAGAGATCTTCAACAGGGAGACGACTCTCCGGTAGGAAGCAGGTGCGCCAGCAAACTTCAGAATCTGAACACTGGACCAAGCGGGGGCAACAGTGGAAGCAGTTAGGTACCGATGTATTCATCGGATCGGCGGGGTTATCATATGGATACCATGATGTACGCGAGTTTATTTCCTGGTTTCTCAAGTTCATTTGATGTCGTTTGGGCCACCATACAGTCATGGAATAAGAACTAAAGTATTTTCAAAAGCTCGTACCATTTCTTCTGTGTTGTAAAGGGTGGAGATGGCAAAGATTAAATTATTACACCGATATTACGTCATAACGATTTTGAATGTGGACGGACCCAGTTTACTGACCCCAAGCCTTCATGAGTTGCCAAACCATCATTTACGAGTTACTGTAGCGGTCATTATCCCTCAGCGACACTTTCTCGAATCAACTACGTATGGTATAGCGCCAGCCGCAATAATGCCCCGGATGCACATTATAACTGTGGCTCGCTCGCCAACTCCCACATTGCAGCCTCGTGTACCACAAACCAGTATCAGCACCACCAGCGACAGACCGTATTTTCCAGAACCAAGCACCCTTGTTCCGCCTCAGAAAGGTGATGACACACCGAATACAAGAAATTCACTAGCGAAGGTAAGTAACGCCGTTCGGAAATATAGCCGACATCGTCTTCATCACTCCCACCAGTCTGTCCTCGAGTATGCCCTCCTCGCAGTTGCAATCGTGATATTCAGTTGTCTAGTTATTCGCCGGTACGTTCTTCCTCGAAAACACACGAGCACATAGCTAAGCGCTAATAATCATCCACCCCTATATCTACTTCTATTTTTTCCCATGTTTACTACACCAACGCCTCTTATCAGTCTAACCCGCCTAAAGCGCACAAACCAACCTCTTCGAAACTTCTTTTCATGTTCTAGCACTCCGAACCCCACCTCTACGCCCCAACGCACCTTCCCGCGCACCACCGGCCTTCCCAGCCTCAGAAGCCTCCCGTTCTACCCCTCGGCCGCATACGACCCGCATGACCGACGTATACGCGGTCAGGGCATGGACACACTTGGGCGTCGCCTCGGGACTCCTGGGGGCGAATACGACTATGACCATGACGACAAGGACTTGCTGCCCGCTTACGACACGACTGGCGGGCCACCGAAATACATCGATGTTGAGCTAGACTTTTTAGGCAGGAACCAGGCGGGCGGCGGGAGGCCTGTGGGCGCTGGAGTAGGAGTTGGAGCGGGAACAAGGACATTGAGTGGAGAGCCTGATAGTGGTTCAGAGAGGGGTGATGGTGCCAATTCGCCGCGTTCTGCCCAGGTGCCCGAACCGCCACTGTCGATCCGGGGCTCGTTACCGTTCAGGTCAGCGACTAGAACGACACCCCCTGCGAACTCCGGGACGAGGGCTCTACCAACGACGACACCATCGCTCGGGATATTTGAGGAACCTGCGCCGTTGGCGACAACAACACACACGGCTCTGCCTCCACCAAGAGCCGATGGCTAACGCAATCCATGCCCGCTGCGGATTGGATGACAGTATCTTTTTGAACGCTCAACTATTATTGAACTTGTACTAATGTATGTCAGACACTCACTCTTCCTGCTGGACAACTCTCCTTACATGGACACCAAGTATTATACCACATCTCATCTCGCTTTTGTCCATACCGCTTGCCTGCCCCGCGACATGTACAATGTACACGCCCAATCCAATGTGAAATTTATTTTTATGACATCTTTGACACGGGTGAGGACGATAAACACCCTGGGTTTATCCGAGGCTTGGAGAAATTGGATTTTATCATCGACGGCTGCCTTCGCCACCATTGCTTTCGTCAAGTCGCCCATACCGTCGACCGGTGTAGGGCTTCAGTCTTGCGCTGTACCACTGACACTTTCCGCAACTGCTTTAACAGAGGTTGTACCAGGGGGGGGGGGGGGGGGCGGTAGAAGAATCCGAGACCTTGAGTCCCCTGGACCCTTACATCAAGGGTCTCGTAGGGTCCTCCGTGGGACAACGTCTCAAAATAGGAAATTCAGTTCTGCTAATTTCGGCCAAGTTCAATTGCACCACACTGAATGAGAATCTGTTATCTTCTTCTCCTTATTCCACCCCATCTATGTACTTCACCATATAAATATTTGCAAGTCAAGGTAAATGATACTAAGGGTCTTTGGTTTAACCTTACCAATATATGTAGGGGAGCCTGCCCTAGCTGTAGCTATTGTAACCTTCCAAAGCATATTACAGTGAAAAAGCTTGAGGCTGAGGCCAACATTAACTACAGTATTACTTATGTGGGCAAACTACAAAGCTCAAAGACATGAGGAATCATGTGGGAAGGCACTTGCTTTTTGCTCAGAGGAAAACAAATCAATTTGAGTTCCTACTTGAGACGTTGTCCCACGGAGGACCCTACGAGACCCTTGATGTAAGGGTCCAGGGGACTCAAGGTCTCGGATTCTTCTACCCCCCCCCCCCCCCTGGGTTGTACAAACCTTTATTCTGCCTAGATCCAAGGAGGTCTCAGGATAGTGATCCAACACCCAAAGCCATTCAAGAAAAATTAAATCTGACCTCCAATATTTATTGTTGGGGAGGAGTCTAGAGATGATTAGTGTAATACGATCCCATCAAAATGGAGTCGGGAAGGGCCAAAAGAAGTGGGAAAGTGTGGGAAAAGCTGAAATGGACCAGAAACCAGCAAAGTGGACCACCGTCGGCCTTGGGGAGTTTACATAATACAGCCATCAATGTTGAGGCACTTGAACCGGAGTGCTTCCCCCCAACGTTTGGTTACTCGTGCTGAACACTCCTTACAGTGAGAGGACACTGTCTCCTTGTGCCCCGGCTCTATCTACTGCCCAATGTCCGAAAATACACTACACATATCTATAATATTAATTATTGAAGCTACTAACACCCATGGATTTTGTTCAACTTGATTTAATTTTGTTTTCCTGTCAAAAATGATGCATTTGAAGTTGGAGGCTGGCGAGGCTTGGATGATTGTTGTGGTGTGTGTTCTGTCTGTGGCAGGGACAGTTCCACTGGCATGGGTGGCAAGGTGGTGCACCAAGATTGTGAAGTGCAGTTGGGATGAAACCAGGGGAGGAGAATGTGTTGGGACCTCAGGGTGTGTACCCATGTCCATCACCACCAGTACCACTCACCACCATCACTGCCAGCATGTTGGAATAGGGCAATCTGGCGGATTAGTCACACCACATGGATATTTTAGTTTCGCTTTTTATAATGGACTCACATATGATTTATTATTGCTATAGGAATTATTTTATTTATGTATTTATACGAGTCATTTTGTACACTATTTTGATATCTCAATTCACTATATTATTCTTGCCCTTTTCATTCTCTTGCTGCTAAGTTCAACAGGTTATGGGCCCTGACCTTAATCATTTTGAAAAATCATTACCTCATCCATATGTCATCCATCAAACCCTGATCAAGTTGTTATGGGCCATGACCAAATCATCCAGAAACATTTACCAAATTGAGGCACTACGTGGTGCCCCACACATGGAAAATCAAAATGATTGACATCTTGACTGATCAAGGTCTAATTGGTTATGTGGACAGTTTGAATTCAAGCCCAACTGATGAAGGGAATGTGGAAGAATGGTGTACAAAGGACAGGAAGGCTCTATCAACCATAGGGCTCCATGTAGGGGATGGACTGCTAGTTTATGTAATGGGTGCTGGGACATCAAATGAGGCCTGGACCACACTGTGCTCTATGTATGAGGCATGTGGTCCAATTGGAATTGTAATAGTGCATTGAAAGTTATTTCAAGCACAATGTGCTGAGAGTGCCAATCTTGAGGAACACATTTGGACCCTGCATGGCTACATCAAAGAATTGGTCAGATTGGGCTCAAAAATCAACAATGAAGATTTCAGCATAACATTGCTGATGTCCCTACCTGACACATGGGACCTGTTTATCTTTTCAGTTGATTCTGCCACTCTCAAGGAGAGCCACAAGTTAATTGCCAGAATTTTGGAGGAAGATTGATGGACCAAATCTCAGCAACAGGGGGATATAACCCTGGCAGCAAAATACAATCCAAATGTGATGTGCTATGAATGCAATCAGAAAGGTCACATTGCCTTCCATTGCCCTAAAAGGAAAAGGGGATAATCTGATAAAAAATGGAGGCCAAAATGGAAAAAGAAAAATGGCAGTAAGCTGGACAAGGCTAACCAAGCCTCAGACAGTTATGCTTATGTAGCAGTGCTAAAAACCAGGTGGATATTAGGGTTGTTCACAGTAGCCATTTTTGGCTCATTTTTTATTTCATTTTCAATCTCATTTTTCAAGAATGAACTTCAAAGGAATGAGCCCAAAAATGACCATTTTTGAAAAAGCAAGCACCCCCTTCAATTTTGCAAAAATGATCATTTTTACTTTCATTTTCAGGTTTCATTTTCATTGTTGTTTCAAGCTCCACTCTGCCACCTCATGTGCACTCACCACCACTGTCCACAATGTCCCCACCTCCCTCCCTCAACTCCTATCACCACAACTTTGTCACCACCTGCTGTCACCACCCCCACACTCACTACCATGCCTACAAGAGCTGCAAGTTGCCACAAATGACCCATATCAGAGACAATGCAACCCAAACAACATCAGCCCATTGTTTCTTGGGTACATTTTTTTTCTGTTTGTTTCTTCTTTTTACAAACTGACTTACCATAACTGACTTACCATAATTTTACATTTTTCAGGATCTATTCTGCTGGTAACAACAGGTGCCAATGGGATACAACCCACACCCACACCCACTTGTGCTACCCCTCCTTCCCATTCAAACAGGATGTGAGGGGTCTCAGTTAGGCTTAGGAGGTCAGGGAGGGGCACCAGGAGACCTGCAGAGAGGGACACCCTTCAGGCAAGCACTAGCAAACCCCCCTCACAGTGCCACATCACTGACATGCACTAATCACACCAAGTTGGACTTGACTTTAGATCTCCTGTATTTACACATGGGCAGTTTTATACTGTGATTTCACATGCAATATTGGTACATGGAATCAAAGCTATAATACCAAATACTATAGACAATAGGCTGACCAAAACAGTAAAGAGTTCCTTTGGAGTAGAAGTATTATATGGATTATGATTTAAATAGGGGAAAAAGCCTACACCTGAAATATTAAGATTGAACATAGAATAAAGTATTGGAATTAAGAGGGGAGTCTGGAGGCAGAGCTCCCAGCAAGCTGAAGGTACTGTGGCATAGCCACAGGCTATCCTATACATTTCTGTCTATATTAAAGTACTACGGTGGTGTGAATTGATTGTGACTAATCCTGACTAAGTGCTGACTAAGTCTGACAAAGTGATGAAAAGTTGTCTTTTAAGTAGAGTGCTGACTAAGGATGACAAAGCGGGAAAAGTTGTGGTGGGTCACATGCATTGTCACCTGCTCAAGTCAATTCAAAGTCACCTGTTCAAACCAGCTCAAGTCACCTGCCTCCAAACAAAACATGATCACCTGTTCTGCAACACAGATGACACCAACATCACATGACCTCTAAAGCGGACTAAACCAACAAATATTGTCTGTTTATCCTTAACTCAACAGCATACAGATAAAAGTGGAAAAGACTCAACTCTGTGGCAAAGCCCTTGATTAACACAATAAATTCTAACATTACAAACTTTATTTTAAAACCTGATACATTATATATTTAAAAGAAATCTATCCAGGTAACATGCTAAGACACAAAATCACCTGCTCTGCAACACCATATCACATGACCCCCAAGCGGACTAAGTCAACAAATAACAAAAAATAGCTATTAACCCTCAAGCTACCTCATCAATTTCAGATACTCAAACTGAAAAAAAAAAAGGTATTTAAAGGGTGCTACTACCCATAAAATTACAAATTAAAGTAGACATGGAAAGCATGCAAATAAAAATGGAAATGAGTTTACCTGGGCAATTTTATTCTATAACTAATGTAAAATATTCTAACACCACAAAGCCCACCCTAAAACCTGATACATTACATTTTGAAAAAATTCCTCTCTCTCTAAGCCTATATTTAAAACAATTAGAATCCAGTGCAAATGATCAAGAGAAATAGCAATATGTGGTCAAGAGAAAATATCATAGGTAAAAACATTGATTCCAAGGACTTTAATTAAAGCTGATCTCTATTAAATTAGAGCAATAACAACTAACTTCTCACTATAGATGTGTGACAATTTACAAATGTGGTAGAAAATGATTACACAATATTGAACAGCATTGTTATGTCTTTGAGGCAATTAACTGGCTGTTCCAGAATATTAGAAGGGATAATAGAGCCTTTGGTGGGCTAATTGTGGTATTTGATAGTGACTACCAACAAACTCCATGCATTATTCCTAAGGGTCCACATATATAGACTGTGGATGCCTGTCTCATGCACTCCCCACTGTGGGATGAACTTCAGATACTTAAAGTAAAGAAAAATATGTGCTTAAATGGTATTACTGATGATCAAATCAACTTTGCCAAATGGCAAATTGAAGTTGGCTATGGGAAGCTTAAAGATGATAATGGAAATATCACCTTACCTGATCATGACCACTTCCACTGTGCTGAGAATACTGTAGGGTCTATTTGACACAATATATCCTGACATTGGAAACCCTGTCCTAAAACCTAATACATTTTATTATAAGAGAGCTATCCTTTCTTCAAGATATGATGATGTTGACCCTCTCAATGAAGAAGTACTGGGTATATTTCCTGGGGATGCTAAGGTATTCCACAGTGCAGATTCTATTGCACATGAAGGAATTGATGGAGCTGAAGCAGTATACTCTATTGAATATCTGAATGCTATTAATGTATCAGGGCTACCTATATCTAAGCTAACTTTGAAAGTGGGGTGCCCTGTAGTGACATTGCACAACTTGAACCCAGTTGATGGTATTTGCAATGGGTCAAGGGAATAACATGGATGAGCAACTGTATTGTAGAAGTATGGTTGATTGGGGGGCAAAATGATGGGCATAAAGAATTTATCCCAAGGATTCAAGTAATACCATCTAACAGCCTGATAACTTTTAAATTGAAAAGGTTGCAACTACCTTTACAGCTGGGATTTTGTATGACAATCAACCAATCCCAAGGGCAATCACTGCACCAAGTTGGACTTGACTTTAAACCTCCTGTATTTATACATGGACAGCTTTATGTTGCAATTTCACATACAACATCAGTACATAGAATCAAAGCTATCATATGAAATACTACAGACAATAATAGGTATATCAAAAATGTAGTTTACCAAGAGGTCCCTTTAGACTAGAAATATTATATAGATTATAATTTCTATAGGCAAAAAAGCTCACTTATACCTAAAATATTGAGATTGAGCACAGAATAAAGTATTGGGATTAAGAGGGGGTCCGGGGGCAGAGCGCCCAGCAAGCTGAAGGTTCTGTGGTGGAGCCATGGGTGAGCATAGTGGTGCCATGGCATAGCCATGGGCCATAAGCTTGTCTGTCTATATTAAAGTACTACGGCCGTGTGAATTTGATTGTGACTAATCCTGACTAAGCGCTGACTAAGTCTGACAAAGCAGCAAAAAAGTTGTCTTATAAGTAGAGTGCTGACTAAGGATGACAAAGCAAGAAAAATTGTTAAAGTCACATGCTATATCACCTGCTCAAATCACCTGCTCAAATCACCTGCTCAAACCAGCTCAAGTCACCTGCCTCAAAACACAACATAACCACCACATCACATGACCTCCAAAGCACACAAAGTCAATAAATATTAACCCATCTGTATGCACACTTCCTCATAAATTTCAGATGCTCAAACTATTTTATGAAAAATACATTCAAATGGTGCTACTGCTCATGAAATTACAGACAGACAAAAATGAAAATGACTTTTACCTGACCAATTCTGCTATAAAACCTTTAATTCACACAATATATTCCAAACAAACCCTATTTTAATTACATCATATTGCATTATATTTATAATAAAAAAATGTTCTATCCAGGTCATGATCACATGCTAAGTCACCTGCCTCAAAACAAACATAATCACCTGCTTTACAGCACAGGATAACCACAACTAAAGTGGACTAAAGTCAACAAATATTATCTGTTATCCTTAACTTATTTGTGTGTATATCCTGCCTGACAAGTTTCAGATGCTCAACTAAAACAGTAAAATAGGTATTTAAATGGTGCTACTGCTTATAAAATTACAAATCAAGAATATACAGACAAACATGGAAATGACTTTACCTAATCAATTCTGCCATCAAGCCTTTAATCAATGCAATGTATTCTGAGATTACAAATCCTGTTTTAAAACCTGATACATTATACACTAAAAAAAACTCTCTTTCCACCAAATATAATGATATAAACTCTTCCAAAATACTGGAAATAATTCATGGAAATGCTAAGGTATGCATACCACATTATAAATTCTGTTGCATATGACAGAATTGATGGAGCCACAGCATGTACCCCAATGAATACTTGAGCCCTATTCATGGATCATCACTACCTCTTTCTAAGCTTATATTTAAAGCAACTGGAATCCAATGCAAATCATTAAGTGAAATAGTATAATTGATTTCAAGAACTTTGAATAGAACTGATATTTGTTAAATTAAGCCAATATCAATCACCCTTCTATGCTGGATTATGTATGGCAACTAACAAATATGGTAGGACAATAACTACACAATGTTGGATCTGACCTTAGACTATTTGTATCCACAGTTTTGGGTTACAGTTCAACCAAGTTATGTATATATGATTGTTTATCTACAGAGGGGAAATATGGACATAAATATAGCAATAACACAAATATGGATGTGCAAGAGTAGGTTTGTAAGATCTGGAAGACAGGATAAAATAGAATATGACAATAATGCATAGGGTGGTTGACTAACTGCTGGATTGGAATAATAAAGGGCCATATCTGGAAGTAGGACTGAGGTAATATTATGAAGATTGTAAGTACAACAAAGCCCCAACCATTTACATAGTTTTGTTTATAAAATGGTGTAAACTGAACACTTACCAAATGATAAGAAGGCCATTGAGGACAAGAAGCACTCAGATAAACTTTAATGCATCAAGTAGATGGTAATGGACCATTTGCAAACACATGATGAAGTTTGAACCAAATCTAAGAGGCCTTGGCTGGGTTGTCTTTTATATAAGTACATACCTCCTTAACAGTTGTGTTTTGACAGCCATAGTATGGTTATTCATAACATATGCCATTTGCCAATTACAGGAAGCTATATAATATAAGTATGGATACAGCATGCTGTAGTATCACCACCCCACCACTCATGGTGACCATTTACTGCTGTTTGTTTACCAATTGTTTAGCATTTAGATAGGTGGTGAGTAAACTAAACAGAAATGGTAAACAGTAAACAAATGAAACAATTGGAGCCTTAAGAGGTAAATAGTGATTATAAATATGATATAGGCTATATGAATGAGATAGAAATAAAAATGGTAAGCTGAGAGTGTATGTTTTGTTTCCAGGCATGTGCAGTAGGGTGCAATAGGATACAATAGAGTAACTGGCTCCAAAGAAGTTTTAAGATAAAGACAAGGATTGGGGTGCAACTGAAATGCTACAATGTGGGGTTTTATAGGATATTGGGTTATATAATATGCTGGATACAGTATATAGATTTCTCTATGAAAGTGAAGGCACTGACTAAAATTTTGAGATGTGATGTGTGATAAAAATTCTGAAATGAAGGGGGGGTCTGGGGGCAGAGCCCCCAGCAAGCCAAGGATTTGTGATGAACCATGGCCCAGTGCCACAGTGCCGTGGCGTAGCCACGGGCCCTAAGCTTGTCCTATACATTAAAACAGAATGGTGTTTTGACCCTGGCTAAGCTGACTAATAGAAAGATGACTAATATTACTAATCAACTTCAATGACTAATCAACTTGCCTCTGCTTCGAGTTTAGGTAAGCTCTGAGCACCTGATCAGT
Source organism: Collybia mongolica (assembly GCA_013420905.1). NCBI lineage: Eukaryota > Fungi > Basidiomycota > Agaricomycetes > Agaricales > Clitocybaceae > Collybia > Collybia mongolica. The sequence goes on from JAAXNY010000011.1 coordinate 2,386,465, forward strand.
CACATGACTCAAAAACAGCGCACAAATATCATATCAATATTATTATGTATTTACCACTCTTGATATTACTTACAAGGAATAACATTGAAATAATAATGGTGGCTATTATGTTGGAAAACTGTCAAGTTGGCAACACTGCAATAAAATATTATTTACTACCACCCTTTGTGCTGAAGGCATGGGTACTATGCTTGTAAGCTTGTAATTTGAGTAAATAAAAAGTACATTAGTAATCTGATTAGTAATCAGTGTCCACAGACTGGCTGTGCAGTGACAATACCAAGCACACTGGGTAGTTGCTAAATGAGAGAGCTACTATTCCTATGTGTCCTCTAGGTTAGTATAGTTTAGAGGAGTCTCCAATTGCCAAAGGACTAAGAAGTTGGTTGCAGAATATGAAATACTATACCAAGTCAGTGAAAGGGGGTCCTGGGCTATAAGCATGCTGATGCTATGAAATGTAATCTCTCACACACACACATACCAAATCTATTAATCATTAATCAACACACAAACAGTAGGAATCACCTGATTTGAGTTCAGGTTCAAGTGCATGAAAGCACTAAGTTTTTAATAATACTAGCCAAAGCCTTTTCAATGATCTCTCAACTGGTTTGATTCAGACAAGGCTTTAACACAAGTGTTTAGACCTTAGGTATATTTTATAATAGCTTTCAGTTCAATTGACTGAGTACCAAGTGTACATTCACTTATTAACAATCCCAAGCAGATCAATAAGTCCAAGTGACTTTTAAACAGAGGTACAAAGTGCACCAAAGGCCAAGTGCTTAATAATTCCAATGGACAATACAAGTACTAAGTTCCAAGTGAACTGGACTCTTCAATTCTGCAATCTCTTAGCCAAATGCTTCAAGACAATTCTACTCTTTTTTTTTTTTTTTTTTTTTTTTTTTTTGGTCAACATTTTATATACCAACTGTACCTAATACATGCACTGGTCACTATGAGTAGTAATTGGAGGAATGGGGGAGGGGGGCAGAAGACAAAGCACCATGGAGCTAGGATGCTCGCCCGACCAGAGTCGAACTAGTGAATGGAGCTGGAGCTCATTGTACACAGGCCGGAAGGGCCAATCTACACCAGGGGGTAGGCCCCCTGCAGCAGGTGGTGGCTTCAAGTCCACCGATTATCCAGGTTCGCATGTTTGGGCAGGGAGCACCCTATAGCCATCACTTAGAACACTGAGTACCACCCCTAGCCTGTTTAGGACTAGGGAACATCAAACGCGAAAGCACTCTCGTTCCCCAAGAGGAAGTTGACCAGCCACACATAGCACAGCTGACGGCTGGGCTTGTCCTCCCATCCATGTTGTGGACAGTCATATAGGACGTGTTGTACGGTTTCCAGGGGAGCACCGCACCTACAGGAGACTGATTCCTCTTTGAAGAATTAGGATTGGAATGCCCCAATTGGAGTGTGTCCGGTGATGCATCGCACCACGCAGGCGGTCAAAGCATGGCTGTGACCAGTCTTGTGCATCCATGGCCCATTATTTACATGGGTCGGAATAAGCAGGGTGTCCTTTTTTGCATAGAGCGTCAAGAAATTGGAGCCAATATACTTCTTGGACTGGAAGAGAGATTTCCAGCCGTCGAGCATGCATGTGACTGCTTTGCATTGTGCGAAGTCAGCAGAGATAACCGGCACTCCACCCGCCTCAATGCAAGTCGAGAGGGCGCTGATGTGTGCCAGTTGGTGGTCTTCAATCTCCACCCCATTTGTAATGTGGTGGAGGTGGATCTTGTGGATGGCGTGGAGCTGCAGCCACGGCAGCAGCACATTGCACACTTTGAGGGCAGACGCTTGACCTGAGTGGTGAGACGCATCAAGGGAATGCCTAAGGGCATTGGCGGAGTTGGAGAAGATATGGACATCATGGATGTCCTCTAGTCCGATGTCAGCTGCCTGTCGGATGCCTTCCGCAATTTCTCGCAGCTCGGCGCCATCAGACGTAGAGAGGCCAGTAGCATACCAGTCCTCATATAGGTCCCCGGCATGCCAGATGCGGTAGACCGCAACTGACTGCATGGGAGGGGGGGGAGTGGATGCATCAGTAACAATGCAGATGCTCCAAGACAATTCTAATCAAGACAATAGAAGCAATCTGGTCCTTAATTCATGTGTGCTGACATGCTTGCACTTGCACTACACACTGATAGGGCCCAAAATTGTTTGCACTTGTAAAGTCAACAAGTAAGGCTATTAGTATCATTTCTAATAACCAAGTAAACGGTAATAGAGGATTAGAGTCAAGCTCCAAGACAGCTAATCAGAGTGAACTAGTCTAATGGTTAATACACTATCAGTACAGAGGACTATGAGTATGGACTATTATTAGTCCTATTCACCATGCCCAGTTACAACCTTGGTATCTTAAATCATAAATAACCATTGTAGTATGATATCATTAGTCTGGGGATCATCATTAATAAAAGAAATAATTGTAAATTTGGGACTTGCACAATCCGAGCCTAATCAGGGGCACTTGGTGTTAACTACCGGAAGAGACAGGACACCATAAATAACAACTGGAATGATCAGGAGAAGTAAAAGACAGTGCTGTGCTGTTTTAAAAATACTTGAGGTAGAGGGCCATTACTGGCAGATACGAGTCCTTATGTTTTTTTTTTGATTAACTTTTCTTTATATTTCTAGAACCAGGTAGTTGCAATAGAACTAGCTATAAAGAATCTCTTCAACTTTATATTACTTTTTGTTGTTGATAAGTTTGGTTCTGGAACACTTATCAGGCATTGTTCTAGAATTAGATTGTAGGGTACAGGGAGTAGCTTGACATCATGGAAGGCCTGATGGATACACAACATGAAGATGTAATATGACTACACATTTGAGCTTGCAAAATACTTGTTGCACTTCTGTAAGGGGTCATGTTGCCAAGAGGCTCAGACAGGGAGCAGTATACACAGTATGAACAACCATGCAGGGAAGGGATGAGCATAGAGCCCTAGAGGCTTGATCACAAGTAGAGAACCCAATCCAAGTCTATTACAAAGATGCCCTTTCATAGAGAGGAAGGGGCACCTTATATACAGTACATTATAGCTACATCTCAAATAACAACAGAATCTGATATCAGTAACTCTACTGATGCAACAAGACATCTGTGATATGTCAGTCCAGAGTACACTACTATTTATCAAGGGGTTAAGGAAATGCATCTCAGGATGATAGATGTAATAGTGAGGCTATGCAAGTTGTGTAATAGTGATCCTGATAGCTAGATGTGGACAAACAAGTGATGCCTTTACAGCTTCACCCATATCCATGGTGTATGATATAAGCAACTGCATATGAATAGCCAATAGAAGTTGGTGTTTATAGATCCTGTACAAATATCCACCAATAAAAGGTAATAATATATATCTAGGCATTTTCCTTAAAAACAAGTCAGCTGGTAAAGTGGGGACTCAGACTCTCAGAGATGGACTGTGTGAAAAAATTAACAAACTTGAAAATATAGATCCATATTTGTACATATATTCCAAATATCCAACCAACTCAGTAGCTTCTCTGAGGACTTTATGCTAAGCCACATGATCCACACAGACCACACAGACAAATGCAGATGTCTGCAGTCTGAGCTCAGACCCTGTTTGGCAGTGAGCCCTGCTTAATTGGCACTCTGCATCTGAGCCAAGTCAAAGCTAAGTTCATAAATCCATGCTGTTACTTGGATGCTCAGACCCAGCTTGGAATAACTCCTCATGGAGTCCATGCAGACTGTCCAGATTGCTTACTTTAATCATAGTTACCATTGCTTATTTAATGCACAAAAATGCAATATTTTGGAGCGTCAAATACAAGACCTCAAGGTTACATGACACATGCATTTTTATAATGACCCCTGCTGCCTACTCTTGGCCATTACTGGCAATGGCTGAATATTGTTGATAGGTACTACATCACCTGTCAGCCTTGTTGTCAACCTCCACCACTACATCCCCAGCTGCCCCACCCATCACCTCCCTGCCATATGATTGTGCACAATACTGCCAAATACAGTGCCAGGTCCCACTGCCATGGATACCACCACCCTCTCCTATACCTACCCCTCTCAGTGAAAATAACAACTGCAAAATCACAACAATAAGGGCTGCAGCAAGAACTACAGAGGCACCTGCCACATTACCAGTGACTGCCTGCCCACATCTGCTAGTGAGCAGCTAGCATTGTGGACATGGGTGGTGCAGTGGTGTATTCCATATGGTAGAACCATCACCTGGTGGGTGGGTGTGCACCCCTGGATGTGCTGTCTAGACCAAGTAGTGCCAATCACCCCTGTGCCCAAACCAGATGTGTGTAAGGTGAGTGCATATGTGCCCCACATCTAGTTGCTCAGATATACCTTGTTCTATTGTATATGCACCTATATGCTGCTGTATACCTTGAGACTACCTTGGTGTAATTCTATCTACCTTGTGATATGTTCTTATTCCTTTTACAAATATTAGTTTACTTCTTACTAATACTTTACCCCTGTACTATTTGCATAGCTCTAGTAGGCTGATATAGACTTCTGGTACACCCACAGTATTTATCCAATACAGTATACCTATTTATAGATTGGACTACCCAATTGTGAAACTTAAACTATGTAATTGTTTAAATTTTAAGACAATTAATAAACAAAGAATATACCAAATAGTTAAATCACTAAGGAAGTAATATTGATCCAAATGCCTACTTGGGTGGAGTGGGCCAACACACTGTGTGGCAGGTACTCATTCTTTATTTCTTTTCTTAGGCAAAATAAGTCCATTCCACATTCAGGAAGTTGTAAATGACTAGAAACAATGTAGATGATAGTTTACAGAGGTCATGTGACCATGGGAAAATGTTACCAAGTAAACAAGCAATGCCTGTGCACAAAACCCAATGCCATAGCTTGCCTGGTTATGGAGAAAACACAGAAACCATCAGAATTAACTTTTTCCAGGATCATGGACACTAAATAAGCATTCAGATTGTTGTCATGTATTTGGTATCCTTATATGGTGGAATAAATCATGTGATATGTGTCAATAAATAGAGAAATCAAGTCTCTTTGTATGTATTTCAGGTAAATTTAGTAGTAGTTGTTGCTTATTCCAATGTTTAGTGTAATTTCCCACAAGTGTCATGTTTGGTAAGGGTCATTGTTGTTATAAGATGTTTGTTCACCCCTGACATAACACACAGACCTTCAAAACTAGCTGAATCTGGACATTTCTAATATTTCACTCAAAATAGACTGTGGGAAAAATATGCTGAACAAGGAAATTGTAGAGCCATGTTTGTAAATTCCAAATATATAAAAACAAAGTTAATAGCTTTACTGGTTATGGAGAAAAACACAAAATAAATTTTGAACTGCAACACTTTGAAATATTAGATATGCATAATTTTGACAGCATCATCAAAAGCATTATGTAAGCATCCCAAATACATGCAAATTATGTCACAATACTTTGTATTTGTGGAGAAATGCTGTAAAAAGCCACAAGAGAAGAAAAATCCCATTATGGAAATATTTTCCTGCAGTGTTGAAATATGAATCAATCAATGAATCAATCAATCAAGTTTTTGCCTGAAACCTGGGTTGATAAAGAACTTGTAATAATAGAAACAAGTTCCCACAGTATTGAAATGTATATCAACCATTCAACATTTAACAATTTATTTCTAGCCTTGCATTCTAATCAAGAACTTATCAGATATGCTAAAAATAGAAATATCATCATCAAAGACAAACTCCAAACAAATGTACATATGCCTGTTAAGTGTTTTTTGTTGTATTATCACATACTATATTTAACCATACTCATATAACTAGCCATTGTCAAGATATTGAGCATTATAGATTCCAGGAGCATCCACATTGACTTGTTTGGCTATGCTTATGGCCAAGTAATGTATAAATGTGATATTAAAATAGATATAACAACAGATTATAATCAAATTTGGAAAGGTACAAACAAATATAAATATACATTTCCTGGTGTACCCCCTCCATAGGTCTAGGAGTAGTAGCAATTTCAATTATATCCATTAGCCTTGTATTTGCTGAGATAATCTATATTGTGGGAATTTCATTAATATTGTTTATTTGGCCAGATGTTGGCAAAGTAATATACAGATGATACTCATTTGTAATATGTAGTAAAAAGGTTGTTGTTGATAATGAGACTTGGAAGGGTACAAACAACTACAAACACATATAAACAAATACATCATGTATTCCTTTACAATATCTAGTAGTAGCATGTCCATCAGCTTTGTATTTGCTGAGATAAGTATCATCTATATTGTGGGAGATTTCTTTAGTATTATTGTTTGTTTGGCCAGATGTGTGGTGAATGATATACAGACAGTATTCATTTACAATATGTAGCAAGAAATTTGTTGTTGATGAGGTTTAGAAAAATAAAAACAAATACAAACACTTACAAACATATACATGAGGTACTCCTTCACCATATCTAACACTAGCAATTTAAATAACATCCATAGGCCCTGTTGCTGTTGAGATATGCAATGATTTATATTGTGGGAACTTTGATGGTATTGTTTGTTTGGCAAGCTGTGTGGCAAAGTCATACACAAACTTGATATTCATTTGTAACATGCTTGTAGTAAGAGAGCTACTTTTGATCATGATATTTGATTGTGTACAAACAGATACAAATACATACAAATATCTACATTGGGTAGCCCTTCACCATATCTAGTAGTAGCAATTTAAATTGTGTCCATAGGTCTTGTCATTATGGAGATATGCAATATTTTGTATTGTGGGAAAAGTTTGACCCAAAGTGGAACAAGCCTCTTGTAATTATGCTTACGTTTGCCAACTATGCTGTTAGAGCTAACAGCGTAGTTGACAAACGTAAGCACAATTATGCAGTGGACAGTTATTAATTAATTCTTGAGATATCCCAAGAAAAAGACCAATTAACTCGAATTTATATTATTAAATGCAGCCCATGTTAGCAGTTGCCTTTTTTGCTCGAAATCCGCGCGTCGGCTAATTTTGATTCCCACAGTTAGAAAAATATTTCCACGACTACAAAGTCTTACTGATGTACTTCAAAAAGTTTACTGATCATGTTCTAATGAATTCTCGGAACACTTCAAAATTACTAACCATGGGAAAAACAACACTGGATCTTGCTGGGTACGCTGAATTTTCCCCGCAAACCCAGGATGATGAACGAGTTACTTATGTAAACATAAGGACTTGTAACTCATCGTTGGTAATGACTATGTTGTTGGGGCCAAACTCTTCGTCAGCATCTGATGAGGATTCTTGTGCACAAAGTTGTGTGGTGGAGATGTTGATGAAGTCATTGACCTGTACTTTACAGTCCCCCACATGTCCTTGCAGACTCTGCGCAGACTCACTTACTTTCTTCTATTATAAAGTACTTACTTACTCTTTTACTTACTAACAATCTATGTAATTGATAGGATAAAAACATGATGCTTCTTGATCTTTTACCACCACCATCCGACCGTGGGAATTCGTCCCTCCTGCACTAGGTCGTCCCTAAACTACCTAACACCTCATCCCTAATCGACATTGCCTTTCATCAGACCACTCTTTTGGCCTGGGCCACTATCCTTTTACACCATATCCAAATTTCTAACTTATCAGAGCTGATCCTGACTATCTGCAGGGTCATCTCATCTTGCCTGTACTGGGGGCTTCACTAATCCGTTCACATCCACCTCATCAACTACCAGGCCACATGAGGACACCACAACTCTTGTACCCTGCTTCACGCAGATCCTTAGGGAGTAGGGAGCATCACCACCAACATTTTTGACAATTTATTCATACTCGCTTAACCACTACACCCAAATACAAAAGGAGGAAGGGGTCTGGCCCCCAATCAGCTATTGTCCCTGCACAGAGCACACCTCTTGGGGAGAATGCCAGTTTATCGACCAATGGTGGGATTTGGCGGCCTCATTTTGGAGAGGAGTCATTGCTTTGGGAGAGTGGTGTGGAACAGGGGGGAAAGTAATAGGGGGGATTCAGGAGAGGGGGAGCAGGTTTGAGGTATGGGTTGTTCATTTAGATTGGACATTTATCTTCAACACTGGGGGGGAGTAATGGGTTTCCAGGGCGACCTGAAAATACCAGGGGGGGAGTGGAACGGGGTACCAATGTGAAGGGAGGGGACCATGCCCCAACAAGTGAAGGCAAACCTTTAAGGCGTTGGGAGGTTCAGACATGGTACAGTACAATACTGTTGGACTGCAGGTATCCTCAGTCTAGACCTGTAATATGACCTGGAGAGCAACTTAGTGTACAGCTCCACCCTGATGGCCCATTACAGATTACTTAGTGGTAATAGGTGTTTCTGCCCACATGTAGCTGGGTCAAACCCACATGCACTTAATATTATTATATGACCAAAAAAAAAAAAAAAAAAAGACACTAAATAAGCATTCAGATTGTTGTCATGTATTTGGTATGCTTATGTGATGGAATAGATGATGTGACATATGTCAATAAATAGAGAATTCAATCCTCTTTGTATTTCAGGTAAATATAGTAGTAGTTGTTGCTTATTCCAATGTTTAGTGTAATTTCCCACAAGGGTCATGTTTGGTAAGGGTCATTGTTGTTATAAGATGTTTGTTCACCCCTGATATAATATACAGACCTTCAAAACTAGCTGAATCTAGACATTTCTAATATTTCGCTCAAAATAGACTGTGGGAAAAATGTGCTCAACAAGGAAATTGTAGAGCCATGTTTGTACATTCCAAACATATAAAAACAAAGTTAATAGCTTTACTGGTTATGGAGAAAAACACCAAATAAATTTTGAAATACAACACTTTGAAATATTAGATATGCATAATTTTGATGACATCATCAAAAGCATTATGTAAGCATCCCAAATACATGCAAATTATGTCACAATACTTTGTATTTGTGGAGAAATGCTGTAAAAAGCCATAAGAGAAGAAAAATCCCATTATGGAAATATTTTCCTGTGGTGTTGAAATATGAATGAATGAATGAATGAATGAATCAACTTTTTGCCTGAAAACTGGGTTGATAAAGAACTCATAATATATTACTTGGCCAAAAGCATAGCCAAATAAGTCAATGTGGATGCTCCTGGAATCTATAATACTTAATATCTTGCCAATAGCTAGCTATATAAGTATGGTCAAATACAATATGTGATAATACAACAAAAAAAACACTTAACAGGCATATGTACATTTGTTTGAAGTTTATCTTTGATGATGATATTTCTATTTTTAGCATATCTGATAAGTTCTTGATTAACCCAGGATGCAAGGCTAGAAATACATTGTTAAATGTTGAATGGTTTATATACATTTCAATACTGTGGGAACTTGTTTCTGTTATAGGCATGTGGATTGATATTACTTCAGCTGTGCAAATAGTACAGGGGTAAAGTGTCAGTAAGAAGTAAACTAATATTTGTGAAAGGGATAAGAACATATCACAAGGTAGATAGAATTACACCAAGGTAGTCTCAAGGTATACACCATGTTGGAAATTTCTGGATTGAGTCACAAGGGCTTACAAAGCCTTGTAAGTATGTAAGCAGATTGGTAGCTTACAAGGGGTTATAAGTGAGATGATTCTTTGCAAGGGACGTTGCAATCTTATCTTACAAGAGTAACTATAAGTTGATTTGACCATCAAAAGGAGTAATCCAACTTTTATCAGATTAGTAATCTTATTTCCCACCATTCATGGTTATCTGTTGACTGTTTAATTTGTTGCTATTACCTGGATTTGAGCCTGCGACCTTGTAAGTGCCAAGGTAATTCTGCCAAGACTTACCCATTTTTTATGACATTCATTACTGTTGTACTATATAGGCAATTTGTTTACTAGATATAGACCACTATATGTATATCCCTACTTTCTTAGTAGGTAGCACTCAAAGAGTCAGGCCACTGCTCAGATGTGTGCACTTAGGTTCCTCAATCACAGAAATAGTAGCAATAGAGAAAAACATTGATTGTGGTTAGTATAGATAAAACTCAGTGGGGGGGGGTGAAACTAATCCAGCTGTAATATCTCACTGCTCAACGAGGTAGGCATGGCTGCCCTTTTTGAATGCCAGGTTGCTTGAGTTCCAGGGATTGATTTGGCAGGCGTTGTCTTGGCAGTGGCAGGCAGGGCATTGTCAGATCAACATTGGATGTTCACTCTCCTCTCACCTGCCCCCACCACAAGCTATGGCCCCAAACATTGTGTTTGGGGCCCTCTGCTCAATGCATGTGCTGTAAACCAAGGCCCTGAACATTGCTTTCATGGCCCTCTCCTCTTACTGTTTAATACTGGCACTGAAATAACAAAATTAATTCTGAGTCCATATATATTGACTTATACATTATTCCCTCCCCATCTTCTTGTGGTCCAGTAGTGTGTGACATTGCAAAGCAGGATGAAGCTCTTAAGCAGTTCAAGTGGTGTCAATCCCCCCATCAAAGTAGTGATCTCTGTGTTCTCACAATCAGATAACAAGCAAGGTGATGTGCTTGCAGCTGACATCTTGTGCTTGTAAGGCAATCATGATCTGATTGTAATTCACACACCTTACAAGGGGCAAAATAAATTTCCAACACAGCATATATGTAGGTGTATATACAATAGAGCAAGGTATATCTGAGCAACTAGATGTGGGGCACATATGCACTCACCTTACACACATCTGGTTTGGGCACAGGGGAGGTTGGCACTACTTGGTCTAGACAGCACATCCAGGGGTGCACACCCACCCACCAGGTGATGGTTCTACCATATGGAATACACCACTGCACCACCCATGTCCACCATACTAGCTGCTCACTAGCAGATGTGGGCAGGCAGTCACAGGTAATGTGGCAGGTGCCTCTGTGGTTCTTGCTGCAGCTCTTATTGCTTGTGATTTGGCAGTTGTCATTATCACTGAGAGGGGTAGGTATAGGAGAGGGTGGTGGTATCCATGGCAATGGAACCTGGCATTGTATTTGGCAGTGTTGTGCACAATCATAAGGGAGGTGATGGAAGGTGCAACTGGGGATATAGTGGTGGTGGTTGACAAAAAGGCTGATGGGTGATGTGGCACCCACCAACAATACTCAGCCATTGCCAGTAATGGCCAAGAGTGGGCAGCAGGGGGTCATTATAATAACAAGCAGCTTGGACTAACAAGTTCATATTGCCAAATGGTTAATCTGCATGCTTTATGCACATGACAGGTAACTTGAGGCCTTGTATTTGACTCTCCAAAATATTGCATTTTTGTGCATTAAATAAGTAATGGTAACTATGATGAAGCAAGCAATTTGGACAGTCTGCATGGACTCCATGAGGAGTTGTTCCAAGCTGGGTCTGAGCATCCAACTAACAGTATGGATTTATGGACTTAGCTTTGACTTGGCTCAGGTGTAGACTGCCATTAAGCAGGGCTCCCTGCCAAACAGGGTCTGAGCTCAGTCTGCAGACATCTGCATTTGTCTGTGTGGTCTGTGTGGCTCATGTAGCTCAGTGTCAAGTCCTCAGAGAAGCTACTGAGTTGGTTGTGTATTTGGAATATACAAATATGGATCTACATTTTCAAGTTTCTCACACAGTCCATCTCTGAGAGTCTGAGTCCCTACTTTACCAGCTGACTTGTTTTTAAGGGAAGTGCCTAGATATATATGGTTACCTTTTGTTGTTAGATATTTGTATAGGTGTTAGAATGAGAAAGACCCAAGAGGAAGGAAGTTCCAGAAGTGTCCAGATGAAGCACCAGAATGACCACAATAGTTGTATTAGCAACAGTATAGCTAACTCTAGTACAGGTGGCTTGGTGATGTGGCATTCAGCATGTGAGACAAGAAGTCACATGATTCTAAATATAACAATAGGATCTATAAACACCAACTTCTATTGGCAATTCATTTGCAGTTGCTGATATCATACACCATGGATATGGGTGAAGCTGTAAAGGCATCACTTGTTTGTCCACATCTAGCTATCAGGATCACTATTACACAACTTGCATAGCCTCACTATTACATCTATCATCCTGAGATGCATTTCCTTAACCCCTTGATAAATAGTAGTGTACTCTGGACTGACATATCACAGATGTCTTGTTGCATCAGTAGAGTTACTGATATCAGATTCTGTTGTTATTTGAGATGTAGCTATAATGTACTGTATATAAGGTGCCCCTTCCTCTCTATGAAAGGGCATCTTTGTAATAGACTTGGATTGGGTTCTCTACTTGTGATCAAGCCTCTAGTGCTCTATGCTCATCCCTTCCCTGCATGGTTGTTCATACTGTGTATACTGCTCCCTGTCTGAGCCTCTTGGCAATATGACCTCTTATAGAAGTGCAACAAGTAACTGGCAAGCTCAAATGTGTGGTCATACTACAGTAGGCAACAAAACTGTTTCAATGTTTTCACATTCTGTAAAGATGCATCCATATGTCAGAAAATAAAAATTGGAAAAATATGAAAAAATTACAGAAGCTGCATTGATGTCATATAATGTTGCTTACATAATGTCTTTGCACCACTTCCATTTTTGGTAGCAAAATCACATGATACATACAAAGCCATCATTGAAACGGTTTTGTTGCCCATCATTAAAAAGTAAGAAAGTGGTAAAACTAGTACTTGGTATATCCTCCTTTGGCCCTCAACACTGCAGCAATACATCTAGGCATGCTCTCAATCAATCCTTGACAGACAGACTTATCTATTGCTTCCCACTCCTTCTCCACTCGCTCCCAAAAAAGCTCATGCTGGCTGTGTGGAGGATTTTCATATTCATTGAGCTTTATTTTGAGGTGATGCCAAAGATGTTCAATAGGATTCATGTCAGGTGACTGTGCAGGCCACTTCATAACATTGAAACCATTGTCCTTGAACCAGTTTTGGACCTTCTTGCTTGTGTGTTTGGGGTCATTGTCCTGCTGGAAGATGATATTGGCAGGGGTTTTCCCATAGTGATGAAGGGAATCTTGAAGCTCATCCTCCATGATGGATACATAGAGGTCTGCATCCATCTTTCCCTCAATCCTGGTTGCATATCCAACCCCATCCCACCCCATGCAGCCCCATACCATCACATTACCACCTCCAAACTTCAGTGTCCCCTCTACAATCCTATCACTCAACTGCTCCCCTACCTCTTTCCAGATCCATTTCCTTCCATCTGACCGCAGACGGTTAATTTTGGTTTCATCAGACCATATAACCCTTTCCAGTCCTCCAGAGTCCACTCCTTGTGCCTTTCTGCAGAGTCCGGCAGATCCCTCCTATGACAGGTTTTGAGAAGAGGCCGTTTTCATTTTACTGCAGGCTGTAAACCATGCTTTTTCAAGTTGCGACAAATAGTTTGGGAGGAAATGGATTGGTTGGTGACATCTTGAAGAGCTTTGGTGACTTGGACTGCATTATCAGCCTTGCCCATGTGAATGATGTGCTTTGCATAGCTAATATTGGCAGAAGTGAGCTTGGAAGGACAGCCAC